>OZ010800.1:280949824-282149824 GCA_963932465.1 Maratus speciosus | reverse complement strand
TCGAATAATTTTGCATTAAAAACCCATTTACCTAAATTAAGGTGGGGCTACCCCCCCCCTTTCTTCCCTTTATACTTAGCTAATAAACTTCCAAATCTAATCAAGCCATCTCCTTAACATAATAAACCAGTATACCAGATTTGAGCTAATCGAATAATTCTACATGAAAAACGCATTTATCTAAATTAAGGGGAGAGGCAATTGCCCCCCTTTCCCCCCTTTATACATAATAATGATCTTCCAAATGTAATCAGGGAAGCTGCTTAACATAATTAACCGGTATACCAAATTTATTGCAAATCTCATATTTCTGCATGAAAAACCAATTTATCTAAATTACGGGGGGGATAGCGCCCCCTTTCCTCCCTTTATTTGTAACTAATGAACCTCCAAATCTAATCAAGGCAGCTCCTTCACTTAATAAAACGGTATACCAAATTTGGAACAAATCGAATAATTCATCATGAAAAACCGATTTATCTAAATTAAGGGGGTAGCCCCCTTTCCTTCCTTTATATTTAAATAATGAGCTTCCAAATCTAATCAGGGAAGCTCCTTAACACAATAAACCGGTATACCAAATTTGGAGCAAATCGAATATTTCTGCATGAAAAACCCATTTATATAAATTAAAGGGGGGGGGGACTAGCTCCCTTTTCCCCCTTTATCCTTAACCAATGAACCCCAAAATCTAATCAGGGAAGCACCTCATCAGAATGAACCTAGAAAAATTTTTTTGAAGCAAATCGGATATTTCTATCAAGAGTTATCGCGTTACGTACATACGTACGTACGTACGTACGTACACACGTACATACAGAATAGGCGGGAACATAAGTTCTCAGGCTTTGATAGCCCTTGAGCTAAAAATATCACCCTGATGGGATAATAAGTGGTCATTTTCCAATTAGCCTAACGCTTTCTAGGCGCTTTGCAATAAGCCTGAAAAATATCAGGCTAATTGGAAAAAGGGAGATGGATTCTCCAATTAGCCCGGATCTTTGCAAAAAGCCTAGGCTGTTTGCGAAGAGCCGGATTTCTCAATTAGCCTACGACATATACATCGTATATGCGTTTTATATGACTATAACTTGGAAATATATGTTATGAAATGTAATATATATTATATATGATTATAATGTCGCATATGTCATATAATTTGGCGATACATTTACCCTCGGCGATTCATCGTCTTGCGCTTCTGTAACAAGAAGTATCTATATTAATAGTGAATGGATATAAAAATTTATTATTGCAAGGCTGTCCAGTCTATTTCGGCCTTTGTGGAAATAGGGCGAAATAGGCTCAATAACACGTTGTTAACTTCAAATATAGATATTATATATATATAAAACATGCGTTAGATGTAGCCAGTAGATAATTAAAAAAAAACAAAGAAGAGTTATATTTTTTTTATTTATAATATTGTCATACATTGGGACCTAAAAGTGAAAGGCTGCAATCAAGCTGCATAAGCATTTTCTTGTTGACCTAAAAAAGTAATTAAAAAAATAATAATACAGTCATCTAAATTCAAAAGCAGAATATTGATAAAACTAATTTCTAACAATTTTGTAATCGATCTATTATTACCAAGGATTCCGTTAACAGAAGTTCATTATCGCTCCGTTATTACTATTTTTGCAAAAGAAAAAAAATTCTGGGAAAAATAAAGTCCAGTTCTAGCCCGGCTCGATTATGTAAGAAAAACGTAAACTTTGTCCCGCCTCCGCCCGAGTCTACTAAAAAAATTAAGCTCGGTCTTAGACACAATGTAACTGTCCGATGCCGATCTCTACGCTGGACATGTTATATTTCTGTATTAATGTTGTCAAACTTAGCATCGGCTCAATGGTTCACATTTTTTCGACTTCGTTTAAATTTTTATATCGAACCGGTTCGCCAGCTTAATTTTTTATCTACCCGCTGACCCGTTTATTTTGTTCATCGGCCCTGTCCGGTCCGGCCCGTTTGAAAGTTTGCCATTATTTTGCAAGGTCGCCTACAGGTCTCGGGCCAATCCCGGCCCGTGAAGACCCCTAACCCAAGAAAAGACGTACTTCTCAATTCAGTGCAGGCAGAAATTAGCAATTCTCGCAGAACTAATAATTTACACCCGTAAAAGAAAGTGTGTATATGTACGCGTATGCGTATGCCTGCACATTGCACATGCATACACGTAGGAAAATCTAGTGCAAGTAGAGATCTGACAATCTGAATGAGGAAAGTCAAGGTAAGTCTTAATGCACCTTAGGCTCGATTGAAAGTTTGGCTTATGAATCATTAGATACCCGATTTTTTTAACGAGTTTCTTCAATGATGAGGACAACTTCGCTTTTTTCTGGGTTTGTGTATTATTCCACAATAGTGAAGTCATATGCATACTTTTCTATAGATGTTGTCTAAGACTGGGTCAAAAATGTTGAATTCTTCAGCGGGTGAAAATGACATCGTTTTATATAAAATAAAAGCATGTATTTTAAGTCTAAAAACTGAAATATGTTTTATACTATCTATATTTATATTTATATATAGATATATTTCATCGGGAAGGATACTAAATTCTGAAAAAGTAAAATTCCTGTTACCTGCTTGTAATTTTCATTGCATCTTTGGCTTTAAAAACACACTAATTTGTTCCGTTTAAAAAATATTATAAGATTATGGAAGATTGAAAGATTTTATCACGACCAATGACGATCTTTCACAATCGGGTTGTCATTCATTTCGTTTTTACTAAAGGATTTTTTGGCACCCAGGCCACATCCACTACTATTACGACAGCTGAAGGCTAATTTCACAATTGATTAAATAACATTGATTAAGATTATTTACGAAGTTATTGCCATTTGAAAGGAACCATTCATCTGCTGAGATTTCATTAGAAGCAACCTTTTAATTTCGTTTATCTCAAAACCGTGTTTTCAACACACTAATCCGTATGCAGTATAGCGTTTGAACTGATGTAATGATTATCAAAATATTAGTTGGGTTTGAAAAATAATAGTCTTTTCTGGGGATATGGCCTTATTAATATAAAAAAGTTAATTGCTAAAGTTTTCCCGAGACTTTAATAATGAAAAAATCCCTGCCGGCACGGCCTACAGGGGCAGGTAGATTTCGAAGTTAACAAGTAATTTCACCAACAAAAACTGAATCAAGATTAGAGATAAACCCAGTTTTACGATTTTATCTGGCCGCTTTTGACGAGTTCTTAATTTCATTTTTCTGTAAGAATTGGTTTTATCAGAATCATGTTAGTATGATATTTTTTTTCTTCAACCCCTATTTTTTAGAAATTTTTAGTAATATCATCCATTAGTTCATCTTATCAAAACTTGTTAGAACAAAAGTTATAGATAACATTATGAAGATTTATATCTTAAATTAAAATCGTGTTTAAATCTTAAATTTAATTGTTTCATTTAATAAACCCCACACTATATTTTAAATTCTGAGAATCTTTTCATTGAGACACACGCGGATTTAATAATGTAACCCTATATACAGTATTTCTGAGGTTTGTTAATATGTATATAGATCGATATAAAGTTTTGAATTGGGGGTGATTTTGGAATCTAGGGGTCATGATCGGCGTAGATGAGCAAAAGATTTTCAGAAATTCCAACATAAGGGAGAATGTAATAGGTAGTACAGTAGAACCTCGATTAATATAGGTTTTTGTTAACCGAGCCGATAACGAAGCCTGATTTTTTGTGATTGAACCTTTAAAAAGACCACACTTTTTAGTTCACTGTCCGTGCTACACGCTATTGTGGATTCAAGGACTATTAAGTCATACTCAAGTTGTTCAAGCAATAACAACTGCCCTAAAATATTTGGAGCAAAGAAGCGATATTACGCCGATAGGTCTTCTGTTACTCCAAAATTGGCGTGATCAGACAACCACTCATAGAAAGACTTTTAGAATAGACTTTTTTAATAAAAGGTAATAAACATTTTTTAAACAAAATAACGGGAATTTAACAAATTAATGTAATTAAATTTAAAAAAAATTCTTGAGATCTGTTTTATTTTTGAAAATGCATCTTTCAATATTTAGCTTAGTCTCCTAGTTAGTTAAAAAATTTTCAATTTGCTTTTTAAAATTTTTCTACTAGTAGTTGATTTCCTTTTTAAATTTGATAAATTGTGAAACATAACTTTATATATGTTTATTTTTATCATTTTAAAAACGTTTTATTGTCTTTTATTCTTAGATATGCTAAATTCGCGAGTACAGCGAGTTTTTATACACAATTTCTATTAACTGAGATTTCCGGTATCCGAGGTACTAGCGGTCCCAGTTAGCTCGGATAATCGAGGCTGCACTGTATTTCTTTCGAAATCTACCTAAAAAAGATGCGAAGCACTTGGGGCGATTTTTAAATAAGGTCTGGTTTGTTTTCTGTTTAGCAGTATCAGCGAAAATAGCACGGCCCTATGTAAATTTAAATGTATTCTATAACCCGTAACGTTTTGGTGTTTCGCATGACACTACGGAATACAATTCTGCACGGCGGAAAGTGATGCACGCTGCACTCACCTGTTTTTTAGGTGCGTTCGTAATTATATAAATACGTAGCACCTATAGTCGACGTTCACTCCGTCTGTCCGTATGTCTGTCTGTCCGTCCGTCCGCATATAACAGCGCAAAAACTATCCAACGGAATCGTTTGAAATTTAAAATATATAATCTTTGCATAATTTTCTCGAGTCATTTCAAATTTTATGAAAATCAGATGTATAGTTTAATTACAGGGACAGTCGAAAGTTTTCCATTACACTACGGCCAATGGGAAAAAATTATTTCAAGTGCATTTTAATGATGTTATAGCCTTTCGCACAGGATGAAATTGATATGCACTTATGAAGTGCCCTATACATTCAGTACAATATGCAGTGCAAAAAATATTTATAAAACTAGTTATAGTAAGAACGCACCTCATTTGCCACGTTTAACGTTCAATTTCTAATGTGTTAAAATAAGGATACCGCCACCAGTTTTTATATTTTCAGCACACAAAAAACTGTCAAAATTGTCAAAAATAGGTTTAGTTGGAAAAAATCTGGTTTCGTTGCCTTGATCCTACTTTAAGAAAAAAATTATTTAAAAACGCCTACATTTTGGGCTTACACAGTAGAATCGTCTCTTAAATAACCTCAGTTAGTTGATAATAATAATTCCTGAAACTTAAGAGTATTGTTGGAGAACAACTGGAACTAAAAATCTGACAAAGAGTGGTTTAAAATGAAAAATGCATTCATCCAGCTGTACCGGTGTTTCTTAACCTTTTTCGGTTGACGGCACAATAAAAATATCAGGAATTATTTGCGGCGCACCTGAATATAAAAAATGTAAAAGTTGTATGATACAAAAAAATTATTATATATTTACTAGAAAGATGTGCAAGAATGGCGGTAAATGGGGTATTAAGATATATACAGTTTTCTCTATTTCGCAAAGGCTCCTATACTGAAACAGTGACGAGAATTTAATTTCTGTATTCGGCTATGTAAAGCACATTAAAATCGGGCAGTTAGGAGCTCAGATGGTACAGCGGCGTCTATTGGTGATTATTTTATTAGCAGCAGATTGAAGATGTAAAGACGTACATTTTCGTACATTACACTTTAAATTCTGACACATATATTTTGAAAAAAAGAAAAACCCTTAAAAGCACGGAGCTTAAATTAAATTTCGGTGAGCTCGATTATGAAAATTTAGTGAGTTTCAATGGGAATTTCGCCAAATTAGCCAGCTATCGCCAAGTTGGCGTCATATATGGCAACTTATTTTTGTCGCCAAATTTGGCGATATTTCGCCTAATTTAGTGATATCGTACCAAGTTGGTCAAAATTTGGCTGTATTGTGATAACCTATTGTGGCTGCTATTAGTACTTTTCAACAATTACTCATTGTTTAAGCTCATACCGATCTTTCCATAGGAATCCTAAAACATGGCCGCGATGGATGAGGAGATCCAACCGGAATTGTGAGGGACACACAGAAACTTTGATTTTATATAAATAGATTTACAAAATTTATTCAGTGTGAGGGCTCAGCGTGTTTTCCTCAACAAATTAAATCAAACCGGGGTTCTAAAGCCGGCAGACAAGTTCGCACTTCATCTTCAACTTTTAAAAGTCTTACTCGCTTTTTGGGACTTTAATTTCTGTCAATGCAGAAAATCCAAATTCACAGAACCATGAAGATGCAAAAGGCAGAACAATTTTAATAGCTTTCAAGATGATTGAGGGGTACACATTATTGACACAAAGCCAAAACTCATCCAAAATTTTCTTGAAGATTGTTGAACGATAAAACCTATCGTTTCTCAAATCTGTTCTTTTTCTGTTGTTGCCAAATTTCGTGTCTTGCAAATTACAAATGGGTTCATTAATCATTCATATTCTCCAACTGAAAGCGAAAGAAAGTAATTTTTAAGGGCTAAGCACATGATAAATAGAAAATGTATCGTCGATACATCACTATACAATTTTGATTATTTGTCAAAAAAACTCAAGGCACACATAACAATTTCTCGTGACTCACTGGTGTGCAGCGGTACGCAGTTTGAGATACACTGATCTATACTCATATTGTAAAGAAGTGACGTTTGTTTGTAAGGGTTAATATGCAGAACTACAGAATTGCTTTCGAAAGTAATGGTGGTAAATTGATAGTGACACTCCCTGCTCAAACAATAGGCTGCATTTTATCTCGGTACCGCTATCCACAAAAGGGTGCAGGAGCGAAAAACGTTCTCAAATTGCGAGTTTTGGGATATTGAAAGGGACTGATGATTGAAATTTAAAATGTGAAATGGTTGTTACTTATTAGATCTAAATGTCACAGAAGAAACGGTTTCTAAAGAAATCGAAATTCAAAAGGGTGAAATGATCAAAAAGCGTTCTCAAAACATTCTAAATGAGATTTCTAATGAATCGCTAAGGATAGAAGATTGAAATTTTACATGGCTGCTACACAGTTTTTTTTAATCGAAACTTAAAAGGGTGTAGCAGAAATAAACGAGCTAAACTTGCGATTTTTGTAAGATTGAAGAATAGGAACTTGAAATCTGGCAGTGGCGTAGTACGATTAACGCCTCAGGCTGCCGCACTGAACATCGCAGGTATTATTCCAGCACTGTCCCCCAACGGAAACATTGTAGTAAAATTCAAAACTTTCATTAATGTAAGTTGAACTGGACACTCCGATCTACCCATCATCTACAAATGTTCCCTATGTATGATTTGTAAAAAAAAATTCGAAATTTAAAAGGTAAAGTAAACGGTAAACCTTTTAAATTACGCTTTCTACGGAATTATATACGATATTTGTTGATCAACTAATTCTATATCCATTTCAAAGGCTACTTGCCATATTTCAACAACTACGCGTGCAAAGCCGTGGGTTTTGCTAGTAACTTATAAAGTTTTTTGTTTTCTTTATATAATGTCAGAAGTTGCTGCGTTCAACATGATTGAAAAAACATGGAAATTGCGTCTGTATGACTATATAGTAATTTCTAATTTCTGCAAAACTCTGTTTAAAATGTTGTAAAAAATTGACAAATGAATTCCAACATTATTTAAAATAATTTTACATTGTATTTCATTTTCAAATAATCAATTTCAAATAATTTTTTATAATGTTAGTATATAAATTATTAAATACTTACTTCAA
Source organism: Maratus speciosus (assembly GCA_963932465.1). NCBI lineage: Eukaryota > Metazoa > Arthropoda > Arachnida > Araneae > Salticidae > Maratus > Maratus speciosus. Next base: position 282,142,134 of record OZ010800.1, on the reverse strand, counting down.
ATTATGCTTTCTGGCAGAAGTTTAGTACCTGAAAAAAAATGATAAAACTTCATTAATTTCGTCAATAAAAAAAAACAGATGAATTTCGGCATGAGATAGGATTATGATAAATTGCTCATTAATAATTATTAGTATCATTGGCTAAAAAAATGGGGTTATCATAACTACCGTATGTATTAAAAGTTATTGTATGTACAGGGTGTTTTAGATATTTGAGATTACACGTTATAGGTGAAATATCACCCTGTATATCATAATTACAAATATTTTTCTGTTACATGTAAACATTTCAGAACCTAGACTAACTGAGGAAATTAAGAAACATGCTGTCATTAACCCATTGGCAGAAGAATACTTCGATTTAGAGACTACCACATTCTTGAAACTCACCCAGTCACTTGTCTCTAATATAAGGAGAGAACTGAAGGTTGCAAGGTTTCATGTAGCAAACATTTGATGCAAGAAACAACATTGTCAGCAATATGAAATCATCAAAACACCAGAATTCGTTAGTCAAATCGAAGAAAATCTTACGAAGTCGATAAGAGCACTCGCTAGGGAGACGCAGGATGATGAGGCCACAATCTGATGTGTGATTCATGAGAACCTTCGTTAGAGGTCGTACGTGATGAGTACAGTTATTGCCCGAGAGAATCAGGAACAACTGACTGACCAGAGACAAGCGCCTGCTTAACAAGCTGAGACATCAAGAGGAACCAGGGTTTTATTCCAATGAGAAAAACTTTGCTGAGGTCAAGAAAGTGAACCGCAAAAAGAACGGCGATGGTGTAAAATCCCCGAAGAGGTTCTGGCAGACACGACACGTGCAGGAAATTTCCAGTATCACTGATGATTCTGGGGGGGGGGGGGGGGCTGAGAAGCGAAGACAATCTGATGCATCTACATTTCTTTCTTCAAGGTGCCATAGTCAACGCCGTATACCGAGGTGTTAAAGCACTAAATTACTTCTGTAGTACGTGGGAGGTCGTACGTTTCTTAACAAGACTTTGCACTATACCCCATACGACCGATACAAACCAAAAATTATTGGCCAAAGCATTCCTGACGATGTCATCCTTAACTTGTTGAGTCCCCAGCTATCCAGATATTAATCGAATGGCCTATAACGTATGTAGCGTAGTTGAGAGGGACTCCAATAGTCATCGACACAGAGATGTTGTGATTCTCAAGGCAGCCGCTGTGTATGCAGTAGCAAATGTTCCCAACACTCATCTAATCATTATCTGCAGTCAATTTTGACAACCTTGAGAGGCGGTTATAGCGGTTGGCAGTGATTTCAATCAATAATCTCATTCACTGTGTATGTAGCAGTGGTGTAGTCGTAAAAAAAACAGAGGGTATACGTTCTAAGCAGAGGGTATACGCTCAAGGCAGAGGGTATACCCTAGGGTATATATTCTATAGGTTTCTTGAGAAACAGAGGGTATACGGTGTTCCTTAAAAAAATCCAGAGGGTATACGGCATATACCCCCGTATACCCTCCACTACATCCCTGGTATGTAGTCACCCGTACAAAACGTTAAAAAAAGGATCTATCTCTAGTGTATATTCCTGTTTGAAAGCAGGCGTTGATTTGTTGTCAAATACCTGACGCACCCTGTAATTATGCATGTACAGCAGTGGAAAAAAAAAGAAAATACCCTTTACTAACTCTGCAACAAATTACTGTAAGAAAGTTACTGGAACCAAACGATTAGAAATAAAGTATACATTTAAATGATGTATATAAAATTTGCTTAGGGGCCATCTACATATTTAAAACGAACCCAAACTTTGTTTTTTTTTTTTGGTAGCAATAACCAAGTTTGACGCCATAAATACATTCTACACTCTTCAATTAGCCTAAATACAAATGTTCATGATATTTGTACGATTAGTTTAAAAAAAAAAAGTAATTATTTTAAAATGAGCCTATTTTAGGACCAAATTAAACTTCGGTATTCGATCATTGAAATGATATAGAATGACTACGTCTCTTCTATTAATGTATTATCTCTTGCCAGTATGACCACTTTACTCGCTTAACATGTTTGGACTATTGCTAGCCCAAACGTTTCAATAAGATAAGTAAAATGTATACACTATATGGCCAAAGGTGACCGGTCACTTGCGATTTTAGACGTTTTGTTAAATATCTAGAAAAATACATGAGGAATTAACCTGAAACTGCAGGTGTGTAAACAGTATAGTACAGGTCATATATTTCCGTGAAGATTTTTTCCCGAAACCCCATGGGGGACCGTCAACAAATTGAAAAAGAACGAATATCTTTTGGATAACCCTGTAAAAACTAATGTATCAAAAGAGTTCGAACTCGAGATTATTAATAAGTGGCTTATTGTTATATAGCGTGTTCATTTTTATGAGGATAGCATGTATACTCGTAGAGAAATTAAGGTTTTTATAAAAACAGTCCCAAATTTCGCCAAGTTTTTTGCTTATAATTTGCAGAGTTCTTAATATTAAAAAAAGTTCTTTTCAGAAAATATGACAAAAACATTGTACACAATACTCTGCAATCAGAATTAAAAAATAATAAAAATTGGATGAAAAATGAGCAGGTTTACTAAAATATGTTTCACTGCGCATGTGCGAATGCAATCAAAATATAATATGCATAATGTATTAGCTAAGTATATAGAGCAACTTTTGTGAAAATCTTCTTCAAAATCATAGCTTGAAAATTCTGAAAATTATCCTCGATAGAATAAGCTCGAAATCCATTGTTCCTCCAAAAAAGCAAAATTATGAGGGGTTTTATCAAATATCTGTTGATTAGTGCCAAGATAGCGTACACAATATTGCACGTACTACTATATTTGGATACAACCCCTCATCTTTTTGCTTCCTTTTGGGATCAACGGATTTCGAGCTTATTCTATCGATGATAATTTTCAAGCTATGATTTTGAGACTTTCACAAAATTTGCTCTAGCTAATTACCTAATAAATTATTCACATTATACTTTGATTGCGTTCGCCCATACGCAGTGAAACATTTTTTAGTAAACCTGCTCATTTTTCATCCAATTTTTATTATTTTTTAATTCTGATTGCAGAGTATTGTGTACAATGTTGTTTTTCATATTTTCTGTAAAGAACTTTTTTTATATTAAGAACTCTTGAAATTATAAGCAAAAATACCTGGCGAAATTTGGGACTGTTTTTATAAAAACCTTAATTTCTCTACGAGTATACATGCTAACCCTCATAAAAATGAATACAGTATATTACAATAAGCGACTTATTAGTAATCTCAAGTTTGAACGCTTTTTCTACATTAGTTTTTACTAGGTTATCCAAAAGATATTCGTTCTTTTTCAATTTGCTGACGGTCGCCTATGGGGTTTCGGGAAAAAAATCTTTGAGTAAATATATGACTTATACTATACTGTTTACACAGCTGCAGTTTCAGGTTAATTCCTCATGTATTTTTCTAGATATTTAACAAAACGTCTAAAATCGCAAGTAACCGGTCACCTTCGGCCATATACTGTATTTTTTTCAAATTATGCTTTTCTGCACATCATATAGGCCCCTTAAATCATCCTTTTGGCGTTTTTTAATCATTATTCGAAAAGCACTTGGAATAAAAATTTGAAATTGAGAATTCGCATAAAGCAGGACATAATAAATTTAAATCTGTCAAAAAAATAGTATATTGCAATTCATATTTATTTCAAATATTAATTTCATAATTCATATTATAAAATTTTCCAAATTACATATTCAATGTATTTATGTTTAGTTTTTTTTTAGTATTATGTAGCCATAAAAAAAAATTATCACATTCGGATTATCATTTCTGGAGATATTAATAAAAATATGAAAAAGTAATTTAACATTAGATGCTCTAAATTTTGAATGTTTATAATTCAAAAACTTATCGTCCAAATGACTAGAAATTTCGTTTCTAGGCGTAGTTTGAAACGAAGCTTTAAAATATATTGTCAAAATTGGGTGCTGCCATTGAAAAACAAAGTTTGGTCTGTTTTTGATTTGAAGATGGCCCCTAAGCAAATTTTATGTACATCATTTAAAAGTAGACTTTATTTCCTGTCGTTTGGTATCAGTAACTTTCTTCTATTATAATTAGTTTCAGAGGTAGTAGTGAGTGTTTACTTTTTTTTTTCCACGACTGTACATTATGAGGTATACGTAGTTGCATATCATGTATGTAAGCATGTAACATATTAATGTAAGTAAATAAAAGTTATGTATGTGAAAAATAACTAACAAGGAAGGTCTCCATTCTGGGCATACTCAGAATATTTTGAAAAAAATACTATTTAAACTACTTATGTATGTAATAAAGGATCTGTCAAATTTAGCGGCGGAATTACAGTAGAAAGTCTGAAAAAAAATGAAATACTTTTGAGTATTTGGCGCGAAAAGGCGAAAGCGTCACGCTATTTGGCGAGCAATACTTTTCCTCGCCAAAAGCAAACGATTTTAGTGTACCTGAAAATTGATTGTTAATTGATTTTTAGAATGCGTGTAAATAGTATTTAATGAATTTAAACAATGAGAGAGTCTTATAAATACATTTTTTCGTATTACATATTTATGTTGCTTGTTATTTAATTTTATTACTTTAAAAACAATTTCATATATAAAAAATACTTTCATATATTTAAGCGTATTCCAAAATAAAGGCAAGATTCATTTACCAGTTATTCATTTCAAAGAATTCGTCATTTCCATAGCAACAGAATTGAATCTACTGTGCTCAATTGGACTTAATTTTGAGACATTGAAACAATTTTAATTTATTTTAATTTTGTTTTAATTCATAAAATTTGATATATAACTTTTATTATAAATATATATATATGACAAAACTATAGTTAAATCAATCGAAAACTGACAAAACTAAAGTCATTTACATTAAATTTATTTAAACAAGTTCAACATGAAACATTTTTATCTTAAAGAGTATTCGGCATAAAAAAGTATATTTCGAAATTTCATTTCAACGCCAACCGATGATAAATCGCCAAATAAACGAAAATTTCATTATTTTTTTACGAACGTTCTATCGCGGTTCCGCCAAAAAAAATTTTATAAACATATATATACACATGAGAAGAACACTCAATTTTTTCTTAATTTTTTCAGATTTTTCTGAATATGCTCGTATGGAGACCTTCCTTGTAAGTAAGTATGAAGAGAGTGTATTAAGTGGTGCATTGAGCACGAAGGTAACTTAAAAATTAAAAGGTACAGACGAACTCGTTTAATATGAGCAGGGCTAAAACGGGATCACGGTTAAAACGAGGAAATTGCACGATAAGAATGGTTCATAATTTAAAGTCTATTAACCTCTTGCGCTCTAGCGCTGTTAGCGGATTTTTGTCACTAGCGACAAGGCTTCGTGATAATATAAAATTCCCCTTGTTTTCGCCTTAATTAATATGCCATTAAATAAGGTGAAATGGGGCGAATTTTTACTACTTTAAAAGCACTTTTTCCCCTATACGACAGTATAAAAATCGAAAATGTGCGATGCTGAGAAGTTTAAACTAGTCGTTGGGGGCCACCGTAATACTTACCCATCATGGATATGCATAATATAAAATATGAAAATAAAACATGTGTAAACTATTTATAAAATGCATTGCAATACCAAAATAAAATTTAAGCGTACTACCAGCCCTTGGCGACCAGTCAGGTCTCCCTTAAAATTTATGTTTGGGAAAGCATGCTAAGCATTGTATCATGTCACTTTTATTCATAATTTAATTTGCTTGGACACCTTAAATATAATTAATACAATGCCTTAAGCTAACATTAGTTATTGTTGCATTAAAATATCTCAATTTGTTGATTTTCTGTAAACAAGTAAACCCTATTGGTTTACAATGGAAGTCTATGTGAATTTGGCGAAATATTAGAGATATCGCCAAGTTGGCGACAAGCTTATCGTCATTTGGCGACAGAACAGGGTCACCCTTATGAAACCCCCTTACAGGTATGGAGATGCATTAAATGCTGTTCAATAACCAATGAGATGCGTTTGATTCGGGCGTTGCCATTAAACAATTAACAAATATTCGCGATTTCTGTGCCTCGTACGATGGCGTAATACTATATATATATATATATATAGATAGATAGATATTTTTAATAATAGTAATGCTCTATTACTGAATTGCGGATTATTTGATTATGCCGTCGACCCATTTCGACAAATTATATAAATCGCCAATCTACTCACAAAATTATACAAATTGGCACATTTTTTATTTTAAATAACGAAAGAACAAATAAATTAGTAAAAAGTTAATAAAAATACAAATAAAACGTCGAATTAAAAATTGATGACGTAACAAACACGTGTAACGTGTTTAATAAAAGCGAATGTGACATTTACAATAAGCCATTATTGGCATTTAATCTTATAGTTTGGCGATAGTTTTTGGGTCGACGGCGATAGTTTTAGGGCTAATCACGTAGTTCCGAATTGCGTAAAAGAAACATCCTTATCACTCCAAAAATGATAATTATATTAACCAACAGTTTACTGCGTCGGATTAAGCGTCTCATTTCCAATTAAAATATATTTTTGAATTGAAATTTGAATGAAATACAGGGTCATGAAAAATCGAAGAGTGAGAAAAATATGTATACAAATATCTCGGCAACTCATTATCCAGTCGACTTCCTTATTTATGAAAAATTTATGTTTTTTATTGTCTTTTATAATCGCTCCTTAAAATAAACAATTTCGAAAAATTTTATATACCTTTTATCAGAACGAAAATTTCGAGAGTCCGAAAAAAATAGTTCCAGATAATCGAGGTTACTGGTATGCAATAGGTTTCTTCCCATTATTACATACTAAGTACACACCAAATTCCAAGTCTATATCTCAATTTGTTCGGGAGTTAGAGCGTTTACGGACACACACACACACACACAGACGGACGGCCATTTTTTTTTTCTAAAAATATGTTTTTCGGAATCTCCAGTGTCTGAAGCGTGTAAATCCGTCAAAAAAATTGTTTCGATTTTTAAAACGATTACAAAACTTACCCTATATACAACGTATGATGGGTTAGTAAAAATTGCAGTAGAGATTATCCCGTTCAACTATACATCTGCTTTGTTTTACGGCTGGCTTGTATAACGGAACGTTATTTTTTAGAGACGACATTTTAATTGCTGGCAGAAATAAATAGCATATCGGGGGGCTAATAACGTTCCAGTAAAGTTTCAACTGGGGCTGAGACAGTCCTTAGTGATAATTGTATTCACATGATAAGGCTAATAGAAAATTATGAAATCTTACATTGCATTCAAGTCCTTCCTTGCATGGACAACCAAATTTATAATAGTTATACTCATTAGGGCTCTGACAACGCTCACCTAAAAGAGAGAAAACAGGTTTTCTTCATTTATCAAAACATAGATACTTGTAAAAAATATAAGTGAAATAATCAAAACATGTTTAAATATATAAAAACTAGCCGCCCTTGGCGACCAGTTTGGTCTCCCTTAAAATTTATGTTTGGGAAATGCATGCTAAGCATTGTATCATGTTACTTTTATTAAATAATTTAATTTACTTGCACACCCTTAAATATAATTAATATAATCCCTTAAGCTAATATTAGTTTTTGTTGCATTAAAATATCTCAATTTGTTGATTTTCTGTAAGCAAGTAAACCCTAGTGGTTTACAATGGCAGTCTATGGGAATTTGACGAAATATTAGAGATATCGCCAATTTGACGTCTAATTTTGGTCGCCAAGTTGGCGGCATTTGGCGACAGAACAGAGTCCCCCTATGGTAATCCACCTTACAGGTATGAAGATGTATTAAAGGCTGTCCAATAACCAATAAGATGCGTTTCATTCCGGCGTTGCCATTAAACAATTAACAAATAATCGCGATCTCTTGCCACGTACGATAGCGTAATATATATATAGATGATTATTGATTATTACACTGGTATACAAAATAAAACTTTTTTTTGTCCTTTAAATAAACGATATATTTTAATACTAATTTGGGGTCACAGAATATAAATTAATCATTAAATTTTAATGTTAGCCCTCGGTGAAAATACAGATGCGCAAAGTTAAGATTTCCCCAAAAAACATATATTTTTTTCATTCAATTCCTACTATTAGTTCACACTCTCCCTATATTTATTTATTTATTTATTTATTTATTTATTTATATATCTTGTTCAAATTTTCAAACGTTAATAAAATTTATTTATATATTTATTTATTTATCCTTCTATATATAAAAAAAAAGTTTTGATTTGGAAATGGACCAATGAAAATCTGCGTAGATATTCCGGGTAGAACTCATCCAATTTAAATGCTTAAGCCAAGGCCTCCTTATCGAAATAACAGGCCTCGCAATCGCTAAGTTTCCTTTGTCCGCTGTACACGTGATTAGAAACCACATGGTTTCCCGTGACTAGCGCCATCTAACGTGAAAAACAGAAATATTTTTTAATTTGTTTTCCATTTGTCTTTTACCATTTTCTTTACGATGTGCTTTGTAGTTTGCAAATGGTAGTTGTTAATCTTAAAATTTTCATATGTTCTAGACATTTTATTTAAAAAATAAACTTATTTTACTGTTAAACAAAAAATGTTTACTGCTGTATTCCGTTATGTAAATAAATGATGATAATAATGATAATAACAATCAGGAAATAAAATTATTTTACCATGAATTTCTCAGTGATATTCGTTATTGAAATAAATGGATAGCATCTAGATCCGGAAAATGTAAAATATTTCATTTTCTCTTTTATATTTTCAAATATGTGATTTATTTTATTTCTGCTATTTCTTTTCTTTTCACAATTAATTTCACCTTACAGTATTAATTTAACATCGCTCCTTCAATTTGTTTCAATGCACAGTCTCATTTATTTATTTATTGGCCTATCATTTGTTTTATTTTTGAAGGTATGGGGGATCGTTTCAGTTTAACATACTTTAGATGAAAGCTTCACTGTTTTTTCATATAAAGTTTGTATGTATTAATCTATGGAAAGTTTCATAATTGGCTCCACAGCCAATTGGCATATCTTGGCGGGCATAGTTTGGTGCGTAATTAATTTCCTTGTTTTAACTCACATATGTTATGTAAGTTTTACTAAAATGTATCAAAGTATTTTAGGAAAGTTAAAACACGCATAGATACACAAAAAAAAAAACAGACTGAAGTCATAAACACTTAAAAAATTGGAAAAATAAAATTTAATAATCACTTAAATTTATACATGTCCCTCAACTTTCCGCAAATACCGTATTCTTGTCATGCTACGATTTTGGTGTTTGTAAATCTTAATTTGAGTATTCTTCCTTAATCAGACCGGCACAGATGTCATATTCGCCTCATATTGGCGTGATTTTTTCGGTTGCCAATTTAGCGAAAACATCAACAGCATAAACAACATAATCCGGGTTACCACATCAAGCAAAATAACGACACTTTGGCGCCAGTTAAGTACCCGTTGCGTATATGACATTGGCGTCAGAAAAAAATCGCGCCAATATGGGGCGAATATGACATCTGTACCATCAGACCTAGAGCCAATTGGCGTAAGTGTAGTTTGGCGCAAAATTTATTTTATTTTTAAACCGTATTGATACCACATTATTCCAGCATCGCGTTTTTGCAGTCAACTTTGACTGTGGAACAGACTACAGAACATTAGCTAATACTACATTATATAATAATAAATCGGTATTTTTCAAGTATAGGGGCCTTGGCGAGAGAAGAAAATTTGGCAACGTAATTTCTGGAAGCATATTCACTGTTTCACATAAAGAAGCAATATTTTCCAATATTTGTACAATTTATTTAATATAAAAAAGGCATTTATCTATTTTATATACAAATATAAACAAATCGTATATAAAAAACAATAATAATATCTAGAAACTAAATTTATACATGTAAATTCGGCACAGATGTCATGTTGGCGCGATTTTTTTCTGGCGCCAATATCATATACACACCGGATACTTAACTGGCACCAAATTTTCGTTATTTTGCTTGATATGGTTATCCGGATATAGATGATATGGTAACGAGGTTTTCGCAAAATTAGCGTCGGAAAAAAATCGCGCCAATATGAGGCGTATATGACATCTGTGCCGTAAATTCTTATAAAACAAGCTGACAGTTCATAAGTTTTGTTTTCATAACTGTTTATATCAATCGGCAACAAATCGCTCTTTCCGAAGCCCAAATTGTGCCAAGATTTAAAAAAAAATAACCCGCAAAGTCCTATATACTGAAAATGGTACTTGTTAGTTGCCCCGTCGACCAAATTACTGTCGCCAAATTGTAAGATTAAATGCCGATAATGGTTTGCCATAAATTAATTAATTTTAAGATTAAATGCCTATAATGGCCAATAAAACCAATATTTCGACGTTTTATTTGTATTTTTATTAGTGTTATACTAATTTATTTGTTTTTTCGTTATTTAAAATAAAAAATTGTGTCAATTTGTAGAACTTGGCGAGTAGTTTGGCGATTTATATAATTTGGCGAAATTGGTCGACGGGATAACTAACAAGTACCCTGAAAAAATATCAATAAATCTTATATTTAAATCTTCATTTTTGATATGTTTCATTTTTTAAAGCCAGAACATAATTGTGCGAAATATTTTTTTTACGCCTTTATTTTACTGGAATTCGAAAAATATTTTATACAATTTTGCCAATAACACAATATTTTCAATTTTTTACTATGCATTTGTTTATGGAGTATTACCAGGAGTATACACCAGGTGGCGTAACTTACGGGACAAAGTCAGCTAATAAGTTGGCAATTATCGGGGGCATTTTCACCAATAGACTTTCTCCGGATTGTCAACTTAAGCATGGCCATAGCCTACTATGATATATAACGGCTCGCGCATTTCGCCGAAAAAGTGAAGTCTGATCCAACTTCAAACCCTGAACCAAAACTTCACAACGTTCTCTTTGTTTACATTTATACCCTGTCCAGATAGAAGCTTGTTTCTCATCGTCGAGGTTTCAGAATCATTGATCGTATTTTCATGTAATAAATTAATTATTTATATTCTTCAATTTCCTTCGATTTAAAAGGCTATTTTACACAAATTGTAGCATTTCAGTGTTACACATACTTTTAAGATTAGCTAAATTATTTATTGTTTACCTTGATCGTTTGGTTCATTCATGAAAAATGCCGGTTCTGTTATTCTTTTTTGAATGTCCCGTATTTATATAAAAATAGCTTGGTTTCATATACACATTTTAAAATAAAATTTGATTTTTATCAAACTACAGTTCTCATAACTGACTTGAAGCAGCTATTTTTGATTAATTTACTGTTACCGGTAAAATATTTGTTTTGAATTTCGCCCGAACCAAGAAGAAGAAGAAAAAAAAAGCCGATCTTCCTTAAACATTAAATATTCTTATTTTTAATCAGAGAAAGAAATGGTGATTACGGATTTAAATATCGTTGCAATATTCTATGTTATCCAAGCAATTTTGATTAAATCATGTAAGGGTATTTGTTACTTAATAAATTACATTTATTAATTATTACAAGGAATTTTATTAGTATTTTAATATATTAAAAAAATTTCCATCAGTTTTATTGTGTCAGCAGTGAAAATAGTAAATAAATGGTACTTAATTATCCCGTCGACCAAAAATCTATCGCCAAACTATAAGATTAAATGCCAATAATGCTTGATCGTAAATGTCACATTCACTTGACTGTAAGCAAGTTACAGGTGTTTATGTCATCAAGTGATTTTTATTTTGACGTTTTATTTGTATATTTATTAATGTTATACTAATTTATTTGTTCTTTCGTTATTTAAAATAAAAATTATGTCAATTTGTATAATTTGGCGAGTGTTTTAGCGATTTATATAATTTGGCGAAATGGGTCGACGGGATAACTAAGTGGTACTAAATAAATTTGTGACATTGATGTTTTAGGCTAAGCATGTGTTTTTTTATTTATATATTTTTATGTGTGTTGGTTTAACAGTTTTAAAGAGAAACACATTATATTAGTCACTTAAATAAATAGAACTTTACATTTACATTAATATGGACAGTTTATAATAACCCTTAACAGCTGTATTCGAATTAACTGTCATTTCTAAGCTTGATTGGAATGTCAGCAGAATTGTAAACATAACCATTGCTACATCACGTAATTTGGTGTTTGTTTACATATCTACCCTTCCCAGGTTGTTTCAGTTACGGTCAGAGTCAAATTTCAATTTTGGGCAGGGTATCAGAGTCCTCTGGCGAGCGACTTCATACATTAAACGCAAATCAGTCTGCCTGTAGTAGTATCTAAGTAAGCCTTGAGCATGGCCTTTCTTCGTTAATATTAAAAAAACTGTCGTATACAAAAATATGGAAATCGGTGGTATTATAAAGAAATATTTGATAAACACGCTGATCCAGACAGTTTTCAAATCTAAGAATTACTTTCAGAGATATTTAATGCTAAAGTTGGATAAAATCGTTCCATTAAAAAAGTTTTATTGGAGCAAAAACTATACATCAGAATTTAATCATTTTTAGATCATTTTATAGGTTATAAGTTCCCGGTGTGCAGATTGCATTTATTTTTTTTTTATTTGACTATTTTTTGAGGTTTTATTTCTATTTTAAATTCAAATTTTCAGTATTTCGAAAGATATTTTTTACAAACTAGGGGGCTCGGCCCCCTACGAGCTACGCTCGCCAACCCCCGTCCAGACACCGCAGACTCTAAATGCACGCTAATGTGATCGGCTTTAAAAAGATTTCGAAAGATTGAATTATAATTTAAAAAACAGTGGCGATCTCCCTATAAACGGATTTCTGTTCATTTCTCTTTGATTGGGGAAATTTTAACGCCAAATCCGCCGCGGTACTACTTGATTATCCCGTCGACTAATTTCGCCAAATTATATAAATCGCCAAACCACTCGCCAAATTATACAAATTGACATAATTTTTATTTTAAATAACGAAAGAACAAATAAACAAGTAATATAAAAATTTTGTTTTTAAAGTCAATTCCTACTTAGGCCTTCAAAGAAAAATTTAATATAATCCCTTAAGCTAATATTAGTTTTTGTTGCATTAAAATATCTCAATTTGTTGATTTTCTATAAGCAAGTAGGTTTACAATGGAACTCTATGGGAATTTGGCGAAATATTAGAGATATCGCCAAGTTGGCATCACTTTAGGCGACTCATTTTGGCCGCCAAATTTGGCGATAGATCGCCAAGTTGGCGACAAACTTGGCGGTATTTGGCGACAGAACAGGGTCCCCCCCCTATGGTAACCCCTAATGAAAATACTTTCATTGACCTTCAATAACCAATGGCCGCCATTTTGTTTCTCATGCAAAACTAAAATTAATTAATTAAAAATTAATTAATTAATTAATATTTGAAAAAACTGTATTAACATCAATTGTCATCCAGTACAAGTTTTAAAAAATTTATTTCAACTTGATAGGATGAATAATGAGTATTTTATTAACGATTGAAAATTTGAACAAGATAAATATATAAATAAATAAATAAATATAGGGAGAGTGTGAGCTAATAGTAGGAATTGAATTAGTACAACATTAATAAAAATACAAATAAAACGTCGAAATAAAAATAACTTGATGACGTAGACACGTGTAACAACATTTCAAAATAAGCTAATATAAAAGGAATTAAGTAAACAGAATCTTTGTCTCCCGGTATTTATAACATAGCGAAAAGAAAGTTATTTTAAATGAGACATTTTAAATTAATCGTTTTTAATCTGACGTAATTTTGACCAAACTATTCTTTCTCTTTTTAATATTCACGTGAAAATACTTGTGTTAGAAATAAAATATTATTTGCGCTTTCCTAAGAAAAATAGTAGAAAAGTATCATCTAAAATATCAAATAAATGTCTAGCGCAATTTGTAAATTTAAACCGTTTTGCAATATTATTTTGTGTTCATTTTATGTAATAACTGTAATGTGACGTAAATATGACGTAATTTCTCCTATTTAAGACTTCTAACGCATGTTAATAAATTTATTATTTTACAAATTCCTTTCCTTCTTAAAATTAACGTGTAATTATAGTTTTTATGACGTATTTCTATATATAAAAAAAAAGTTTTGATTTGGAAATTGACCAATGAAAATCTGCGTAGATATTCCGGGTAGAACTCATCCAATTTAAATGCTTAAGCCAAGGCCTCCTTATCGAAATAACAGGCCTCGCAATCGCTAAGTTTCCTTTGTCCGCTGTACACGTGATTAGAAACCACATGGTTTCCCGTGACTAGCGCCATCTAACGTGAGAAACAGAAATATTTTTTAATTTGTTTTCCATTTTGTCTTTTACCATTTTCTTTACGATGTGCTTTGTAGTTTGCAAATGGTAGTTGTTAATCTTAAAATTTTCATATGTTCTAGACATTTTATTTAAAAAATAAACTTATTTTACTGTTAAACAAAAAATGTTTACTGCTGTATTCCGTTATGTAAATAAATGATGATAATAATGATAATAACAATCAGGAAATAAAATTATTTTACCATGAATTTCTCAGTGATATTCGTTATTGAAATAAATGGATAGCATCTAGATCCGGAAAATGTAAAATATTTCATTTTCTCTTTTATATTTTCAAATATGTGATTTATTTTATTTCTGCTATTTCTTTTCTTTTCACAATTAATTTCACCTTACAGTATTAATTTAACATCGCACCTTCAATTTGTTTCAATGCACAGTCTCATTTATTTATTTATTGGCCTATCATGTGTTTTATTTTTGAAGGTATGGGGGATCGTTTCAGTTTAACATACTTTAGATGAAAGCTTCACTGTTTTTTCATATAAAGTTTGTATGTATTAATCTATGGAAAGTTTCATAATTGACTCCACAGCCAATTGGCATATCTTGGCGGGCATAGTTTGGTGCGTAATTAATTTCCTTGTTTTAACTCACATATGTTATGTAAGTTTTACTAAAATGTATCAAAGTATTTTAGGAAAGTTAAAACACGCATAGATACACAAAAAAAAAAACAGACTGAAGTCATAAACACTTAAAAAATTGGAAAAATAAAGTTTAATAATCACTTAAATTTATACATGTCCCTCAACTTTCCGCAAATACCGTATTCTTGTCATGCTACGATTTTGGTGTTTGTAAATCTTAATTTGAGTATTCTTCCTTAATCAGACCGGCACAGATGTCATATTCGCCCCATATTGGCGCGATTTTTTCGGTTGCCAATTTGGCGAAAACATCAACAGCATAAACAACATAATCCGGGTTACCACATCAAGCAAAATAACGACACTTTGGCGCCAGTTAAGTACCCGTTGCGTATATGACATTGGCGTCAGAAAAAAATCGCGCCAATATGGGGCGAATATGACATCTGTACCATCAGACCTAGAGCCAATTGGCGTAAGTGTAGTTTGGCGCAAAATTTATTTTATTTTTAAACCGTATTTATACCACATTATTCCAGCATCACGTTTTTGCAGTCAACTTTGACTGTGGAACAGACTACAGAACATTAGCTAATACATTATATAATAATAAATCGGTATTTTTCAAGTATAGGGGCCTTGGCGAGAGAAGAAAATTTGGCAACGTAATTTCTGGAAGCATATTCACTGTTTCACATAAAGAAGCAATATTTTCGAATATTTGTACAATTTATTTAATATAAAAAAGGCATTTAACTATTTTATATACAAATATAAACAAATCGTATATAAAAAACAATAATAATATCTAGAAACTAAATTTATACATGTAAATTCGGCACAGATGTCATGTTGGCGCGATTTTTTTCTGTCGCCAATATCATATACACATCGGATATTTAACTGGCACCAAATTTTCGTCATTTTGCCTGATATGGTTATCCGGATATAGATGATATGGTAACGAGGTTTTCGCAAAATTAGCGTCGGAAAAAAATCGCGCCAATATGAGGCGTATATGACATCTGTGCCGTAAATTCTTATAAAACAAGCTGACAGTTCATAAGTTTTGTTTTCATAACTGTTTATATCAATCGGCAACAAATCGCTCTTTCCGAAGCCCAAATTGTGCCAAGATTTAAAAAAAAATAACCCGCAAAGTCCTATATACTGAAAATGGTACTTGTTAGTTACCCCGTCGACCAAATTACTGTCGCCAAATTGTAAGATTAAATGCCGATAATGGTTTGCCATAAATTAATTAATTTTAAGATTAAATGCCTATAATGGCCAATAAAACCAATATTTCGACGTTTTATTTGTATTTTTATTAGTGTTATACTAATTTATTTGTTTTTTCGTTATTTAAAAAAAAAAATTGTGTCAATTTGTAGAACTTGGCGAGTAGTTTGGCGATTTATATAATTTGGCGAAATTGGTCGACGGGATAACTAACAAGTACCCTGAAAAAATATCAATAAATCTTATATTTAAATCTTCATTTTTGATATGTTTCATTTTTTAAAGCCAGAACATAATTGTGCGAAATATTTTTTTTACGCCTTTATTTGACTGGAATTCGAAAAATATTTTATACAATTTTGCCAATAACACAATATTTTCAATTTTTTACTATGCATTTGTTTATGGAGTATTACCAGGAGTATACACCAGGTGGCGTAACTTACGGGACAAAGTCAGCTAATAAGTTGGCAATTATCGGGGGCATTTTCACCCATAGACTTTCTCCGGATTGTCAACTTAAGCATGGCCGCCTACTATGATATATAACGGTTCGCGCATTTCGCCGAAGAAGTGAAGTCTGATCCAACTTCAAACCCTGAACCGAAACTTCACAACGTTCTCTTTGTTTACATTTATACCCTGCCCAGATAGAAGCTTGTTTCTCATCGTCCAGGTTTCAGAATCATTGATCGTATTTTCATGTAATAAATTAAATATTTATATTCTTCAATTTCCTTCGATTTAAAAGGCTATTTTACACAAATTGTAGCATTTCAGTGTTACACATACTTTTAAGATTAGCTAAATTATTTATTGTTTACCTTGATCGTTTGGTTCATTCATGAAAAATGCCGGTTCTGTTATTCTTTTTTGAATGTCCCGTATTTATATAAAAATAGCTTGGTTTCATATACACATTTTAAAATTAAAATTTGATTTTTATCAAACTACAGTTCTCATAACTGACTTGAAGCAGCTATTTTTGATTAATTTACTGTTACCGGTAAAATATTTGTTTTGAATTTCGCCCGAACCAAGAAGAAGAAGAAAAAAAAAGCCGATCTTCCTTAAACATTAAATATTCTTATTTTTAATCAGAGAAAGAAATGGTGATCACGGATTTAAATATCGTTGCAATATTCTATGTTATCCAAGCAATTTTGATTAAATCATGTAAGGGTATTTGTTACTTAATAAATTACATTTATTAATTATTACAAGGAATTTTATGAGTATTTTAATATATTAAAAAAAATTCCATCAGTTTTATTGTGTCAGCAGTGAAAATAGTAAATAAATGGTACTTAATTATCCCGTCGACCAAAAATCTATCGCCAAACTATAAGATTAAATGCCAATAATGCTTGATCGTAAATGTCACATTCACTTGACTGTAAGCAAGTTACAGGTGTTTAGTCATCAAGTGATTTTTATTTTGACGTTTTATTTGTATATTTATTAATGTTATACTAATTTATTTGTTCTTTCGTTATTTAAAATAAAAATTATGTCAATTTGTATAATTTGGCGAGTGTTTTAGCGATTTATATAATTTGGCGAAATGGGTCGACGGGATAACTAAGTGGTACTAAATAAATTTGTGACATTGATGTTTTAGGCTAAGCATGTGTTTTTTTATTTATGTATTTTTATGTGTGTTGGTTTAACAGTTTTAAAGAGAAACACATTATATTAGTCATTTAAATAAATAGAACTTTACATTTACATTGATATGGACAGTTTATAATAACCCTTAACAGCTGTATTCGAATTAGCTGTCATTTCTAAGCTTGATTGGAATGTCAGCAGAATTGTAATTGTAACCATGGCGACATGACATAATTTTGGTGTTTGTTTACATATCTTCCCTTCCCAGGTTGTTTCAGTTACGGTCAGAGTCAAATTTCAATTTTGGGCAAGGTATCAGAGTCCTCTGGCGAGCGACTTCATACATTAAACGCAAATCAGTCTGCCTGTAGTAGTATCTAAGTATGCCTTGAGCATGGCCTTTCTTCGTTAATATTAAAAAAACTGTCGTATACAAAAATATGGAAATCGGTGGTATTATAAAGAAATATTTGATAAACACGCTGATGCAGACAGTTCTCAAATCTAAGAATTACTTTCAGAGATATTTAAGGCTAAAGTTGGATAAAATCGTTCCATTAAAAAAGTTTTATTGGAGCAAAAACTATACATCAGAATTTAATCATTTTTAGATCATTTTATAGGTTATAAGTTCCCGGTGTGCAGATTGCATTTATTTTTTTTTATTTGACTTTTTTTTTGAGGTTTTATTTCTATTTTAAATTCAAATTTTCAGTATTTCGAAAGATATTTTTTACAAACTAGGGGGCTCGGCTTCCTACGAGCTACGCTCGCCAACCCCCGTCCAGACACCGCAGACTCTAAATGCACGCTAATGTGATCGGCTTTAAAAAGATTTCGAAAGATTGAATTATAATTTAAAAAACAGTGGCGATCTCCCTATAAACGGATTTCTGTTCATTTCTCTTTGATTGGGGAAATTTTAACGCCAAATCCGCTGCGGTACTACTTGATTATCCCGTCGACTAATTTCGCCAAATTATATAAATCGCCAAATCACTCGCCAAATTATACAAATTGACATAATTTTTATTTTAAATAACGAAAGAACAAATAAACAAGTAATATAAAAATTTTGTTTTTAAAGTCAATTCCTGCTTAGGCCTTCAAAGAAAAATTTAATATAATCCCTTAAGCTAATATTAGTTTTTGTTGCATTAAAATATCTCAATTTGTTGATTTTCTATAAGCAAGTAGGTTTACAATGGAACTCTATGGGAATTTGGCGAAATATTAGAGATATCGCCAAGTTGGCATCACTTTAGGCGACTCATTTTGGCCGCCAAATTTGGCGATAGATCGCCAAGTTGGCGACAAACTTGGCGGTATTTGGCGACAGAACAGGGTCCCCCCCCCTTTGGTAACCCCTAATGAAAATACTTTCATTGACCTTCAATAACCAATGGCCGCCATTTTGTTTCTCATGCAAAACTAAAATTAATTAATTAAAAATTAATTAATTAATTAATATTTGAAAAAACTGTATTAACATCAATTGTCATCCAGTACAAGTTTTAAAAAATTTATTTCAACTTGATAGGATGAATAATGAGTATTTTATTAACGATTGAAAATTTGAACAAGATAAATATATAAATAAATAAATAAATATAGGGAGAGTGTGAGCTAATAGTAGGAATTGAATTAGTACAACATTAATAAAAATACAAATAAAACGTCGAAATAAAAATAACTTGATGACGTAGACACGTGTAACAACATTTCAAAATAAGCTAATATAAAAGGAATTAAGTAAACAGAATCTTTGTCTCCCGGTATTTATAACATAGCGAAAAGAAAGTTATTTTAAATGAGACATTTTAAATTAATCGTTTTTAATCTGACGTAATTTTGACCAAACTATTCTTTCTCTTTTTAATATTCACGTGAAAATACTTGTGTTAGAAATAAAATATTATTTGCGCTTTCCTAAGAAAAATAGTAGAAAAGTATCCTCCAAAATATCAAATAAATGTCTAGCGCAATTTGTAAATTTAAACCGTTTTGCAATATTATTTTGTGTTCATTTTATGTAATAACTGTAATGTGACGTAAATATGACGTAATTTCTCCTATTTAAGACTTCTAACGCATGTTAATAAATTTATTATTTTACAAATTCATTTCCTTCTTAAAATTCACGTGTAATTATAGTTTTTATGACGTAATTTTTAATAAGTTCCTGCTTTTTGTACATAATTATTTAATTCTATTTCCAAATGTTTTTTTCTATTTATAATAGTCACGTGTAAATATTTTTTTAATTTATTACACGTATAAATATATATATATTTTTTAAGCAAACATTATTATTTCCGCTGTTTATACAGTTGGCAACAGTTTAAATTAATATCACTTTCTAAAATCCGTAAAATATATCTCTCGAAATGCTGAAAATTTGAATTTAAAATAGATATAAAACCTCGAAAAATGAGTCAAATTACAAAAATAAATCAATTCTGCACACCTGGAAATTATAACGTATAAAATGAACTAAAAATTATTAAATTCCGATGTATAGTTTTTGCTACTATAAAACTTTTTTAGTGGAACGATTTTGTCCAACTTTAGCATTAAATAGCTCTTAAAATAATTCTTCGATTTGAAAACTGTCTGCATCACCGTGTTTATCAAACATTTCTGTATAACACTACCGATTTTCATATTTTTGTATGCATTATTTTTCTTAATATTAACGAAGAAAGACCTCCGGTCACAAAAAATTCAAAACCGGCGGCGGCGACGGCGGTGACAGCGGTAATTACTTTTTTTTAGAATAGAGAGATTTAAAAAATGTTATTAATTTAAACTGTTGCCAACTTTATAAACAGCGAAACAATAATGTTTACTTCAAATTAAAAATTTATTTACACGGGACTATTGTAAACAGATTTTTTTTTAATTAGAATTAAATGATTACATGTTAAAAGCAGGAAAATTGCGTCATAAGAACCATATTTACACTGGAATTTTAAAAGAGAAACAAAATGTTAAAATAAAAAAATCATTACTATGCGTTAAAACCTGTAAATGGAGGAAATTACGTCATATTTAAAATGGCCAAAAAATATGGCAAAACAATTTAAATTAAAAAATATATCTGCGCGAGACATTTACTTGATATTTTGAGATAATATTTCCAACTATTATCGCCAATTCGAAGACAGCGCGAAATAATATTTCCTTCTAACAACAAACATATTTTCACCTGAATATCAATAAGAGAAATAAAACTTTGGTGTAAATTACGTCATATTTAAAACGATAGATTTAAAATGAATTATTTAAAAGAACTAATCTTATAGCGCTGTTAAAAAATACCGGGAGACAGTGACACTGTTTACTTAATTCATTTTACATTAGCTTATTTTCGAATGTTTAACTAATTTTTTTAATTAAATACGAAAACAGTCATTGTATCTTTTAACAGCAGCAGATATGGTCTTAAAAATCCCCAATCCAAGAAAAACGAATGGAAACCCGTTTACAGAGAGATCGCTACTCTTTTTTTTTTTTTTTTTTTTTTTTTTTTTTTAATTCAATATTTTTAAAGTCGATCAAATTAGCGTGCTTTTTGGATTTTGGTGTCCCTGAACGGGGGTTGGCGAGCGTAGCTCGTAGGGGGCAGAGCCCCCTAGTAATAAAAAAATTAAACATGCTTTCATTAAATTCACAAAAAATGTAGGGAAAAAAATATTTTTTAAATGCACTAAAAAGTAGAAAAAAACATAAATATGCACGGAGTTTAAATTACATTGTTATGAGCTCGAATATGGAAGATTAATAAATTCAATAGGAATTTCGCCAAATTAGCCAGCTATCGCCAAGTTTGCTTCGTATGTGGAATCTTTTTTTTTTTCGCCAAAATTGGTTATATTACTGCTCTGGCGGGACAGGAGCCTTAACTTGCAATTATGTTTGTATGTATTAGTCATATCTTGTTACTTATTTTTCACTTATTTCCTGTTGACATAGAATCTCAAATCTCATCTTTATAAATTTTCAAGAAGCTTTTTTTTCCCCCATCATAACTTTCTTCTTTCTTCAGAGGTTTCCCCTTCCCAGTGCCTCCAATTGATCTCCAGGTATATCCTAATTTTAAATTTTCATATGTGTATGTCGTATATATATAAATCCTCCAAGTGGGTCAAAATTTGGCTCTATTGTGATTGTGGTAACACTGTCATTAGCATTTCTCAACAAATACTCACTGTTGAAGCAGATACTGATTTCTCCATAGAAAATCAGACTACAATTGAGTAACCATTAAGTAAAATTTCCCCCGTTGCCCCCCTTAGGGATCGAATTTTAAAGAATCAATGTCCAATTCCTGTATTGGCCTCAGGAATATATATACAGTGAAACCTCCTTGAACGGCCACCGCTAAACAACGAAAACCTCCGAACACCGGTCACATGTTGATGGAACCAAACACGTTCCATAGCATTAACATTAGTACGAACCTCTAAATAAGGAATTCTGAACAACGACCACTTAAAAGTCACGAGAAATTTTTTTTACAGCTCGTGGTATAATTTCATATTTATTTGAAAACCGAAATGTGAAGCAGATCAAACAAAATTTACTTCATATGTGAACAAACAGAAAATGAAGACATAACAATAATGGGGAAATTTTATATAATATTCTTAGAACGGCAGGCATAACTAACAAAAAGGCCAGCTTGTTTGTATCACTGGTAAAATATTTGGTAGTTACTGCCACATTTGGCTCCATACAGCAAATGGTGGAAGATAGAAGAGAAGAAAAGGAAATTAGATAACAGAATCACTCAAAATTTCTAGTATTAACACATACACCGAAGATTTGAAGAACCTTCCTTAAATCCCAAATTTCTCATTAAATCATAATGATGATGAGTTATAATATAGCAAATCAAGTCATATTTTTTGTCTTTGTAGAAAGACATTTGTAGCAAAAAAAAAAAAAAAAAAGCAACTGCAAATTACTAATTTTCTTATTATATTGAAACAATGATGATTGATTAAAATGACTGTGTGTATTTCTATTTAAATTTATGTAATTTTGATTTTTTTTATGAAACCTCTGAATAACACCCACCTCTGGAGAGCGGTCACTTTTCACCGGTCTCGCGGGTAATCGTTATTCAGAGGCTACACTGTATATTCCACATTTCATAGCCAGTCAACAGGAAGTGGATGAAAAATAAATAACAAGATATGACTGAAACATACAAACATAATTGCAAATTAAAGCTCCTGTCGCGTCAGGCGAAGACACTCGCGAGCTAATGCTAAACCCGAGGGAAAGTTATTTGCTAATATCTCACTTGCATTTTGACATTTTTAATTTTTTTTTTCTTTTTTGCATTGGATAGCTGAGGTCATTCTCTACATCGCTCCTTTTTACTTTTTCGATTTTGGTTGCAGATATTTTTTATGATGACAATTTCATTTTCGGAACCGGTTTCGAAAGTGAAACTAACTTCATAAAAAAATATCTGTAACCAAAATCGAAAAAGTAAAAAAAGGGCAATGTAGAGATCAACCTCAATTATTCAATGCAATTTTTTTTTTTTTAATGTCGAAATGCAAACGAGATATTAGCAAATAACCTCCCTGTAGGTTAAGCATTAGCTCGCGAGTGTCTCCGTCTGACGGAACAGGAGCCTTAAAAGAAAGCATGTAGAAATAACAAGGCAGGAAAAAAATGTCAACACAATACTTTTTCATGCTATATTTAATTTAATTGTTATCTACAAGATCGAAAATACTTTTAGACATATATTCAATTTTATATAGCATTGTGCCTATTAAAATAACCATTCCTTACTGTTTGTTACTATTGTAAAGCTTTTCCTTGGAAAAATGACCCGTGCTGGGTACAATTAGGATGTCACAATAGATTTAGGAATATCAGTTCTAACATAGTTCATATAGTCGCATTTCAGTCCGGAATAATTTTTTATATATTTATTGTCTTTTTTACTGGCTAATGTAATTGACGTAGAACAGCGGTTCCCATCCTATGGGTAGCAAGCAGCCCACTGGTGGGTCGCGGAACAGTCGAGGTTTGCCACAAAAATATATCTTTTATTTCATCTGTTTAAAATATATAACCAGGGCCGAAACTAAGGGGGGGCAGAGGGGGCATGTGCCCCGGGCGCCAGAGCCAAGGGGCGCCAAATGAAAGATTATTATACCTTTGGAATCGATCATTTTCTTCTGATGGCCTGGTGGCTTTCATTATTATGAAACAGCCATTATAAATGAAGTGTTAGGTGAAGATGACACTTCATTTATAATGGCTGTTTCATAATAATGAAAGCCACCAGGCCATCAGAAGAAAATAACTCGGTTAAAGCGGAAACTCGGTTAAGTGGGACTCGGATAATCGGAACTCTACTGTATAAGCAAACACTGTAAATAGCCGGTAATACCTGCGAAATCTTTTATGTGAACGAACTATAATTGCAACAAACGCCACATTCAATTTACGTAGTTCAGTATTACATATTTTATGATTACATATTTTAAATTTTAAAATAAGTCGGCCATTAGAAAATTAGTAAAATTCTTTTTGTAAATATACTTTGAGGAAGAAAGGGTGAGGGCGCCAAAATTCATGTTTGCCCCGGGCGCAAGAAAGGCTAGTCTCGACCCTGTATATAACAATATCAACAGCAAATAATATTTCGAGGGAAAATCCTTAATTTCCTCCTGGATGAATAAGAGACGAATATCCAGAAATATCTAAATCAGATTTGAGGTCCTTGATGAGATTCAACACGACATAATTGTGTGAACATCGTTTTCTACTTTGCTGTGTTTGAAAAACAAGTACAGAAACAGACTGCATGAAACAGAAAGTGACTTAACCCGGGAGAACGCGCACATACACAGGGTATGAATGGTTTTTACTTTGTCACCAATAAATACAAATAATAATCGTCACCTTATTTAGTCGGAGACAATTTTACAAATTCTGAGATAAAAATAAGTTGAAGATTATTTAAAAAAAAAAAATAGTGGTGACAATTGTAAAACGCCATACGCACTTCGGGTCTGTGCGTCCTCCCGGTTTAAGGTAAAATTAACCGCTTTTTTAGGTGCGTTCGTAATTATATAAATACGTACCACCTATAGTCGTCGTTCAGTCCGTCTGTCTGTCCGTCTGTCCGTCCGTCTGTCTGTCCGTCCGTATGCATATAACAGAGCAAAAACTACCCGACCGAATGATCTGAAATTTTTAATATATAATTGCTGCAAAATTTTGTCGAGCCATTTCCAATTTTATGAAAATCGGATGTATAGTTTAATTACAGGGACAGTCAAAAGTTTTTCTTTACATTACGGCCAATGGGAAAAATTATTGAAAGTGAATTTTAATGATTTTACAGCCTTCCGAATGGTCTGAAATTTTTAATATATAATTGCTGCAAAATTTTGTCAAGCCGTTTCCAATTTTATGAAAATCGGATGCATAGTTTAATTATAGGGACACCTAAAAGTTTTCCGTTGCATTACGGCCAATGGGAAAAAATTATAGCAAATGCATTTTAATGATTTTACAGCCTTCCGAATGGTCTGAAATTTTAAATATATAATTGCTGCAAAATTTTGTCGAGCCATTTCAAATTTTATGAAAATCGAATGTATAGTTTAATTACAGGGGCAGTCAAAAGTTTTCCGTTACATTACGGGGAATGGGGAAAAAATTATTGTAAGTGCATTTTAATGATGTTACAGACTATGCACTTATGAAGCGCAAAAAAATATACATTCAGTACAATATGGGGTGCAAAAAATAATTATAAAACTAGTTATAGTACGAACGCACCTCATTTGCCACGTTTGACGAGCAATTTCCAACTTTTTTTAACCCTCATAGAGATGCTCTCATCGATAAACACCAGTGCCAGAAATCTCACTGATTATAAAGTTATGTTTTGATAATAATTCAACGCATTTTTGATTATCTTTGTAGTTCGTGTGCTGCTGTTTTAATTATTAATCCACTTACACACATTGGACAACCAATTCCTGTTTTTGTTGATAGTGTATATCCTTCGTACGAAAATTTTCCTTTTTCGTAGGATAGGACTGCCGATAACTTATAGAGGTCATACAACAATTTCCATACTGATATACACCTTTATATAAGGTGGGTCGCGAAAAATACTTTTGCTTAAAGGTGGGTCGCGAAAAATGTTTTTACTTAAAGGTGGGTCACGTGCCAATAAAGATTGGGAACCTCTGACGTAGAACATTTTGCTTTGTAACAGTTAGTACTCTTGACAATAAGCAATTTTATAAAGATGCAGTCACAATTTCTTAGCATAGAAGGTTTAATGTTTCAAATTAGATATTTAGTGTTAATATTGCTTGTGAATTCCATACGTTATAGAGAATTAAAATTGCAGATAAAACGATTACATATTAATGATGTGAATTATCACATTGCTACAAAGCGTAAACCAACTTATTGAAAAATGTCCAAGCCGGGAATCGAACCCGGGTCCCTGGAATAGATCTCCGGTGCTCTACCACTAAACCACAAGGACGATGTCCAGCGTGACATTTCTCACTTATATAAGTCGGTAAGGCTGCTACTGCAGCACAAGATGGAGAAGTCTTCATGAGCACACATTCTAGCGGCGTAACATGAGACGCAAATAAACCCAGCATCGGTGAATTTACAATTTTAATTAATTTTTCAACTACATTTCAGCAGTGAAATTACGCTTGAAATTATTGAATATTAATGATGTGAATTATCACATTGCTACAAAGCGTAAACCAACTTAATGAAAAATGTCCAAGCCGGGAATCGAACCCGGGTCCCTGGAATAGATCTCACTGCCTTACCGACTTATATAAGTGAGAAATGCCAGGCTGGACATCGTCCTTGTGGTTTAGTGGTAGAGCACTGGAGATCTATTCCAGGGACCCGGGTTCGATTCCCGGCTTGGACATTTTTCAATAAGTTGGTTTACGCTTTGTAGCAATGTGATAATTCACATCATTAATATTCAATAATTTCAAGCGTAATTTCACTGCTGAAATGTAGTTGAAAAATTAATTAAAAACGATTACAGTATCGGTTGGATTATAGATAAAATTCATTTTCAGAGACTACCTTTTATAACAAAATGTCAAATATATTTATATAGTTGCACATAAAATAGCAAAAAAAACTTTCAATCTAAACACTGAAAATTGTTATGTTTAGAACTATGCTATTCCTATTTTTAAAGAGAGATATAGATTTCAGCATAGGAGATCCAAGCACATGGAATAGGTCTTATGAGATCTCGCAACATAGGAAGCTTGCTGGTGTGGCATCTTAATTTCGCCAGCGTGCACCCTTTTTTCCGAGAAAATGTTTTATAATAGTAACAAATAGTGAATAATTAATATATTATTATACAATGCTAGATAAAATTGAGTATATGTGTAAAAAGTATTTTCATTGTTTCAGATAACAAGTCAATAAAATATATCATGAAAAAGTATTTTGCTGACATTTCTTTTGTGCTCGGTTCTTTTGGTTTCCTCCCCTCCCTTTTATATTAATTCAGTATCCGTTAACTTATTTTTCTGCTGTATTTTGGCCCAGTTTTATATGCATTTATTTGCAGGTTATTTACATATTTAGCGTTTATTAACATTCAGATATTTAGTGTCATCACTGCTTGTGAAAATCATACACTAAAGACAGTTAAAATTGTAGATAAAACGAGATCGTCTGATTTACAGATAAAATTCATTTTCAGCAAGTAACTTTTATAGCAAAATATCAAATATATTTAAGTATTGCGCGGCAGCGCAATGCTTATTTATTTCCAGTGTCACTTCTCAATGTTAATTTAACATAGAAAAGCCTATAGAGCTCATAACTTTTTCATTTTTTAATTCCCACCTTTTTGTCCCTGATGCCACAATTTTTTTTATTCTTCGTAATTTTAACGATATTGTAAATTCAAAGTACGAAAATGTTTGCCTGGCGTCAGGGTCAGAACGGATGATAAAATGCCTTTGTATATGGGTGAATTATAATGCAGAGAGAACATACCCTACACTGTTAAAAATTTGCAGCATTCTGTCCACTCATTCGACCGTTTTTCGAAAAAGCGGTTTCATAACCGTAATTTAACTGTATTCTGACCGTAAAATGACCAATAATAGGGTCAGAATAGTGTTAAATTACGGTTGTGTAACCGTTTTCGATAAAAACGGTCAAATGGCTGGACAGAATGCTGCAAAATTTTAACAGTGTAAGCTTTATTTATATTATTCAAATATTTTTCATAATAATTCCCAATTTCGCGTTTTTCATCGAGAATCAATGGACATTTTTGCTATAAAATTTAACATTTTTCTCTGTTGTTACAAAAAATTCAAAAGCCGTATAATTTATCTACAGAAATTAATTTTCAGTTAAATTATTTCCACGTGAAATAATGAAATTTGAATTTTTTTTTTTTTTTTTTTTTTTTTTTTTTTTTTTTTTTACGATTTAAAAAGAAGATGACTATGGCCTCATACAGGAAATAAAACTGATATTTTCAAACATTTGTTAATAATACGAGAAACATTAATAAGAGTAAATACAGAAATATTGTGACTATGACGTGATAAATTGCAACATATTTCACCGATACTCATTTTTAAACATGACTATCAATTACATACAAATGTGCCGATTCGATTAAAAAGGTGTTCACTTTGTGATTTACTTATGTTTTCCTTTTATTTATTTATTGATGAGGTTTTAAATTCATTAAGGAATACTAGCCGGAAAGAAACACTTAGCTATTTACAGATAAAATACAGATAAAACACTTAGCTATTTATATTGTTTTAAGACTGTGTAAAAACTGAAATCGTCGGATACTTAGGAGTTAATACATTTGCAAATAACCAAAATTTATTTCGTAGAATTATTCCTTTTGTCTTTTTTCTTTTGTGTGTGTGTGTGGCACGAAAACGGTTGATCTTGATGCTAAATAAATACCCCAAGTTAAATTTAGGTAACAATTTCCTCTTGCATTTACATCGCCCCCTGGCAGAATATAGGGTACCAAAATTTAAGTAAAACTGTTTTTTTTTTTTTTTTTTTTTTTTTTAAAAACTGTGCAACAGCTATACTGTTGTTATAATTGTTAGTATTTGAATCCCAATGAAAAAGGCGTGAGTAAGTTAGATAAAATTGGGACTTACCCGTTCTTCAGGATACTTATCTATTTCGGTGTAAATCCACATTTTGTGTAATCCAATATAATGGTCTCCCAATGTAATGTGTTAGTTGTCATAATTTTAATCAACCACTCTTTATAACCTCATTTGACAAAAAAAAAAAAAAAAAAAATTGTAGACTATTATATCAAATGAATAAGCAGTGGTAACACTTTAAGCTATTTAATTCACATTGTTTAAATTGTGAAAAAGAGAGAGCATTTTTCATCCCTCTTCTCTGGAATAACTACATTTTCAGAATGAAAAAATATTTACATTATAAGATAATAAATCAGTAATAATAATTGTAATAGCAATATCATAATAATAATAATAAATCAGTTTAATGTCTATGAGTCACTCAACAAGTCATTATCTTTATCAAGGTTTTCAAGGTTAAATACATTTTTCACATTTGAAAAGATTTATGGCTGAGTTGAAATGACGCATTATTTATGTAACTGAGGAAATTATCTTTATCACGGCTAAGTAGCTTGATTTATATCCATCAACTCCTCCTTAATTTCTGAAGTTTCATTCTCACACAAATTTAAGTTCCTTCTATGGGTTTGAAAAACAGGTTTGGGAACTGGTTTCGTAAACAGGTCTGCTATCATCAATTTGGTTGGGCAGTACTTTAGGTTGATAGTCCCTTCTTGCTTTAGTTGTTTTATCAGGTGGAACCTAATTTCAATATGTTTAGTCTTACTTGAGTGCTTTTCTAATTCTATCATCTTGATCGTGGACTGGTTGTCTTCATATAGGTCTATAGGTAAGGTTTGCTTTAGGTTTAATTCTTCCAGTAGATTGACTAGCCACTTTATTTCAATTTCTGCATTTGCTGCTGACACATACTCGGCCTCTGCCGATGATAATGCAATGCAGGATTGTTTCTTGGTCGACCATTGTATGGGGTTTCTTCCTAACATGTATAGGTTCCCACTCGTTGATTTTCGTGAATCTACATCTCCTCCCCAATCTGCATCCGCATAAACTTCAAGTATCGGTTTCTTTTCTCCGCTCAGAACTAGTCTATAATTTTTTGTAGTCTTTAAATATCTTATCACTCTTTTTACTGCATTCCAGTCTTTCATTCTTGGTGATTCATTTCTTCTGCTAAGAATGTTTACTGCTGCACAGATGTCAGGTCTGCTTATAGTTGCTAGATATAGAAGTGCTCCTATGGCTTGTCTGTAATATGTGTTGTTTGGTAAAATGTTATCCTCATCATTAAAGCGTGTGTAATTTGTTTCCATGGGTGTGCTACACGGTTTTGCGTCTTGCAAATTAAATTTATTGATTAATTCTTTTATTTTCTGAGTTTGATTTATCATGTAGCTTTTATTTACTTTTTTAATGTTCATAGATAGGTAGTTACTGATGTCACCTAAATCTTTTAGCTCGTATTCTTTATTTAAGCTCGCGATTACTTCCCCTATTATTTCGTCTTTTCCAGCAATTAAAATGTCGTCTACGTATGTTATTATGTATGTTGTGTTATCGCCCCTTTTTCGCGTAAAAAGGCATGAGTCAAATTTGCTCTGACTGAAATTCATCTTTTTTAGTGTTTCTGTGATTTTATTATGCCACGCTCTCGCGGCTTGTTTAAGTCCGTATATGGCTTTGTTTAGCCTACATACTTTATTTTCCTCATTTGGTTTAGCGAAACCTTCTGGTTGTGACATATCTATCTCCTCCTCAGGCTCTCCATGTAAGAACGCGATGTTAATATCGATATGTTTTACATTTAAATTTTGATGCAATGCTGTTATTAATAATGCTCTTATTGTTGTATATGACACGACTGGTGCATAAGTTTCATCATAATCCTCCCCGAATTTTTGTGAATATCCTTTTGCAACTAAACGTGCTTTATATTTTTGGATTTTTCCTGTGCTGTCGCGTTTTAGTTTGTAGGTCCATTTGCAACCTATTATTCTCCTATTTGGTGGAGGTTCTACAATTGACCAAGTTTTGTTTTTCTTTAGGGAGTTCATTTCGCTTTTCATTGCATCTAACCAATTTTGTTTATCCTTAAAATTTTCCATGTTTTCGATTTCCTCATAATTTTTTTGGTTCAGTAGCGTTTTCGTTTTTAACCATGTATATTAACATATCAGGAGGTACACCTTTATTAATTCTTTCTGATCGTCTAAGTTCTGCTACTGGTTGATTGGACGTGGATGGTGTCTCGTTGCTATTTGAAATTTCTATTTCTACAAAATTTTCGTTAACCCGATTTTCATCTTGTTTTGGTTTGTTTTCTACTTTCTCGTTTCTATATTTAAATTTGTTTTCGAGAAATTTAACGGTTCTCGCGATCTTTATTTCATTTCCTCCTACATATATTCTATATCCTTTGGATTCATTATCATATCCGACGAAAATTCCCTCTATAGCTTTATCGTCTAATTTTTGTCTTGTGGGTTTAATGATATATGCGAAGGCTTTGCAGCCAAATACCCTAACATAACTTAAGTTTGGCTGTCTGTTTGTCCATAACTCGTATGGCGTCTTTTCATTTGCTTTTGTCGGTAGTCTGTTTTGCAAATGATTTGCTGTGCAAATTGCTTCCCCCCAGAACTTTAATGGTAAATTTGATTCACTTAACATTGTCCTTGCCATTTCAACTAACGATCTATTTAACCTCTCTGCCACACCGTTCTGGCTTGCGCAATATGGAACTGTGTGTTGATGTTTTATCCCATTAGCCCTGAGGTAATTTTCTATTTCATCTGATGTGAATTCCCCTCCGTTATCTGTTCTAATTGCTTTCGGTTTTTCTCCAAATTTGTTGTTAATTAACGCGATGAATTCTTTAAGTTTTTCGTAAACTTCACTTTTTCTAGACAATAGGTATATGATCGTAAATCGTGAGTAGTCATCAATAAAAGTCAAAAAGTATGATTTCCCCCCTATTGTTGGTGTTTGAAAAGATCCGCACACGTCGGAGTGAATGAGCTGGAGTCTTTTAGTTGCTCTATACTCTGCAATTTTTGGATAGGGTTCATCAGTTAATTTTGCCTTAATGCACGGTTCGCAATCTATGTTATGCTTACAGTTGTTTATTTGGATTCCTCTAGCTAATTTCTTTTGCGTAATTTCTTTAATTGATGTTAGATTTCTATGTCCTAACCTACGATGCCATAATTCTAGGCAATTTTTGTTGTTGCAGCTTTGTGCTACGTTTGCATAGTTTTGGAATGCCAACTGAACTTCGTATAGGTTATTTACTTTTCGCGCTTCTAAGCATATTTCTCCGTTAAGTTTGAACATACATCTATCATTTCTGAATATAAGTTCACATCCATTTTGCGTCGCTTTGCTAACCGATAATAAATTTGTTTCGATTTCAGGTACTAGTAATACATTTTTAAGTGTTATTTCATGAACTTTGTTGTCTGATGTTCGCGTGTTTATATTTACGTCACCTGACGCGTAACTGATAAGTTTTTTCCCGTTTGCGATGGTTACATTTGTTTTTTCGCGTGATGTTATTTCTGTAAACATTGATTCTGAACACACAATATGGCTTGAGCTGCCACTGTCTACTATAAATGTTTTGTTTTCTATTCCTTGTGTTATAAAGGCGTAATTTTTATTTTCGCTCGCCCTCCATGTATTGTTTTCATTTTCAGAGTGACTGTACCTACGGTTTGATTCTGGTGTTTGTTCACTTCTAAAATTGTTTTCACTCTTTTGAAAAACTAGTGATGTAGAGTAATGTTTTTTGTTTGGTCTAATGTGTTGATTTTGTGGTGTATTTTGTGTTTTGGCTTTATTATGCCTACATTCCCGTGTATAATGGTTTCTCATCCGACAATTGGAGCAGTATTTATTACTTGTTTTGTTGTTGTAATTTTTCTGTGCTTTAAATGCTCTGGAAGGATTTTCTGTTCTCTCATTATTATCATATCGTCGGTTATATTCGTCAATAAGTTTAGACTTAATAAATGATGGTGTGAGTTGATTTTCTTCTCTCGATTCAAGGGCAGTAATAAGAGTATCATAAGATTGGGGTAGGGAGCATAATAACAGTGCAGAAATGTGGTTATCATTTATAACTTCTCCTATGGCCGCTAATTTATCTACTAATTCCATTATTTTTGTGATATGATTAACAACGTTGCCACCTTCCGCTAATTTAATCCCGTAAAGTTTTCTTAAGAGATAAAGTTTGCTGGACAAATTATGTCGCTCATGGATTTCACGCAAAGCTTGCCAAGTTTGTCTGGCTGTCTGTAAATTTTTAACATGAGTAATTTGATTATCATCAATTGTTAGATTAATTAGTGCACGGGCTTTCTTATCACTTTTGAACCAAGCGTCCGTAATTGCATTAGGCGGTTCTTCCGTAATTACATGAAATAAGTCTTCTTTAGTTAACATCATTTCGGCCTTGAATTTCCAAATCGAGTAGTTCGTAGCTGTAAGTTTTTCAATTGCTAAATTATCTTTAGAAGCTGCCATTTTCTTAACTTTTGATTACTTACGTGTTACCGTAAAAAGTTCTTCCAACTTTTCTTTTTGAAAGTTTAAAAGCTTATTTATCAAATATCTGATATTTCAGATTTCAGTGGAGGCTATTTAATTTATTTATTTTTATTCAGTGATCAGTAATGATAATCTTGTTAGTATTTGAATCCCAATGAAAAAGGCGTGAGTAAGTTAGATAAAATTGGGACTTACCCGTTCTTCAGGATACTTATCTATTTCAGTGTAAATCCACATTTTGTGTAATCCAATATAATGGTTTCCCAATGTAATGTGTCAGTTGTCATAATTTTAATCAACCACTCTTTATAACCTCCTTTGACAAAAAAAAAAATTGTAGACTATTATATCAAATGAATAAGCAGTGGTAACACTTTAAGCTATTTAATTCACATTGTTTAAATTGTGAAAAAGAGAGAGCATTTTTCATCCCTCTTCTCTGGAATAACTACATTTTCAGAATGAAAAAATATTTACATTATAAGATAATAAATCAGTAATAATAATTGTAATAGCAATATCATAATAATAATAATAAATCAGTTTAATGTCTATGAGTCACTCAACAAGTCATTATCTTTATCAAGATTTTCAAGGTTAAATACATTTTTCACATTTGAAAAGATTTATGGCTGAGTTGAAATGACGCATTATTTATGTAACTGAGGAAATTATCTTTATCACGGCTAATTAGTTTGATTTATATCCATCAATAATATTAGCAGTCAAGATTTAAGGATATTTTTGCATTCATAGCGTGCCTAAGTGGAAAATGGAGGTAACTAAAATTAAGTAAAAAAAGAAAAATTATGTTTTTATTAAAGATTTTTTATGCTCAGACTGGACGCTTTTGTCCAAACTTTGCACTAACTGCACTCATGAAACATTTTGGATTAAATATTGGTAAATACACCACAAATTGTTATGCGATACCTTGTAGATTAAACCTGATGATGATACATGCAGTTAATTTTTAAATGAATTCGTCTGAATGCAGTTGTTATTTAAAAACTTGACATATTAAGCAAAAACATAATTTACCGAACAAATTAAAAAAATAAAATTTATTTCCTACATTAGTTAAGCCCGATAAGGGATAGATATTAAGATATTTCATTCAGTTAGTTCTACATTTAATGTTAAACAAAGTGAACATTAAAGAATAAAAATGAAATTCAAGCAATATGATACTTAAACACCCTAAAAACTTAGATTCCGTTCAAACGAAATCGAAATAAATCTTAGACCTTTTTTTTTTGGAAGGTTTGAAAGTTTAGATGTGCCTAATCATTTGTTTTCACCTAACGTAAACTTAATACAAAATCAGCAATACAAATATTTGCAACTGAAATTTGGAAAAAAAAAAGTAAGATTTATTTCGATTTCGTTTGAACGGAATCTAAGTTTTTAGAGTGTTTAAGTATCATATTGTCTGAATTTCATTTTTATTGTTTAATGTTCACTTGGTTTAACTAATTTGTTACAAAAATTTAACATTAAATGTAGAACTAACTGAATGAAATAACTTAATATCTGCCCCTTCTCGGGCTTAAATAATGTAGGAAATAAATTTTATTTTTTTTAATTTGTTCAGCAAATTATGTTTTTGTTTAATTTATATTGCTGCAGATAAAATAGCAATAAACTTTCAATCTAAAAGCTGAAATCTGTTAAATTTAGAACTGTTATATTCTTATTTTAAAAGACCGATGCACTCTAAAAAATAAATGTATAAATTAGTCACTTTTACATATGTATATGCGTAAATTTGTAAAATTACACATTTGTCATAAAATTTACACACTTGCCGTTAAAATTTACCTGTATTTATGGCTGGTTTTTGGCTTAATGTAAGTGTGTAATTTGTTATCCTTTCACAAACTCAAACTAGTGTATAAATGGTAGAAAATGTTACGGATTTACCTGAATTGGTGTGTTAATGTAATTTACAAATTTTGAATATTACACAAATATCTGTGTATTTTACACATTACGCCGAAATATGTGTAATAATTTTACACAGATATATGCATAATAACAGAATATTACACAGAAGTATGTGTACAAATTTTACACAGGGTAAGAACAGAATATTACACAACAATATTACGCAGAAATCTGTGTAAAACAGAACATTACGCAAAAATTTGTGCACACAATAAATAGCGATACTTGAAAACTTGGCTTGTGTAATAGTAGCTGAATGGTTATGCTAATGGCTTAGAAAGTCGCTGATCGTGACTTCAAATCCCGTTTCGGTAAGCATTGCTTGTTTACTGTAGATTGAATTAAATAGAGAATTTCTCCTCTAGATGTATCTTTCTAAACTTGTGGCTGAAATTGATAGGGAAAAAATCCGACAAAATCCGGAAATAATACCATCGTCACGATTTACGTATATTTCAAACTTTTATTTTTCAGTGTTATTTATTTAGATTATACAGATTCTATTCATAAATTATGACTAGACTATTTTAAGGTTTCAAAGCAACTTTAACAGAGAATGGCATGCAGTAAATATAATTTCAGACGACCCTGTTTTTTGTAGATTAAGGTTACACTATTTTGTGGTCTAAAAACAAATCTGCTGGAAAGAAAACAAAAACACCAAGCTGTGAAGTAATAAAGCACCCACACATTTTAAATTAAAGATTTGGCCGGATGTACCGATGGTAAGTACATTGCAACATTTCGCAGAACCCATTTTATGAGCTCTTATCCCAATAATTGACTGCAAACACTTCAAAAGTTTACGATGTTATTTATTGGAACTTTCGTGAAAACAAATTTTGATGGGGTGGTCCATTAGACAGGCATGTCTTTACAGTCTCAGAATATCAGGCCGAATGGGTCACTTACACATAAATCGCACGCCAACATCCAATGGAATAAAAAGCCAATATGAGAGTTAAACCAACGCCAAAATTATCCGTTGCATAGTAAAGCAATGGGAGAGAATTTAAATTATTGGCGAATAAAACGATAAAGACAAAATCGCGAAATTACCTCAAACAACCCTACATAAACATCTACAAAACGTTAGAATCTATTTATATTATAGATGACATATATCATTTATATTAAAATTTCTTGCCTGAGTATAATGCAATAAATGGACAAAAACCCTTGTTAATAAAAATGATCGCTTTCTTTTATAAACAAAGTAAGGAAATTACCCACATTAATAAAGTAAATAAAATAGATTAGTATTAAATTTATATCGAATATGATATGAAAATAACTCATAAATATTGCTGTATAATTAAAGTTGTTGAATTGCAGATTTAGATTAGTGAAAAGCAAAATGATAATGAATCAATCCGTTTAATTTTTATTTTTTTAT
Source organism: Maratus speciosus (assembly GCA_963932465.1). NCBI lineage: Eukaryota > Metazoa > Arthropoda > Arachnida > Araneae > Salticidae > Maratus > Maratus speciosus. The sequence goes on along the minus strand of OZ010800.1, from coordinate 282,105,229 downwards.
AACTTACATCCGAATGAAAAGAGAAATAACCATGAAAATGTATTTCGCCATGAGATTACTTTTTAAAGAATACTGTTATGACTCTTTGAGTAGAAGGAAAGAAAGAGTAAACTTTAATTTAAAAATAGAATAAAAGAACAATATATGATGCATCATCATATATTATCACCCCCAGCACGCAAAAATTGCTGACTCTCGGCATGGCTTGATTCCAAAAATAACATAAAAATATATCCAAAAACACTGTACTAAATCAATATATAAGGTATTAACATTTTTAGAAGACACTTGAGTACCAACGTACACATTGGTTCATTATCGCACACCATGAAGCTTATGCACTGGTATTCTCAGGTTTCACCACACACACGGGGAAAACATACCCCTTGCCCCTTGCTGACATAGGAGTACCGCACACTCCATATTACTTGCTCTCCAAGATTGTTAGCACATACAGAACTATGTCACAGTAATTTTGTAGCACACATGGATGCATTTAGGAGCCCCGCACACTCCAATAGAAGATTAAATCCGGCATATCACGATCATTTAAGAACACGGGAGCCCCCGGACAGGACTCCAGACCTTGACAGCGGAATCAGGAAAGCCAGACTGAGATCCGGGACCAGAGCAGCAGCAGCAGTCATCCGCGACATGGGAGCAGCCGACAAAATGCATGACCATCAGTACAGAAGCAGAAAAGATTCGGGACCAGGAACACCAGACCACTTAGGAACAGCACGAGTATCCGGTACGGGAAGCCTCCGTATATTATCAGGAAACTTTCGGGACCATCACAAAAAAACTGGAGAAGAGGACGCTAGCAGCATCGAAACTTCGGAACCACCCCATCGCATTAAAAGTTTTTAAAAAGTTCGCAGCCAAAAATATCGCGCACCATATTGTGTGAATTAATTATGACTCACACATTTTAAATTAAAGATTTGGCTGGATGTACCGATGGTAAGTACATTGCAACATTTCGCAGAACCCATTTTATGAGCTCTTATCCCAATAATTGACTGAAAACACTTCAAAAGTTTACGATGTTATTTATTGGAACTTTCGTGAAAACAAATTTTGATGGGGTGGTCCATTAGACAGGCATGTCTTTACAGTCTCAGAATAGCAGGCCGAATGGGTCACTTACATATAAATCGCATGCCAACATCCAATGGAATGCAAAGCCAATATAAGTGTTAAGCCAACGCCAAAATTATCCGTTGCATAGTAGAGCAATGGGAGAGAATGTAAATTATTGGCGAATAAAACGATAAAGACAAAATCGCGAAATTACCTCAAACAACCCTACATAAGCATCTACAAAACGTTAGAATCTATTTATATTATAGATGGCATTTATCACTTATGTTAAAATTTATTGCCTGAGTATAATGCAATAAATAGACAAAAACCCTTGTTAATAAAAATGATCGCTTTCTTTTATAAACAAAGTAAGGAAATTACCCACATTAATCAAGTAAATAAAATAGATTAGTATTAAATTTATATCGAATATGATATGAAAATAACTCATAAATATTGCTGTATAATTAAAGTTGTTGAATTGCAGATTTAGATTAGTGAAAAGCAAAATGATAATGAATCAATCCGTTTAATTTTTATTTTTTTTATAACTTACATCTGAATGAAAAGAGAAATAACCATGAAAATGTATTTCGCCATGAGATTATTTTTTAAAGAATACTGTTATGACTCTTTGAGTAGAAGGAAAGAAAGAGTAAACTTTAATTTAAAAATAAAATAAAAGACTAATATAAGATGCATCATCATACACAAGTGTTTGTTCTTCATGCAAATTTGTTTTGCTACAATTAAAATATTCAGTTCAAAATTTACATCCCGAACTATAAGATTACATGTACTTTGTATACAAATCCCATCGTTATTGTATATTACACAGATATATGTGAACCAGTGTTGCCGCATCTGGCGGATTTTTTATTTAGAAATATTGAATTCACTCCAGAAAATTTTGAATAGCAATTTTCTTTTAATTTTATTTATGGAATACCTATCATCTCATAAAGCAAAATACAGTAGACGCTCGATTTTACGAACTCGGAGGGACTCATATAATATGTTCGTAAAATCGAAATTTCGTAAATGGGGGTAACATTAGTTCAATGGTATGATGGTTGGGACCAGTAAATCAGTTCGTAAAAACGAAGAGTTCGTAAAAAAGAGGTTCATAAAATCGAGCGCCTACTGTATAACTATTAAAACTTACTGGTGAGAATTCAGAATGCCTAAATAAAAAATCAGCCAGATGCGGATGCGGAAACGCTGATGTGAACTGATGTGCAATTTAGACGTGAAGTTGTGTATTTCGGAGTTATCTGATAACATTTTAAACACTTAGCTACACAGAAAATGTGTATTTTGAAACTAACACACCTGTGTATTTGGCAATTTACACGCCTTTTTACACATATAGACAATATTTTAATGTGTAAATTTACGCATTTATTTTTTAGGGTGTATAACTCACCAATATAAATTATATTTTATTTCTTACCTTCGTCACCGAAATTTTTACAATATCGAAAATAAGAACCACCAGTACAGCATTGTCCTTCACCACATCTAGGCTGATCACCACAGTAACCCTTCACAGTTAAGATCTGGAAAAACGTGTAATGTTTGATATTGTTAGATCCTCTACGACAAAAATACACATTTATTCATTGTTTAATTTGAGAATTAATAAAGCAAACCTTTTCCAGCTTAGAAAATCGCAAGCAGTAGGACCATTTTTCAAAACTATTTTTCATTCTGGATAGGTTGAAAAAAAATAAACTAAAAAAATAAATTTACTTAAGTAATGCCAGTGCCAGAATCGATTACTATAAGTTCATTTTCATAAATGAATATATATATATATATATATACTATATATATAGGACGCCGCTTAGAAGGTTAAAATAATTAAAATATTTAATTGTAAATGAAAGGACAAATTGGAAAATTACATTAAAACATACCTGATGTTATAGATGATATATGGGTTTTAAATAGAACTAATCTAGAATTATAACATTTGAATAAATTTTTGCAAATAGAGTTAAGAAAAATCTTTTGAAAAAGTCAGGTTTATATTTGATTTACCGTCGTAAATTAATACGACGATCGCATTGGAATAGAATATATGATGCTATGGATATTAACGAGAGCTATGTAGAAAAATAACATTTGTATAATTTTGATAAATAATATTTGAAAAATTATCTATTACAAAAGTGTTAGTTTACATTTAATTCACCGTCGTAAATTAATATGGGATCGTTATGGAATGGAATATATGATATTACGCGGATTATATGTGGATGCCAACAAAAGCTAATAAGCTGATTGTAAGTCATATAAAAAATATCTATTAAAAAAGTCTCGTTTATATTTGATTCACAGTCGTAAATTAACACAACGATCGTTTTGAGATGGACTATATGATGTTATAGACGGTTTATAGATGCTAATGAAAGCTATCTAGTGGGTTAAATGATGTAATTCTAGTAAATAATATTTAAAAAATAGCTGTTAAAAAAGTCTCGTATATTTCTGTTTCACCGTCTAAAATGAACAATATGATCGTTTTGGAATGGAACAGAGGACCGTTATTTAGACGGCTGGTCTCTCCCGCCGCTCCAGAAACCGCTCCTTAAATGCACTATGATAATAATCTAGATGAAGTTACCGTACTCCTTTTTGTGGTTAAAAACAAAACAAAACAATGCAATTTTACAAATTACAACGATCATTTGGAAAATGATTTTTTCAAAGACTAAAATTTAAGACATAAAAAATCGCACGAAGTTGATCCTACATTACGTACGCCATGGATTACATTTTTCGGTACTGTAAATTTTTAAACTTCTACGGAGCTAGTCATACATTACGTACGCCATGGATTAAACATTAATATTCCTGGACCAATTTTAAATTAAATTTCATTCTTAAACTTCTAAACATCCCACAATATTACTTTTTACACCGTCGTATAGAGAAAAAAATGTACTTTTAAATGCAATTTGTTTGAAAGCTGTATCTCAATTTGTTTCTGAGTTATTAAATTTTTTTTGCAGTTTTTATTACTTTTTTGTCATAGTCGCAACAGAAGTATCTATCTCTGTTGAAAATAAAGGGAAAATACAGATTACTGTATAGACCGATCAGAAAACTAATAAAATGCGGATTCAACTAATAAAAAGCTTCAGATATGTTTTTGATTTCCTATCTTGACCAAGGATAATAACCATTTTTCCAAATGGTTAAAAAAAATCACACGAAAATGCAATTATTTTTAAAGTTACTGCTATTTTATTTCCCTAGACGGTATGCAAGTGAAGCGATTTATTTATTTATTTATTTATTTATTTATTTAATGGAGAGGATCGTTAGAAAGGCACTTTAAAGGGTGTTTGTCAGTCAGGTCTTAGATTCCTAATCGTAATGTTAAACCTATGGACGTATAATACATTCTTATTGTTAAAATATCTCAGCAGGAAGTTAAAATGTTTAAAGTATTAGGTAGATTTCGTATGAAATACTACCTATTGGGATCTCCCCTATGTTGGAATTTCGGAAATAGTTTTGCAGATCTACACCGATCATGACCCCTAAAACCCAAAACCACCCCCAATAAAAAACTTTATATATATATATATAAGCTCAAAAAGGTCAAAAGTAAAACTAAAAGTAAAATATAAAAATAATAATAATAATAATAATAATAATAATAAAATCCATGCGATAAGCGCTACAGCTGCATATAACCACACAGATTATATATAGCACATTATGTTTTAAATGCGTTTGTCAGACCCAGAATCCTGCACCATAAATAAACTAAGTATAACCATAAGACATCCAAGAAATTTAAACAGATATAACCTGAACAAGAAAAAACAACAAAAGGCTGTGGCCTCTTCAGCGGTGGGCATTTTAGAAAGCACAGCAATGTTTCAGATTAATTACAATTTACAACAAACTATTATTCAGTAGTGGCAGTGGGTTTCGGCCAGAGTGTCGCAAAGCATAAATCAATTTGATTTATAATAAATTTGATAAATAAATTTGATTTATGCTTTGCGACACTCTGGCCGAAACCCACTGCCACAACTGAATAATAGTTTGTTGTAAATTGTAATTAATCTGAAACATTGCTGTGCTTTCTAAAATGCCCACCGCTGAAGAGGCCACAGCCTTTTGTTGTTTTTTCTTGTTCAGGTTATATCTGTTTAAATTTCTTGGATGTTTTATGGTTATACTTAGTTTATTTATGGTGCAGGATTCTGGGTCTGACAAACGCATTTAAAACATAATGTGCTATATATATATATATATATATATATATATATATATATAGGGGAGGGTTGACCATACGGGAGGCTAAACCCACCCATCAGTTTTCATATTTAAAAGAATTTTAGAGTTTTATCAATAGGTGTCAACCAAAGCTACTGGAATGCTCAAACAGCAGTCTCTGGTTCATACAGATAATCTAAATAGATGTGGAAAAAATCAATAGTGAGGCGTTTTCAACCTAAAAGTTGTGTTTTTTAGAAATATTTTGTAAGCTTTTTTCAGATAAAATATATCATAGAAATTTAAGTAAGTAGGTTTTAAGTAATGCAGAAATATCTAGCTTTCATTCCAGGCATAAAGATTATACAGCAAGTTAGGCTTAACATAACAATGTGCATTTCTTTAGAAAAGGACTGTATGGGGAGGCTTGACCCAGTCAATGTGAGGGAGTGTTGGCCTGACGTTCAAGGATCCCTTAACACATTCACGACGGGAAACGAGAATTCTCGTTTTCATTCAAAAAACATCATTGACTAAGGACGTGGCTTCTACCTCGCAGAAAATGCATTTATATCATATTGTCCATATATTTTTAGATTGTAAAACCTTTTATATTAAATTCGTGCATTGAAAGATATTTACCGATATATAAACTTGGGAAACCTATCTAGAACGCCGATTTGCAAAAGACTTTCAGAATAGGGAGGAGTTTCTACTGTTTTAAAATTCAGATGTGATAAAAATTGACCATCGGAAATGTGTTAATTAAGGGTTTTTAGAAATCTTTTAATTATACATTGTGCATAATGAAAGATTAATGGTTATATATAAAAAAGAATGTAAATTTATTCTGCAAATTTACAGTAAAATGGGGTGATGGAAAAGAAAACGTTTAAAACTGATTAAAGAAAATGTGAAAAATTGCCATTTGCACTGCACGAAACAAATTAAAGAAATATAAATGAGAAAGTTCATAGGAACTTTTTTCCATTTAAATATTACTTACAATAGGTAAATAGAAGCAGTGGAAAATACTAGAAAGGGCTAGAAAGTACGAAAGCCTTAACCGTAAGGTTAAGCCTTAAAGTCTTAACCGTTTCATGGGCAGTGGTATGTTTATGAAACCATTTAATTTTAATTTCCAAACGCCACAACGACACCAGAATTTTGCTAAAATCTTTTCCATTTAATACGTATGTGAAATATAGCTTTTCTCATATTTCCAAATAAATTTGTTCGTATATTCCGGTGCCAGTCATTTATTTCAACATGTTAGTACTGAAAGTACTTTGGCCTCTGAAAAGGTTAAAAGGTGTTAATGATAAGTTAAGTACTCATGCGACTGCAAAAGAACATAGCATTGATCGAAAAACTTTAGGAAGGTATGTTGACAAATTTCAACATGATGAATAGAGTGAGATGAAGCCAAAATATGTGACAGTTAGAGTTGTCAGGTCGAATGTCACAAAATGTAGGACAAGGAAGCAAGAAAAATCGGGACAGTGGCTACTAAATATGGGCATTATAATGCATGAAACCCTACCCTATGAAAATGGAACCTGTCTCTAGCGGAATACTCTCTTAAATTTTAAAATTTCCTTTTCCCTGTTGTACAATTATAACTGCTCAAACAAAATCCTGTTTAAAACAAAAATTTTCTCATCTGACATGCGATTGTGAATAAAAGGGTTTGTTTAAGCATCATATTTTCAAAAATATTATCTCTATAATAAATAAAGCATGCAGTATAAAGTTGGTTTGCTTTTTTTAAACTCATTTTATTTCTCTTCACAAATATTTCAATATAAAACAAAGTGGGTCAAGCCTCCCATATAGTGGGTCAAGCCTCCCATATGTGGGGAGCCTTGACCCATTATTTTCTCATGATTAAAATCAATCATTTTTTAAATTTCTTATATATTACACTTAGGTAGCAATTTTATTTTGATAACTGATTGTATAACGGATAAAATGATACATAAAACTTTATTCAGCGTTCAATATTTAAAAAATAAATAATCATTTTGTAAAAAGTGGGTCAACCCTCCCTAGTCTCCCCTATATATATATAACATATACAGGGAGTATCTAAGCTCTTGGGCAAAACTTTAAGGGGTGATAGTACACATAAAGACAAACAATATTAAATAGGAAACTAAGGGTCTCAAACGTCTTCCGGAGATACGCGCCATTAAAGTTTAGGGTCAAAATTTCAAATGATTATAAAAAACGGAAAAATTGGTCGATTCATTTGCAGTTTTTTTTCTGAAACTATTCTTTATGTCTGTATTTTCTTGAAAATAAATTTTAAAGATAAAGTTCAAAAATGCCGATAGAGAGCGCCTTAGACTAACGAACAACTACTTTTTACAGTTATTTTTTGTATCTCATTAAATGCTTTCAAAAGCTTAGACTTAAATTTTGATCTCAAAATCTGAATCGTTGGGAGTGGTTAAGTAGAGCAAACTGAATTGTGTTCAGGAGTTGAAACTTGAACTCCCCTCCTGAACACAGTTCAGTTTGGGCTACTTAACCACTCCCAACGACTCAGATTTTGAAATCAAAATTTAAGTTTAAGTCTAAGCTTTTGAAAGCATTTAATGAGATACAAAAAATAACGGTAAAAAATAGTTGTTCGTTACTCCAAAGTCTGAAGCGCCCTCTGCCAACATTTTTTTAACTTTTTCTTTAAAATTTATTTTCAAGAAAATATTGACATAAATAATAGTTTTAGTCAAAACCGCAAACGAATCGACCAATTTTTGCGTTTTTTATAATCATTTGAAATTTCGTACCCTAAACTTTAATGGCGCCTATCTCCTTCGGAAGACGTTTGGGATCCTTAGTTTCCTATTTAGTATTGTTTGTCTTGATGTGTACTATCACGCCTTAAGGTTTTGCCCAAGAGTTTAGATACACCCTGTATATATATATATATATATCATTTTTTTATGGACACGATAACTTCCATAATTCTGCAGAAATCTTTTCCAAACTGATACATAAAATCATGGGGCATAAAATCTCGGTAAAGTTCGTTAATGGGCAAAATCGGACCAAGGGGGTGTAAATAGGGAGGGGTTTTGTGAAAATCGAAAAAACCCCATAACTTCTTAATTATAATACATATCAAATCAGTTTAAAGTTATTATTACTTCTAAAAAATGGGTCAAAAATTTATGTATGACAGATTTTTGATAAAACTAAAAATAGGCTCAAGGGCGAAAAAAATAGGGTTTTGGGGAGAAAAAAATTCACAACTTCGTCAATTCTCAAAATATTAAATCCAATTAAATATATTATAAATTGTCTTTATATTATCTACAACTTTTATATTGACAAGTTTTTAATAGGACCAACTCTTTCCGTAAAAAAAAAATTAAAAACGAAAACAAAAAGGGAGGTTGGAGAAGAAAAACATCCATAGCTTCGTCAACTCACAAGATATCAAATCCGCAGGAATTTATTATATATCTTCTTAATATTATCTACAATTTTATACTGAAAAGTTTTTGATAGGAGCAATTCTTACAGCAAAAACAAATTAAAAATACATTGATGTTGAAGAAAAAATATCGTATTAAGGATGTAATCAAATCAAAACTGCTTATTTTCTGACTCAGTTTTAAATTCGTTTTTGCTTTCTAACGCATCAAATTGGTATATTTTCTTATTCAGAAACTATATAATGTGCCGTAATGGTCGATTTTTCGATAGAGGCAGAATATATTTTAAAAAATGATGTCAAAGTAGGCATTTTGAACCGAATTTCTTGAAACGATTGCGTTGGAAACGAAAAATATGGTCCTACTGAGAAAATAATTGTTTATAAATCAAGTTCTAATTAATTGAACGAAAAATAAAAACATGGGTCGCTTATAAGTGTCTTAAAAAATCACGTCAGCAAGTTTCATGTTTTACCTTACAAAAATTAATCTGAAAATGTGTCAGAAAATTTCGCGTTGTTGAGCATGGAAAAATATTTTTTTAATACTGCCTTAACATGATTCTTATAAAACCAGCTCTTATATAAAAACGAAATTAAAAACTCGTCAAAAGAGGTCAGATAAAAATTCTAAATTTGGTTTATCTCTAATCATGATTTAGTTTTTGTTGGGGAAATTAGTACTTAACTTCGAAATCTACCTGCGCCTGTAGGCGGAGCCGGCAGGGATTTTTTTTTTTTTTTTTTTACTTGTACTCTATTTAAAGCACGTTTCTTTCTTTTTTGGTTGACAAAATATTTGAAGCGTTCGAATATTACTCAAATCTCATCAGTATTTAACACAATACGAATGTATACCATTCCCATATGTATAACATTAGAAAGGAGAATTTGAGATCGCATACTGATATTGCGCTTAAAAATTATCCAAGTTCATCCCCCTTGGTGCAATTCGTTTTCTTTTTCTTTATCGGTTAACTTTTATTTTAACGAAAAATAGCAAAATCGATTAATTTTTTTTAAAACATCAAAATTATTTTTTTTTTTCACATGGTATTAGTATTCTACGCGCCGAAAAATCGGATGTGTAAACTAAACCCGCAATACTTGGCTATAAACATTTCCGTAATTTAGACATTTTATAACATCTTTCAACCCGTCCCCTCCACACACACATACACACACACACTCACACGCGCACGTAAATTTTGCGATAAATAAGAAACAAAAATTATTTATTTTCTTAGCTCTAACACTATACTAATTCTAACAATATTCTATAAAACTACAAAACTAAGCTAAAAAACGATGGCAATAAGTTTTGGTTTAGCCCTTAACCGGAAACGTGAAAATAACGTGCACAAACAGAACACTTAATAATTTACCAAATAGTGAACTTAAACATTTAATCTTTAATAGTAGTGCATTAACAGGACCAATTTTTTAATATAACAGCATAAAAATAAGTTTGGAATGTCAGAGAGAGAAAATATTAAGGGCAGATATGTAGGCGCAAACATCTCACAGATGTATGTTTCCGGTTAAGGGTTAAATAAAAATTCAAACAAACTTTGATTTAAAGCGGTACATAAATAGCTAATGATCCGTATAAAATCGATAGCTTGTTCAGTACTGTATACAACGAATAAATCGACTAGTTTTTACGTTGTGATTGGGAGCCGAGTATAGTCGGCGAGAAAGGGAAAAACCCCTTAGTACTTGTACTATACGTGCCTACTGTATTATACATATTATGTTTTGGGCGGTTAGCATAGTACAGGTACCTACTATACGGGCGATGAAAGTTTTAAGAATAAAGCTCTGTTATGTAAAACAAAAAATAAAGGTGTATAGTTGATTTATTCATATGATATAAAATGTTTATAAAATTGTAGAAATAACATGATTTTTATACAAACAATCTTAAAATTCTAATAAAACTTTTACAAATACAATAATAACTCTAAAAGAGGTAAATAATTATTTTATGCTAGCACTAAATTACTAATCAAACTGTACATTTTTTTTTATGAAAGCTAAATTCGGAAAGTTATGTTGAAACATACCAGGCATACCAGAAACGCCAAAAGGATAATGTACTTCATAGCAATTTTAAGATTATCTTTTCTCTGAAGAAAACGTAAACTGGGATTCGCGCTCTTTTAAAAGAAGCAAAATCTGTGCAAATGTGAAAATTTGCCACCTGTTGCTGGAATAAAAGGTGTTGTTTTCCTTTGTGCATAGATAATTTTTTCTGATACATGAAAGATAAAAGCTTTAAAAAAAGAAAGACCTGGCAGATATTTTATTAAGATAACGAACGCTTATTTTTAAAGTAGAAATAAATAAAAAAACCAATTAAATAAGAAAACTGCCTAATAAGCAGATTTTGTTTAAGTTTTCGCGCTCGTGAATCTAAGCAAAAGTCAGTGTATTCGCGATAATTCATAGTTTCCGTTGCTTATACTAATCTTTAAGTTCTAAAAATAATATTAAAGCTAATTCGCTAATCATTTCTTAACTTTTATCACATCGGTAAATTCTAACTAAAAAACATAATATTTTTTTCATTTTTTATAATATTTTTTTAAATAACAATAAGAATGAAAATCACTTAATAAAATAAAATAATTTATGACTTTTCGCGAGCATTGAAAATCGCTTTTTACCGCTTTGCAACATAGTTAAAAATTGTTTTAGGTAGCTTTCTTTACAAAAAAGCTACCTATTGCAGCCGTTCGGAGGAAAGCGATTTCAAAAAACTTTGGTATATTTTCATCGATCATGACCCCCAGACCCCGAAACCACCCTCCGTTCAAAATTGATATATATATATATATATATATATATATATATATATATATATATATCTGACCTATGTCATACTGTAACTCTCGTATTTATGAACCGATTTGGATGTAATTCAGTGTGTACGTAGTACATACCAATGTCTCGACCGAGTTCGTTGGCCAGCTTCATCCGCCATTTTGTTTCAAAATGGCGGCCATTAAAAATTTAAAAAAAAAATTAAAATTTGAAATGTGGTACCAAAAAATTAAAAATGGAAAAATATTTTTTTCTTATATATTTGACCTTTATACAAAGACTCCGTAGCAGTTTTTGTTTCGTCTATATCTTAAAAAATGGCTGAGTTATAGCATTTTGAATTTCTAGCGAAGCTGACATTTTGAAACGTCCTGAATTTTGTCACGCCATAAAAGGCGTATTTATGAACCGATTTGGATGTAACTTCGTTTATACATAGTACAGACCAATGTTTCGACCGAGTTCGTTGGCCAGCTTCATCCGCCATTTTGTTTAAAAATGGCGGCCATTTAAAATTTTAAGAAAAATTTAAATTGGAAATGTGGTACCAAAAAATTGAAAATTGAAAAAATATTTTTTTCTTATGTGTTTGACTTTGATAAAAAGATTCGGGAGCAGTTTTTGTTTCGTTTATATCTTAAAAAATGGCTGAGTTATAGCATTTTGAATTTCTAGCGTGGCTGACATTTTGAAACGCCTGATTTTTGCCACGTGATAACAGACGTATTTATGAACCGATTTGGATGTACCTTGGTGTGTACGTAGTACATGCAAATAACTCAACCGAGTTCGTTGGCCAGCTTCATCCGCCATCTTGTTTCAAAATGGCGGCCATTTAAAAAAATTTAAAAAAATTTAAATTTAAAATGAGATGCTAAAAATTTGGAATTATATTATTACCAATCGTGTCGTACCAGTGGCTGAGTTATAATATTAGGTAGCTTTCTTTACAAAAAAGCTACCTATTGCAGCCGTTCGGAGGAAAGCGATTTCAAAAAATTTTGGTATATTTTCATCGATCATGACCCCCAGACCCCGAAACCACCCTCCGTTCAAAATTGATATATATATATATATATATATATATATATATATATATATATATATATCTGACCTATGTCACACTGTAACTCCCGTAATTATGAACCGATTTCGATGTAATTCGGTGTGTACATAGTGCATACCAATGTCTCGACCGAGTTCGTTGGCCAGCTTCATCCGCCGTTTTGTTTCAAAATGGCGGCCATTTAAAATTTTTAAAAAAATTTAAAACTTGAAATGTGGTACCAAAAAATTAAAAATGGAAAAATATTTTTTTCTTATGTATTTGACCTTTATACAAAGATTCCGGAGCAGTTTTTGTTTCGTCTATATCTTAAAAAATGGCTGAGTTATAGCACTTTGAATTTCTAGCGTGGCTGACATTTTGAAACGTCCTGAATTTTGTCACGCGATAAAAGGCGTATTTACGAACCGATTTGGGTGTAATTCGGTGTGTACATAGTACATACCAATCTCTCGACCGAGTTCGTTGGCCAGCTTCATCCGCCATTTACTTTCAAAATGGCGGCCATTTAAAAAATTTAAAAAAATTTAAAATTTGAAATGTGGTATCAAAAAATTGAAAATGGAAAAATATTTTTTTCTTATGTATTTGACCTTTATACAAAGATTTCGGAGCAGTTTTTGTTTCGTCTATATCTTAAAAAATGGCTGAGTTATAGCATTTTGAATTTTTAGCGTGGCTGACATTTTGAAACGTCCTGAATTTTGTCACGCGATAAAAGGCGTATTTATGAACCGATTTGGATGTAACTTCGTTTATACATAGTACATACCAATGTCTCGACCGGGTTCGTTGGCCAGCTTCACCCGCCATCTTGTTTAAAAATGGCGGCCATTTAAATTTTTAAGAAAAATTTAAATTTGAAATGTGGTACCAAAAATTGAAAATTGAAAAAATATATTCTTCTTATGTGTTTGACCTTGATAAAAAGATTCCGGAGCAGTTTTTGTTTCGTCTATATCTTAAGAAATGGCTGAGTTATAGCATTTTGAATTTCTCTTGTGGCTGACATTTTAAAACGACCTGATTTTTGTCACGCGATAACAGGCGTATTTATGAACCTATTTGGATGTAACTTGGTCTGTACATAGTACATACCAATGTCTCGACCGAGTTCGTTGGCCAGCTTCATTCGCCATCTTGTTTCAAAAGGGTTTCCATTTAAAAAAAATTAAATTTAAAATTCAAAATGAGGTATTAAAAAATTGGAAAATGAAAAATATTTTTTTTATGTGTTTGGCCTTGATACAAAGATTCCGGAGCAGTTTTTGTTTCTGAAAATTTGTTCTTTTGTTGATATCTTAAAAAATGGTTGATTTATAGCACTTTGAATTTCTAGCATGGCTAACATTTTGAAACGATCTTGTATTTGTCACGCGATAACACACGTATTCGCCTATTTCGATGTAAGAAGGCATGTGGATAGTATACATCAACACCTCGACCAAGTTCGCTGGCCAGATTCATCAGCCATCTTGTTTCAAAATGGCGGGCATTAAATTAAAAAATATATATATATTTAAATTGAGGTGCAAAAAAATTAGAAATTGAAAAAGGTTTCTTTCTTAAGTATTTGATCTTGATATAAGGATTCAGGAGCATTTTTTGTTTGTCTTTACCTTAAAAAATGGCTCAGATATAGCAGTTTCAATTTCTATTGTGGGTGACATTTTGAAAAATCTGATCTTTTGCATGCGACAGCACTCCTATATATTAACCGATTCCGATGTGAGTGAGCATGTGCACAGCAATTACTAAGGTCTCGACCAAGTTCACTGCTTAGCCTCATCCACCATGTTGTCTTAAAATGACAGGCACTTTAAGAAATTGCCGAATTTGGCAGCCAAATATAAGTTACTTTAAAGAAAAGCAGCTTGGATAAAGCTGACTAATTTCGCGAAATTCTCATTCATTATATTGATAAAAATTAGTATTGAATCTCCTATATTCGGTTTCCACTAAATTGAGCTTCGTGTGTTTGCATGATATAAGTTGGCTTTTTTTAAATAAGGATTATGAAAGCTACCTCTTCCTCCCGGCACTGGCCGGAAGGACTTTTTTGAATTTCTATTGTGGCTGACATTTTAAAACGACCTGATTTTTGTCTTTCGATAACAGGCGTATTTATGAACCGATTTGGATATTACTTGGTCTGTACATAGTGCATACCAATATCTCGACCGAGTTCGTTGGCCAGCTTCATTCGCCATCTTGTTTCAAAAAGGTTGCGATTTTTTTTTTAATGTATTTTAAAATTTAAAATGAGGTATTAAAAAATTGGAAAATGAAAAAGATTTTTTTTATGTGTTTGGCCTTGATACAAAGATTCGGAGCAGTTTTTGTTTCTGAAAATTTGTTCTTTTGTTTATATCTTAAAAAGTGGTTGAATTATAGCACTTTGAATTTCTATCATGGCTAACACTTTGAAACGATCTTGTATTCGTCACGCGATACCACACGTATTCGCCTATTTCGATGGAAGAAGGCATGTGGATAGTATACATCAATATCTCGACCAAATTCGCTGGCCAGCTTCATCAGCCATCTTGTTTCAAAATGGCGGCCATTAAATTTAAAAAAATTATATTTAAAGTGAGGTGCAAAAAAATTACAAATTGAAAAAGGTTTCTTTCTTAAGTATTTGACCTTGATATAAGGATTCAGGAGCATTTTTTGTTTGCCTTTATCTTAAAAAATGGCTCAGATATAGTAGTTTCAATTCCTAACGTGGGTGACATTTTGAAAAATCTGATTTTTTACCTGCGACAGCACTCGTATATATCAACCGATTCCGATGTGAGTGAGCATGTGCACAGCAATTACTAAGGTCTCGACCAAGTTCACTGGTTAGCCTCATCCACCATGTTGTCTTAAAATGGCAGGCACTTTAATAAATCGCCAAATTTGGCAGCCAAATATAAGTTACTTTAATTAGAAGCAGCTTGGATAAAGCTGACTAATTTCGCGAAATTCTCATTCATAATGATTTAGTATTGATAAAAATTGGTATTGAATCTCCTACATTCGGTTTCCACTAAATTGAGCTTCGTGTGTTTGAATAATATAAGTTGGCTTTTTTAAAATAAGGAATATGAAAGCTACCTCTTCCTCCCGGCACTGGCCGGAAGGACTTTTTGAATTCGGTTTATCATTGTGCCGTGTGTCGGTCTCTCTGTCCGTACTGTAACTCGCTTATATATTAACGGATTGTCATGCAATTGATACAGGGTGTCCAGCGAATAAGACCCTGATTTCAAAATTAAATATCTCAAAAACAAAGATCAATAGAATTATGCGGTAAACGGTTTGTTTATTAGCTAAGATGTAAAAATGTTAGACAAAAGTTTCAAAATTTAGTTGCAAAAACCGTTAACAGATGGCGCTGTAATCGCAATACTTGTAAACTATGCTTCGAAGTCCAGAGCTCTAGCGTCACATTCCTAGATGGCTCCCTACGGAAGAACGAATATTGGGAAAGTCCAATTTTTCATTGATGTGATGTGCAGAAGTGGAGATATCTGGTCACAGAATTATTGCATCAGCTTCAATTTTAGAGAATTTCAATTAATAGAATTTTCAATAAAAAGTTCAACAATCATTATATAAGAACTTATTAAAATATTTTATTCGGGTAATGTGCAGAAGCGGAGCCATGTGTTGACAGAATTCAGATTTTTTTCAAATTTTTTATAAGCTACTTCGGTCCGGATACTAGTATCTCTGTCTTTTCTCTCTTAATTTGTAGATCGTGGAATCGAATCCAAGTAGAGTAGGACATAAAAAAAATGGAAATCTTTACTTTTAAATATTTATTTAAACTGTGAAAAAAAATTTGAATAAAAAAATCCAAAGTTTCTGGTTTTAAAATTTAATTAAGCTAAAAGAAACCCTTTTTTTAAAAATCATTGAGCATTTATAATACTGATTCATAAATCATTTTTTTCAATTGTAGAGAATAGTTTGAATGAAAAAATACAAAGTTTCTATTTTTAAAAACTTAATTAAGTTAATAAAAAATAATTTTAATTTTAAAAACTCGTTTTCATTTTTTTATCATTGAGCACAGACATATGGCGCAGCTTCTAGCGATAGGATCCGAAGTTTTGGAAAGGAATGCAGCATCCAAAATACTTTTGCTTTGACGCTGATGATATGACTTATCATCAATTACTTTTAAAAAAGAAATAATTTGATGCATAATTTCTGTCTCTAAAACTTTGTTTACAAAGAAAAGAAATATATGTGTGCTAAAACCAAAGTATTATGCCGTGATTTAAAAAAAATGAAAAGTGCAAAATTACTTTTTTATTTATAATAATTCAGGTATAAACAATGATACCAAAATATTATGCCGTGATTTATGAATATAAAAAATAAATAAAAAGTACAAAATTATTTTTCTAAATATATGCATTTTGACGTAAATAATTATATGGCATTAAAAACTGAATTTAATAAAATATTTTAATAAGTTCTTATATAATGATTTCTAAACTTTTTATTGAAAATTCTATTAACTGAAATTTTCTAAAATTAAAGCTGATGCAATAATTCTGTGACCACATGTCTCCACTTCTGCACATCACATCAATGAAAAATTGGACTTTCCCAATATTCGTTCTTCCGTAGGGAGCCATCTAGGAATGTGACGCTAGAGCTCTGGACTTCGAAGCATAGTTTACAAGTATTGCGATTACAGCGCCATCTGTTAACGGTTTTTGCAACTAAATTTTGAAACTTTTGTCTAACATTTTTACATCTTAGCTAATAAACAAACCGTTTACCGCATAATTCTATTGATCTTTGTTTTTGAGATAGTATTTAATTTTGAAATCAGGGTCTTATTCGCTGGACACCCTGTATATGTTATCAAAGTTTACTATGACATGTTCAGTATGGAAAATGAAGAGTGTATGAAGCGTATTTCTACAGCTCCTATTCAAAATATTAGAATAAATGAGAAAAAGTAATAAGAAAAAATTATTTTTCATTTATTTATTTTTGATACCAAGTAAATGCAATTAAATTTCTTAAGTCAGGAATGTTTAGATAAGATTTTAACCCTTTATCTACGGCATTATGATCTACAGCAATTTTTTTCATGTAATTTTTTTTTTAGTTACTACAATAAAAATTAAAGGATAAACATAAAAAAAAATACTCACCCGTCAGAAATTTAATTATTTAGAGTTAATTAATTAAAGTGGTACTTTAAAGTATCGTCAGTACACTATGACTAAAATATCGTAACAGTATATCCACAAGGTATTTCAACTGGCACCAGAAAATATTTTCGATTTAATAATTATGTGAAATATAGGCTTTTTCTTATTTACAAATAAATCGTTTGGCAAATTCCGGTGCCAATCATTTATTTCAACACTTTAGAATTGAAAAGGCTTTGTTCCTGAAAGGGTTAAAAAACTCTTTTTTTTTTTTTTTTAGCTTTCGATCTTGTTAGCAGTCCTTTAGTTATGAGACGTCAATATTCCAGGGACAACATGTTCTCTCGCATTTCCACATATGCAATATATGAATTTACATATGCCATTTCTAGCATATCAAAAACGAGCCGCTGCCACAACTTTTTCTATTTCCTATAAAAAATAACAATGAAACATAAAAGAAATACCGGGGAAATAATTACTACACTACATTTTAGTAATTACATTTTAAAGCAGATGAAAACGATGGATAACTACACAGACGAAAAGTAAACAAGAAGTTTTTCTCCAACACCCAGTGTACTGACGGTACTTATAAGTACCACCGAGTAATTCAGCTGTTAAATCAAATACATACACCGTTCATCTAAAATAGCTAGTCATATTGTATTCTAAGATCATAATGAACACACACAAAAAAAATGCAAAACTTATCTGATATCCTTTACTGTGTTTGCAGCAATGAAAAGACGAGCGTGGCAATCTGTACAAAATATCGGCACAAAACACATCGACTTCTTCAAAGATAGCCTCCGTCCTCTCTAAAATAACAAACCTAGAACTACTGCTGCCATGTATTCGGATAAAGTGAAGTTAAAAGAACGTTTTTTGCAAAGTACCATTAGAATATCAGTAATATTCATTATGGTATAAAAGTTTAAAGTGAGTGGTACTTATAAGTACCGTCAGTAGATAAAGGGTTAACCTTTACAAAATATAAAACGCAGTACAATAAATTAGGTATACAGCTGTCTAAAACACATCAAAATATTAGAATAAAATTTAGATTAGTTCAAAATGTTAGAATATTTTATTTTACGCAACAATATTACCTTATGAATATGAAGTAAATGGCAGTTAATATTTTGTAGCATCCCCTTTACCTTTCATAACAGCGTGCAATCGATCTTGCATACTATATACAAGGTGTTTACAAACATTTCTATCAACATTAGCCCAAGATTTTATACGTGCTTTACTTGAAGGAGGTTTTTCTTGGAGTTATTTCTTCATTACACACCATACGTTTTCGATGGGATTAAGGTCTGGTGAGTTTGGTGGCCAAGGAAGTACCTTAATGTTACGTTGGCGGAACCGATTCTTAGTTGACACCGAGGTATGCGGTGACGCTAAATCTTGTTGAAAGATGAAATCATCTTCAAATAAATCTACTGATATAATCATGTAATATTCCAAAATTTTTTGATATATCTGAGAGTTAGCCTTTTCGTAGACGATGCATAACTTTCCAGGCCCTTCTGCACTCATGCAACCCCAAACCATGACACTAGCAGCAAATTTTACGGAACGTTTAAGGCATTCTTTATCAAATGCTTCTTGCTTCATTCTCCAAACCCGAATACCTTGATTACCACATGAAACACAAAACATACTTTCATCACTAAATAATATATTTTCCCAATCTTCTTCGCTTCATAAACGTGTTGATTTACACCAATTCAATCTTATATGCTTTTGTTTTGCCGTCATGAGGGGTTTTGTTTTCGATACACGACATTTAAACTTAAATTTATGGAGACGTCTTAATGTTGTCGATGTAGAAACATCGACATCCTTCTTCTTTCCATTTTCGGTACAAGAATCGCACACTTTTAAAATGGTTTTTCTTAACTATACGCTTTAGTTTCCTGTCATCTCTAGCAGATGTTTTTTATTTTCGGCCGCCATTTCGGCGATTATTTTGAAATTTCCCCTTTTCTTTTATTATTTTTTCCGCATATTTTACTAACGCTTGATTGCGAAAACAATGTAAATAATTCTCTATATAACATTGATTCTTACCGTTCCAATACAAATCAACCATACGAAGGTTAATTCATTCAGGAATATCACTCACACGACCCATTTTAAGGCGAAAAAACAAACAAACTGCAAAAAGAATACTGATTTTAATTAAAATCGTCTGAATTTAATCAATGATTCCACCAGTTATGAATTGGTGATAATTAAAGGAGAATTAATGTGAAATATTCTAATATTTTGAACCACTTGAATAAAAATTCTAATATTTTGACTTTTCAAAATAATTTTTGTTTTAATTAATCTTTTCAAAAATGATATTAATTTTGAGATAATAAATAAGTTTAATCAACAATAAGTTCTTAATAAAAATATCGTTTGCATATTTGCATTAAAATCCATTAAATTACCAAACGATATTTCAATTTGTAAAAAAAAGTAATTATTCTAATATTTTTAATATGAGCTGTAGTTCGTTTACATGTTTACATGAATACTCAAAAGAATTCCGTTACATTACAGCCTGTGGAGGAAAATCGTTTCTGGTTTATTTTAATGATATTACACCATTTCAAACACATTAAATGTATCATTGAGGTGCACTACAAGATGCTTACTGCAGAACATGGTGTGCATCGTTCATTTACAGGGACACATAAAATAATTGATTACAGTACTGCCTATGAACCGTAAATGCTGAAAGTGCGTCATCAGTTTTGGTGACATATTTTCTAATTTAACTAATTTTTGGCATATTACTGGGTGTATATAAATTTTATAGATCAGGTACAGGGCTGCAAAAAAGATCTCAAGTACATTTTCATTTTATTGAAGAGTAAGTTTCAACTGTGCTATGCGTTTCCTAGCTGAACTAAAATTTCGAATGCTATGTAATGTATAAAGAAATCTGTAGATCATATACAGGACTGCACAAAAGAATTAGCCCGTTTTCTCGCCTGTTGATGGCATCTGCTTTATTTGAGTTTTCAAATGTGTTATACGCTGAAGTTTTCTGACAGTATTCTGAATATGTTGGGAAGTGCTTCGCAATCATATGCTACGCATGATTTCCTTTCCTTTTCATTGTATGACTTACAAATATGAAAGTTGTAAAGCTACGCTGATGTCGACCATTAATGAGATGTATGCTTCATGAAATGCTATGAAACAAAGCAAAACAAAATATATAAATTGTTTCACTCTAACAGATTTACAGGAGTCCAAGAGAGGACAACATAGTTCCAGAATTTCACCAACTGCAAAAAAAAGTCATTCTGTAAAAATGTAATGTATCTGAATTTGTAGCAGTATACCATGAACTTGAAACTTCTGGGAAACAAAGTGATAAATAATGTATTAGAGCTAATTCAGGCACACAATCAACAAGTCAGAAATTGTTCGTCAAACGTAGCAAATCAGGTGCGTTCGTACTATAACAAATTTTTAAAATATTCAGATCTTGGTGCAATAGCTATTCCACTCTTAAGCATGAATCCAAAATTTATTACGATTCTATATGTTAAATTCAGTAATACGGAAATAATAGGATTCCATCTTAAAAAGGACGTAATCACCATGGCAACCTAGAATTATGACAATATCATGGGATATCATTGAATTAATTACGTATGATAGCATTTAATAGAATGAAGAAAACTTTTATTAACATCATTTTAAGTTTTGATTCAACTTCCGTAAAATCCGAAATGACTCAACAAAATTCTGCAACGATTATATATATTAAATTTCAAACCATGTTCGGTTGGGTACACTGTAAAAAATAGTGGGAACGTTTACTATTCTAACAGGAACATTTATGACTGTATCGGATATGTGAGAGCTATTTCTATTTTCCGAAACAACCGGGAATGTTCCTGGGTGTTTCAGTTTAATTTCCCTGAAGCAGTGAAAGCGCCTGTACGCATGCGCTGCAAGTATTTCACCACTATTTCTCCTTACGCTGAAACCGTAAGCAATCGCCTAAAGTGAAAGTAAACTCGTATGTAAGAGATGGCGATGTAGGGAACTTTACCCTTTACCACGTGTATTTGAATTCGTTTTATTTTGAAAAAAAAAAAAAACAATATTATAACATTTTTGTTATATTTTGTGGGTATTTTTTATTGCGTTTTAAAATTATGCGAGAAATGTACCTTGGATATTATCAGTGGACTTTTTCAGAGCTTTGGAAATTTAGTATTATTGAACACGGAACGATCGTAATTCTGGGTAAGTGTTTTTTTTTATCATCTACAGTATTACTTTTACTTATTATTATTTATTTTTACTTACTTCTTTATTAGTTATCTTTGTTGCAATACACGAAAAGAAATTAATAACCTATTTATTTTTTAATATATCAGACTTTGTTTTGTCTGTTTTTCATTATAATATATATACATGTGTACATGCAAATAAGATAATATAGTTAAACTTGATGTTCATACTGATTGCGGTATCGTATTCTCCTTTTCACAGCGTGTTCTTAACAAATTATTAAATGCGTTATAACTTAAAAGAAAATTTACGTATTATATTTTAATCAAACAAGCTGAAGGTTCATTGTCATTTTACTTCTTTATTATTGACTGCTTTTATGTAAAAAATACAGTATTGTGAGTAAAAATAAGCAGTAAACTATTCTTACAATTATAGGATTTATTTTTATAAATCATTACAGTAAATAGAATTGATTCATTTGTTTTGCTGTTTCCTAAAAAGCTTTCCAAAATTCATTTTTTATATTCACCTTTTTTCTCCTCAAATTTTGATAGAAAAATAAAAAGAATCATTTTAAGATTATCAACTTGTTTAGTACTCAGGTTCAGATATTTTTTGCGATTTGAATTTTACTTTTTCATCTAAATGTTCTTGCTTGAAAAGAAAAATGTTTTCTTCTGATTTTGCAAGACTGAATTGTGAAAAAAAGAAAAAAAAAAGATACTATTGTTGTTATTTAACTTATGCGCTTTACAGTAAACAAAATTGAAAATTTCTAGATTATTAACCATCAGCTTATTTTATGAAAATATAGTACACAAAATTTCTTGCTTTAAGTTATAAGGCATTTTAATTTATTAATATTATGCTGTGATAAGCATAATACGATATTGAATCAACAATAACATAAACTGCAATCATATCTTATTTATATGCACTAATAATAATATAATGTTATGCATTAAATTGTCTGTGCAACAAAGAAACGCTAGTAAAGAACTAAAATAATAAGTAAAAATAATGCTGTAAATGATTAAAAAATAAATAAAACGCTTTTCGAAAGAATTTATCATTCCATTTTCAATAATAATACCGTTCAGGAACTTTAATGTTACTTGTTAATCCGCATGGTTAAAAAAAATATCACTGCAAGATGTTAAAACGCAATAAATTTTATCTAAATTATGAAAAAGGTATAATAATATTGATTTTTTTTTTCAGAATAAATCCAAGCAGATATATATAAAAAAAAAAACTCAGAAAAAGATCATTCAGAAATGAACTTCCATATAAGACTCTTTCATAAAAATTCATTTAATAAAACTGGCTTCTTCACAAAATCCATTTTACTAAACTAAGCCCCTTTCACAAAATAGTCTTCAATAATTGAATGTTTAAATACTAGTGATCAATTCAACTCGAGTAAATAATTAAAATTCATATAAAAAAGCTCAGATAAATGTACTAAAACTACTTGCAGGTGCATTGCACATAATATAAAATTATTTAAAATATGTTAGAAATATCTTAAAAATACATTAAAAATTTTAAGGTACTTTTGAGATATCTCTAATGTATTTTAAATGATTTTATATTATATGTATGCACCTGCAAGTAATTTTAGTACAGTTATTTGTGCTTTTTTATGTAAATTTTAAAATAATCCTTGTCTTTAGAAAGGTTCCATATATATTCAGAAACCTTTCCGATTCGTAATAAAAGGTTTCCTATACATTCAGAAACATTTCTTAGTCTTCAGAAAGATTTCATATGTATTCAGAAACCTATCCGATCAGTAATGAAAGGTTTCCGATATATTCAGAAACCTTTCATTGCGAATCGGAAATGTTCCGTATTATAAGCGAAACAGTTTTCTGCTCGAATCTGAAACCTTTCCGTTAGTATCGTGCAGCACAGGTCTCCGTTACTTTCGGAAACGTTTCTGAAATTTTTTTACAGTGTAGTTTTTGAGCTGTTATATGGAAACAGGCTTACGGATCAGACGACAATTACAGGTGCTACGTATTTATCTTTTTACGAACTCACCTGAAAAATCAATCTGTAAAAATGCAACGTATATCAATTTATAGAAGTTTATAATGAATTTGAAACTTCTGGGAAACTAAGTGAGGAATAATTATTAAAGCTAACTCAGGGACAGAACCAAAAAAGGTAACTGATTCGGAAGATAATTTTGGGTCAGATGATCAGACTCCTGCATTTCTTGACCCTCTGATTCCCATGGTAGCGTATGTAGTACAACACTTTAAACGGTAAATTGCTACAGCGAAAACTTTACGAAATGTAGTTTTCAGATCATTATATTAGCCGCTAATTTTGAATGTGGTGCAAGTCCAATTTATGTTACTGCTATATATGTGTCTCAAAATCATTAACCTCTGTTTTTATTCCTTAAATATTGATCATAGACATATATTACAAAGTACAAAATAACGTAAAAAAACGTACAGAATTTTATGAAATCGATTAAAATTTTCAGGGTATTAAATTTGAAGAAAAACAAAATTTAAGTTTTTATGCGACCCCCGTAGAAAGAATGCCCCAATGAGTAAAACGTTCCCCATACACTAATAAGGTCATGTACAAAATTTCATCATTACGTATATCATAAAAAGCCGCAAAGATATTATAAATGCTGACTTAAGCCACTTTTCGATGACTGGATATAAGTTCGCAAAAGGGAAAAATCACGTCGGATGATCGTGTTTCAGCAATCGTACGCACATATGAAAGAAAACAAAGTTTGACATTGAATTGAAAACGTGTACATTTTAATTTATGTTTTAACTTTGTTTAAACATATCTCTGCGACTTTTTATGATAAAATGCTGACATTTTATATGTGTTAGTGTATGGGGCACATTTTACTCTTTGGAAAATCTTTTAGTACCGGGCCGTATAAAAATTTAAATTTTGTATTTCTTCAAATTTAATCCCCTGAAAATTTTAATTGATTTCATAAAATTCTGTACCTTTTTTTTACGTAACTTTGTAATTTATAATATATGTCTATGATCAATATTTAAGGAGTAAAAGCCGAGGTTAATGTTTTTGGGGCACCCTGTATAATGGTTTGTATTTACAGTAATAGACTTATTTTATATTTTTTTGTGGTCTTATTTCAATGTAAAATGAATGTGCAATAATGGTTATACGTGTTAGCTTAAAAAATATATATGGTTTTGGTATTTGCCAACAGAGCCCACGGACTTACCTCTCTTTGAAAAGCAATGATTTGTTGAAAACGTTCATTTTCTTTGAATGGAATATCTATATCATTTTGATGCTAGGCAACAGCAGACGACTAAATTTCGCTTTTACAGCGATTTTAAAAACTTCTAAAAATCGAATATTTTCAATTTTTATACCGCCAAATAAAGAAAAGAATGTACTCACAAATACAATTTGTTTGAAAACTGCATTGTAATTTGTTTGAAAACTGTATTGCAATTTGTTTGAAAATTGTATTGCAATTTGTTTGGAAACTCTATTGCAATTTGTTTCAAAACTCAAAATCCTCCATGTTTTCATACCTTTCGGTGCAGGAAAACACAATGGTACGAATCAACCGCTAAAGTCGGGTTTCTATGTGTTTTCCACTTAGATATGACTTGGCAGACTGACTGCGTTTTAATATGCGAACCGAGTTTTAACTAATTCTGGAATTTCAGCCGTGAACTCGATGAGGTGATTGCCTGCGTTGCCCCCTACCGGTCTATATGGTTTTAAAAATAATTTTCAAGCATGATTTTTTTTAAATCAATCTGCATCGCTTTCAAATGGTTGCGAAAGAGAAATACGTTTCCACTTAAGTTAATATAAATAGTTCAGCATTTGTTTTGAGCTGATGTTGCATAGCTAAGTTTAAACTTCATTAATAAAATAATATAAATAAAACAGAAATTTGATAGGCATTTAATCTAACTAATCGCTTAAACAACTGAAAGATGAGAATTAAAAACGACTGCTGTAAGAACGAAATCTTTGGCAATTTCTTCGGCTATTAACTCATACTGAAATATCGCTTTTAATAAACTTCAAAATTTCACTTGAATGCAAAATTGATACTTTTCAAATAAAAATGTTTTTGTTGTTGTTAGTGTGCAATCTAAAAAAAATACATTAATATAAAAAAAAATGGTTTTCCCTTACATTCTGTAAATCGGGAGGTCCAGGTTAGATCCCCTAGTAATTATCAGAACAAAAAAATGAATATATTTTTTTTTACTTCAATATTTCATTCATCTTTAGAAAAATTACAAGGAAAGAAAAAATTAATTTATAGTAAAAAGTGTAAAAAGAATGAAAAAGTATTCCGCAAATACGTTGTATGCCTATAGGGGAGATGGGGGCACATGTGAACATGTGGCAGATGTGAACATCGCAATTTTTCAATAGTTGTTATAAGTTTTTTTATTTGAAAAAAATTACTAAAGATGATAGCACCTGTAGATACATGGTAGAAATTTTTTGAAGCTCTTTGATATTTTGTTTGTCTTCTGTAGCCAAAACACTGTTTTTAGATCTCAAAAGTAAAATATTTGTTCCAAGTTGATAAGCGAATAACTTTATTTATTTAATCATTTGAATTTGAGTGTTTTAACATATACTATGAATACTAATAAATATTTTTGATGAAGTTCTTTTTCTTCTAAAATTGAGAAATGTTAATGATTTACCAGTTTAACAGAAGCAGCAATGTGGGGTACTTGTGAACAGACTGGTTGGGGCAGATATGAACTGTACATAGGTGCCCCAATAATCATTCCGTGATTCTGTTCCTTTCAGTTAACTTAATGAGAAATAATGTCGGTTCTGTTATCTATAATTTTCCTGAAATAGAAGATATTTTCCTCACACAAAGTTGATTTTGTAATGAAACTTCATCAAACACATCTTTCAGCAAATACATAAAGAGCAACAAACTCGTTTACGCTAAATATTGTACTTTAAATAAATTTAATGTTTTCTAAAATGCAATAAGTGTTATTTATTATTTTACTAAACGGTTTACAACAATATTTTTTTATGCATTATTAATACAAATGTATTGCCTTGAACAACTTTGCAAATTTTTCTCTTGCATTTGTTCTGAACTTGCAATGATGGCTTACTTTTATGTTCCATCTCTAAAACAGTTATGTATATGTTGCTTTGAATGGAGATAGGTATTAGTAATATTATAAGAAAGTAAAAATTTTAAACTGTTAACTACCGTAAAATCCCGATTGTAACCTTAATCCCCTCTGTCAAAAGCAAAAGAAGTTATGGCAGGGGA
This sequence comes from Maratus speciosus, assembly GCA_963932465.1. NCBI lineage: Eukaryota > Metazoa > Arthropoda > Arachnida > Araneae > Salticidae > Maratus > Maratus speciosus. The sequence goes on along the minus strand of OZ010800.1, from coordinate 282,077,843 downwards.
TTATAGTCGAGTTTTTTTTTTTTATCATTAAAAAACCCTTCTTTATCTATAATTTACAAGTAAATAAGGCAAATACAGGAGTGAGAATCTTTCGTATTTCGTCATATTTCCGATAAATAGTATTTAAATGCTCACTCCCTAAAATTTTCCACAAACAAAAACCCCTAAGCAAAATTTAAAAGTTTTAATTTCTTTTTTTTTAATTGCTTCTTTATTTTTTTTTATTTTATTGCAACAGTACTTAATGAATCATCTAAGCCTCCACCCCCAAATCTATTTATTTTCATTTCATAATCTTTCGCTTAACACTAGAACTACCAAGACCGTCATTTTGACGGTTTTCAAATTTCATGCTTAAAAATTTTATATAATTTATGCATTGTTCTAGAAATTTATGATACGACTTTTAATGAAATATAAGAATAGTTAAATATTCCTATTCAGTTTCCACTCATCCACTTTAATTTCCATAATCAGTATGACCTATACCTATTTATACCACGACCCGTCAAAATGACGGCTTTGGCAATTTCGAAGATGAATGATCCAAAGTGTTCGGCAGTCGTTATAACGGGATCCAATTTGCTCCGATTACGATTCAGTTTAGAACTGAACGGTCTGACTGGTAAATGTAATCAGGACGCAATCATTATCAGTTGTACTTCTAACGTGATAAAGTTCTTGGTGAAAAGTACAATCTGTGCAAAGTATAGTCTGTAAAAAGTCCATTCTCGGAACATAGTATTGTAGGAAAGCTAATTGCTTGCACAGCTTGATTTCCGACAGCCCATGTCACTCACTAATAGAGACATCCTACAAACCGTCGGAATACCAGAAGGCGTGGCCCAAAAGTAAGAGAGAGAGAAAGGAAGTAAAAACTGAAATGAAGTGAGAAACGACTAGGTACATGTTGTTTGAGACCGAGTGCGAGATACGATGGAATGTGCGTCTTCGAAGAATGTCGTCTTAGGACATGGCAAAATATATGAGATTTAAAATTTATTTTTTGTAAATTCTAGGCAACAATGAAACGATTTCCAAAAGCAAAAAAATATTCGAAGAATTCAAAGAACTCACTAGTATAAATGAAGATTGTTCGGACACTAATTCAAGTAAGAATAATTTGGACATATCTTGCGTGGAAAATAAAACTGAATTTTCAGACTCTGAAGAAGCTGAAGATGAAATTGGAGTACGAGATATTGAAAAAAATGAAGAAGATGAATATGAAAGTGAAGATTCAGGGGGTGAAGCAGAAATTCCCCAAAATGGTCACAGACGCAGAAAGCGATTGCGAATATATTCAGATACTCAATCAGATAGCCAAACAGAAACCGAAAAAAGACAGAAGAAAGACATTGCTCTCGACAGTACTGAATGGGAAGAATTAGGGAATGCTGATGGTAGACTCCCACCACATACTATATTCAAAGATAGTTTAGGCCTATCTGGTTATGTGAAGCGAAACATTATGCTTGGTAATGTTAGCAGTGCATTTAGACTTATAATTGATAATCGAATGATGAATCACATAAATAACTTGCACTGAGCTCGGGGCTAGAAATGTTTTACAGAAGGACGATTGGAAAATTACTATTCAAGAATTATATGCGTTTGTAGCTATTTTGTATGCTCGAGGAGCCTACGAAGCGAGAAATTTGAAATTATCATATTTGTGGTCAGAAAAATGGGGACCTTCTTTCTTTCACGAAACTATGAGTAGAAACAGATTTTCAGAAATTATGAGATTCATTCGTTTCGACAAAAAAAGCGAGAGGAGTGTTCACTTAAGAACTGACAAATTTGGATTAGCTTCCGAAATGTGGAAGTCCTTTATTGATAACAGCCAAGCTTGTTACAAACCAGATGAGAATATAAGCGTAGATGAACAACTGATTCCCCCAAATGCAAGATGCAGATTTCTGCAATATATGGCCGACAAACCGGGCAAAATCGGAATTAAGTTTTGGTTAGCTGTAGACGTGCGAAGTAAATACCTTATAAATGGCTTTCCCTATTTAGGCAAAGATTAACTTAGACCATCAGGAGTACCTTTGAATGAATTTGTAGTTTTGAATCTTGTAAAAAACTATGTAAATTGTGTGATAAATATAACAATGGATAATTTTTTACAAGTATACAACCCGCAAAGAAGCTATTGGCAAAAAAAACAAAAAAAAAAACAAGTCTTGTTGGAACTATGCGAGCTAATAAAAGAGAATTGCCGAAAATAGCTAATGTTAGAAAAGGTAACATAGCTCTTTTCCCCACAAAACTCTACAGATCAAATGATATTGTTCTAACAATTTACAAAAGTAAGCCTCGTAAAAAAGTACTACTTCTTAGCTCAAAACATAAATCCGTAAAAATTGCTTGTAATCGAAAAAAAAAATTCCTGCAACTGTGTCGTTTTACAATGAGACTAAGTTTGGAGTAGATGTAGTTGACCAAATGACCCGCAAATATAGCGTAAAAGCAGGGTCACGTAGATGCCTTTGCAGGTATTTTACAATATTTTGGACTTGGCAGCAATCAATGCCTGGATTTTATGTAAAGAGACTTGTAATGAAAATATAACTAGATTTTTTTTTCAATTATCCGAAGAACTCTCCAGGGAATATAGGTGCTGCAGAAAAGAAGCGTCCTCCCAAAAACAAGAACGGAAAACAATGGATTGTACTCCAGAAAACTAAAAAAAAAAGTCCTCAAATACACAAATCTTGCCAAATTCGATTGTGCAACAAAAACAAAGCGATTTATACCTGCAATGTATGCAACAAATATGTTTTTGGCAAGTGTTCATTTAAAATAGCATGTACTTGTAAAATATGTGCCTCATAGTTATTTCATACATATAAATGTGCTATACTATGAATGCAAATAGAAACTGTTTTTGTTTGTTTTTTATTAATAATTAATTACTTATTATATTAAATGTTTTTTTTATTAAATTATGTTATTTTATTTACATTAACTAAGTGGCAAGTGTTCATCTCAGATAACATGTATTTGTAAAATATGTGCCTCATAGTTATTTCATACATATAAAATGTACTATGCTATAAATGCAAATAGAAACTGTTTTTGTTTGTTTTTTTATTAATAATTAATGAATTATTATATTAAATGTTATTTTTGTTAAATTATATTCTTTTGTTTTTATTAACTAGGTTAAAAGTTACAATGAAAGCCATGATCGAAAATCCGTCAATTTGACGGGTGCGGTAAAACTAGATATATATAAAACATCGGTAGTTCTAGTGTTAAACATATCACCCAAAATCTAGAGAAATATATATATTTTTTTTCTTTATGGTGAATTTAACAGGTAATATAACTAATGATTAAAATGACAAATGAATAACAGAATTAGAGAACAGGAATTCTGCTTTTTCAGAATTCAGTATCGCCCCCGGCATTTCCATTACTTCATTTTCTTCTGATGGGCTGATGGCTTCTATTATTATGAAACAGGCATTATAAATGAAGCGTTAGGTGAAGATGAAAGAGCAGCCGTAAAAAGTTAGAGCTCTGATTTTCTGGTCAGAATGGGGAAAAAAATGGCCATAATTTTTTTTTTAAGCGGGACTCGGATAATCGGGACTCTACTGCAAAACATATTTCAATTTTAAGACTTAAAGCACACGCTTTTATTTTATGTAAAATGACGTCATTTGCTTTAATATAGATACTTAAAATTAAATATAGTTTATAATAGCTCCATGTTTTATCATAAATCCTTCATTTATATTTTTCTCAAAAAAGCACGTATTTTATTTTTTTTTTCAATTTTTATGAGAAAATGGCAACAAAAAGATATAATTGCTATTTTTCAACAATTTTTTCTTTACTTTCTACAGAAATGGAGTACTTGAGTTGCCAAAATGAAACAAATGTCGCTAAAAACTACAAAAAATTTAATATTTCAAAAACAAATGGAGATGCAGTTTTAAAACAAATTGCATTAAAAAGTACTTTTTTTTTTCAATACGACGGTATAAACATTGAAAATGTGCGGTGCTTAGAAGTTTTAAAAAGTACTGTAGAGTATTTAATCGCACAATGAAACATCGGCTTTTGTTTTACGGCTGGCGTATACAAGGTAACATTATTGATTGGAGACAAAATAAGCTGGGAGAAAGAAATAGCATACCGGGGGCTAATAAAAAGCATGTCAAAGAATATTTAATCCTTGTATGTTCACATGTGCCCCACGTGTGTTTACAACTACCCCTCTGATGACGCACATGTGAACAATTTTTTGAATTTATAAAACTATTAAAAAATGTAAGAATACAGGTGATTTAAAAAACAATTACCATGTGTAAAAGAAATTTCTGTTTACTATTGAGTCGTTTTTGTTTATAGAAATTAATCCAGTTATGAGAAAAAGCTATATTTATGCGAACTATGCACGTGTGCCCCCCATCTCCCGTAAATACATTTCTTAATTTAGATCGTGAAGGTTTTTAAAGCATTCATGATGAAATTCTGATTGTGTTTGTTAATATTATTTAATACAGTCGAACCTCGTTGACACGAACACACTTAACGCAAATTACTTTTAACACGAACTGTTTCCAGTTGCCCTATCAAGTTGTACATGCATTTACTGTGATTTTAGCCCTTTCAACACGAACTCGCTTAACGCGAAATACTGTTTATCTGAACTGAAAAGAACGGGCCGTTGAAATATTTCATACTCATAGTACGGAGCGAAGCAAGTTTTCGCAACTTTTCGATCCAACTGTACTGAGTTCTATTTTTTTCGAATTCCATATTTTTCAAAGAATGTTATTTTCGAAAGGGAAAAAGCTTTTTTTTTTTTTTTTTTTTTCCTTATACCGGCAGACTAGCGATTGCAAAATTGTCAGGCGATCCCTCCTTCCATTGAGGGGTGAAAAAATGTACGTAATGCTAAGTAATTAAATTTGTTTACGTAAAACTGTTTACGTACGCTGATTAAACTGGAGTAGTGTTGCCAGTGGGCTACTTTTTTTAAAATTCAGATTTCTTGATTGGCACCACGTTTTTGAAATAGTAAAATTTCCCTTGTTTTCGCCTTAATTAATATGTCATTAAATAAGGCGAATTTTACCGCATTTCAATCAAGAAAACCGAATTTTAAAAAAGTAGCCGACTGGCAACACTGACTGCGAGATCACTGTGGCGGTGATGACTTACAGTTTCGAATCCGCTAAAATAATACAGTTGGCTGCATGATGACGCATCATATATTGTCCTTTTTATTATTTTTTTAAATTAATGTTTACTCTTTTTTTCCTTTTATTCAATCAGTTATAACTGGATTCGTTAAAAAAGTAATCTCATGGCAAAATACATTTTCATGTTTCTCTTTTCTTTCGGCTGTATGTTATAAAAATATAAACATTAAACGGATTGATTCATTATAATTTTATATGCTTCATTCATCGAACTTAGATTATATATCAAGATTTACGATAATTGCATTCCTGTCATTTAGATATTAATTTTATACTAATCTCTTTAGTTAAGAGATTTATGTGAGTAATTTTATTACTTTGTTTATAAAATAAAGCGACCATTTTTATTAACGAGGAGATTTTATCCATTTTTGATTATAACTCAGGCAATAAATTTAATCATTAATGATATCTGTCATTTATAATATGAATAGATTCTTACGTTTTGTAAATGTTTCGGTAGGGTTGCTTGAAGTAATTTCGCGATTTTGTCTCTATCAATTTATTCGCCAATAATTTAAATTCACTCCCATTGCTTTTCTATGCAACGGATAATTTTGGCGTTGGTTTAAAACTCTCATATTGGCTTGGTATTCCAGTGGATGCTGGCATGCGATTGATATGTAAGTGTATCATTCGGCCTGATACTTTGATACTGTAAAGACATGTTTGTCTAATGGATCAACCCATCATCAATTTATTTTGTTCACGAAGTTCAATAAAAGTTACACCTTTACTTTTCTGAATCTGTCTGCAGTCAATGGGAAAAGAACTCAAAATAAAATTGGGTTTTGTGAAACATTGCAATGTACTTCACTCGTACAACTGGTCAAAATCTTCAATTTTAAATGTGTGGGGTTTTTATTCTCCCTCACATAAGTGGTGCCTGATATTTTTGACTGCAAACTTTTTTTAAACTTTTAATAAGATGGGGTGGTTCCGAAGTTTCGATGCTGCTAGCGTCCTCTTCTCCAGTTTTTGTGATGGTCCCGATGCTGTTGTGCTGCGATCCTGATAGTCCCGAAAGTTTCCTGATAACATACGGAGGCTTCCCGTACCGGATACTCATGCTGTTCCTGGTCCCGAATCCTTTCTGCTGTACTGATGGATTTGCATGTGGTCGGCTGCTCCCATGTTGCGGATGACTGCTGCTGCTGCTCTGATCCCGGATCTCAGTCCGGCTTTCCTGATTCTGCTGTCAAGGTCCGGAGTCCTGTCCGGACTTTCTTAAATGATTGTAATGTGCTGGATTTAATCTTCTAGTGGAGTGTGCGGGCTCCTATATGGATCCAAGTGTGGTACGAAATTAGTGTGACACAGTTCTGTGTATGCTAACAATCTTGGAGAGCAAGTAATATGGAGTGTGCGGTACTCCTAATGTCAGTAAGCGGCAAGGGGTATATTTCCCCCGTGTGAGTGGTGAAACCTGAGAATACCAGTGCATAAGCTTCATGGTGTGCGATGATGAATCAATGTGTTCGTTAATACTCAAGTGCCTCTTAAATTATCACGATTTTTTTTTTTCGAGTCAAAGTATATCTGCAATTATTTTGTGCAAATTTTTACTAAAGTACAGAGATTTAAGAAAAAAAAAAGCGGTGTGTTTTTCTTAAATTTCTTTTAATGGATGTTGGTGAGTGATTTTTTTAATTTTCACCAACACGTCCATCAAATTTACATAATTATTATTTGTTCCTTCTTTTTCTCAGAACTTTTTTATATTTTCTGGCGAGTGATTTTTTTTATTGTCGCCAGTGTCATCGTAGTTAATTTTTTTAAATGGTGAAAACAAATAGAAATGTTTTAGGTCAGAATTTATAATATAAGTCTTTGCAAGATTTACAAAAAAAAAAAGAAAGAAAAGAAATTTTTTTTTTAAAAGTATGGTAATACATAAATGTGAGATTATTCAGGTATCGTAAGTAACAGATAAAATTTCTTTAGTACTAATTTTGATTTTGCATATTTTTGATCGTAAATAATTATGCTAGTATTATTTTGGCATTTTTTGTGTGTATATAGGTTTGATTGAATACCTGTTAATCACTGAATAATCTCTACAATTTTTATTTAGAGTGTGTATTTATTATATGTTTATTGAAAACATAACTGAATTTTTAAGTGTGCATTATTCCTATTGAGTACTTTTTAAGTAAATGAATGAATAGATAATTTCACTAGATAATAATAAAAAAAAAGTACTCATGTTTTTTTTTTGTGCCTACATTGATATGGAGTTGCTTTGTTCTTCCAAAGTAAGTGAAAATGTTTATTTTGATCATGCACAAACATTCATTAAATTTATTTCATGCTTTGCAATTTAAATATGACAATTTATGTTGCTTATATTTATATTATTTTGGTAAGATAAAGTGTAGTGATTTTTTTAAGTTCTAGTTGGTATATATCATAGAGTTCATATTTAAAATGGCAGAGTCTCATAATTTTAATTTTTCTGTGGATGATTTTGAGGGTGATCCTACCCTCATTAATTTTTTCTTTGATCAGGTATCAGCGTATGGCAAAATCAAAAAGTTAGATGAAGAGGAACTGGTTATCTTTTTAAAGTCTAAATTTAAAGGTCCCGCAAAAAAATACTTAATTGAAAATGATATCCTTTCTAAGGCAACTAGTTTCGACTTCATGGAGAAGACATTTAAGAAATTCTTTGCTGTGAGCTCTACCGCCTCATCTTTAAACGATCTTAATCATTTAACCCTCTTGCCCCATGAAAATATTCGGCACTTTGCTCACCGTTTAAATGAGTTAGTAACAAAAGTATATCCGGATATTTCTGAGAAAACTGCTTTGGATAATATTAAATTTGTTAAATTATTATCCTGTTTGACCTCTGCAATCAAAATTAAAATTCAGGAAGAAAATTATAAGGATTACGAAAAAGCGATTGAGAGAGCCCAAACTTTACAAGATATTTTTAGTCAGGATCACATTCTTACGAGTAATTCCTCTTCTTCTCAGGTGACTGACAACATTCAAATACAGTTAGCGGAATTGACCGAGAAAATTAATACTTTAAGTTTTGCCGCTACTTCATCATCCCAGGAACATAAACAATCACCTGAGGGCAGACAACACAAGTATAGAAAGTCTCAGGAGTTAAAAAAAATTATAAAACCCGTAATACTTATCAAGTACCCCTCCAGACATCAAGATTTTCATAGACATATCAGTGAACGTTGCCAGCTTTGTTTTCGGGTCGGTCATGTGGCCACCAATTGTTTTAAATGGCAACGTGCTAGCAGACGACAATTTCATCAACAAAACAATGATTTTAAACGACACTATAATTTTAGAGACCGTAATTTAAACTCAAAGTCAGGTGTAATAGTGCTGATAATATTACACCTCAACAAATTCAAGACATTTCAGCAACAGATACACAAACCATTTTTCACACACAATTTCACGAACTTCCAAAATTATCCTCTAAAAGAATTGTTAACTCTATTGCATCGCAAACAGAGTCTACGATAAAAATTGCAAACAGTTGTGCTACCCAGACAGAGAGTGAAATTCATGAACGCATATTTAATGTCAATAGAGACTCTCCGGCACTTCCTCTTGTAAAGGCCTCCATTGCCAAGGAAGATGCTTTCTTATTATTAGATACTGGTAGCAGCACGTCTTTAATTTCAGTGAAACTTTTTGAAAGTCTTAAACACAACTTAAAATATAAACGTCTAGGCTCCAATGTTACACTGACAACGGTTAACTCTGAATTGAAATTTACAGCATGTATACGTTTCTCGTTTAAGATCAATCGTAAATTTTTCTCTCATTGTTTTTATGTCGTAGATATACCAGAGTCATACAAATTTGATGGCATTTTAGGACTAGATTTTCTACAAAGATATAACATCACATTAGATTTGTCAAATAAAATTATGCAACTCAATGACTTACATATACCGTTTACTTGTATAGAGTCAAATGATACATCACCGGAATGCCATAATATCTCTGTAGGCACTCACATTATTGAAGATGTAACTCTAAAAAGTAAACTTATGTTGCATCCTGATGAAGTCAAATGTGTCACCGTTAAAACTAGTAACATGTTACACGACTCTCCATATTTGTTCCAAAGTGGTCCATATTTGTTCCAAGTCCTTAGAATACATTTTCTAAGGATATTATGGTTTTTGACTCAATTATTCAGCTACAAGATAGTAAACATCAGTATGAAAAGAAGGTAAAGAAACATGCATCTGATGAATTTAATATTTATGTTAAAATATATCTAAAGAAAATGTGCATTTGAACAAAAACACAAATATAGGATGCATAACTCAAGTTGATGAAATATTTGACAATGTTAATGACTTTGAAAATATTCAAGAGGATTTTAAAAAGGATTCTCAATTATTTGTTAATTTTATTCAGGCTTCTCAAGAAATATTACAACAGAGGAAATTAGAACTATCCTCTTCTGATTTTAAATTAAATCATCTTGACTCACAAGAGGCAGAAAAGCTAAAAAAGTTACCGTTAGATCATTATGCTGTATTTTCTAAAAGTATGAAAACGTTAGGACATACTGATAAGTTCAAGCCAAACTTAAAATTTATTAATGACTTCCCCATAAAAACTCTACCTTTTCCTTTTCCCCAGGCCCTCCAGTAGAAGCTTCAGCTCAGATTAATCAGTTAGTAGAGGCTGGCATTATCGAACGTAGCTGTTCAGAGTGGGCATGTCCCATCCTTTTGGTTAAAAAGAAACCAGATGGGTCAGGAAAACAAAAATATAGATTTAAGCTTGATCTAAGAATGTTAAATACCATCATTCAAAGCTCTTCATATCCACTTCCTAAAATCCAGACTATAATCTCAAATCTTTCGAAATATAAATTCTTTACATCATTGGATTTCAAACAGGCATATCATCAGATTGATCTCCCTAAAGAATATCAAGAAAAGGTTACTTTTTGCAGTATGTTTGGTTCATTTAAATTTAAACGTTTATGTTTTGGTTTAAAGAATGCCAGTGCTTACTTTCAAACTTTAATGGACATGCTAGTACATGAGATGCAAATAGAAGGTATACATGTATACCAGGATGATCTCATTTTTGGTTCTAACTCATTTCAAGAAACTTATGAAAAATTAGAAAGAATTCTTCAAATTTTAAAGAAGTACAATCTTACTTTGTCACCATCTAAATGTTCATTTCAGAATTCTGCAGTAGACTATCTTGGTTTTCACATTGAAAACCACTCCATTTCCCCTAATGCTAACATTCAGAAAATTAAATCCTTTCCTGCTCCAACTATTAAAAGGCAAGTTAAAGGATTTGTTGGTTTAGCAACTTTTTACAAAAGTTTAATTCCATCCTTTTCTGAGCTCATACAACCACTTATTGATTTAACTAAGCCTAATACTACTTTCAAATGGACTGATTTTCATCAAAAGGTATTCAATAGTATTCAGAAAATTTTCTTTCAACCTCCCATGGTTAGACTACCGGACTGGAATAAGACTTTTTATGTAAACACAGATGTCTCAGGTACTGCAATTTTAGGTGCTCTTCTTCAAAAACATAATGATCAATTACTACCTGTTGCTTATTTTTCTAAATCACTTAAACCATCTGAGCGAAGATATCCAGCTTTGAAATTAGAGCTGATGGCCACCGTTAAATCTATTAATGCTTTTAATTATTACCTTTTCAATCGTGAATTTGTTGTCCTTTCAGACAGTGCACCTCTACAAAAATATAAAAAGATTTCTAACCCTGCTGATATTATAACTAGATGGCTTATGCACCTTTCAAAGTACACGTTCACATTTCAATATATTCCAGGTTCCAAAAATGTATTGGCAGATTATTTATCTCGTTGCAATTTCAAGGATGATAATATTGAAACTCTAAATTCTAACCCGCAACTTATTCACGAGGTAAATCAGGTTTTGCCCATTATTGAAAATGATGTAGATGAGAGTGTTAAACAACATGAGATTATCAATTGTTTAGTAACAGGTAATTCTAAGAAAAAAGACCCTCTTCTAGAAATTTCGAATGAAACTTTTGTACAGGAACAATCTAAAGACCCTCAGTTATCTAGTACAGTAAACTCTGTCTAAGGCGGAATCGATCGGGACCGAGAAAATTTTCCGTGGTAGACAATATTCCGGCTTATGCAAAAGATCGTGATTTATTGGAATGAAGCATACGTCAGTCGAATAGCGTTTTATGTTTTCGATAAAAAGATTGGATCTTGAGTTATAATGAATTGCTCGCGATCTTTCATCACGATCTTTCATTGATTGTCCTGGCTCGAAAATCTGTCGAAAACTGAAATTCTGAAGATCCTTTGTCTTTATAAATAAATGAGAAATGCTATTTAATTTCTTAGTACCGCTGTAATACCTACAAATTTGAAGTTTACACAAAATAATAATAATAATAATAACTTCGGGAATGAGACATCAGAAAAGCCATCACTTTGAATTTGATTTGATACAACCTTAAAGCACTTATATTGTACACAATACATAGTTTCATAAATGTGCACTCAACTAATAATAATAACTTTTAAATGCATATTTATATAGGAAAAAATGGCATAAGCAAGAATTCCTTAAAATTTAAACAGTTTCTGTCCCTTTGAATTAACTTTTTAAAAGTATTACGGAATTTAATTTTTATGCTCGACATTGAGTATTTGATGTAATATATATCAGTTTTAAAGTTTCATAAACGAAATGCCTTTCATTTTTAAAATATCCTATTTTCCGCCTTATGCAAAATTTTGTTTTCGGAGGGACCTTAAAACTCTTTCCGTTTCCGCGTTAGGCAGATTCCGGCTTATGCAGCAATAATTAATGTTACTTTCTATGGGTTCGCCGGGACTTTAAAATTTTTCCGCGGTAGACAGATTTCCGGCTTACATAGAGTCCGCCTTAGACAGACTTTACTGTATATACAATGAAATTTTAAAGAATTGTTCATGTGAAAATTTTCCATCTTATTTTATTCATCCGGATTCCAAGGTGTTGATGTTTGTGGAATATTTTGCAACCTTCTCTAGCGGGCGTCTCTTTGCAAGACGGCGGGCGCCGGATCAAGTGTCTGACTAGAGAATTGATATTTGAAAACATTTTTTACTCTTTTCTTTTTAGTTTAGTTTACTGTGAATGTGAATCTTGAACGCAGCAGGTAATAAGCTGCGTATAGGTTTTTTATCGTGGTCTTCTATTAGAAGAAATGATGTTTAATTTTAAAAAAGGGGAAATTTATTTCCGAATATGAAATCATGCTTGGCTTCTTTATAGAAGAACGTAATTGCTGATATTTTAATATGATCATCTTGGATTCCCAGTGTGGAATTTATTTAACAAAAATTATGCAAATGTTTTCGTTGTATATATACTGTATATATTTAAAAGTGTAAATAGAATAATCAAAGTTTTTAATCTTCCTGTGATTACTTATACTGAACAACACCTGCGCCACTTTCAGTTGTGAAATATGCTTAATTATTTTAATGTGATTTTACATGAATCGTGAAATTTTCATCTAAGCTCTCCCAACTTGGATTTAAACAAAGAATAACGTGAAGCTCTTGAATTTCATGAAGATTATTCTTTAACGTTAAAGAAAAACAATGTTGCTAATAATACTTATTCATACATTATTATCGTTCCAAATTCTCTTAAGCCTAAAGTGTTAACTATTTCACATTTCTCTCATTTTGGACCCCGTAAAACATATGATTTTCTTTCATCCCGTTACTGTTGGAAAGGCATGTACAGGGATACATTAAATTTTGATTCCGGATCTTTGGTGGTTTTCTTCGAATAAAACGTAAATAAAGGCCAGTTTTCCTTTGAAAAGACTTCCAACGAGGGGTATCCCACGTGTAAGTCTATATTCTTGATAGATTGCTCTTAGGAAACAAAATTAACACCAGCAATAAGGCAGACTTTGAAGGTACTTATGAATATTTATTCTTGTAGCATGGAATATACAATATGTTTTAAATAATGGATAAACGCAAACTACTTTTAACACGAACAAAAAAAAAAATTCCCGTGAGTGTTCGCGTTAACGAGGTTCAACTGTATAAAAAAAATAATTCTACTCAAAGTGGGTTGCCTTATTTTTTAAATCACCGGATTGAAATATCGTTGAAGCAATAAATTACTAGTAATACATTTATACTGATATTAAATTATATTTATTGTGAATTGATTAAAAACATAAATTTGTGTTAATTTGTAATAAGATTTGCCTTTAACTTTTTTTTATTTCACAAAATGTACTTGAGGAAAACACGAACGAAGCAAACGACTAATACGCGTTTCCAGTGATAAGTTTCCGCTTTATTATACAAATATTGCTCTCTGTTTAAAAAAAAAAAAGTAACTAACGCTGCCGCCTTAAATGATTTTTTTGTGACTGGGTGGTCTTTCTCGGCTAATATTAAGAAAACTATAAATATAAAAATATGAAAATTGGTAGTTTTATAGAGAAATGTTTGATAAAAACGCCGAGGCAGGCAGTTTTATAATCGATGAATTGTTTTAAGAACTACTATATACTGTTGAAGTCAGTCAACATAATTTTGTTAAGGGTCATTCTCCCCAAAGTGTACATTTTCAGTACTAAATTTTCTTGTAAAAAATTTTGTTTTTCAAGACAAATGTTATTATTTTTAGAAACTCACCACTTACTGCAAGTAAAAATCAGCATTGGCCCAAATACATTACATTTATTTTTCTCAGAAACACATTTTTTTCTTAACACCATTCCCGGAGGTGAGCTTTATGCTGTGGTTATGTTTTGTAGTGAGACTAAGCTTAAAAAAAAACTATTTATTCTGTTGCAAGTCAAAGTGCTATTCCGAATGATATGCAGACCCGTACGTCCACCTATGCTGATTCCAGCCCATAGCATCAACCCAACTCATCTGTAATGTGATCTTTCACGAACGAATGGGGGATTATTTTGAGTGCCTCTTTCTCTCTATGCCAAAACACATCATATGGTACACCCAGACTGAATCGAGACTCGTCTGTAAACAGAATTTGACTCCAACAACGTTGCCTCCAAATTCCATGTTCAGTTGCCCACCTTCTTTGGGCCCCACAGTTGCTTGAGATCAACGGAATACAGACCATTGGCTTACGTGCATAGAGACCACCCTGATGAAGCCTATTTCGAATTGTTTGGTTGGACAACCTTCGTCCTGTGGCCAAGAACAACTTTGTTTGCAGCAGAGTAGCATTGCCCGTTCCGTCTCGACGAGCTGTTAGCAGGATATATCGGTCATCAGTTTCTGTGGTAGCACATGGCCGATCTTGCCTTGTTACTGTCTACCATTCCATGTGTGTCTTGGAATTGATTCCACAGCCTTACATTGGCACTTCTTGCGATGCCAACAGCGTCCGCTTCACTTCGTTGTGTTTCCCCAGACTGAACTGTTCTGATAACATGCCAAGCCATGGATTCCGTTAAATCACATTGTTGTGACATTTTCAAGTCACATTTTCTCGAAATACAAGCTGAGCATTTGAATTTTACAACTAAGACCGTGAAACAGACGTTTCTGCAAAATCCCGATTTCTGCACTTATCTCCTTTTTCTAGTTTTTGATGCCATAAACTTTAATTTGCAAGGGGAGGTTTTTGTATCTGTTTTCTACTACGCTTTAAATCATGGATGTTTTATTTTACGTTACTTATCGGTGTAAATATTTGCGTAATTTTGTTAAAACCATATGCTCTCCTAATTGTTTTTAGCAGTGTATAACTAAGGAGCAATTCTATATAAGAATGCACATTGAATTTATTTGGAGCTAATATGTATATAAAAAAAAACTCCTCCACCATCTGGAGCTCCTTTTCATCACCCATCTTTTATATATTATCAATTCTTCTCTTTCAAAGTTTAGAAATTGTATCTTCTTTTATTTACAGTCATTGCAAATTCTTGCAAAACACTTTTCTCTGAAATATACATTTTCAAAATTGAGAGATTCACGGAGGTGAAAAATTTGCTCCAAATATTAACCATACATATGTATATTTCGAGGAAAAATATTTTTATTCTTTAAATCAACATCTGCTGATATAATTACATAAGCAATATATAAGCATATATCTTGGTGTTAATTTATTCACTTTGAATTACAATTCACGGATGTGGGAATCTCCAATAACCATGGTTGCTTTTTATGACAAAATCTAACACCTGAATATAAAAACAAGTTTCTGAGTTATAATTTAACTTCAGCAAACATAATGGCTAACTTCAGCATCATGGGAAACAAAATGTGATGATAATTTTTCAATTTGTTAACCAAAAAAGGCAGCTTAATGTTTGGACCATGGAGGTGAGAATTTATTATGGGACACATACTTTCCATACTCAGAAAACAAACAAAAACACAAAGAAAGTAATTAACTATCCTAAATTACTTTGAGCTTGAGATAATAGTAGCTAGAACAATAACTATTTAAGTACCTTTTTTTTCATTTAAATAAGTAATCAAACTTTTTCCTTAGTAACATTGGGTTTCGGACATGACACGGAGGTGAGATCTCACATATTGTGAACTGAGAAATAAAAATATATAAAGTAACGATAAAAAATGTATGAACACAACACAATTAGTATTCTTTCGTTATCAATAGAAACTATAAATTAATTCAAAAATATTCCTGTCAAGTACTGAAAAATGATGTGGGACTGGAATAGTGCACTTTTGGGAGAATGACCCTTAAAAAAGTTTTATAGGAACAAAATCTATGCATAGTACATAAACCCTTTTTCGCAGTGACGTACTTGACAAGGTTGCATAAAAATGGATTAAGTACCCAATCCGCTGGCCGATTTATACGAATATATATATATATATATACAGTTCTAAGTAGAGATCGACCGAAAATTCGGTTTCGATTTCATTTTCGTCCCAAAATCTGAGTTTTTCCGAAAATGCGGCTGAAAATTCGGCCGAACCGAAACTCGACCGAAGCTATCGGTATTCTAGAAATCTCGTTTCTTCCTTCGGAAATCAACATTACTCATCGATTTGAGCTTTATCGGCTCAAATGACACTATTTATTGCTACGAATTTCGTTGTTTATAATTATCAGTCATGACTGACTCAAGACATGAATGCAAATTATAAAGCAATCAATGCAAATGTAACTAAACTTTTTCACGTGCTCATTGAAAGCTGCAGACATAACAGTAATAGAAAAGTTTCAGTTTGAAACCGCAGAAGCGTTTCGAATACTCTTTGAGAAAGTTTAAGTATAACAGATGATGATTTACAGAAATCATTATAAAAGATAAATCGAGGTGTGTATACATAAAACTGAAATATTTTTTAATTAAATTAAATTTAATTAAAAATAGAAAATCTTTTTGTGTCGTTGATGAATTAATTACGTATTATTTTATATGAAAATAAAAAGTTTTGGGTCTAACAAAGAAGGTCTCCATACGGGCATATTCAGAAAAATCTGAAAAAATTACAGAGTGTTCTTCTCATGTGAACATATATGTTTATAAAAAATTTTGGCGGAACCTCGATAGAACGTTCGTAAAAAAATAATGAAATTTTCGTTTATTTGGCGATTTATCATCGGTTGGCGAAAAAATGAAATTTCGAAAAATACTTTTTTATGTCGTATACTCTAAGATAAAAATGTTTCATATTGAACTTGTTTAAGTAAATTTAATGTAAATAACTTTAGTTTTGTCAGTTTTAGTTTGATTTAACTATAGTTTTGTCATATATATATATTTAGAATAAAAGTTAAATATCAAATTTTATGAATAAAAACAAAATTAAAGTACATTAAAATTATTTCAGTATCTCAAAATGAAGTCCAATTGAGCGCTGTCGATTCAATTTGGTTGCTATGGAAACGACAAATTCTTTGATGTTGAAATAAATAACTGGTAAATGAATCTTGCCTTTATTTTGGAATACACTTAAATATATGAAAGTATTTTTATATATGAAGTTGTTTTTAAAGTAATAAAATTAAATAACAAGCAACATAAATATGCAATACGAAAACAAATTATTAAACTCTCTCTTTGTTTGTGTTTAAATTCATTAAATAGTTTTTACACGCATTCTAAAAATCAATTAACAAACAATTTTGAGGCGCATTAAAATCGTTTGCTTAAAAACTGTCGTTAAAGTACTGCTCGCCAAATCGCGTGACGCTTTCGTCTTTTCGCGTCAAATACTCGAAAGTATTTTATTATTTTGTTTGTATATTTCTGTATGTATTAAATACATACAATTAAAAAAATTGGACATTTTCCTTTTCGTTTTCGGCTGAAAATGAGAAGATCACCGAAATTCGGTTTCGGCCTTAAAAACCTGTTTCGGTCGATCCTTAGTTCTAAGAGCGCATAGTTTTTAACATACACAGTCGCCAAATGGGAGCTTAAATCAATGTGATTTTTTTTAAATAAAAATGTGCCTCGTTTCTATTTAGCAATTCTCTTTAGCGTTTCTATTTCTCATTTGATTTCATTTATTAAGTATAATTTCTAGTTTAAAATATATTTATTTAACGATGAAAAATAGAAACGCTGACAGCTATGATACATTCATATCATAGTGATAATTTTACTATCTGTAATATTATCTGAGTACACAAAGATGTCCATTTTAAAGCAGCATAAACATTTCAAAGTTACATTTTCTTCGCTGAATACTTCTGGAAAATTCAGAAAGTAAATACAGTGGAATTTCCCTTTAACGAAGTCCCTATTTAAAGAAGTTTTCTACCTAACGAAATTTTCTGCTGAACCTTGATTTGGAACACCATTAGCGTGCAAATTAATCTCCATATTACGAAAAATATATTCTATATAACGAAGTTTATTCCACTTCCGTGCGTGTAAAACATTCAAACGGAGAGGCTGCTGCTGCGATGCATGTATGAATTTATATTAGCGGATTGTATGAAAACAAATTTTTTTATTTATTACCACGCTGAAAAGAAGGGTTATGTGTTTCACGCGTATCTGTGTATGTGGATTTCTTTATACACTCGAAACATCACAACGGCTGGATGGATTGTAATGAATGAGGTCTCTATCGATTCGTCTTAACGGCCCGATGGTTATAGGCTAGGTTTTATTTTTATAAATTCAAAATGGCTTCCGTAAAATACAAAATGGCGGTAGAGCCGAAAAAAATTTACGCACGCTATTGAGTGGCATATCATTGGATAGGTCTTTCAAAATGAAGACGATGTTTCATTGACTATTTTACAGCCAGAAGCTCCGTTAAAATATTATACAACCTGGAAGTTGTGTAAGTAGGATCTCTAGCATTACTGCAACTCTAACCATCATAGACATCTATAGACCTCATCAAAACAGTGTTTATAGATAGGAACTAACAATTAAACACATCTTAAAAGTCTAATACAAGTAAATAAAAAAAAATAGGTAAGTAATATAAACAAGTAATATAAAAAAATATTTTAAGTCAATTCCTACTTAGGTCAATAAGAGAATTTTCTTTTCTCCCATTCTTCTTTCCTCTTCAGTGGCGCTTAAAATGCCTTGATCAAGAAGAGGGCTCTCTCGGTCTTAAAATACCTTCATCAAGAAGAGGGCTCTCTCGATTATAGAAAATTAATTAATTTAATTTAATTAATGAATTAATATTTGAAAAAACTGGATTAACATCAAGTGTCATCCACTACAAGTTAAAAAAATTTATTTGAGCTTGCTTGGATGAATAATAAGTATTTTATTAACGATTGAAAATTTGAACAAGATATATATAACGGGAGTATGAGATAATAGTAGGAATTGAAAAAAAAATAGTTTTACATTGATGAGAAATAATTAATTCGTTCGCTTTTTACGCAGTCGGGGTTTTTTTTATTTTTTAAATTTAAATGTTTATTTAATCATGTCCATTCAAAAGAAGAAACGCTAAAAGCCTTCGATGCAATAAGAAGGGGATTCTAGATTCACGAGAATGTTACAGATGTATTGTTCGGGTACTTACAAAAATGTGAAAATTTTTATGAACAATGTATTTTTTATAAGGAACCTGTACAAAGTAATATTAAAGACTCTTTTCAAGTTAAGGAATTCAAATAATGAGAAAAAATAGAAAAGTTACTCTACGCTTCAGTTTTTGTTTATCTCTGCTCTTCATTATGGTTTTTTTAGGCATTATTCTACTGAAATTTTTCTCATATGTCTATATTGCATAAGAAAAAGTTACTGCCCGAATTAAAATACATTTTTCCAATATTTCCATTTTAAGAGTATTTTTCAATACAGTAGAACCTCTTTCCTCCGAAACTCTTTTAACCGAAACTCTTGGTTAACCGAAATCCGTTTTTAAAGCTTTTTTTTTCTCCTACTATCACATTCCTTGTGCGCAGATCCATTTTGAAAGCTTTTTTTTTTTTTTTTTTTTTTTCCCCCACTTAACACATTTCTTGTGTGCAAATCCATTCTGAAAGTTTTTTTCTTTTAGCTATCATATTCCTTGTGTGCAAGCGGTCCTTTCCGAACTACGCGTACATATAAATATTTTCGATCCCCTTTCTTAGAGTTCCTTTGAATTAAACTTGAGCTTCTGTAATCTGCGGCGTGGAACGAGGAAAACGAAAAAATTAGCAATTCTAAAGCTTTGAATGTTTTGCAAAAGGTTTGACATGACTGGAGCAGCAGAAAGACTGTGATACTGCACTGCAAAAAAACCACTGTAAATTTGCCAGCACAACTCGATCACAGTTGAATGTACTGTATCTTTCTTTGGTTTCCTGACTATTTAAACATGAAAAATACAGTAGTTGCGTAAAATTAACAGTACAATGTACTGGCAATTTTGGACGCATTTGGACCACAGCGCAAACTACTGGCGTCCAAATTGGCAATACATTGTGCTGTTAATTTTACGCAACTACTGTATTTTCCATGTTTAAATAGTCAGGAAACCAAAGAAAGATACAGTACATTCAACTGTGATCGAGTTTGTGTGCGAGATGAACAGTACTTTGTACTGTAAAAATGTCGTTTTTTTTACAGTGTGGTTAGCTAATAATCTTAAAAACTCTGTGATAGAGTTTCAAAGCAAAGGCAATCGAAACTACGACAAACAAAACATTTTTTCAAACCCTTGTGATATATGTAAGGTTCTTAATTTCAAAATTAAAACTCAGGTAATTTATTCTTGTTTCTATTTTGCAAATTGCTTTATTTTTATAAAATAGTAATGTTTAACCTCTAAATACATCAAGTACGAGTTTAAATTTCTTATTTTCTATTTCAACTACTCAATATAATAAGTTGATCAAACTTTATGGAAAATAAATTTAGTATCTCCACGATAACAAAATGTATGCTATTAACTTTTTCCTATGATTGCAATTCATATTATGCATAACACTTCTAATTATGTATTTAGCAAAGAGAATGCTGATTTCAAAATGTAATATTTCTTAACAAATACTTTGTCTATCCCCTAGATTCCGGGCTTTTCCAGGCCAGCTGTGCTCTACTGAGGGTTAAATTTACATAAACTACATTTTCTAGATCCATTAAAACTAAATCATTATTAAAAAGCAGAAAAACCAACGTTTAAAATGCACAAATAATACATGAAAAGCAGCAAACAGCTGTTTCGAATCTACTAGCGAGATTCGAAACAGCTGTTTGCTGCTTTTCATGTATTATTTGTGCATTTTAAACGTTGGTTTTTCTGCTTTTTAATATTGTTGCACAAAGGCTTTATTTGCTATTTTTATAAATCATTATATTAATAAAATTAAAAATACTATATTAAGAAGTAGTGAAAATAATAACATTAATGTTTTTATTATTTGCATTTTAATAATGCTAAACAATAATAAGAAATATTGCATTTATTTATCCTTAATCTTAAAATTGAAGCATTCTCGGTTATCCGAAAACTTCGATTTTCCGAAAGAGGGTCGGTCCCAATTACTTCGGATAATCGAGGTGCTACTATAATTTATTATACAAATTTCACGAATTTGAGTTGATTTCTAGTTAACGAATTTTCTTCATAACGAAGTGTTTAATGATGAGACTTCATTAAATGGAAGTTTCACTGTATAAGTTCATGTCAAGGCCTTTTCAAGAATTTATCAGGTCCAAGGCCTTTGAATGTCTTAAGACAACCCTGAAACAAGTGACCGTGCAGAGGACTCTTGCTTAAAATTGACGGTAATTGTTGAAATTGGAATTTACGAATACAGAATGAACTCTTGTTAGTGCTGACATCCAAGAAAGACCTGTTTTTGTCTGCACTAACCGAAGTCCGCATTAAACGAAGTAAACATTTAAGTGGGATAAAATAATATATTTTGATGAATAAATTGAATGAGGTAATTTAAATCATTTACAAACATAATACTAAAATAAACAATTAAATTTAAAAAATCAAAAAACCAGACTGCGTAAAAAGCGAACTAATTAATTATTTCTCATCAATGTGAAACTACTTTTTTTTTTTCAATTCCTACTATTAGCTCACACTCCGTTAGATGTATCTTGTTTAAATTTTGAATCTTTAATAAAATACTTATTAATCATCCAATCAAGCTCAAATAATTTTTTTTTAACTTGTAGTGGATGAAACTTGATGTTAATCCAGTTTTTTTCAAATATTAATTCATTAAAATTAAATTAATTAATTTTCAATAATCGAGAGAGCCCTCTTCTTGATCAAGGTATTTTAAAACCGAGAGAGCCCTCTTCTTGATCAAGGCATTTTAAGCGCCACTCAAGAGAAAAGAAGAATGGGAGAAAAAAAAATTCTCTTATTGACCTAAGTAGGAATTGACTTAAAAATATTTTTTATATTGTTTATATTACTTACCTATTTTTGTTTATTTACTTGTATTGATGACTTTTAAGTTGTGTTTAATTGTTAGTTCCTATCTATAAACACTGTTTTTATGAAGTCTATAGATGTCTATGATGGTTAGAGTTGCAGTAGAGCTTGAAATCCACAATGCATACACAACTTCCAAGTTGTATAATATTTTAACGGAGCTTCTGGCTGTAAAATAGTCAATGAAACATCGTCTTCATTTTGAAAGACCTATCCAATAACATGCCCTCAATAGGGTGCGTAAATTTTTTTTGTCTCTACCGCCATTTTGAATTTATAAAAACAAAACCTAGCCTATAACCATCGGGCCGTTAAGACGAATCGTTAGAGACCTCATTCATTAAAATCCATTCAGCCGTTGGGATGTTTCGAGGGTATAAAGAAATCCACATACACAGATACGCGTAAAACACATAACCCTTCTTTTCAGTCGGGTAGTAAACAACTTTTTCTTTAATTGAGTAATTTTAGTTAAAAGCAAGCTAGTGGCAGTTTGTGTTCTAATTTTTCAGGCAGTGGCAGTTTGCGTTAAATGTCCGGGATAGCTTCGTTAGCAGAGCACTATCAGCTTCAGCCAAGAGAATGGATCGAATCCTGGCCCCGGACATTTTTCTCCCAGTTGGAAAATTACAACTCCTATGATTTATGTACCAATTAGAGTAATTGTGCTGAAATTAATCTAGCGACAATTTGTTAATACAAAAGAATAAATTACCGATGGCAAACAAATGTGCGAAGAAATTGCCGTATTTGCATAATTTAACTTTAATTAATCTCTTACTTTTCTTTGCGTTGCTTGAACAAATATGTGATCTTTCTACCACATATAATTTCAGTGTTGGGACACATTGAAATTTGGTCTTTTGTATCATATTTTTTATTGGTAATATCGGTGAACAGCTATTAGCAATTTTTAAACCGCTCATGTTTTTGGGAATAGAAAGTTGTTTGCCCCTTCATTATTGTCACTGAGAAATTCTTGATTTCCCAAAAAAATGGACCAGAGATTATTTGTGTAATTTGCAGCAGCGATCCAAGTGGCATATTAAACCAAACATGGCTGTATTGCTAAAGGAAAAAAACCTACCAGTATGTACTTGGGTAATTGGTAGAATAGAAAGTGCCATTCGTGGAAATGACGGAAAAATCAGAGTTCTTAATGTAAAAACGCCTAAGGGCACTTATAAACGTAGTATTTCGAATGTTTGTATTTTACTTATTTCAGATAATGTTATGTAAACTTTTTAATTTTTGCTATTGTATGATTATAACTGAATTTCTTATTTCATTAGTATATTCAGAGTGTATATATATATTGTGCTAGTTATTGTACCTTTGTATCTATTGTATATTTAATGGGAAAATGTAGTAATAGTACGTGTTTTAATTGAAACCTTTGGGTTTCAAGGTGGGGAGTGTATTCGTCGCGGCTGCTAGTGGCGCCGGCAGGTCGAGCAGGGGCAAGGGCGGCGCCAGAGGGGGAACCGGGGGGGGACATATGCCCCGCCGTCGGGCATACCTGCCCCCCCCCCCCCCCCCCCGTCTGGGTCAAATTTAATCGTCGTCGGGGAAATTTTTTTGACTTGAGTGTAGAGTTCTGCATCGGGTCGGGTAACCCGATTTTTCCTGCACACGACCCGAGTCTTGTCAAGTCGGGTGCAGGTCAGTTTTTAAAGAAGATCTTAGGTTAGTTTGTAGAAAAACTGACCCACGGATAAGTCTGCCGCTGATTTTTAAAGAGTTTAATCTAAATTAATTTTTTTTCCTTAGTCTGCGACCAGAAAATTTAAGAATTTAACCACATGTCGGTTAAAGTCTGTCGTCACAACGGCCGGATATTACCGAAAAACTTATACATTTTGTCTATAACTCATGCGCACTCCTGTTCAATGTTTATTTGATTGACCGCAAACTTAGACGCCTAAAAGAAATACCATTTCAAGAAGAGACAGGACGTGGAAATTCATCTGCTCACTTTGATCTTCTTATTAAAAAGCGTAGTGTAAGTATTTTTTTTTTTTTATATATATAAATGAATGAGTAAATGAAAAGAGAGTTTTGTATAATTATTTAAGCTAACTTAGTATCAAACTAAAAATTCCTTCTTTGTTCATTAATTTCAATATACAGTAGAATCTCAATTTATAATAATATATGGATATTAATCTCTATTTAATATATAGAAGAGAAATGGAAGGTGTCAGAGTCCAGCATCGGTCGGGTTACCCGCTTTTACCCGAATCCGACCCGACCCGGGGTCGGCGCTATATTTTTCCGTTAATGTTCGGGTCGGATCGTGTTGACTTTAAGTTTTTTTGTTGCGAGTCGGGTTGGGTTTTATTGTTTCGGGTTCGGGTTGACCCGATTTTTTAAAAAGAATGTGGAAAATATTTTTTCACGTTAAAAGCCTTTATAAACCGCAGATCAAAGTTTCACAAAAGCAAAATGTGTGCCTGTCTGTTTTGTCTTTAGTCATCCTTTCACCAGTCTTCGAAATAACAAACTGCAACTACATTATATTTTTATCGTATTTTAAAAATACAATGCGCAGCAAAACGCTAAATGGTCTTTCCTGTCTAATGTATCAAATGAATAAATGAATAATGAATGTGATGATGCACGATGCACTATATTAGACGGCAAAATTTTCAAAATAATAACTGCTAATAAAGTAAAGGAAATTAGATGGCCAGTTGTGTAAAACAAGGTATATCATTATGTGGAGCTTTTGAAACCGCAACTAATTTTAAGGTATATTTAAAGATTAGATTTTTAGTTTTATACCGTTTAGAGTCCTGCATCGGGTCGAGATACCCGCACCCGGTTCTAGACTTTTTTTATTGTGAGTCCCGGTTTTTTGGCCTGAGACCGGCCCGCCCCGTTTTTAATTTTATCGGCTTCGTCTAAATATTTATATCGGAGCTGTGGTCCCGCTTAATTGTAGTTATCGGCCCGGCCTGGCAGGGCCGTTCAATTTTTATGCCGGCCCGTTTATTTTGTGTATCAGCCCGGTCCTTTGAAAAACTGTCCTCATTCTTCGGCCTGGCCCGTTTGAAATTTTGCCGCACCGGCGCGGCCAGTTGACCGGGCTGATGCAAACCTCTATTAAAGATACAATTGTAGATTATTTTTCATAATGGTATTAAAACATGATAAGCTTTCCTTACATTGCAGGTTCGGGTCGGGTTGCGGATTAAAATATTGCGGGTTCGGGTCGGGTGCGTGTTGAAATACCTCGGGCTGGGGTCGGGTTTCGGGTTGCCGGAAATTATTTTTGCAGGTTCGGGTCGGGTTGGGGTTACCGAAAATTATTTTTGCGGGTTCGGGTCGGGTTGCGGGTTGACTTAAAATGAAATGTGCGGGTACCCGACCCGCGCAGGACTCTAGAAGGTGTAAATGAGAAAATAATTATATACATAGATAACTTCATTGTAAACTGCGGGAAGATGTATATATAGCAACAACTAAAATCTTGCTTCGGGTCAGATAACCTGATTCTACCCGAACGTGTTGACCACTGGCTCTAAAATTTTGCTGCGGATCGTGTTGATTAGTGTTTCCATTTTCGAGTCATCTCAGATTCGAGTTTTTTTTTTTCTTGAGAGTCGATTCGAGTTCGCCAAATTTTTCCAAAGAAAAGTCCAGATTATTGTTTCAAATTATTAAAAAAAAAATACGTGTATATGAATGCGTATTCATTTACATATTCATATGCATTCATTTTTCGAAATATAAAACTGATTTTAGAGATATGATTGCAGACTATTTTCCTGAATTGTTTTAAATTATGGATTGATTTTTTTTTCATTTCATGCTTTCATTTCATCATTTCATGTCGATTTCGGGTCGGGCATAACTCAAACCGTGCAGGGTTGTACTTAACAATTCGTGTTTAGGGTCGTAGGTTCCTATTTAGGAATTTAAAAAATTCGTGTAAATCAGAATACCGACTTTACTTGATAATTTAAACTTGATTGTATTATTAGACTGAAAGATTTTAATTAATAACTTTAAAAGTTCGGCCCGATATATAAGCTAAAAGTTCACCCCGAGCCTGGCCCGGCAAACAGTTAAAATCTCGGCCCGAGTCCGACTCAGCCCGACAGAATTTCTACAAAACATGTATTTTTACTTTGATTTTGTTAAAAGGAAGAGTTCTGACCAAAAATACTTATTTTAGCTGTTTTTTTTTTCATGTTTATAATCTTCATTTTTAAAGATGCTCAAAAAGTTGCGATATACATTTTTTAAATGAATCTCTATTTGTATGTAAATGTTTCAGCTATTATTAATATCGTAAATCAAAAAATTATGTATTGAAGACTTAAAATCTGAAAAATGCTATACTGTAAAATCTACTAAGACGGACTCGTCTCGGAAAGAAAAAAAATGCGTTATAAACAAGTTTCCTTCTTAGCAGGTGTAAATGTATTATATTTTTTTCTCATGTATTAGTATATTAATTTTGCATGGATCAATGAATTTTTCCTTGTAAGACAGGATTCCGTGATAGGCTGGTTCATTTTCACACGTTTTATTGTATTTTAATATTATTACCTAGAAATCTACTATTCTTTAAAACGAATAAATTTTAATGTTTAATTGTAGAATGTCGATTTAAAAATATATATACTTTTTGCAACATTTTTTGGGCAGGGCCAAATTTTACTGATTTTTGCACGGACCAGGCCTGAGACAATGACTTTCATATGGGCTAGATCTAGACCGGGACTGAAAATATCGGCTTATGAAGACTTAGTAAGAATGAAACCTGTCCCGTCTCGATACGGGAAAAAGAAGTTAGGCCCGGCCCGATCCTTCAGAAAAAAGTAGGGCCCGAGCCCGGCCCGGAAAGAGTAGTTACTGGGCCCGGGTACCATGAATGAAAATAGGCCCGGCCCGTGCAGACCTCTAAAATTTGGCTGTATCAAAATAAGCATAATTTAAAGATTTTTTTTTTTTTTACACATCAACAAGATTTTGTTTTATGCTTGAGCTGATAAAAAATAATGAACTGTTACCTTCTAAGCTATTTTACAAGTTTTCCTTTAGCTTACATTTTTCTTGAGAATTTTGCATTTCAGTTTTAGTCTCAGATTTAAATTCTGTATCTTATCAGAAGTTAGAGGACCACGCTGGCTGGTTTCGATCAATATACACTCTAAAAAAAATACGTGAGTTGCAGGTGTTTCTTCAATTTCTTTTATTGTTATTAATATTGAAACACGAAAATTCCTACCAATTTCCCCCCCAAAATACAGAAAAATCATTAATCTAACGTAAAAATTACCTGAAGTTGCATTTTCGTCAAATCACAGGGGTGTTTCCGTAACTGTGCTGCATTTTACTTTTTTGTGTTAGAAACTGATTTTTTACATATGTCTCATTTACTCCAAAACACAAAAAGTTCGCGAACTGAAGCTCAATTTTTTTTCAAATAATAGAAACTTGTTGCCTGTGCTTTTTATGTTTGACGAAATGTTTTCTGGAGAGTGTACGCAATAAATACGTAGTGTAGTTTTTCGAAAACGACTGAAATTCAAAATAACGAAAAAATAAAAAATAAAACGCGGTATTTATAAAGTGAGCATTATTGTCATAAAATTACTGTTAATTATTTAAAAAACTCTAGTTCGACTAATTAATTTCACACCATTCCTCTATGGATAAAGTACAATTCACATACATTCAATACGAAGAAAGGAAACTATTTAATACAGCAACCTGTTAAGATGGAACGATAAAGAATCGGGAGAACTTTCCAATTTAGACAGGTTTCAATCTTAGAAAGTACATTATTCCGTTATAATTGCATAGTACTGTTTTAGAGACATCGTGAAAATTTTCAATTTAAAGCATTATTCCATTACACTGGTTCCGTTTTAACAGGTTTTATTGTCGTGTTTAGGATGTCCCGATTTTCAAGCGCCTCTCCCGCTTATTTACTCTCCCTGTCCCGCTTTTTTGCGATACTAGACCTGACAACACTACTTACGAGCCAAGTTCAAGTTAGCCAGTGTTGTAATCGTAAAAAAAGCAGAGAGTATATGGTATAGGCAGCGGGTATACGCTGACATCATGAACGTTCATAGCTAGGGTATACGCTAATGTTTTATTTGAGAAACAGAGGGAATACGGAGCTTCTTAAAAAAATCCGCTTAAAAAAACCACTTTAAATGTTTATTTTCTACATAAAAGACAGAATTCATATTAGAGATATGATTGCAGACTATTTTTTCATAACTGTATTACGTTATATACCTTTTTTGTGTCGAGTCGGGTTCGGGTTGAAGTGTTTCGGTTTAGGGTCAATAGAAAATTTGTTGTCGGGTTCAGGTCGGATTTTGGGTCAACGGAAATTTCTTGGTAGGTTCCGGATTGACTTTATGTTGAATATTTGGGTCCGGTATAACACAACCCGCGTAGGAATCTATTTCAGATGAAAAACTACACGTATTTGAATACACTATATGGCCAAAGGTGACCGGTCACTTGCGATTTTTGACGTTTTGTTAAATATCTAGAAAAATACATGAAGAATTAACCTGAAATTGCAGGTGTGTAAACAGTATAGTATATAGGTCATACATTTCCGCGAAGATTTTTCCCCGAAACCCTATAAGGGACCGTCAAAACATTGAAAAAGAACGAATATCTTTTGGATAACCCTGTAAAAAATAATGTAGAAAAAGCGTTTAAACCCGAGATTATTAATAAGTAACTTAGTGTAATACACTGTGTTCATTTTTATGAAGATAGCATGTATACTCGTAGAGAAATTAAGGTTTTTATAAAAACAGTCCCAAATTTCGCCAAGTTTTTTGCTTATAATTTGCAGAGTTCTTAATATAAAAAAAAGTTCTTTTCAGAAAATATGACGAACAACATTGTACACAATACCCCGCAATCAAAATGAAAAAATAATAAAAATTGGATGAAAAATGAGTAGGTTTACTAAAAAATGTTTTACTATGCATGCACGAAATCAATCAAAATATGATGTGGATAATATGTTAGCTAAATGCCCGGGCGCAGAATCGGCGCAACGTTGCGACGCACGTCGCAGACTCTTAAGAAGGTCTGCAGACTATTTTTCAACTGTTAAAATTTAGGGAAAAAAAGAAGTTTGTTAGAAATTATTTGCCATGTGCCATAATAAAACGATCCACGCCACATGCGATTGACGAAGCTCCTGTTCCCTTTAAAATATAAATAATTCACTGAGAAAACTCTAGACACGCGATCGTGAAACGCCCATTATTAAATGAGTCAATCGTCGTGGGGGTGATTTCTTTAGAAAAAAAAAAAAAAAAATCGGTCGTTAGTCCGAAAATTCGGACGTAAATATCACGAATTTTGACAAATGCTCGCCGAAAAAACAATTTCGTCAATCGTTTGCAGTTAAAATAGCCAATTTCGTCAAAGGAGCGCGAAAAAAATGTGAATTTCGTCAAAAGATCGCGAAGAAAAAACGAAATTTTGTCATAAGATCAAAAAGTAAACGTCAATTTCGTCAAAAGGCTACGGAAAAATAGCAAATTTCGTCAAAGGCTGGCGGTAACATGCGGCTTCTGTCAAATGATCGCGGAAAAAAACACGAACTTCGTCAAAGGGCTACGGAAAAATAGCAATTTTCGACAAAGGATTGCAGAAAAACGCAAATTTCATCAATGGATCGCGAAAAAAACACTAATTTCGTCAAAGGATCGCGGAAAGAACGCAGATTTTATCGAAGGATCGCTAAAAAATGAGATTTTCGTCAAAAGATCGTCGAAAATAGGCGAATTTCGTCAAAAGATGGCGAAAATTTTGTCACAAGATCAAAAAAAGTCCATTTCGTCAAAGGGCTGCGGAAAAATGGCAACTTTCTACAAAGGATGACGGGAAAACGCGAGTTTCGTCAAATGATCGGGAAAAAACGTTAATTTTGACAAATGATCGCGGAAAAAGCGCGAATTCTGTCAAAGGATTGCAGAAAAGACGTAAATTTCGTCAAAAGATCGCGGAAGAAACGCGAATTTCGTCGAAAAATCGCTGGGAAAAGCGAATTTCGCGCACAGATCGCGAAAAAACACGTATTTCGTCAAAAGATCGCGAAGAAAACGCGAACATCACGAAAATAACGCAAACAACGTCGATAGATCGCGAAAAAACCCGAACATCGTCGAAAGATTGCGAAAAAAACGCGAACATCGTCGAAAGATTGCGAAAAAAACGCGAACATCGTCGAAAGATCGCGATAAAAAAGGGCGGACATCGTCAAAAGATTGTGATAAAAAAAGGCTGACATCGTCGAAAGGTCTCGAAAAAACGCACATTTCGTCAAAGGATCGAGAGAAAAAAGGTGAATTCCGTCAAAGAATCGCGAAAAATTTGATGCAACATTGATGTTTTCACGAGAATTTTTTACAGATGAGTGGCAGGTTAAATAGTAGTTAGCCATGTTTTGAGTGGAAAGCATGTTAAATTTTGAATTGCACAACTACCTAAAATTGCTAAATAAAACATTGCATTAGAATTATTTATAGTATTTGCATGAATTACTCAAATTTGATTTTCTAAGAATTTCAATCTGCTCCAATAAAAGTTTTTATTGCTAAAAATTCAGATTTTTGCTGCTACAAAAATGGATTTTACTGCTACAAAATTAGATTTTTTCTGCTTCAAAGTGGCTTTAGTGCACTCTCATCCCTGTATTATCACATCTACATATAAATTTTTGATATTATCACATTGTATCAATCTTTTCAAAAATTTTAGAAATTGGTGTTCATATGTTATCTTTACTGTTATTCTGTTTTCTAACTTCACAGAAATTTTGACAAATTTTATGAAAGATTTTTTAGATAGTGGTGTTAAAAATTTTGAGGACAAAGATAACTTATTTTAAGAAGTACTTTCCTTTTTTGTTAATCACAAATACTGGGGGAGGGGGGGGGGGGGTGAGTGCATGATGGATTGGAAAGAGGGCGTTTGTCCTTAAGTTCTGCAGACTGTTTTTAAAGTTTCTACTTGTGTTGCAGACTGCAGAAAAAAATTCTGCTGCTGGGGCTAAATGTATAGAGCAACTTTTGTAAAAGTCTCAAAAACATGGTTTGAAAAGTCTGATAATAATCGTTAATAGAATAAGCTCAAAATCCGTTGTTCCCAAAATGAAGCAAAAACATAAGGGGTTGTATCCATACATCCATTGATTAGTGCCAATTTAGCATACACAATATTGCACGTAATACTGTATTTGGATACAATCCCTCATCATTTTGCTTCATTTTGGGAACAACGGATTTTGAGCTTATTCTATTAACGGTTATTATCAGACTTTTCAAACTATGTTTTTGAGACTTTTACAAAAATTGCTCTATACATTTAGCTAACACATTATGTACATTATATTTTCATTGCATTCGCGCATGCGTAGTGAAACATTTTTTAGTAAACCTGCTCATTTTTCACCCAATTTTTATTATTTTTTCATTCTGATTGCGGGGTATTGTGTACAATGTTCTTTGTCATATTTTCTGAAAAGAACTTTTTTTATATTAAGAACTCTGCATTTATAAAAACTTTAATTTCTCTACGAGTATACATGCTATCCGCATAAAAATGAACACAGTATATTAGAATAAGCCACTTATTAATAATCTTGAGTTTAAAAGCTTTTGCTTCATTAGTTTTTACATGGTTATCCAAAATATTTTCGTTCTTTTTCAATTTTTTGACGGTCCCCTATGTGGTTTCGGGAAAAAATCTTCGCGGAAATATATGACCTATATCATACTGTTTACACACCTGCAATTTCAAGTTAATTCCTCATGTTTTTTTCTAGATATTTAACAAAACGTCAAAAATCGCAAGTGACCGGTCACCTTTGGCCATATAGTATATGAATAACTTCTTACATGTTTATTTTTCTACATAAAAGCTAACATTAATATTGGAGATATGATTACAGACTATTTTTCTATAATTGCATTACATTTTTGATCAATTTTCTCTGATTCCGGGTTTCAGGTTGGGTTCGGAATTATTTTGGGTTCGATCGGGTTGCGAGTGGACGGAATATTTTTGATTGGGTTCGGTTCGGGTTGCAGCTTGGTTTTAAATAAAATTTGTAGGATTGCAAATTTTATTTGTTACCCGGGACGGACCCTAGTTAGGTGTAACGTTTAACTGCTAGTTTTCACGATGATACTTTCACTAAAAAATTTAAATATTTATAAATTAATTTTTGATCACTTCATGCGTTTTCGATATAGATTTGTTCGCTGATTTTTTTTTTCAGTTACGCCCGCCATTAAAATACTTGGTCAACCCGGCCTGAACACGAACCGCGTTTCGAAAAAAAAATGGTTACCGCCTTACCTGATGTGGGAGGGACTCTTGTTTCTAGACCTTTGCATTTTCTTAAGGGGCGGCTGGTCCGCAGTGGTTCGACTCATAACCGGAGAACTGTTCCATACTTTATCGCTCACACACTGCTGTGTATGTGCCATATATGTGCAAGTAAAATCTGTAATATTGAATGATCTCTTATTGGGACGTTGCTGGGTGGAAGACGAAGAAGAGTTCGAAGCAGAGTTTTTTCTTTCGGGTAATACTCGAAAGTGTGGAAACTTTCTCTTGCGGATTCGTCCACCTATAAAGATTAGGTGACTGGTGAGGTGCTTTAAAAATAACTTTAAGAGCTTTTTTTCACTCTATTTATCTACAATATTCTTTGACAGGCTTCGAAATTCATATTTCGAATAAAAATCTTTTGTCCCTCTGGAATTCATCTCTAATTTAAATCGCACTGTGAGTGTTAGAGATCTGCGTGTTTCGGGATATGCCAAAACGCGAAAATTTTATGTTTTTCTCGTGATTAACCAACGTATTCCATCTGTTATTTAAAAAACGGAAAAAAAGAAATGTTTTATTGTTCATTTACTCCACTAATAGAGGAGAAAAGTTACCACGACATTACCGTGCGGAAAAAAAAATTTGAAGTCCAGTGACTACAGCCCGGTTCGTCCCGAATCTACAGAAAAAATTTAAGACCCGGATGTGACCCGCGAAGAATTAAGTTCAGGCCCGGACCAACTTTTCAAAAGCTAAAATTTAGCCCGAGCTCGTACCGAGTTTTAAATTAAAATTAAGCTCGGTCCGAGTTTAATGAAATAAACTTTTACCGATCTCGGGCTTAGGGACCAGTGTTGAATTCAGGGATGGCCCAGGGGGTGAACATTCCCCCTCAGAACAATGAGATGCCCCCCCCGGAAGATTTTAGAGTTTTTAATGGTCAAAAAGTGCACCCACCCGGAACGCTATAATGTCCCCCCCCCCCCCGGAGAAAAGTGCCTGAATTTAACACTGTTCGGGACAGGGCCGGGCCCGTGGAGACCTCTAATATATATTATGAATTCGGCCCCCCTGTCGGGGATACTGTGCCCCCCCCCCCCCCCCGTCGGGAAAGTTCTGGCGCCGCCCCTGAGCAGGGGATTGTTTTCTTTGTTTTTTCTCTCGATCTGTTTTGAGAGTCAGACAGTTTGATGAACACCAACGAAGTAGGATGTTGAAATCCGCCGTGAAATAAATTTATTAATTTCGAGAAATGAGTTTTTTACTGGTGTCTTCTTCAGTTGGTTTTGAAACAGCAATGTACAAAAACATTTTCGATTCTGCTCGGTCAGTAGTGAAAAATTTGTCCGCATTATCCGATGAATAGTACGCTTTAAGTCGTGTCTTTACTCGATGTCTTTAACATTCATTATTCATTGCAATTAGGAAATAGAAAAAAAGTTGCTGCCAACCGGAGATAAGCTAGACGCATTAACGGTATTTCACAGTAGTTTTTGATAGATTATTCCGCAAATATGATTTTTGGTAGTTTTTACAGCAAGAATGCCACAAACAACTAAAAGCTTACTGTCCACTATATATCCTTGGATATATAGTGGATAGTAATCGAATATATATTTATACAGATTTTATCAAAAGTGAATAAGTCATTATGCTTCCAATTAGAATTAAGGACCACTGTTTAGTAACAGCGACCATGCCTCCCACAGTTAAACATAATCCTTGTTGAATTTGTTGTACGATGGCTATTCTTTGGGAGAGTAAATAGCCATTAAAAGGGACTTGACATATTGTTGAAAGAATCTCCTGGTTAATAACAGGAATTTCTCCACTTTCGTTGATAGTTTTTATCGCAAGAATGACAGCCAAAATTATAAACATGCTATCAATAATTCTGTGTCCTTGGAAAAGAAAAATATCCTGCAATCTGCTAAATACACCGAGAAAAATATAACTTGCAAAAAACAAAACCGCAAAGCAGTTAATATATTTCAACTTTGAATCTACGAATTCAACTAGTAGTTTTCTTTCACTGTACAATTTATGAATTGAGTTTAAATCGGAAGGAGAAAACGCCGCCATGGTCTTAACTTCTGTCAGTAGTTCCTTAAGATAATAAGAAATAATTTCATACACGGTGATATAAGATAACATTGGTAGGTAGCAAAAGAATACTGTGCAGTATAATAAAACACTGTGTATTCTGTTAAAGTCCGGGGAAATACTCTGCAAAACTGATGTCCATTTTGGATACTCTAAGAGAAATACTTTTGAATCACCAGCTGTAAGCGAAAAATATATTGAAATCACAAATAACAACAGCAAATATATTATGTAAATTAATAGCAAGATTTTATATCTTCTTAATTTCTTACTCAAAATATAACTGCGCTTTTCTGTCACATTATAGTTGGACAAAATTTGCACTACTCTCACATAATCGTTCCTTTTATAATGGAAAACAAAATTGAATAATAAGCCTGAAAAACAAAATATAATTGGTGTAAAACTATCTTTCTGAAATCCATCAAGAAGAAATCCGAAATGGAAAACTCCAGTAAGTAATGCAATTATCGACGTAATATAAAAGACAAATCTCATTCCAAATCTAAATGCTAGCCATTTTTTGTCATCTTTTTCCAAAATATCTACTCCGCCGGTTATAAACGCATAAAAGAGAACAGCAAGAATAGGTTTATTATTTCTGAAGAGAGTTGATTTCATCTGAATTTTATCCATTTTTTTTTAGTCTTCAGTTTTCAAATTTTTAATACATACAATTTGAGTTTTATTTGATTCTAAAAAGTCCATCTTTTTTTTTTTTTAAGCTATCTTTCTGTCTTACTTTTCAATTAGTCTTACGCGTTCTTTCCAGGGAAACAGAAATGGAGATAGTGAAATATTCAATGTATCTTATGCAATCTTTATAAATTTGGATAAGAATAAGTGGAAATATAATTAGCAAGTATTGCGTAGTTTCAGTAGTTCTAGTTGAGGAACGTCTTGACTTGAGCTTTGCTAGAATATACTAAAGACAATTGGACTTCTCAGTGGAAACTGAATTGTAGATTAATGATTGACTGTAGATTTAATAAACTGATTAATCATAAAACATTTTTCTTGAACTTTTCTTAAATTTACTTAAATTAAGTAAAAATATTTTCTTCATTTTTCTTACACTTTACTTGAGCACTTTTTTTTTTGCTTCAAACGTTAATTTCAGACTTTTAATGCGTGTCTGAGTTTATAAAGGAAAATAACATAGATAAAATCTAAAATCATGTAACATAAAAGTTTCCTTGGATAATCATGTATTATCATTTAGAGAAATCCATTCATGTATATTGGGAAGAAGGATTAAATAAACGTTACATTTGAACATAACTCTTGAAACTGAAAGAACATATGTATTTACACACGAAAGCAATGCAAAACATAAAATGTATACATTCGTCTCAAAGATATACTGTCATATTTTATGCAATTTATTGCTTTCTTCAATGAGAGTAATTAGTATTATAGATATAATCATCTTCATGGGAATTAATTAAAACTGAATTTACGTAGAAGAAAAAAGAATAAGGTATAAGATACGTTTGAACGTATATTTTATACTCCATAGACCTATCTGTGTATATATGAGTAAAAAGGTAGACTAAATTTTAAAAAAAAGTACTTTCTCAATACTGCTATATTTATGTTTTAGTCAATATAATGAATATCACAGGTGCAAACAATTAACAATCATCCATCATTTAAGCAAAATTATATTCACATATACTAGAATGAAAGGCATAACAGATGTTACGAATACACATACTTTTTCAAATACAAAGAATGTATATTAATCAATAATGCTAGGTGAATCAAAAAGATAATTGCAATCTGACATGTTGTTATCATTTAGTTTACTACGCATTTAGAGAGTATGGTGACTATCATAGATGTAAATATTTAAACAATAAATGTATAAAGCACTCAGGTAATATTGCATTTTACATTCATATAGATTGGGCAGAAAGGCTCGACAGCTATTACGAATAAAGATACCTTTCTAGATGGAAAGAATATACTATATATATATGTAAAAGCTAGACAAAACAAAAAAATACTTTCGTAATAATTTTTTTAATATTGATGTATTTTGTTGCTTTATTCCGACAGTATATTAAACATCGTACATGTTTCAATTTGTTTTTGAAAAAAGAATTTCATTAATATTTATTATATTACACAGAAATAATTTATTAAGATGACACAATAACTGACATTTTGATAGCTTTCGCGGGCCATCATTGGATGCATTATCCAATTCTTTAACATAAAATCAATAATTTCTTTATATGAATGTTTATTTTAGCCCTATTAGCCATCAATATTAAAGTAAACCCATTTAGTGTAACATGTTATTCTAAAGTAACATACATTTCTGGAAAGTATAATAACGGCTTTAAAGACTCAGGGTATATTGGCTATTAAATTTTTGATTCTAAATGCAATCAGAACATTCATCTTTTGAAATTTGCATGAGGATATCAATAATTTATTTTTTCATAAATGAAAAATATTGATTGATGTTATTATATCGCAAATTATTCTATCATTAGCTTATGTTTATCAGTTTTGAGTTTTAGATATTAACCCTTTTTCGGAAAAATGAATAACGTTTTTTATACCTATAGGTCACACTGACTAGTCCATAAAGTTGTTCGATAAAAGACACCTCATCAAAAACAACTCATTGCAAATTATACCGCCACGCCACAGATCTTAAACGACAGCCACAAAAAGAAGTGATATCACATAAAAAGAGGCAATATAGAAGTGTATACTCCGAGTGTCATGTAAAAATCTATCACTACTCATAATGTTTCCAAAGATCTCTGAGCGAGGTATAGTATGTGAAAACTGCTTGGCGACCTGCAGGATTTTATAATGTTTGTGTTTCCTGCACTTACATATGACTATATGTTTAAGAAACACCCTTTGAACTTTCTTTTTATTTAAGCATTTTGAGGTACATTTTTGGCACAATAATAAAGGGCTCAATAAAGGAAAATGATTCTATGAAGAAATTGTACGATTCCCCTGGCAAAATTTGAAAAATTAAAAAAAAAAAAATTAAGTAAATTGTAAAATGTAGCTTCTCGTACAATTTTGAACATTTTGAGCTTTTTTAACCATTTGGAAAATGGTTATTGTTCTCGTCAGGATGGGAAATCAAAAGCATATCTGAAAGTTTTTACGGGTTTAATCCGCATTTTATGATAGCAATATTATTTAAACTTGGCTATCAGTAATGGCGTGATGTTCGGTTTTATCCTCAAAAAATAAACTATTTATTTCTCAATATAAAACAAACATAGGTAAGATAAATTGGGCTTACCTTGTATTTATGTATATCCTTTTATCATCTAATAATTTGCATCCGGAAAGGGTAAATCGATCTACATATTCTTCTTGTATTTCTGTTTTTTATCCATATGTGATGATGGTGTAAACTTCCATAAAGACCATTTAAAAAGACAATGTTTTTTGTGTGACTTGTAAATTTTTAATTTGTCCGGAAACTTTTAAATAGAGAAAAAATTAATATTTAATAAGAGCTTTAAGATATACATCTCTCCGTTGGAGAGTCAAGATTACAAGTAAAAGTAGAGAAAGATACATGTATAAATATTATCAGCAATAAAGAACAGGAAATTAGTGATATAAATCACAATAACAAATTATTTGTATCAATATTTATATTTATAGTAATTTAAAAATAAGAGTTTATATATGTCCATAGTTCTTAAGTATCGCGAAATGTTTATAATAACATGTTTGTTTATGATTGTGCAATCACTTTTCACATTCACTTCTTTCTTTTAGATCATAATCACTTTTGATGATTGCTTTTATAAATTACATTTGACACATGAAAAACAATCTACTTAGCTTGATTGTTTTAATGTCCTTGTTTGGAGATTATATTTCACAATATCTGTCAACAATTCCCCCCTTAATCTCCTAACGAGTACTGTTCTGTAATTCCAGTTTGTTTCTATTATTTAGAAATTCAGGCTTGGGCTCTGGTTTCGTAAGTATGTCCACCTTCATTGACTTGCTTGGGCATTAACGCATTTCAATAATTTTATCTTCTTTCAGCTGTTTAATCACATTATATTTTATGTCAATATGTTTCGTTTTATTGGAAAACTTTTCGGATTCTATCATATTTATGCAGGATTTATTGTCTTCATAAATTACTATAGGCAATTTTTGCGGTATATCAAGATCTTCTAATAGTTTTAGCAGCCATATTAATTCTTGCGTAGCGCTCGCTGCTGCAACGAACTCTGCCTCTGCAGATGATTGTGCGACACACGTTTGTCGTTTCGTTATCCACTGTATTGGATTCTTTCCTAAAAGGAATAAATTGCCTGTTGTCGATCTTCTTGTTTTTAGATCTCCACCCCAATCTGCATCAGTATATACTTCCAGGATGGGTGGTTCTTCCGGGCTAATTACTAAATTTAAGTCTTTTGTTGAATAGAGATGTCTTATTAATCTTTTAACACCTTTCCAATCTCTTTCAGACGGCGTTTCGTTTTTCTACTCAAGATGTTTACCCCTACTAAAATATCGGGCCTACTTATTGTAGCAACGTATAACAGTGCACCTATTGCTTGTCGGTACTTAGTGTTGTTTGGCATTTGTGTTTCCTCATTGTCTAATCGTTGAAAGCCTGTTTCCATTGGAGTGCCATATGGCTTAGAATCTTCTAAATTAAATTTTTTTGCAATTTCTATTATCTTTGCTGTTTGATTTAGTTTAAAGCCGTTGTGAGTCTTTTGTATTTTTATCCCGAGGTAATTGGAAATTTGACCTAAGTCTTCAAGAGCGTACTTAAATTTTAGTTTATCTATTATGTCATTTATATTTTCATCTTTTCCTGCGATTAGTATATCATCTACGTATACTGCTATATAAACCGTGTTTTCCCTTTCTTTTCTTATAAATAAGCAATTATCGGCATTGCTCTGTTTAAATTTTAATTCTTCTAGTGTTTCACTAATGTTTGAATACCATGCTCTTGCAGCTTGTTTTAGTCCATATAGGGCTTTTTTTTAACTTACAAACCTTATTGGGTTCTCTAGAGTTTATATACCCTTTAGGTTGTGATACATAAACATTTTCTTCCAATTCACCATGTAAGAATGCCGTTCTGATGTCAATCTGCCTAATAATGAGATTGTGGTATGCTGCGGCAGTTATGAAGACTCTTAAACTTGTATGGGAAACTACTGGCGCATAAGTTTCATCGAAATCTACTCCATATTTTTGTCTAAATCCTTGTGCGACCAATCTCGCTTTGTAACGCTAGATTTTTCCGAATTCGTCATATTTCGCTTTAAAAGTCCATTTCGACCCAATTACTCTTGCTCCTTGTGGGGGATCAACTAAGCACCAGGTTTCATTCTCATTAAGGGAATTCATTTCCTCTTCTGTCGCTTTTATCCAGTTCTGTTTTTCTATAGGATTTTCTATGCTCATCATATCTTCCCAACTGTTAGGTACATATACTGGATCGTGCCTGACTGCATAAGCAAACCTGTCCGGCGGCACACCTCTATTGGTTCTTTCTGATCTTCTCACTTGTGGAATGTGTTGTTGTGACGCGGGTGGTGGACTTAGTTCATTTTGTGTTGGTGTCAGATCTATTTCCATTTCATTCGTGTCTTTCTGTTGTGTTTGTTTGTTTGTTTCCGCTATTAATTCTCTTCTATCTAGATTTTCGTCAGTATCTGGATTAATTTTATTTTCTATAAATTTTACGCTTCTGGCCAATATTACTCTTCCGTCACTTGTATAGATTCTGTACGCCTTAGAGCGACTGTCGTATCCGACAAAAGTGCCTTTTTCCGCTCTATTATCTAATTTTCCCCTCTTTGATTTGTGTATGTAGGCGTATGCAGTACAGCCAAAAACTTTGAGATATTTCAAATTTGGTCTCCTATTCATCCATAATTCACAGGGTGTGGTGCTTACCGATTTTGAAGGTAACCGGTTCTGTAAGTGATTCGCGGTACATATGGCTTCCCCCCATAATTTGTACGGGAGATTTGCTTCATTTAGCATACTTCTAACCATATCTAGTAGCGACCTATTCTTACGCTCTGCGACACCGTTTTGGCTTGGGTTAAATGGTACGGTGAGCTGA
Source organism: Maratus speciosus (assembly GCA_963932465.1). Classification (NCBI taxonomy): domain Eukaryota; kingdom Metazoa; phylum Arthropoda; class Arachnida; order Araneae; family Salticidae; genus Maratus; species Maratus speciosus. Next base: position 282,037,192 of record OZ010800.1, on the reverse strand, counting down.
TGATGAATCCCATTTTCTTTTAGATATTTTTCTATTTCGTTACCCGTATATTCACCACCGTTGTCCGATCTTATCTCAGTAGGCATTTTTCCAAATTTGTTTTTCACCATTGAGATGTATTCTTTCAATTTTCTGAAGCCTCACTTTTATTTGCAATTAAATAAATTACACGAAATCGCGTATAATCATCGATAAAAGTGACGAAGTATTTCCCCCCCCCCCAATTGTGGGTGTATTTATAGGGCCACATGCATCAGAATGAACTAACTCGAGCCTTTTTTGTAGCTCTATATGCACCTGATTTAGGAAATGGGGTCTCGCTGATTTTTGACTTGATGCATACCTCACATTTCGCATAATGTTTGCAGTTGTTGATTTTAATTCCCTCAACTAAGTCCTTTGATAGCATGGACTTTATTGTGTCGTAGCTCCTATGCCCCATTCGCCTATGCCACAAATCTATGCAATTTGCATTTGAGCAGTTGTAGGTGACATTTGCATAGCGCTTGTGATTTTCATCTTTATTAACATGTATTTCATACAGATTGTTCTTAAGTTTACCTTGAAATATAATCTTACCTTCATGAATTATGTCACATTTATCTTTTTCAAATTTGGCTTTGCAACCGTTTTTAGTTGCCCTACTCACTGACAGCAGGTTAGTTTCTATGTCAGGAACGTATAGTACGTCACGCAATATAACTTGTTTGTTTTTATTTTCGGTACGAATTATTACCTCTCCAGATCCATATGAAATCAGTTTATTACCATTAGCGACTGTGACGTTTGTTTTATTATTATTTGTAATTTTGGTGAAAAATTCTCTTGAATTTACAATGCGACTGGAACTGCCACCGCCCACTATAAAAGTGTCTTTATTTTCGGACTCTTCGGTTAGTAAAGCGACACTGTTGTTTTTATTTACTGTGTGTTTTCTTTCTTCAGGTTCCGCATTTTTACGTAAATTATTTTCTTCATAAACTAGTAATGTTGAATTGTTTTTATTTTTATGGTGTCTGTTATTAGTGTAACTGTTGTTGTTTTTCGTTTTCAGAAACCAGCAATCTTTATTTGAGTGGTTTTTCATTTTACAGTGTGAGCAGTACTTATTGCTGCCTCTTTTCTGTTCTGAATGATTAAGTTTACCTTGTGTTTTATAGGCTTTATTGCTGTTTTCGGAATTTTCACTATTATCTACTCTGCCAGTATATTCATCCGTAAGCTTGCTTTTTATAAATTGTACGGTTAACTCAGCTTCATCTCTGGCCTCCAGGGCAGTAACTAGAGTATCGTAGGACGGTGGCAACGAGTACAGCAGCAGTGCTGAAATGTGCGAGTCAGTTATGTTTTCCCCAATGGCTGACAGTTTATCCACTATCTCTAAAATTTTTGTTATGTGGGCTGTCATATTGCCACCTTCAGTTAATTTTGTACTGTACAATTTTCGTAATAAGTACAGCTTACTAGAGAGATTAGATCTCTCATGGATTTGTTTAAGTGCGTCCCATGTTTGCCTAGCTGTATTTAAATTTTTGACATGCACTATTTGACTGTCGTCAATGGACAAATTTATTAAAGCCCTTGCTTTTCTGTCTTTCTTGGTCCAAACATCGTTCAATGGCCTCTTCCGTAATAACTTCAATAAGTTCATCTCGAATCAATAGCATTTCGACCTTGAACCGCCAATTTGTATAATTGTTGGCGTTCAATTTTTCAATGGTCGTGCTATCTTTTGTAGAAGCCATAATGTTGCTAAGATTCGTTTTATTTTTTTTTTTAATAAACTACCCTATCGGATTACCAGATTTTTATTCTTATCAATTAGTGACGACGTTTTTTATTGAGAATTTTTTTTCGGTCTCATAATCAATTTGATAGCAATATTATTTAAACTTGGCTATCAGTAATGGCGTGATGTTCGGTTTTATCCTCAAAAAATAAACTATTTATTTCTCAATATAAAACAAACATAGGTAAGATAAATTGGGCTTACCTTGTATTTATGTATATCCGTTTATCATCTGGTAATCTACATCCGGAAAGGGTAAATCGATCTACATATTCTTCTTGTATTTCTGTTTTTTATCTATATGTGATAATGGTGTAAACTTCCATGTCATTTAAAAAGACAATGTTTTTTGTGTGACTTGTAAATTTTAAATTTGTCCGGAAACTTTTAAATAGAGAAAAAATTAATATTTAATAAGAGCTTTAAGATATACATCTCTCCGTTGGAGAGTCAAGATTACAAGTGAAAGTAGAGAAAGATACATGTATAAATATTATCAGCAATAAAGAACAGGAAATTAGTGATATAAATCACAATAACAAATTATTTGTATCAATATTTATATTTATAGTAATTTAAAAATAAGAGTTTATATATGTCTATAGTTCTTAAGTATCGCGAAATGTTCATAATAACATATTTGTTTATGATTGTGCAATCACTTTTCACATTCACTTCCTTCTTTTAGATCATAATCACTTTTGATGATTGCTTTTATAAATCACATTTGATACATGAAAAACAATTTACTTAGCTTGATTGTTTTAATGTCCTTGTTTGGAGATTATATTTCACAATATCTGTCAACATTTTATTCGTTTTCTGATTGGTCTATACAGTAATCTGTATTTCCCTTTACTTTCAACAGAGATGGATACTTCTGTTGCCACTATGACAAAAAAGTAATAAAAACTACAAAAAAATTAATAACTCGGAAACAAATTGAGATACAGCTTTCAAACAAATTGCATTTAAAAGTACTTTTTTTTCTCTATACGACGGTGTAAAAAGTAATATTGTGGGATGTTTAGAAGTTTAAAAATGAAATTTCATTTAAAATGGGTTCCAGATTTCCAAGAAATCTGACGATGGAAAAGCCTTTTCCCGAACAGCCAATGAAGTGCTTGGATAATACATAACTTTCAGGTGGATAATACGTATGAGTCGCAGGCGATTTTTGTCGCTTGGAATTTTTACGTGAAATAACACTATTAATGTTTCATTCATGGCGTACATATTGTATTATAAACTCCGTGCGAATTTTTATGTCTTAAATTTTAGTCTTCGAAAAAATCATTTTCCAAATGGTTGTTGTAATTTGATAAATTGCTTTTTATTTTTTTTTTTTTTTAAACTATTCTTAGAAGTGCGCTGTATAATTTTAAGTATCGGATTTACCACAAGTTAATTAGTTTCGGGGGAAAAAATGTGAAAATACGTGTAAATAATTTTCCAGTAAAAACTGGATTTATTTTACATTTTTATATGAAAAAAAAAATTGAGTCAATTGAAAAATATACATAAAAGTTTTATCCTTTTGAACATGCTAATTCGACGAAAAAACACAAACTAAAAAAAATCACTTTCAAGTGAAGTGGATGTGGCATTTAAAGGGTCAGCGATGTAATAAAATCACTTATAACACTCGGATCTTTACGAAACTTCATCAGAATATTCTTGGGATAATAAAGTATAATTTAAGCAAAAAATTAGAAAATCGATATTTTCGTCATTTTTCGCCGAATGAAGGTTGCCGAGTTTCCTTAAAACAATTTCCTTCTTGTACTGTTGCTGCTCCCATTAAACTGTAAAAAATTTAAGCTTCTGTGTTTGCATGGCTATTCTTAATTTATCATCAGGCATGATCGATCTGATGATTTTATTTTCCATTATTGCCGAAACGTCAGTGAAGGCTTACTGGGGAGACACGAAAAGTTTTGGTTTCTGTTAATCTGTTTGTTAGTATGTCTGTTCCGTGATAACTGCCGCAAAAAGCATCCGATCGGCTTGAAATTAACTGGGCATGTTGATGAGGTACTCGGACTTAGCTGTATAGTGTTTGGTTACATTTGGTTCATTCGTTCGGGAAATATAGAACATTTTATTTTGCTCTATAATGCTTTTTCTATGGCAAGTCAGACGATTTTCAGATTTTCATTTGTTGAAAGAAATGGCTCATATGAAAAATGGATTTAAATGGTAAATTTTGGATGCTGAAATTTTTAAATAAGATTATTAAATTATTCCAATTAGTTTGAAATTTTGTCAATATATTTGCGAGATTTTTTTTTAATTAGGTTTATAATTTTGGGGGGAATTTTATGCATGTTTTCCAATAATATAAAGCATTTTGTTTTATCAGTTTGACATAATACATATTTCATTTTTTTCTTTTCTTTCATCTGTTGCCTAGCAACGTATTTGGTCCTAATAATATTAGTATAATTGCGTGTATAATGTTTGAGTAAAGCCAACGTCAAAACGGATGAATTAATGCATTTGTATCTTTGCATATAGATGGATTTTAGCCCAGAAATAAAAATAGGCAATTTTTATTTATTTTATTCAAATATTTTACTTCAAAATACAAAAGTTCATTATTTTCATTGAGAATAATGTGACATTTTTCTATAACATTTACCAATATTTCTTTAATTGTTGCCAAGAAAATCAAAACCCGGAATAATATTTTCTCTTAAACAATTTTCAATTGAAATATTTTGGCGTAAAACAGGAAAATGAAAAAAAAAATTACGAATAGAAAAATTAATATGGCGGCATATTGGAAATGAAAAGAAAACTCTCTAGTATTTCTTAATATAACTAGATGAAAAGTTTTGAGTAAGTACGCATAGCAGGTAAATTAGACGTCATTTATCGATAACAAACATGCTGGAACAAAAAGCTCTTGTGTAAAATAAAATTAACTATTATTCACGGAGGAAAGAGATAGATGGAGATGCAGCATGTCGTAAAAACAGTTTGCATGATTTTATATGATGTGCGTTATCGCTCAGATTTAAATGCCCTCATTCGGCCTAAACAAAACAAGCACGTGGAACAGGGACCGAATTCTTTGACTTCATCCGTGTATTTTTCTGTAAAATGAAAATGATCTGCTTATATTTAAGCATTCTAAGGTAGCATTTGATTGTATTATGAATTAAAAACTGCATTACTAAAAATATTATTCTTTTTTTTAAGCACGTCGTTGTGTTTGTGCCGAATATAGCGGATTTTAGGGTTACATTTTTGGCGTCACTTCAAGATTTATTGTCTGATTACGGTTAACATGAAGATTTTATTTTAAATTTAAATTTTATTAATTTATAAAAAAAAAACTTATGCTTATCCTTATAAGTAAATCACAGCGTAAAAGAAATTCTAAGATATACTATAACCATCCGCTCAATCAATAAAAAATTACGAATGTAAATTTAAATAGACTTCGGGGGGGGGGGGGGGGGGGGTACAGGGAGGAGAGCAGAGACCCCCTGATGAAATGCAATTTTTAATTAAAAAGGTTACCAGAATAAGCAACTCATCAGAATTTCAGAATATCATTGTATAATCACTTGTTTAACACTTTTAATTTCTGAAACTTTACGAAGTATTTTTTATTCTCATAAATATTTATGTAAGTTGAATATTACGCAAAGAGTGTTAAAAAATAATGGCTTGCAAAGATGACGTTGGGGCTCCTGATCTGCAGATTTACTAGTTGCCGAAACGTCAGTGAAGGCTTACTGTGGAGACACGAAAATTTTTCGTTTCCGTTAGTTTGTCTGTCTGTCTGTTAATCTGTCTCCTCCGCGATAACTGCCGCAAAAAGCATCCGATCGGCTTGAAATTAAGTGGGCATATTCGTGAGATACCAGGACGTAGCTGTATAGTTTTGGGTTAAATTTGGTGCATTCGTTCGGAAAATATGGAAGATTTTATTTTGCTCCATAATGCTTTTCTACAGCAAGTCAGACGATTTTCAAATTTCCATTTGTTGAAAGAAAATGGCACGTTTGATTAATGGATTTAAATGTTAAATTATTTCCAAATAAGGGTTTTAAATTATTCCTATCATTTTGAATTTTTGTCAGTATATTTATGAGATTTTTTAATTTACGTGTGTATAATTTTTTGTGGAACTTTATACATGTATTACAATAGTTTAAAGCATTTTTTAAATTAATTTTCTTATTTTACATGATACATATTTCATTTTTTTTTTCTTTTCCTTTTCTCCGTTGTCTAGCGACTGTTATTTGTAGCCTATCATTGCGTCAAATATGAATGAAGTTAGTAAATTATGTTAATTTGAATGTAGATACTATTAAAAGGCTATCACAAAAAATATTTTATAGCGCCAAATCGATGCAATTTATGCAATTAACAGTGGGCACGATAATAAATGATTTTCCAGTAAATTTATAGATCTCCAGATATGCCTATTTTGGAGGGCTTTTAATGTGTTATTGCTATCGCATGGATGAGTAAGTATATTTAAACTGTTTCACCATGCTATAAGTGAAAAAACAAGTTGGAAATTGCTCGTCAAACGTGGCAAATGAGGTGCGTTCGTAATATAACTAGTTTTATAATTATTTTTTGCACCCCATATTGTACTGAATGTATAATTTTTTGCACTTCATAAAGCGCATAGTCTGATACATCATTAAAATGCACTTCCAATATTTTTTTCCCATTCCCCGTAATGTAACGGAGCACTTTTGATTGTCCCTGTAATTAAACTATACATCCGATTTTCCTAAAATTTGAAATAGCTCAACAAAATTTTGCAACAATTATATCTTTAAAATTTCAGACCATTCGGAAGGCTGTAATATCATTAAAATGCACTTGCAATAATTTTTCCCATTGGCCGTAATGTAAAGAAAAACTTTTGACTGTCCCTGTAATTAAACTATGCATCCGATTTTCCTAAAATTTGAAAGGGCTCGACAAAATTTTGCAACAGTTATATCTTTAAAATTTCAGATCATTCGGAAGGCTCTAATATCATTAAAATCCACTTGCAATAATTTTTCCCATTGGCCGTAATGTAAAGAAAAACTTTTGACTGTCCCTGTAATTAAACTATACATCCGATTTTTCTAAAATTTGAAAGGGCTCGACAAAATTTTGCAACAGTTATATCTTTAAAATTTCAGATCATTCGGAAGGCTCTCATATCATTAAAATGCACTTGCAATAATTTTTCCCATTGGTCGTAATGTAAAGAAAAACTTTTGACTGTCCCTGTAATTAAACTATTCATCCGATTTTCCTAAAATTTGAAAGGGCTCGACAAAATTTTGCAACAGTTATATCTTTAAAATTTCAGATCATTCGGAAGGCTGTAATATCATTAAAATGCACTTGCAATAATTTTTCCCATTGGCCGTAATGTAAAGAAAAACTTTTGACTGTCCCTGTAATTAAATTATACATCCGATTTTCATAAAATTTGAAATGGCTCGACAAAATTTTGCAACAATCATATATTTGAAATTTCAGACCATTCGGTTGGGTAGTTTTTGCTCTGTTACATGCGGACAGACGGACGGACTGAACGACGACTATAGGTGCTACGTATTTATATAATTACGAACGCACCTAAAAAGTACAGTTAAAGGTATATAAATGCTTTTTAACACTTTCCAACATAGATGAAAAATGTTTATGGCTTCAGTTTGTCTTTCTGTCGCCTGCCGTGTGTCTCTACGCGCTGTAACTCCCTTAAATATAGTTGGAATTACATGTAATTGATATACGTTATTGAGGTTTGCCAAAGTATGTTCGGTATCGAAAATGAAGAGTATAGCTCAATTACAGGGGCACTCAAAACTATTCTGTTACATTATAGTCTTTGGGGAAAATCATCTGCGGAGTATTTTAATAATGTTACACAATTTTAAACGTAATGAAATTTATATACATTATTAAGGTGCTCTAGAACTTGGTTACTATAAAATATGTTATGTGTAGCACTTACAGCATGCGTACAGGGAACTCATAAGTATTCATAATAGTACAATCTTTGAAGAAAATTCTTTTGTGGCGTTTTTTAATGATGTTACTCTGTTACAAAATAATAAAATTTATATGTATTTTTGAATCATTTTTATAGTAGTATATGGTGTGCAAAGCATTTATTTTTTCCAAGGTCACACAAAAGTGGCCGATTAAAATATAATCTACGGGAAAAAAACTCCTAACAGCTTATTTTACATATTAGCGACGGAAAACAAGAATTCTTGTTTTTATTCAGAATACATCATTGGCTAAGGGGGTGATTTCTACCTTACAGAAAAACCATTTATATCGTGTTGTCCATATATTTTATAGATTGTAAGACGTTATATATTACATCCGTATATTTACTGCTGCAAAAACATGAAAAACATATCTCAGAAACCAATTTCAGAAAGACTTTCAGAAGAGGGAGGAGCTTCTACTGTTTTTAAACCCAGATTTAATTTAAAAAAATTGCCTGTTGTCAGTGTATTAATTGTGTTGCACTAATTCAAACACTATGAAATTAAAATACATTACTGTGGTTTACTACAAGAATCCTGAATATCATTGCCATTGAATATGATTTGTATCACATTTATCGTTCATTTATAGGGTCACGTAGAAGATTTCGGATACAGTTCTGGTTTATTAGGGATGATTGCTGAAGAGCGTTTTCGATCATAGTATGCGTTTTAACGTTAGCTAAATTTTTGCTTACTATGTGGTGTGCAAAGCATATATTTTTTCCAAGGTCACACAAAAGTGGCCGATTAAAATATAATCTACGGGAAAAAAACTCCTAACAGCTTATTTTACATATTAGCGACGGAAAACAAGAATTCTTGTTTTTATTCAGAATACATCATTGGCTAAGGGGGTGATTTCTACCTTACAGAAAAACCATTTATATCGTGTTGTCCATATATTTTATAGATTGTAAGACGTTATATATTACATCCGTATATTTACTGCTGCATAAACATGAAAAACATATCTCAGAAACCAATTTCAGAAAGACTTTCAGAAGAGGGAGGAGCTTCTACTGTTTTTAAACCCAGATTTAATTTTAAAAAATTGCCTGTTGTCAGTGTATTAATTGTGTTGCACTAATTCAAACCCTATGAAATTAAAATACATTACTGTGGTTTACTACAAGAATCCTGAATATCATTGCCATTGAATATGATTTGTATCACATTTATCGTTCATTTATAGGGTCACGTAGAAGATTTCGGATACAGTTCTGGTTTATTAGGGATGATTGCTGAAGAGCGTTTTCGATCATAGTATGCGTTTTAACGTTAGCTAAATTTTTGCTTACTATGTGGTGTGTAAAAATTACATAGACCATATACAGGGCTACACAAATGAATTCATAAGTATTAATGAAAATGAACGAGAATTGCTTCAGTGTCTTTTTTTTTTTTTTTTTTTTCAATTATGCATTTTTAAGCTCAGCTACATTTAGTATACTAACAGATGTTTGCAGAATTTAAATAGAATCATATACAAAGCTATGCAAAAACTGGATACATGGTGCACACTATGCATAGCAATTCCCGGAAATGTGATATCAGCAGTTTTAAGAGGGTTTTTTGTCTGCATAAAACTCAAATGTAATATGTGGCGCGTAAAAATCTTCACGTAATATACAGGGCTGTAGAAAAGAATTCATGTACGTTTCCGTCTATAGGTAGAAATTACTAAAGGAATTAACATAATCAATTGAAAATTACAAATCTAAATCAAAGTACACTACGGGGGTTCAGGGGGACAGAGCTCCCTGAAGAAATCTACTTTATTATCTAAAAATTACCAGAATATGTAGCTCATGAGAATTTCAAAATACCATTACACAACAACGTGTTTAATTTAACGCTTCTAATGCCTGAAACCTTCGAAATATTTTTCTCTTTTATAAATGTTTATGTAATTTAAAATTTTTAAATTTCGTTTTTGTAGAAAGATTAATATTACTCAAAGTGTGCTGAAAACAATTAGTTGCAGAGCTGACGTTGAGGCTCTTGATCTGCAGATTTACTAGTTGCCGAAACGTCAGTGAAGGCTTACTGTGGAGACCCGAAAATGTTTGGTTTCCGTCTGTCTGCCCCACGATAACTGCCGTAAAAAGCATCCGATTAGCTTGAAATTAAGAAGGCACGTTGGTGAGGCCCTCGGATTTAGCTGTATAGTTCTTGGTTAAATTTGGTTCATTCGTTCGGAATATATAGAACATTTTATTTTGCGCAATAATGCTTTTCTATGGCAGTTCAGACGATTTTCAAATTTCTATTTGTTGAAAGAAAATGGCGTATTTGATTAATGTATTTAAATGGTAAATTATGGATGCTGAAATTAACAAATAAAGGTTTTAAATTATTTATATTATTTTGAAATTTTGTTAATCTATTTGTCGGATTTTTTAAATTAGGTGTATGAATTTTGGCGGAACTTTATACTTTACAATAATATGAATTATTTTGTTCTATCATTTTACTTATTTCACATGATACGATTTCATCTTTTTTCTTTTGTCAGTTACCAATAGCAACTGCATTTTATAGCCTATAAACAAAAATCTCTTAAATAATCTCAATTACGAAAAATTAAGCAGAAAGTTTTGCTGAGGGAAATAAAAAGATAGTTAATCTTTAATAACTTAGTGTGCAATATAGCTTTGCGTCAAACATTAACAATGTTAGTAGCGTTACATTTTTAGGTGCGTTCCTAATTTAAGTATTGCGCGGCAGCGCAATACTTACTTATTTCCAGTGTCACTTCTCAATGTTAATTTAACATAGAAAAGCCTATGGAGATGGTAACTTTTTCATTTTTTCTTCCCACCTTTTTGTCCCTGATGCCACTCATTTTTAATTCCTTGCTAATTCTAATAATATTATAAATTCAAAGTGTAAAAACATTTGCCAGACGTCAGAGTCAAAACGGATCATAAAATACCTTTGCATATAGATGGATTATAATCTAGAGAGTAACATGGGCTAATTTTTATATACATTATTCAAATATTTTTCTTAATAATTCCAAATTTCGCTTTTTTCATTGAGATTCAATGGACATTTTGTAATAAAATAAAATAAAAAATTTTCATTGTTGTAAATAATTCAAAAGCCGCAATAATAATTTGCCTATTTTTCGTTGAATGAATTTCACGTGAAACATGAAACTGAAGAAACTGAAAAAGTTTTTTTAAGAATTAAAAAGAATATGAATATGACGTCATAGTGGAAATAAAAATGACATTTTCAAGCAGATTTTTTATGTTCAGATTGGAATTTTTCGTGCAAACTACAGCAATATTCATTACTGCACTGGTGAAAATTTTTGAATCATACACAGGTAAATTACATCACAAATTGTGATGCGATATCGCACAAATCAAAGCCTGATGATGATACCCTCCATTAATTTTGAAATGTGTTCGTTTAAATGCAGTAGTTATTAAAAAACTTGACATATTAAACAAAAACCTAATTTGCAGATCAAATTAAAAAAACAAAATTTATTTCCTAAATTGTTTAAGCCCGAGAAGAGGGAGATATTAAGATATTTCATTCAATTCGTTCTACATTTAATGTTAAATTTTTGTAACCAATAAATTAAACCAATTGAACATTAAAAAATAAAAATGAAATTCATACAATATGATACTTAAAGCACCTATATACTTAGATTCCGTTCAAATGAAATCGAAATAAATCTTAGAATTTTTCCATTTTTAAGTTGTAAATATTTGTACTGCAGATTTTGCATTATGTTTATGACGATTGTACATAATATGATAAGATACATGCAAAATACAAAACTTAAAAAAAAATTCTAAGATTTATTTCGATTTCATTTGAACGGAATCTAAGTATATAGGTGTTTTAAGTATTATATTGTATGAATTTCATTTTTATTTTTTAATGTTCAATTGGTTTAACTTATTGGTTACAAAAATTTAACATTAAATGTAGAACGAATTGAATGAAATATCTTAATATCTCCCTCTTCTCGGGCTTAAACAATTTAGGAAATAAATTTTGTTTTTTTTAATTTGATCTGAAAATTAGGTTTTTGTTTAATTATATAAATACGTAGCACCTATAGTCGTCGGTCGGTCCGTCCGTCTATCTGTCTGTCCGTCTGTCCGCATGTAACAGAGCAAAAACTACCCAACCGAATGGTATGAAATTTTAAATATATAATTGTTGCAACATTTTGTCAAATCATTTCAAATTTTATGAAAATCGGATGAATAGTTTAATTACAGGGACAGTCAAAAGTTTTCCGTTACATTACGGCCAATGGGAAAAAATTATTTTAAGTACATTTGAATGATGTTACAGCCTTTCGAGCAGAAGGAAATTGATATGCATTTATGAAATGCACTAAAATATACTTTCAGTACGATATGCGGTTCAAAAAATATTTATAAAACAAGTTATAGTACGAACGTACCTCATTTGCCACGTTTGACGTGCAATTTCCAACTTGTTTAATTTAATGTAGATACTATTAAAATACTATCACAAATAAAAATTTTTATAGTGACAAATCGATGCGATTTAGGCCATTAGCAGTGGATACGATGATGAATAATTATCCAGTAGATTTAAAAGCCTCCAAATATGCCTATTCTTGGTGGTTTTTGTATGCTATTGCTGTCGAGTATGTTACGATGTTTTTAAACTAAAAATTTAACACGTTAAAAGGGAAAAGAAGTACATTTAAAAGGCATAAAAATATTTTTTAAGCAGAACTGAGAATATGAGAAGAAATACTTTGCAAAATTAAAAACAATAGAATAAAATAATGCACGTTCACAGTCACAGATGACCCTTTTTATTAGAGCACATTAACTCATTATAAGGTAATTCGGGGGAAGACGCTACATATAAGGATGTTTTGCTTAGTAGACACAAAATTGAAATGATAAGATGAATAAAAAATATACCACCATACTCTTTTATCTATTAAGTGGTTATGTACACTCATTAATTCCTTTCCCAGTGTTTAAACGATTGAGAAATTTAATGTTAAATGAACTCGTGCAATTGTGGCATGTTCCCAAATATATACGAAGAAGGTGCCACCTGTTATGGGAGAAGACGCCACACCACAGAAAAAAAAAAAAAAAGTTTAATATTGGAACATTATCTGTGAATTAACAATAACTATAGTCAAACAAACAAATCTGGAAACTGAAATAATTTTTTTCAAATTTACTTTGCCCAAACTAATAATGGCACAAGCCTGCACAACATTTCATTTAGTGCAAATGATCACCATTGCAATCGTCGTGCAACCATTTCTTGCATTTGATGCACTGAATCCAACCACACTTGAGACCTTTTTTTAGCGTAAAAGTATCCTTTACATACAGTACAAAAATCATCATCATCATCCTCATCAAAACTATCACCACTGGTATCCAGAAGAAATTCTTCACATGAGGAAGACGCGCTTACACGTCTCTTTTACTTCTGTTTTTTCGGAGGTTTCTTTTACCTTTTCCCGCATGGTTCTTCTCCTCTCTGATGCAGTTAAGACCTCTGCTGCTTGTTTCGTACGCCCAGATGGTTTAGGTTTTCTGACCTGAGGAATAGGGCTGATTGCTTCTAGACAGGAAATCCCTTTTTCTCTGGTGGTGGAGGCAACTGATGTTGACAATCAACTGCCACTAGATCTGCTGTTGGATGCAACTGCTGGTGTAGGTCCACATGATCTGTTGGTTGAATCAACTGCTGCTGTAGGCCTATTGTCACATGCGTCGCTTGTGGAAGCAACAGCTCTATCATTAATGAAACCCTCAGAGATATCAAACGCATGTTCTGGGATTGCTTGTGGATTATGGAGATAAATCCCAGTAACTGAAAACCCAGAAGTGCCATTTCTTACTGTGGCTGCCTTGCTCCAAGCTGTATTCAGAAGGGATCAGAACTGAAGTCTTGAGAATTTACGATGTCGCTTGCTGTGAATCCAGGAGTCCAGAGCTTGTCGCCAATACGTTTTTAATGGTTTGAAAAATGAGTGATAAAGTGTCTGTAAGTACTGGACAATGTGATTTGGATGACATAAAAGAATTAAATCATTTTTGTCTTCATTTTAGCTTAATTCTGAACCATGTTGCATCTTCCCCAAGTATAGGGGGAATATGCCACACACACTTATTTCCGTATTGCTGCAAGATTATGACCACTTCTACATGCCTTGTGTGTGTAACAGAATGTGGAACTCACTTATGTTGCTAATATCTCATTTAAAATAAAACATCCTTTTATAAACTTTAAATATGAGCAACAGAATATTATAAAGACTTTACTCACCCGGTTAAATGCTCCCAAGATCCAAAAATAATGGCGATTAAAGTCGACAAATTAAGGTAAATTCACAAACTACGTGCACACTGGGACAAGGCTCGTCACACAAGCCGGTCATTATTTGCATTTGTTGAAACATAACAGAACTAAGGACAAACTTGCGTTTTCCCCCAACTTGCGTTTTCCCCCAACTTGCGTCTTCCCCCGAATTACCTTACTTGAAGTCTCGTCATTTTTGTTTTACCAAATTTATATTTAAAAGTTCTACGGAAACAGTTTTTTTTTTTTTAAATCAATATTTATCTTTAAAAAATCGCCGATTGTGCACTTAAAACATGGAAATCAGTTTATTACTTACAGGGTATTTATATGCCTTTAAATGTACTTTTTATCCACTTTTAGCATGTTATAACTTTGGTTTAATGTCAGTAAGTGATTTTCTTGCTCAATTTTATAGCATCTATTCAAACTAGATATTACATCTACCTATTATAGAAATATTGCTAGTTGCATATTACGGTAACATAAAATCGTTAATCTTGTTGCTTATCCTAAGAAAATTCAAGTGTAAAACGAAATTCAAGATACACTATAACCATTCGCCCAATCAATAGGAAATTATTAATTAAAATTTAATAAGACTACGGGGAGTTGAGCCCCCCTCAAGAAATGTATTTTTTAGACTAAAAAATTGTTAGAATAAGTAATTCGTCAGAATTTCAGAACATAATTGTCACACCGTGTATTATTTAATGCTTCTAATTTTCGAAATCTTCCAATAATTTTATATGTTGCTAAATATATATATTATTAAAAAGTAAGTAAAATGCGGATTGTAGGATGTTGAATATTATGCAATGTGAGTTTAAAAAGTAATCACTTTAAAATCTGACGTTGAGGCTCCTGATCTGCATATTTACTAGTAAAAAATAATAATGACCATATGCATATAATAAATATACACTATTAATAGACGTTAACTGAACTGAAATATATTGCAGTAAAGCCTGCGTAAATGGAATTACATATGAATGGGGGACAATCTGTTCTAGTTAGGCTTCTGTTTCAATAGTATTCTATAATATTATGTTATAGTATTACTAGGGGGCTTTGCCCCCTGCAAGCTACGCTCGCCAACCCCCGTCCAGACACTGCAGAATCTAAAAGCACGCTAATCTGATCGCTTTTAAAACAGGGGCGCCATTTGAGGGAGGCTGGGGGGGCCATGCCTCCCAAGGAATTTGATATTTTAGAAAATTTATCTGTCATCGTAGGTCAGACTCAAAAGAATTTAAAAAAATTACTCAAAACCTAAAATAGCTTGTCAAATTTTATTGCAATAAAAACACGTATAAGTAAACACTTTAGGTACATAAACTAATAATTTTTTAAAAAAAATTTCTAATTTGCCAATTTATCCATTTTTTCCAAGTTTAATTTGCAAATTTCGCAATTTTTTTCTGCGGTCAGTTGACGAATTGATTTTGGGTCGCTCTGCAAAAAAAATAAGAAAATAAATAAATAAAATAGCATGATCTTCCCTTGAAAATTAAACAAGAGAGAAAAATCGTGCGTTAAGCATAGATTATGAAACACTTTCCAACACATCAAGAATGCTTTAGCAAAACTTAGCCTTTCAATAAGGTAAATAATATATCTAATTAAACATTTTAGAAAACATAAGGACTTTTTCCTAGAAATCCGCACAAACTTTGCAATTATGTAAAATAGCAAAGGAAACCGAATCAGGTGAAACTTGCGCGTGAAGTGTTGTGCTATGGTATATAAGAGCATGGCCATTAGCCAAGAGATCATTAAATAATCTGTGTTTTCCGAGAATAGAGCCACAAGAGGAGTGTCTATGTATTATTGTGTACAAGTTTTACGAAAGCAATATTCATCAAGGAGCAAGTCCATCGTGAACTATTTATTTTCCGAAAATATCACCAAACGAACTACCATACGATGTTCTAGAATGTTACTAGGAGGGACTCTCGGCCAAAAAAGAACTGGGATCGGGTAGGAAGGCAAAAAAAAAAAAAAATCTCCAAGCCAGAGTTGGAGCAGTTGAAAGGACTGTTTGACGAAAACGACCGAGTATTAATCCATCCCATGCCTTCGAAATACAGTGTTTCACCTAACCACCAACAAAAGACAATCACTAAAAACCTGAACATCAAATATTACAAGAAATGGTCATAACAGAACGAACAGAAAACAGGTTGTCGTGAAAACGAAGTGTGGCCACTTGTTCAGAAAATTCTCTGATAGAATATTCATCTTCTATGACGGTGACGGCTCATATTTTAAGCTCAAGCACTCCACGTTTAACTATAACGGTGGCTATTATACATCTGACGTCTCCACAACCCAAGATATCATTAGATTTTCTACTAAAGCGAAATTCCAAGACAAGATCCTCGTATGGATTGCAATGGGTCCGAAAGGTTTGAGTCGTCCGTTCATCCGAAAGTCTGGGTTCGCTGTCAATGGGCAACGACATTTGAACAAGGGCATTTGCCATCTTCTTATCCCCTACATCTGTAGCAACTACAATGACGGTGATTACGGTATCTGGCCAGACTTGGATAGCAATCATCTCTGCAAAATGGTTCTCAGCCATTTCCGCCAGCAAAACATCACTTTCATAAAGAAGTCTGACAACCTGGTTAGCGTTCCCCAAATTTGACCAATTGAGCGGTTCTGAAAGTATCTGAAGTCAAAAGTGTATGCCAATGGCTAGAAAGCAGGTAACAACCAGAAATTGATCAATCGAATCAAGTATTGTTTCAAAATTATGAACTTAAATTTTGTACAATGTCTAGCAAGTACCACCAAAAGTAAAATCGATAATGTCAAACGAAACGGTTTAATTGAAATCCGATAACAGTTTTACAGAGGAATGTGGATATTGAAGTCACCTTACAGTGCCCATTTGAGTTCTTTATCTCGTTTTTTAATAACTTTCAAGTCAAGAAAAGTTTGTGCAGATTTCTAGGAAACAGTCCTTATACCACAATTAAAAAACCATATTTCAATAATTACCGCCCATAACCGTAAAAGTAATCCAGTTCTTTTGTGAAGCTCTGTATATGATCTATAAATTTGTACAGATGCTACACAGTGTGTTTAAATTATGTTTAGTAAGAAAATGCATAACACAGTAAAAAATTCCCCTTCAGCAGTTTCTACCGATAGGGGGAAACGTACTTAAATTCTTTTATACAGCCCTGTATATGACACACAGATTTAAATACACGCCACATATTAATGCTGAAATTTAATTCAAGCAATGCTTAAGTTACTTAAATTACGCTTCCATGAGTTAATATCCATAGGCGATTATATATCCAGTTCTTTGCATAGTCCTGTATATAATTTTATTTATATGCAGCAAATTTACCTTAGTATATTATACTAAATGTAGTTAAGCTTGAAAGACAACTTGAAGCTGCATAACTCAAATTAAAAATAACATCTTTAAGCAATTCCTGCTCTTTCTCAATAATGCTTACGAATTTTTCTGTGTGTCTTACGAATTTAAAAATTGCTCTGTATATGTTCTATAGAATTTATGCACACCATGTAGTATTCAAAAATTTAGTTAAACTAAAAAACCATACCATAAGTGAAAACGGACTTGTAGCAATCATTCCTAATAGCCAAATTTCGCATACAGATTTGTTCCCGAAATCTTTTATGTGTCCCTGTAAATGAATGATAAATGCAATCCCCATCCTATTTTACTGCAAGCATTTTGTTGTTAGCTTCAGTAATGTATATCAGTTTCATCATGTTTGAAATAGTGCAACATAATTGAAGTACGCTGCGAACAGTTTTTACCCGTAGACCATCATATAATCGAACTCTTTTGCATAACCTTGTAAATGAGTGATGAATGCTTCGCACCCCATATTCTACTGAAAGTATGTATTAGCACTAGAGATGGGACGGACTCAACCCGGACCTGTCCAAAGCCGCCTCAAGACTACAAGCCAAACACAAGGTTTCGTGACGTCACGACGCGGGGCTTAGATCAGCCGTGGAGAGCACATGCGTTATTTAAAACATTAATTCTTTCCTCCATATTTCAACTTATTATCACAGCATATGGGAAAAAAATTAAAACTTATAGTTTAAAGACGCTAATTAAGTGCTTTTTAATCAATTTCGATCACTCGAAACAATAATAACGATAACACAAAAACAATATTTATGAAATATTATCACTGTGTCAATGAAAATGTGCATCAGAATTAAAGATACATTAAAAAAAATTCGTTTGTTAATGAAAAAAAAATTCCAAGTTTTAAATTTATTTTAGTAGACAGTTTTTATTATTTATTCTACTTTGAAATTTAGAAACAATATCAATTATCTATTTGCTATATATTCAAAACAAGACATTATACATTATTACATATACGTATATATATATATATATATATATAAATTTGCAGTTTAAACACATAAATTGAATTATTTTGCTTTCAATTATTTCAAAATAAATAAATAACAATAAGTGTTCCAACCAAAACCCACATTTAAAAATTAAATTAAAGTGGAAGAAAAGTGAATGTTAAATGAAAACAAATTCAAGTTGTGTTCTATTTTTATTTTTAATTGGGCGTGAAATTATACAGTAAATATCCTATTAAATATTAAGTGATTTGAAACCTGCATATAATAAATAGTAAAATTAAAGTATACATGAAATTAAGTATTCTTATAAATAAATTTTCATACTGTAAACTTTACTTATCAGAAATGGGTAATTTTCACATAAAATCCATTAAATTAAAAAAACATAAAACTGACATAATACTAAAACACCACAAGTTCATGAAACAGAAAATTATTATTTAGTTTTGTATTAGTTTGATATATTATGCAAGGTACAAGCAATAGATTTTTTTTTTTTAAATGTATTGACATATGAAGAGAAAAATAAAAGAAAGAAAGAAAAGACTTTCATCAATCGGAATTAAAATATTCCTAATTTATGTTCATTTTCCTCGAATGTTTAGGTAATAGCTGATAAAAAAAAAAAAACATGGAAAAAACACAAAAACCTTCCACGAAAATATTTCATTTCGAAAATAATGTTGTGTGGGTTCTTAAATGTTTGTTCACATCTTTTAAGCTTAAAATAATCAATTTTTATGAGATGAAAAGTATTTCCTGACTAGATCTAAAAGTAAATTTATAATTATAGAATAATAATTTTATTTATTGTTATTTTTAATTAAACATTAAAATGTATATGAAAACACATAGGATTTTTGCGAAGAAGGTGTGTGTGGGGGGGGGGGGGGGAACTACTGTTTTGCATAAGGGTACTAACAACCCTTCCTCTAGTCTTGTAAATAAATTGTTTACAGTTGTGGCAAAAATAGAGATATTCAAAAACATTATCCCCATAGCTCTGTTTACACAGTACATAAGCATTTATAATTTAACAAAAAATTATAAAAAGAATTTTTATTAAGATAGCAAACGTTTAAGATTAAAAAACAACAATAAATTGATACAACTATATCGATCGGGGTTTGCTTTAAAAAAAGTAAACAAGATAAAAATGCTATGTATTCACAGCGACTTTTATGAAAATTTCTAGAATATTTAAATTTTTAAGTATGAATATATATATATATATATATATATATATATATATAAACATAAATTTGTTGTCAAATTAAAGTCCAACTAATTCTGCATACAAAATAACCCGAGACACTATTCACACGACAAGTGTCTTTTAATAAATGGGCGTTAATTAAAGGTCACTCTAATGAATTAGAGAAAACAGAATAAATTATAAAGACAGGATGGTGTGACAAGATACAAATTAAATTATATAAGTCTTGACACGATTTAGGGATGTTTGCCATTTTAAATTATTGCTCTATGTGGAAAGAAACAGAACTACAATAATATCGTTTCGTTTTGAGATACGGTATTATTGATAGAATCGTACTAGGATTTGCTAGTTAATTTATTTCAAAGAAATTAAAAATAAAAGATTTTGAACACAAGAAATAAAACTTGTGCTGATAGCATATAAATATAATTTGAAAATAAAACTTACCTTGGAAAAAATATGTTATTAGGCTAAGTAAAACGCACGTGCACGTAAAATAGGAAGATACAAAATTCAAATGTTCGGGGCTGGTGCGTTGGCAGTTAGCCAGCCCCGGGCTGTGACGTCACATGTGGGGGGATGAAGGGCGTGTCTGGCTTGTAGTCTTGAGGCGGCTTTGACCTGTCACGGGTTTGATTTTTATACCAGCCTTCGGGCTCGGGCCCATTCTTTCTCAAATTGGCAATTTTATTTATTCTCGTACTCGTATAGAAACAAAAAATAACTTTTTTACTGCTTAAAAATTAATTATCCCATTGCAAGTCTTTTTAATGCTATTTTGATCAGGAGGAAAGAGAAATAGATTTTTTTTTTTTTTTTTAGTATTTGTCGAACATTATTTTGAAAGAAAACTTGTGATATTTGATGATTTATGTCTGTAGTTTAACGCGAGTAACGACCTGTTGATGGCGGCGGCAATCAGAATATGGCGCCATTAGGATACTGTTTAATTGGCATGTTTATTTATTATTACTTTTTTCAGAGATCTAACGCGAAATAAATATTTTCTTTTACGTCAATCAGCATTAGCCTAAGATTTGCAAATTTTTAGTCTCCTATTGTCTGCGATTGTAATCGCTCTTAATATGAAAATAATGTTGGTGATTTTATTCATTCTTCTTCTTGAAGTCTGCTCATTCTGTGGCTCTGTTCTTCATATTCATACAATCACTTTTATACGTAAGTAGATAAAATTGGCATGTGTTGTTATTCCCGATTGAAAGCAATCAAGCAGCGTTTCCTCTTTTTCTATAAAAGCATCGGATCTTTTCGGTAACGGTGTCAAATTTATAATTTAAACTGATTTTCAAAGCCATGATAAATGCGAAAGATGTACACCTTTTATAGGAAACAGAAAACGCTGTTCGATTCTTCGTCATATAAATCATAATTTCTGCAAATTTCATTAATTTATACATAAAATGCTCTTCGTTATTGTGTCCATCAGAGATACCTACTTGTTGCGGGAGAAAAATTTAAAAATCTTTTTAGGGAAGTATATTTCTATTTGACACTAAACGTCTCTTTTGATAAGTTTTAATGTAAATTTCCTAAAATTAATTATGTGCTAGAGATTAACAGTTGTTAAAAAATGAGATCTATTACATTTAGAACAGCTTTTAAATATGCATTTTTGTTAAACCTTTTTTTTTCGTGCATACTTTCGGTATCGGAATCGGGCTCTGATGGCACAAACTTTTTCGGATTCGGATTTTAAATTGTTGGCCCCGGGCTCTGAAAAATGAGCCCGAACTCATCTCCAATTAGCACATCTCAGAAATTTTTATCAATTTCATTATGTTTGTAACGGAGTAACATTATTAAAATACGTCACAAATATTCTTTCTTCATAGACTATAATATAACGGAATACTTGTGTGTTCTCCTGGACGCGAACTGTAAGTGCTAAACATAACATTACATGTAGTAGTCATCTTTTAGTACACCCCAATAATGTATATAAATGTTATTATGTTTAAATACTGTAATACAACAATATTAAAATATACCGCAAATGATTTTACCCGATAGACCATAATCTAACGGAATACTTTTGAGTCCTCCTGTAAATGAACTATGAATGATACACACTTCATTTTGAATACCGAACATTCCATTGTAAACATTAATAACATATATCAATTACGCGTTAATCCGAGTATATTTACGTGAGTTAGAGCATGACCAGACGGGCAGACAAACTCAATTCACTTTTCAAGTGCATTGGAAAGTGTTAAAAATATTTCTTGAAGAATCCCATGCTTATGAAAATGTTAACTTATTAAATGGCTCCCTGTCCTGTCCGTAAAGCCTGCAAAGTCAAAAAAAAAAAAAAAAAAAAAAAATCTACGTTTTAGACAGGTATCTTCTTAGCAAGTATAATTATATAGTGCTTTTTTAATGGAAACTTAATTTTGTTTTTCCGTTTGCGAAACAATTCATTTTTTGACCCGTTTCGTATTCGCAAGTTTTACAATAAATGTAATATACCTATACTCTTCAGAGGTATACTATAGAAAGGATGTTTTAAATGCCTTTAAGAATACTTGTAAAAAGGGAAACTGTCTATAATAGAATACTGTCTTAAACGGAAAAAATGTTAGTCACTATCTTGAAATTATACTTGCTAAGATAAAAAAAACCTGCTTAAAACGGAATTTTTCATAGGTTTTCGTTTTGATGGGAGAGAGTACAGGCTCCCCCCCGCCGACCCCCCCCCCACCCTTGGCTATGCCACTGTCCTCAAAGACAGCTTTGCCCCCCCCCCCCCCAAGAAAATTCTGAAATGGCGCCCCTGTTTTAAAAAGATTAGAGAAGATTGAATTATACTGAAAAAGCCTGTAGCGATCTCCCTGTAAACAGGTTTCCATTCAATTCCCTTTGATTGCAAAAAATTTAAAGCAGAATCAGCTGCTGTTAAGACATCCAATGGTTGTTTTCGTGTTTGATTCACAATCTGTAGCCTGTTATATCTAAAATCTGTCGCCAAACTATAAGATTAAATGCCAATAATGGTTGATCGTAAATGTCACATTCACTTGACTTTAAGGAAGTTACACGTGTTTACACCATCAAGTGATTTTTATTTCGAAGTTTTATTTGTATTTTTATTGATGTTATACTAATTATTTGTTCTTTCGTTATTTAAAACAAAAAATTATGTCAATTTGTATAATTTGGCGATTTATATAATTTGGCGAAATTTGTCGACGGGAGAAGTAGTACCATTAAAACATTGCTTTGAAGTTGAAATTAAATGTCATGACTTGTTGTATTGTCATATACGTGCGTGCGTGGGTTTGGCGTGCATTTTTTTTACGACAATTTGGCAAAAGCCTCGTTTTCGAATACCAGTTACATACGTATTTTTAAATTATTTTCGGTTATTTATAAAATGAAATAACAATAAATTAAAAAAAGTTTAATTAATAACTATAGAACAAAACAATTTATAACATTTTTTGTAAATAAAAAGAAAATAAATTCAAATAAACATTTATTAATAAATATGAGCAACAATAGCCGGGTTACCATGTCAGGCAAAATAATGGCATTTTGGCGCCAATTAGGTACAGCGTTGCGTATATGACATCTGTGCCTAATATTTTTTTTTTCGTTTCGTTTAAAAAAAAATAAAGAAGTGAAAGTCATTTATTTTAAATGTTTCAGTTTTAAATGAAAGTTTTGTATTAAATAAATTGATAATGAAATACAAATTGAATTATGAATAAAAGTAACACGATACATTTCTTAGTATACATTTAAGGGAGGCCAAACTGGTCGCCAAATTAGTTTAAAATAATAACCTTTACTAAAATATGAAAAAAAATATCTGTTATGATTAAAAATTGAGTTGCCATCATTAGAGAAATTTATATAAAATTAGAAAAAATTAATATTTCGAAAACTAATTCGAATTTAAAAATTCTAATACCAGTTTTGAGATCTGCGGATCAATACGGATTTTTGGTGTTAATTTCATCGCAAAGTATTCCGTATTTTAGGAGAAATCGCCGTGAAACATAATCAGTTGTTTAATCAGTCGTTTCATAGAATCGTTTCATAAATTCGTTTTATTTCAGCCGTTTCATAAAATCCGTTTCATAAATTCGTTTCATTAGGATTTTACATATACAGGGTAGATATATAGCTTATGTTATATAGCTATAAGGTAAGGTGCCCTATTATCGTCCCCAGTCACTTTTAGGCCCTTTGAAGTTGTAATTTTCAGTGAAAATCTAGCAAATTTTGATTTTAGATAGACTAACTACCCACGTACATAGAAACATAGACAAATTCATACAAAAAAATGTTAGCAATGCGAAAAATTGTTTTTTTCAAAAGTATCTAAAAAATGCAAAGGAAAAAAATGGTCCAAATTTCGTTCCGCCATAAAATCCAACACGCCGAGGCTTAACTTATGACTAAATCAAAATTTATTTCTAAATGAGTAAGTAATTTAATTTACATTAAAGTAAGGCACGAAGAAATGTACTAATTATCAGTGGAAGAATAACATAATGAAACATTAGGCATCCAAAGCTGAGGAAAAAATTGAAAAAAAATGTCATGAAAAAGCATTCCTAATTTCGTCCCCGGGACGAAAAAAAGAACTGCAAGGGGGGGGGGGGCGAAATTGGGACCACGCTACTTCCCAATATGGTGGATCTTCAGTTCCCGTAAGATGAACTGAGCATCCTAAAACTCACTGTATGCTACTGTCAGCATCTTACCAATGTAAAATACATGCAATGAATAAGAAATAAATACTTACAGTACAGTAAATAACATTCTACAAACGACGTAATAAGAACTCAGGTTTTCTAAAAATAGGAAATTCGCCGTATTTAATTTATGTATGCGTCTTGGCGAACGAAACTTTCAATTTTGACCCCTTTCACCTTCCGTCTCCTGCGCCCTGCGTCATAAGTGGCGCCACTTTCGCAGAAGTGAAGAAGTTAAGGGGGACGAAATATGGGCACTTTACCTTATATAGGTTATGTTGAAAACGTGACATTTTCCGTTTATCGTCATAAACAGGATCTATTTTACCAGCTTTTCCTTTAAATTTGAAATAGTGTATTTGTTGGAATGTTATTCCATATGGAAGGCATGAATACGAAATTCCTCAATAGGTAAACAATAAAAAAGAGTTAAAAGTTTTACCTTTATGTTTTGATGTGTTTCAATAGAAATATATTCTTCTTAGGATGAACAAAAAACATTTATTAGAAGATTGAATACACTAGAATAATATATATGCTGGTCACAATACGGATCACACTTCACAATAAAACAAAACAGATGAATAAGACTATTTACAAACACAAAGAAATACTTTGAACTATGGCTTGTTGCAGTTTTTTTTATCATATTATATTCCTTTGGAATATTATTGGATTTTTTTAATCAAGCAGCATTTTGCTGCCAACTGCTATAAGGGAAGGAGCAACACTAACTGAACTGAGTGTCTGTCACAGTAGATCAAATAAAAAAGATTGTCTGATGCTGCCATCTGGTGAATGTTCTTGAAAACAAAAGAGCATTTTCTAACATCTCTCCCGTTTTGTGACAGAATCTGACACCAGGGGGATAAGGTTTCTACAAAGTTCAAATTTGGCCTTTGGCAGTGGCTTCGTCATTATATCTGCTATAATTTCATTTGTTGATAGATATTTGACATCTATAACATTTTTAGTTTTTAAATCTCGTATGTAATGATACTTTGTATCAATGTGCTTAGTGCGAGATTTAAATTTTCCACTTTCAACCAATTTAATTCTAGATTGGTTATCCTCAAAAATTCTAATAGGAAAATGTTGTTGTAAGTTGAGGTCGTTACACAATTTTAAGATCCACAGCACCCCTTGAGTTCCTTGTGACAGTGCCACATATTCAGCTTCTGCTGACGATAACGTCACACATGTTTGTTTTCGCGAGAACCAAGAAATGCAGCTATTGCCTAAGAAGATTACATTTCCTGAGGTGGATTTTCTGTCTGTAGCATCTTGTCCCCAGTCTGCATCCAAGTATGCAACTATATTAGGATATTCTTTTGAAGAAATGTGGAGATCAAGGTCTTTCGTTGTTTTTAAGTATCTTATTACCCTCTTAACAGCATTCCAGTCCTTTTGTCTTGGATTATTGCATCTTCGACTTAGTATGTGTGTAGGAGCGGTAATATCAGGTCTTGTGCATGAGGAAATATATAAAAGACTTCCTATAGCTTGTCTATAATTATCATTTGATGATAAAAGACTTTCTTCTTTATCTAAACTATAATAGTTAGTTTCCATTGGGGTATAAGTTGGTTTGGCTTCTTCAAGCTGAAAATCCTTAACTAATTGATTTATTTTACTTCTTTGTGAAAGTAAATAACTTCCATCTTCTTTTCTGTAAATTTCTATACCTAAGAAGTATTTTGCTTCTCCTAGTGATGTTATGGGATAAGATTTCTTTAAGTAATTTATTACTTCATTAACTTCATTTTCATCTTCTGAGCTCATCAGCATATCATCTACATACAGTATGAGATGAATTGTCTTCTTTGATTTTTCTTTTATGAACAAACATGGATCAGCTTCACTTTGTTTAAATCCATATGCATTTAGAGTATTCTTTATTTCTTCATTCCAGCACTTGGCGGCTTGTTTAAGACCATATATAGCCTTTTTTAATTTATAGACTTTGTCTTTATTTTCTTCATCATGAAAGCCTTCTGGTTGATGCATGTATAATTCTTCATTACCTAGTTTACCATGTAGAAAGGCTGTTTTAACATCTACTTGAAATACTCTGGCTTTATGATAAGCTGCCCAGGTCAGAAAAGCTCTAATAGTTGTATGTTTGACGACAGGAGAGAAGGTTTCATCGTAATCAGTACCTAATTTTTGAGCGAAACCTTTGGCAACTAATCGTGCTTTGCATTTTATTGCTTCTCCATTTTCATTATGTTTTGTTTTGTAAACCCATTTACAGCCAATGGCGTGCTTGCCTTTGGGTAAAGTAACAAGCTCAAATACTTCATTTTCCTTTAAAGAGTTAAATTCTTCCTTCATAGCTTGAAACCATTTCTGTTGATCTTTTACTGGTAATTGTAAAACATCTTTAAAAGTTTCAGGATCTTGATTTCTGGAATAACTGTCTTCAGTTTTATAAGAATATCTTTCTGGTGGAATTCCTTTAGTCTCTCTGTTAGATATTCTTCTCTGGAAATTATGTTCACTTTCTTCAGTTGTTGGGCTATCTACTGATTTTTCATCCATTTTTATTTCTTCTGCAGTATTTTCTATTCGGATAGCTTCACTATCATTTTCAAGATTTTTTTCTGAAAAATTGAAATGCATTAAATCTGAGATTCGCTCTTCAGGATTTTCTTTAAAGACATTTTCACAGTTCATATTTTCAAAAAACTTCACTGTTCTGCTTATCACTATTTTTCTACCGCCTACATAAATTCGGTATCCTTTGCTTCTTAAATCGTAACCAACAAAGACTCCTTCAGTGGCTTTTTCATCAAATTTTTGTCTCTTCTGTTTATGAACATACACATATGCTTTGCATCCAAATACTTTAAGGGGACTCAAATTTGGCTTATGCCCATTCCACAGTTCATATGGTGACTTTTCAGTTGATTTTGTAGGTAATCTATTTTGTAAGTAGGCTGCTGTAGCTATGGCTTCTGCCCAGAATGTTTTTGGCAATTTAGCATTTATAAGCATGGCTTTACTCATTTCAATAAGCGAGCGATTCTTTCTTTCTGCGACTCCATTTTGGGACGGTGAATATGGCGTCGGCTTCATCTTTAGAAGAAATAAAATATACTTGTGTATAACGAGAGTAATAAATGTAATGAAATATCTTTTTGATCCCATACTTTTTGTTTCTGCAGGACCGCATACGTCGCTGTATATCAAATCAAGTGGTTTTTTACTTCTGTATTGCGTTTCTTTTGGAAATGATTTTTCTGTTAACTTAGCTTTTATGCAACTTGAACATTCAGTATTATGAGAACAATTATTCACAGTAATACCTAAAGCTAAATCATCCTTTTGAATTTTCTTGATGGATTCCAAATTTCTATGGCCCAGCCTTTGGTGCCATTTTAGAATGCAGTTAACATTAGAACAAACGGGTAATATTTCTGAAGCACTATATACCTTTTCATTTGCAGGTATTATTTTTAATCTATATAACCCCTCATCAGCTTTTGCATCTGCAACTAGGATGTTGCCCTTTTTAATTAAACATATATCATCTTTAAATGTCACAACAAAACCTTTCTCAGCACAAGACTGGACAGATAATAAATTACTATCCAACTCGGGAACATAAAGCACATGATCTAATGTAACTCTATTTGTTTGACCATTAAGTGTTTCAATATTAAAAGTACATTTACCCTTTCCCTTTGCAGTTAATTTAGTTCCATTAGCAATTGTAATTGTATCTTTATTCGAACTTTTTAATTCTGAGAACAGTTCCAAGGAATTAGCTAAATGAACAGACGCACCTGAATCAATAACAAAAGACAAATTTTTGTTTTTATTTCCATTTTGTTGAGATTTCATAATAAAACTCGAAGAATTTGATTCTTCCATTAATTCATGATAGTTTTGAGAATCTGATAGATTTTCATTTTGACTAGCAGTAGAGGCAGAGAAATTGTTTGGTTTTTTAAACTGTTGACGTGATCTATCTTGGGTGAAATTTGGTTTTGTTTTGTTAGTATTATTACCCTTTAAGTGAAAACAATCTTCACGGTTGTGATTATTCTTTTTGCAATGAGAACAAAATTTCTGCTTATTCAAATGCTTTGGTTTATCCCTATTACCCTTTAAAGCAATAGATTCAAATTTTGTTGAAATTTGTTTAGTTTCAACTCTTCTAAGATACTCATCACTTAATTTGTTTTGAACATATTTTAATGATAAATCTGTTTCATATTTACTTTCAATAGCAGTTATAAAGGTACTATAAGAATTTGGTAAGGAACAAAGCAAAATAGCTATTAAATTATCATCTTGTATTACTTCACCTATACTTCTTAATTTTTCTGCTAACTCTAAGACAGAATTAATATGATCCTGCATTTTAATACTTTCATTATATTTAATTGAATACAGATTCCTAAGAAGATAAAGTTTATTAGTTAAATTTACTCTTTCATGAACAGATTTCAATTGATCATATGTTTCTTTAGCACTTTTAGCATGTCTGACATGAACAATTTGTGAATCTGAGATATTTAAACAAATTAATGCCCTAGCATTTCTATCATTTTTTACCCAATTATCATCATTTTCCTTTTTAGGTTCAAATACAACATCATACAGACCTTCTTTGATTAACAATTGTTCTATTTTGAACTTCCAAACTGAATAGTTGCCATCAGTTAATTTATCAACATAATGAGATTCTTTAATACTAGACATTATGATATAATAATATTTGCTTATTTCACAGAAAATAAAACTTTTTCTCTTATTAATACATCAAAACAACAATTATAAACTCAAATATAATGCTAATGATGAAATAAGAACAAAATAAAATTCTTGAGAACAATTTTTGAAGTTACTTTTGATTTCAGAAAAACTGTTCTTAAATGTTCAATTCTTTGTTTAAAACATAAATTTACATTTGCAACTTATATAATAAAATTTCAATAAGAAACTGGCAAAATAAAAATCAAAATTATTTCTTTTCTTATCAATACACAATACTTTTGGTTTCAAAATAAGAACAATTCTTTGAATTTTCTTTTATATCATTCACTTGTGACAAATACAATATTCAGAAAATAATTACTTCTTTGAATTTAATTATATTATATTTTCTTCTTTTATATTACTATATTTAAAATTGAGATAACTTCAGTCTCATAATCGACTGTTGGAATGTTATTCCATATGGAAGGCATGAATACGAAATTCCTCAATAGGTAAACAATAAAAAAGAGTTAAAAGTTTTACCTTTATGTTTTGATGTGTTTCAATAGAAATATATTCTTCTTAGGATGAACAAAAAACATTTATTAGAAGATTGAATACACTAGAATAATATATATGCTGGTCACAATACGGATCACACTTCACAATAAAACAAAACAGATGAATAAGACTATTTACAAACACAAAGAAATACTTTGAACTATGGCTTGTTGCAGTTTTTTTATCATATTATGTTCCTTTGGAATATTATTGGATTTTTTTAATCAAGCAGCATTTTGCTGCCAACTGCTATAAGGGAAGGAGCAACACTAACTGAACTGAGTGTCTGTCACAGTAGATCAAATAAAAAAGATTGTCTGATGCTGTCATCTGGTGGATGTTCTTGAAAACAAAAGAGCATTTTCTAACAGTATTAAACGTATTTATGTAATTTAAGATTATATTAAAAAATATTGAAAAGTACATGCGTAGTAATAGATGATTACCACTCTTACATACCATTTCCTGCATGTCTTATATTTCTTTCTGGTTTATTACAGATAGTTCTCTTACGAATATTTATAAAAATGATATAACGAGAATTTAAAAAAAAATTTCAATTTTCACAAATTTCCAAAATTTATATACTGCATACATTAGATACGTCTGCAGGTCGCCAAGCAGTTTTCACATATTGTACCTCTCTCCGAGTCCTTTGGAAACATTATGAGTAGTGATAGATTTTTATACGGCACTGGGAGTATACACTCCTAAATCGCTTCTTTTTATGTGATAACAGTTCTTTTTATGCCTGTCGTTTTAGAATTGCGGTTTAGAAGGGTAATTTAGAATGAGTTGTTTTTGATGAGGTATCACTCCTTTTTTTTTTAGGTATTTCACTTGCATTACACATATTCTATTTTAATTCAAAAAGGAAAAGATAAAAGAAAGATGACAGACGTAAAAAAAAAATATTTGAATAGTGATGTTATAAACTTTTCAAATGTATAATACCTCTAATAAGACATAATATTGGGCTATTTTAAAATCATTCAAAACCATTTCATCGATTCTTACACGTCTCAGATGAATTCATTTATTTTTTAGAAATGATAAAATGTGACGAAAAAAACTGCAATATTTTTTGCTGTTGTTCCATAAGCTGTAGAGTGATTCATTAACCGTCAGCACACACGCCCCTTTCCATTACGTTACTACACGCGTGGAATAAATCTCACTCCATTTTGTCTCCCATTATATTTTTGGCTAAATGCATTTTAAAAACAAATCTACTGATCTATATTTTAAAATGCATCAGTACTACTTCTTTTAGGGAAAAATCATGCTTTTCATATTTGTTTTCAGATTTTGTAGCAGTTTCTGTAAAAATCATGTTTTTTTTTTTTTTTTAGAAAATATGCAAACGATTTGTTTTAAACCTTAACAGATGAATTATTTCACAAAATTTATATTAATTACTTTTAATACCCTTTCATCAATATATACAAGTAGTTTTATGTTAGTTTTTAATTAAAATTATTTTAGTGTGTGTTTGTAGTGTGTCTCACAAGAAATGAACGTATCGAAATGAAATGTTTCTACACATGCGGGATTTTTTAGTCCCAAGAGGTACATTTCTCCCCTCCTAGCGAACAAATAAAAGGCATTGCTCCACGCACCCCTTCTCGACCTTGACCTTGAAAGGTACAAAGAAGCTCAGAAGCGTCCTCAAAAAATTTATCCTTTTTTGAAGACAATCAATGTGATTGGGGTAGATTTTATCCCAACGCGCATGCTGACGGGTTAATTAACTCAGAAAGGATTTTGTCCTAATAGCTTTTGAAACAATGCCTTTACATTTTCAAAATTCATATAAATTTACACAAAATATGTAAAGACTGAAAAACAGACTCAAAAATGAGCATTTATTTTATTAGTGGGCGTGTCTGAAGTAATTTTTAAATGAAATTAGTTTTCCTTTATGGAAATCCAACGTCCTTCCAATAAATGAGGCAGAAACGCTGATTTTCTGATTAAGCATGTTTTTATTCTTCTTAAATGTTTTCATAAGCTCTAACACATGTTGGATTTTCTGAATTTTCAGTGTATGTACCTTCTAAATTTCCTAATTGTTTTTTAAATGTCTGACAGGACATACTGAGTCGTATGCCTTCCAAATATTTTCTCACATATTTCGGATAATTCATCGGATAAATTATAATTCATTTCAATAAAGATCCGGAATTCGATAGTTAATCGCTATGAAATGATCTTCCCTAATTTCGGCCACATCTGAAAATTTTTAACTAGCACTATAACCTAATTCAAAATGAACAATAAGCCATTTATGGCGTTTCGATAGCAATCTTTAATTAATAAGTCCACAATAATAGAATCGATTAGTTTTGAAACTGTCCTTATTAATCTTTTTAAATGAAAACTTAACAAAACATTCCAATAAAACTGCAGAGAATTTATTTGATATAAAAGTATTGTGAATATTGAATCAAAAGTTATTTAATAATAAACCTTGCTGAGTATATTACACATGTAAATGGCTTAAATTGAATAAATTGCGAAGTTTGGACTGTTTAAAACAATATGCCAGTATACGTACAGCATACATATAGAAAGACAGACAGCAAAAAGATATAATGTAAAGCCTGTATGAAAGTTTAAAAAGTTTAACCAGTTTAAAAGTAAAAGAAATGCATAAATTATAATTTATCCAACATGAGTATTTCAAAATGAAATGGAAGAAACCACCATTCCAAACACAATTGAATGTTTCATTGCTATATTTGATCGAAAGTAAGTTTTATTTTTATAAATTTTATTTTAAATTTTACAAAGAAATGAAACCTGTAAATGTTATTAACTTTAAGTAAAACTTTTGCACATTGGAAATAAAATATTATGATGGATAATGAATACAAAAGCATTATCATATACAGTCATCCGTTTTGACGCCGACTTCAACAAAACATTTTCAGACTTTCACATGCGTAATAATATTAGGATTAAAATACTATCATTACTAATGGAGATAATCATAAAACTAATTGTTAAAACAAAATAATACTCAATAAAAAAGCATGTTCTCTTAATAGGACGCTAGACTCCGAACGGATTAAGTAATTATTTCGTACTTCTCTGAGATAGCGATCGCCTTCATATGTGTTTCAGAATATTCAAAATTTCATACC
This sequence comes from Maratus speciosus, assembly GCA_963932465.1. Classification (NCBI taxonomy): domain Eukaryota; kingdom Metazoa; phylum Arthropoda; class Arachnida; order Araneae; family Salticidae; genus Maratus; species Maratus speciosus. The sequence continues at coordinate 282,004,289 of OZ010800.1, read as the reverse complement.
AGAAATATATACGGTAAACTCCCGACTATCCGGCCCTCCGTACTATCCGGCCTTTTAAAAAGGTATGAGGAATGGGGAAGCGGCCAAGGCAGGCATTTACCCGTGCAGGTGGGTGCCAAAAGCATGGGAAGAAATTCCAAACATAGTAAGGTCTTGGAACATTTTTTTGGACCAAAAAGGTAGACATAAAACCGTGTGGAAAACTGCAATGGGAGATGAGAACGATAAGCTTCTTTCGTTGCTGAAAAATATACCGGGATCTGACGATGTCAAAGCAGAATACATCGCAGAATGGATGACAAACGATGAAGTTAATGAATTAATTGAAAACGATATTGTATAAAGTGTTGTCAGAGGGTGAAATAACAGAAGAAAAAGGTTAAAATGATTGCAGAAAAAATTTCATCCCACATTCGCAAGGGTTCAAGATGATTGAAGCAGCACTACACTACATTAGTCAGCAGGAATCGACGCCACCTGATACCTAAATGGAGGGACACTGCGTCGCGGAAGAGAGCTAACAGGGAGAAGCTGTCCTCTATTAAAGACTTTTTCAAAACCTAAAAAGTGTTAGTTTTGACTCTTATTTTATGCATAACTTTCCATATCTGTGCAATCATTTATTAATAAACAGTAACATAAGATTTACTTATTTTTTTACGAATTGGGATTGCGTTTTATGTTAATGTTTTGCTTATTTTGAAACTGTAGTACTGTATATATAAAATTTATCTTAATATGTTTTTAATATTATGGCGGGGGAAGGGCACGAAGTTAGTAAATATTTGTAGAACTCCGGCCTATCCGGCTTTTTCATTAACCGGCCTGCCTTTCCGCCACATTAGGCACGGATAGTCGGGAGTTTACTGTACTGAGAAATATCTGTGTCGAATCTGAACTGAGTAGGTATTCTGAATATGCTGGCTTGCACAGACCATCACCTCAGCGAGCTGACCGCTGAAATTCCAGAATTAGGCAGAAGTCGATTAGCATATTAAAATGCAAGTGGTCTGCCAAGTCATATCTCGGTGGAAATCACCTGCAGACCCTACTTTAGTGGTTGATCGTAGGTTTATCATTGCGTTTTTCTGCACACAAAGGTATAAAAACGTGCAGGACTGAGAGCAGGAAAACACAATGGTAAACCTACCAGTCAACTACTAAAATCGGGTTTGAAGGTGCTTTCCACCAAGATATGACTTGGCAGACCAATAGCATGATAATATGCGAATCGAGTTTTAACTAATCATGGAATATTAGCCGTCAACTCGGTAAGGTCATGGTTTGTGCAGCTGAGCTGCCTTTCGGTCTATACGTTTTACTATGTTAAATTAACATTGAATATTCATACTGGAAATAAATAAGTATTGCGCTACCGCGCGATACTTTCATTTTGATGTGATTTATTTGAATCATTTTACAGAATATAAGTAAATAAAATGTTTTTGTTTGATTTTGAATTCTTATAATAATAAACGACCTTAATATATAAAGACTGTAGTTGTTAACCTTTTACTAACTTTCAACCTTTCGAAACTAATAACTAAAAACGAATCGTCCTGGCTAAAATTTCTGATTAGTCGCTGAGTTGCGATTCCAAATCCAGTTAAACTGAATAACTCTCCGTACAAAGTTTAAGAACAAATTATTTGTATCAGTCATTTCAAAAAACACATAAGTCAAGTGTTTGCTAAATATACTTTTTTTGTTGCAAAGGCTTCCTTAAAGGTAAAGCCATGATCTAGGTAATTAGTGTTGAATTCAGACACTTTTCTCTGGGAAGGATCACTGTGGCTCCGGGAGGACGACATTATAGAGATCCGGGGGGGGGGGGGGAGGAATTGCACTTTTTGACCATCGAAAACACAAAATCTCAACTCTTCCGGGAGGACGACATTATAGAGTTTCGGGGGGGGGGGGGGGATTGCACTTTTGACCATTGCAAACACAAAATCTCAAATCTTCCGGGGGGATGTCTCCCCCGGGACATCCCCTGAATTCAACACTGTTCACTGAACATAAAACAGTTATTTACATTTTACAGAAAATTTTTGCAAACAACGAAAATTCTCCTCAATTCCGGTTTCATTCACAGCTGTCAAATAGTTTTTAAATCACTATAATTCAAGTTTTATTTACAGAACTAGGAGGCTCTGCCCCCTGCAAGCTACGCTCGCCAACCCTCGTTCAGACACCGCAGAATCTAAAAGCATGCTAATTTGATCGGTTTTTAAAACATTAGAGAAGATTGAATTATAATGAAAAAACCTATAGCGATCTCCCTGTAAACGGGTTTCCATTCAATTCCCTTTGATTGCGAAAATTTAATGCCGAATCAGTTGCTGTTAAGACATCCAGTGGTTGTTATTGTGTTTGGTTAAAGAAGATCAGTTAAACATTTCAAAAGAAGCTAAAATAAAATGAATTAAGTAAACAGAGTCTTTGCCGACCGGTATTTTTTAACAGCGTTATAAAACGATTGATATAATACAATTTACTACAATTACTACAATTTACTGCTTTAACCCCTTCAAGGGCGGTGGTTCATTTTTGGAACATTTAATTTTAATTCTTAAATGCCATATTGGCACCAGAATATTGGAATAAAAATTTTACTTTTATTAAGTTCCTAGGATGGACAAGAGCACACATTGGTAATCCAGTAAATGAGAGGGCCGATGAATTGGCAAAAGCAGCTATAGATCCAGCGGTTGCTGATGTAGTGGAAGAGGTGAAATTTCCTATCTCATGGGTCAAGAAGATTTGTTTGGAAAATATACGTAGTGATTGGCAAGAAGATTGGAGACACAGCGTTAAAGGAAGTGACACCTACAAAGTTCTTAAAAAAGTAGATGACAGTTTTATTTGTGTGAGCCAAGTTATTCAATATTTTGTTTCTGCTCATGGAAGCTTCCCGGAATATTTGTTTAAAATTGGAAAAAGAAGTAATGCACTCTGTGATTGTGGCAGCGTGGGTAATGTACATCATTACCTTTTTGGCAGATGCCCTGTGGTACCATTTTACTTTCACTTTGATAATTCACAAAGTATCAGTTATAATTTCAGAAGAGTCCTATTTGACAAGAAAAACTACAGCAAGTTATGTGTGATATATAATGCACTTAATGCAAATATTCTTTTATAAAATATCGGTTCTAAAGCAGTCTATTAATGAAAATTTTCAAGTATATTATAGTTACCAAGTTCCACAAGTATTATCAATCTCCCTTGTATTTTAAAACTTTCGATTTTAAAGACTCAGATTTTATGAACATTATGTATACAGACTTTTATTTTTACTGGACTCTCTAATATTATTGAACTTGTTCATATACAGTGGTTCTGGTGGACACGCCTATTCTTCACGTTGTGAGTGCTTGAATGTTTTATCTATCACGCAACCCTTGCTGGTAGCTGTAGTGCTGTGGATGGATTCCTACGTACTGGCGGACTGATTACACAAGCCAACAGCTGTTTCGGTGCCTAGGTTTTCGGAGCTGATTTCATATGAATTCGATGTCCTGAATTCAAATATGGCATTCAATTTTGCCTGGGAGCTCAAATATTTAAGATATAGAACTTTTTGTGAAATATATGTTACACTATTTTAAGTTAAATCCATGAATTAAACAAAAATAAAAATAAAATAAATAAACACAGAATTTTTTTTAATAATATACAAATGTTAATTTTCATTATTATAATATACATATATTCAAGTAATATTTTTAAGAATTATATTATACAAATATATTTACTCACAAAGATCGAGGAAAAAGTCATCGATGAGACCAATTCTCACTGAACATTTCGGAAACTTCTTTTCCGTGACATTCTTGAATTTATTTTTGAACAAACCCATTTTAAACTCAAACAGTAATCTGCCATCATGTGCGTATCCCATCTTCCTTGGTAGTGGTCCTACATAGTCTTAATATCCTGGTGAAATCTTTCGCCCTGTTCCTCACTGATGTCTCCCACATTTTCAGGAAAATACTCTAAGTGGCTGTGTAAATAGTGCACCTTAATGCTCATATTACACCCAAGAGATTTAAAACTATTAAGCATTTAGTTTACCAGTTCTACATAGTTTTCTGCTTTGTGTTTGCCCAGAAAGTTTTCGACAACTGCAACAAAAGAAGTCCAGGCTTTTCCCTCAGTCTCATTCATCGAATTTACGAAGGCAGGATCCCTAATCAGTTGTTTTATTTGTCGCCCGTCAAATATTCCTGATTTAATTTTTTCATAACTCAATTGGGGCATTTTCTCTTCTATATATGCAAAGCATGACCCGTTCTTATCAAGAGCCTTTACAAACTGCTTCATAAGGCCGAGCTTGATATAAAGTGGAGGAAGTATGATTTTGTCTCACCCAACTAAGGGGTTATTAATGATATTCCTTTCTCCAACATCCATGTTTTCTCTCTTAGGCCACTCGTTTCTAACCCGTGGTGTGTTTTATCCCTGCTATCCCAAAGACACAAGAAGCAAGGATATTTGGTGTAACCGCTTTGCTGTCCAAGGAGAAAGTTTACCATTTTTAAATGAACACAGATCACCCATTGATGTTCATGATACTTTATCTTGTCAAATACCAAAGCTATTGTGTTATATTCTTCTTTCATTTTCGTTGAGTGAGCAATTGGTATTGAACCATATTTGTTCCCAATGTGTAGAAGGACACATTTTAAACTCCGCTTTAAGCTGTCTACAAGAAGAAGGGTAATAGACCCTTTTCTCTTGTGCAGTAAAAGGTAATTTTGGTTCCTTGTTCCAGTAAAGTTTTGTCTTTCAATCTTGAAGCCAGTAATTCAGAAGCTTCTTTTGACGGGGTTGAGATCTCTGGTGAGATCATTTAACTCATCCTGGTTGAAAAATTGAGGCATTGATGACATCTCTTCATAATCACTGTCACCTTCATAAGTATCGGAAGGATGATCAGAGGGACAGTATTCATCCTCTCAGAGCTCTGGTAGCTGGTAAAAGTTGGGATCGGCACTTACTTCCTCTGAGTGAGGAAACGGGTGTCTTGCATAGACTAAATCAGGATAAGTACACTTACTATGTTTCTTTCGATTAATTCCATTAATATTTACTAGGCAGAAATAACAATCATCGAAGTGGTTTTGGGGTTCTCTCCAAACCATCGGTAAAACAAATTTGAGACTTTTTCTTTTCCTGTTAGTCCACTGTCGTAAGTGTTGTGTACAAGTTTTACAGACCTGATGCGGTGCCCAAGTTTTATCCTGATCACCAAGTTTAACACCAAAGTGTCCAAGATAAGCTCTCTTTACAAAGTCAGTAACATTTTTTCTGGTATCTTTTAACACGTATTCTCCGCATATGTAGCAAAACACATCAGGATGATTTACACAACTTCTTCTACTTGAACTCATTTAAATTACATTCAACAACACAAATACAACAATCTACAATACAGTAAGTTTTAAATTAACTTTATAAGAATTCTATACTAAACACAAATATCGCAAAAGGTCAACAACGTCTACTCTCCACGGAGAAAACTCACAAACTAACCTTATCTCTTTGCGGCTTTTCCATTTGGCTTTATGAATGATCGGCACGAAATCATAAGCATGCGCAGAACCCCAGTTTTACTTGCACATCTGTTTTTTTCAAGGTCTTCTGAAATTTCAGTGCCTCCCAAATCGCTTTGAGCGTTGCGACAGGCCCATGTGTCAAAGGCCAGTTTAAGCGTTGAAGGTCACTTCAGTTCTAAAAAATCTTTAGTTCCCTTTGCATATCTAAAAAAGTGGAGCTGATAGAGAAAAACTGATTTCATATTTGGATTCAGTATCCCAAAAATATCTAAAATCAGCTGAAAAATCATAGGCACCAAAAAAAAAAAATTTTTTTTGTAGGCCTGTGTTATTGATCTTGCTGCGTAGTGGTTGTTAATCATTGGCTATCAGTTTTTTCTGCATTTATGAACTTAAGTTTTTAAATATTTTTGATTTTAAGGACCATTTATTTTATTGGATTATCTTCAGTTATTGATATTGTTTCTGTTTTTCAGTTGGTTATGGAGTTACCCATAAACCCACACTCTTGTAAAAGTTGCATGGTAATCTCTAAACATGCTTTTTGTATATTGTTGATCATAGCGAGTTGCTATGTTTTATTTTTGTATAAGAGTTTATGCTTTTGTTATTTATTTTGTTATTATATATGCCGTTGGTTTGCCCGGTCCTTTGGTAGTGCGCGGAGCTGGATTGTGGAGGGGTTTTTTTTCCCGCCAGGACATTATTTCCATAAACCTCACGGTTGAAGTCCTGGCTGGGTGTAAAAAAAAAAAAAAAAAGTAAGTGAACAAAAGCATTTTCATATTTCGAAATTTCTGGTGTCATAAATTCTGGTGTCATTCACTGATTTCAACATTTTACGAATAGAAGTAACTTGCCCCTGAAAGGGTTAAACGCATATTAATGTATTTCTTATTTTAAAGTTTCCTTTTTTTTTAATATTCACGTGTGAATACAATTTTCAAGACATAATTTTCAATATTTTCCTGCTTTTAACACGTACTCATTTAATAGTAATTTTAAGGGTTTTTTTCTGTTTTTAGTAGTCATGTGTAAATAAATTTTTAATCGTTAGGAAATATTATTCTTTGCGCTGTTTTTAGAATTGAAAACAATCTCTATAATAATAGCCTAAGTCATGTGACTATCATCAACAGTTCCTTCGTTTTTCATAAGAAAGGTTTCCATTTTGATTAAAGAATCAACGTTAATTTCTCGAGTAAAACTACATAAAACTTGCCATGATCGCAAAGAATTCTTTGTACTTTTATGTTAGCTGGGTTAAAATCCGGCCAATAGCTTTTTCTTTTTAACTCGCCAGTTAGCATTTTTTTTATTTTTCGAGTGGTAAATTATAACGGTACTACTTGGTTATCCCATCGACCAAAAATCTATCGCCAGACTAAGATTAAATGCCAATGATAGTTGATATTAAATGTCACATTCACTTGACTGTAAGGAAGTTACATGTGTTTACGCCATCAAGTGATTTTTATTTCGACGTTTTATTTGTATTTGTATTTTTATACTAATTTATTTGTTCTTTCGTTATTTAAAATAAAAATTACGTCAACTTGTATAATTTGGCGAGTGGTTTGGCGATTTATATAATTTGGCGATATTGGTCATTGACTTAATAGCGGGGCTCTCATGTCAAGCACACAAGTCATATGTTTGTTGTTCAATAAATAAATAAATCAAATAAATGTCTCGCGCAATTTCTAAATTTAAACTGTTTTGCAACCTTATTTTTTGTTCATTTTATGTAATGTGACCATAGGCGTAACCAGCCTTTTGAACGGGGGGATGCCCAGATTTTTTAACCTGAACATGTTGGATACAAACAATATCTTATATAGTAAAACCTGCTAAAACGAATCCCATAAAACCGATCGAATTTCCGTTTTAGACAGTTTTTCATCTTAGAAGGTATAATTGTGTGGTATTTCTTTTAAAAAGGGTTCAAACGCGATTTTTGTTTGCATGAGGAGGGTTGAGAAGGGGTTCAAAACATTAAAACTAAATCTAATGGTAAAAAAAAAGATATGTAAATGTCCTTGCAGCAGTGATATAAGACAGTGACTAAGTGTGGTCACAACTGTAAAACCTTTTGGCACCCTAACTTCTTATAAAGATTAAAAAAGGCCTTTAATCATGCTGGAAACTTCTATAGGCACAGGGGAACACTGCATGAGATCTAAAATTATATCAGTCTCAAAGTCTTGTAGATGAAATTTTGCCGGATGATAAATCTCAGATAATACATGCGGTACATCTGTACATGCGCACGAAATTTTTCAGAATGTGACTCCATGACTTCTTAGGGATCATCGGAGGGACCCAAGAAATTTTGGAGGAAAGTCTATATAAATAATTATTATAATCTCTCTATTCTAAAAAAAAGTAACTACCGCTGTCACCGCCGCCGCCGCCGCCGGTTTTGATTTTTTTTGTGACCGGAGGCCTTTCTTCGTTAATATTAACAAAAATAATGCATACAAAAATATGAAAATCTGTGGTTTTATACAGAAATGTTTGATAAACACGCTGATGTAGACAGTTTTCAAACCGAAGAATTATTTTAAGAGTTATTTAATGCTAAAGTTGGACAAAATCGTTCCACTAAAAAAGTTTTATAGCAGCAAAAACTATACATAGCAGTGTAATCATTTTTAGATCATTTTATGCGTTAGAATTTGCCGGAGTGCAGATTGCATTAACTTTTTTATTTTGACTCATTTTTTCAGGTTTTATTTCTATTTTAAATTCAAATTTTCAGCATTTCTAGAGATATTTTTTACAGATTTCAGAAAATTGTACTAATTTAAACTGTTGCCAACTGTATAAAAAGCGCAAGCAATAATGTTTGCTTCAAATTAAAAATTTATTTACACGTGACTATTATAAGCAGGAAAAAAACTTTCAAATTAGAATTAAATAATTACGTATAAAAAGCAGGAACTTATTAAAAATTACGTCATAAAAAGTATACACGTGAATTTTAAAAGAGAAAGGATATTGTAAAATAATAAATTCATTAACATGCGTTAGAAGTCTTAGGAGAAATTACGTCATATTTACGTCACATTATAGTTATTACATAAAATGAAAACAAAATAATATTGCAAAAAAGTTTAAATTTAGAAAATGCGCTAGACATTTATTTGATATTTTGAGAATTAATTTAAAATGTCTCATTTAAAAGAACTTTCTTTTCGCTTTGTTAAAAAATACCAGGAGACAAAGACTCTCTTTACTTAATTCCTTTTATATTATCTTATTTTGAAATGTTCTTACGCGTGTATACGTCATCAAGTTATTTTTATTTCGACGTTTTATTTGTGTTTTTATTAATGTTGTACGAATTTATTTGTTCTTTCGTTATTTTAAATAAAAATTATATCAATTTGTATAATTTGGCGAGTGGTTTGGCGATTTATATAATTTGGCGAAATTGGTCGACAGGATAATCAAATAGTACCGCAGCGGATTTGGCGTTAAAATTCCCCAATCAAAGAGAAATGAATAGAAATTCGTTTATAGGGAGATCGTCACTGTTTTTTAAATTATAATTCAATCTTTCGAAATCTTTTTAAAGCCGATCAAATTAGCGTGCATTTAGAGTCTGCGGTGTCTGGACGGGGGTTGGCGAGCGTAGCTCGTAGGGGGCCGAGCCTCCTAGTATTATAAATAATTATAATATTCATTAATAGCGTAATTTCCTGCCTATAATCCGCGGCTCAAGCAATCATGTTTCGACCCAGAAATTTTATTTCATTATTTAAGTTAAATATTTATCGCGATTTGATAAGTTACGCTTTATGAAACAAGATTTCTGGGTCTGAACCTAATTGTTTGATCCGCAGATTATAGGCCGGAAATTACGGTAATTCAGGTTTTTTACCCCATAGTGTGTCGAATATATTAGGTAAAGCAGGTCATGATAATATAGACTAAATTTTATCAAGACGATAAAAATTATACTATCATGATGCGACTGTAATAATAAAGATAGGTGCTTGTATGTCTCTCTGTGTGTGTGTGTACGCGTTGAGCTCTGAAAAAACAATGCAGCCTGCACCCGTAAGATTTGACAGGACCTGTATGCCTGAACTCATGCATATGGAAGACAATTTCTGGAATTTTTCAATTAATTTTTATGCGATTTTTTTCGCATTTTGCGGCAATTTTTTCAAATAAGTAAAAAAGAATCCGATTTCAATATTTTACCCAGTAAACTTTGTCTTCTTTTCAATAAAGTGTTTTCAAGATTCTTAAAGCGATTTTTCAATTTTTAACAATTTTTTAATGTTATCTTTAGAGGGGTTTCTTTCGCATTTCGCGGTGATTTTTTTTTTTTTTTTGACATTCCTAAAACGAATCCGGTTTAAATCTTTTAGCCAATTAGTTAATTTCGTTCCCTGTGGTTTTATAATCTTTTCCGAATTTTTATTGCACTTTCTGGCGGGGGTTTTCGTGCTTTGAGGCGATTTTTCGACATTTTTTGAAACAGAAAAACTCTCTGGAAACTTTTGCAATTGCCGTGATTAAATTCAAATTAGAATAATGTGAAATCAGCTCTTATAAGAAAGCTGAAAATTTAATTTTGCTCGAAATAATAAACGCAATAATTCAAGATTCGCTTGTTCGAGACAGAAGAGGTCGTAGCTAGCTCGGGAGTACGTTGCCGAAGGCAGTCCCCCTCCCCCCCAATCCTAGATTTGTTTAATTCTATGTTCGTTTTAAAAAAAAACCAACCACTTCTCTAGTAATGAAGTTTTCTTTCAGGGACAGGTTTGAAATAACGTGCGGGATCGCGCAATTTGTGCACAGAAAAGTAAAGTCTCTCATAATAAAAAATGCTGGGCAGTATTTCCCCCCTTCAAATTCTTTCACAGACCTGTGATTCTTCAGTAAGTATTTTTTTAAAAATTGGGTCCGCGATTTTTATATCTTTTATGGAATTTCTCAAAATCAATTCGTGAATCAGTCCCGGAAAAAAATGAGAATTTCTTCAAACGATCGTGGAAAAATATCGGGAATTTCAATAATATAGAGTGCACAAAGTAATCGCCAATTTCGTTTAAAGATTGCGCAAAAAAATTACGAATTTCGATAAAGGATTGACGGAATTTTTTTTCAAATTTCGTAAAATGTTGCGGAAAAGAGTAGAGAATTTTGTTAATTGGTACGGAAAGATATCGAGAATTTTTCCGAACGGTCGCGCAATACTATCCCGAATTTCGACAAATGATCTCTCTGTAAAAATATCAGTTTCGTCAATCGGTCGCAACAGAAAATAAATTTCGTCAAAGGATCGCAGAAAGAAAGTGCGAATTTCGTCAAAAGATTACGGAAAGAAAAAGTAAATTTCATCAAAAGATCGTGGAAAGAAAACGCGAATTTCATTGAAGGATCGCGTGCTAAAGAAATTCCAATTCCGTCAAAATATTGCGGTAAAAAATGCGAATTTCGTCAAAGGGTAGCGGTAAAAAACACGAATTTTGTCAAAGGTAAGCGGCGAAAAGTGCGGACTTTGTTAAAAAATCGCGTAGAAAGACGTGAATTTCGTCACACGATTTTGGGGAAAAATTGTAACTATCATGAAATGATCACAGAATAAAATCGCGAATTTGTCAAAATTTACTGCACTTGGCTATAAGGTTGAAACGGGGTTCCTTTTCCTACTTTCAAAAGAACGCCACGAAGCAAGAAAAAACTCTAAAAATCGTACACATATTTTCAGAGGAAAAAGATTACTATATTGACTTGAAAGACTGCAACCATATTCCTTTCAAGAATGTCAAAAAATGGGCACGAAACATTAAATTCAACCAACCAACCAACCTGCAGATTAATTTGAATTTTCTGTGCTATTATTTTTTATTTACAAAAGAGGCAGGGTATGTGTCCCCCCCCCCCCCCACTTTAGCTCGGCTAATCGAAATTTGGAATTACCGTTTCACATTTGCGTCCCCTTTTAATTTTTTTTTTGCTTCTTTCTTAACTTTAAACTACCAAAGCAAAGAGACAAATAGTTTCTATCCTCGTCAAGAACTTGCGTTAATTTCTCATGAAATTGCAGAAACATGCAATAGAAAGAACGGCATTAAAAACATCTCACACAGACAAAGGACGTCAAAGTGGGGTTATGAAGCCACCTTTTTGAATTATGACTAATACAGATTCTTGCAAATATTCTAGTTTTAAAAAAAGATAAACGACATAATTTTCTTTAAAAAAAAAGAAAGAAAAAAAAGAATGTGGGTTTCTTTTTTTTATCACATTTCAAAACTTAGCTGTTTAGTTTTCTGAACTAAACTAATTGAACTCTGCTTTCACTTCTTCTTCTTTTTTCTTTTGTAGATTTCGATTTTTTTAAATAATTGTGCTCGAGTCTGCATAAACGGGGGGGGGGGGAGGGAGGGCACACCCCCCCTGGTTACGCCTATGGTGACGTAATTTCTACTATTTAAGACTTCTAACGTATGTTAATGAATTTATTAAGAAAGTTCTTTTAAATAAGACATTTTAAATCTCACGTAATTTTTACAAAATTTCCTCTTTTTAATATTCATGTGAAAATACTTTTATTAGAAATAAAATGTTATTTGCCCTGAAATAAGTTGAAAAGATCATCTCAAAATATCAAGTAAATGTCTCGCGAAATTCTTAAATTTAAACTGTTTTGCAATATTATTTTGTGTTCATTTTACGTAAAAAGTGCAATGTGACGTAAATGTGACGTAATTTCTCCTACTTAAGATTTCTAACGCATCTTAATGAATTTATTATTTTACAATATCCTTTCTGTTTTAAAATTCGCGTGTCAATATAGTTTTTATGACGTAATTTTTAATAAGTTCCTGCTTTTTATACGTAATTATTTAATTCTATTTCCAAATGTTTTTTTTCTCTGTTTATAATAGTCACGTGTAAATAATTTTTTAATTTGAAGCAAACATCATTGCTTGCGCTGTTTATACAGTTGACAACAGTTTAGTTTAAATTAAAACCATTTTCTAAAATCTGTAAGAAATATCTCTCGAAATGCTAAAAATTTTAATTTAAAATAGAAATAAAACCTCAAAAAATCAGTCAAATTAAAAAAAATATACAATCTGCACATCGGAAACTTCACACGTATAAAATGATCTAAAAATGATTAAATTCCCATGCATAGTTTTTGTTCCTATAAAACTTTTTTAATGCAACGATTTTGTCCAACTTTAGCATTAAATATCTCTTAAAATAATTCTTCGTTTTAAAAACTGTCTGCATCGGCGTGTTTATCAAACATTTCTGTATAATACCACCGATTTTCATATGTTTGTATGCAATATTTTTCTTAATGTTAACGAAGAAAGACCTCCGGTCACAAAAAATTCAAAACCGGCGGCAGCGGCGGCGGCGGTAGTTACTTTTTTTTAGAATAGAGAGACAATACAAATAAGCACATATTTGGAAAAGTAAAGAATTGGGCTTTAATAAAATGTAATAAAAAGAAAATGCAAATTTTGATCGAAAGCCCCATTTTAAACATAAACCTTACTTTTACGCCAACAATTATTTTATTTTATTTTTTCAAATACTACTAGGGGGCTCGGCCCCCTACGAGCTACGCTCGCCAACCCCCGTCCAGACACCGCAGACTCTAAATGCACGCTAATTTGATCGGCTTTAAAAAGATTTCGAAAGATTGAATTATAATTTAAAAAACAGTGGCGATCTCCCTATAAACGAATTTCTATTCATTTCTCTTTGATTGGGGAATTTTAACGCAAAATCCGCTGCGTTACTACTTGATTATCCCGTCGACCAATTTCGCCAAATTATATAAATCGCCAACCACTCGCCAAATTATACAAATTGACATAATTTTTATTTTAAATAACGAAAGAACAAATAAATAAGTACAACATTAATAAAAATACAAATAAAACGTCGAAATAAAAATAACTTGATGACGTAGACACATGTAACAACATTTCAAAATAAGCTAATATAAAAGGAATTAAGTAAACAGAGTCTTTGTATCCTGGTATTTTTTAACAAAGCGAAAAGAAAGTTCTTTTAAATGAGACATTTTAAATTAATCGTTTTTAATCTGACGTAATTTTTACCAAGCTATTCTTTCTCTGTTAAATATTCACGTGAAAATACTTTTGTTAGAAATGAAATATTATTTGCGCTTTCCTAACAAAAACAGTTCAAAAGTATCCTCTCAAAATATCAAATAAATGTCTAGCACAATTTTTAAATTTAAACCGTTTTGCAACATTATTTTGTGTTCATTTTATGTAATAACTGTAATGTGACGTAAATATGACGTAATTTCTCCTATTTAAGACTTCTAACGCATGTTAATAAATTTATTATTTTACAAAATCCTTTCTCTCTTAAGATTCACGTGTAATTATAGTTTTTATGACGTAATTTTTAATAAGTTCCTGCTTTTTTGTACATAATTATTTAATTCTAATTCCAAATGTTTTTTTTTCTGTTTATAGTAGTCACGCGTAAATAATTTTTTAATTTATTTACACGTATAAATATATATATATATATATATATATATATATATATATATATATTGAAGCAAACGTTATTGCTTCCGCTGTTTATACAGATGGCAACAGTTTAAATTAATATCACTTTCTAAAATCCAAAAAAAATATCTCTAGAAATGCTGAAAATTTGAATTTAAAATAGAAATAAAACCTCAAAAAATGAGTCAAAATAAAAAAATTAATGCAATCTGCACTACGGCAAATTCTAACGCATAAAATGATCTAAAAATGATTACACTGCCATGTATAGTTTTTGCTGCTATAAAACTTTTTTAGTGGAACGATTTTGTCCAACTTTAGCATTAAATATGTCTTAAAATAATTCTTCGATTTGAAAACTGTCTGATTCAGCGTGTTTATCAAACATTTCTGTATAAAACCACCGATTTTCATATTTTTGTATGCATTATTTTTCTTAATATTAACGAAGAAAGACCTCCAGTCACAAAAAATTCAAAACCGGCGGCGGCGGCGGCGGTGACAGCGGTAGTTACTTTCTTTTAGAATAGAGAGATATTTCAGTTCACGTGAATTTCATTTTCCGCTTACTATTACGCTTAGCCACAATGGTTTCGGTATAATGTTAAAGTACCATGGGTTATGAATAGATAAGTATCCATAACAACAGAAAATGGAATGCCTATTAGTTTTCTTTCATTTTTTTTTCTATTAAAATAAAACAATTCATTCATAAATTTTATCTACAATAATAAGGAAAGAAGTTTGTGTGTGAGTGTGGAGTGTGTCGACGGTGTTCTGAAGAGACCGCTGCACGTAGAGCTACAAAATTTGGGGAAAAGGTACGTCTATATATGAAGTTTTGCACCTCGAAGCCCGATTTTCGATTTTTTGATTAGATTTTTTTTATTTAATTTTTTATGCGCTTTTTAAAGTTTCGAGGCGATTTTTCTACATTAGTGAAAAGAATACGGTTTCTTTCTTTTAACCCGGTAAATTTTGTTCTCTTTTCAAAAAAATTTATTCGGAATCGGAATTCGTACAGCGATTTTGGAATTTTTTATGCGATTATTGAACAGCAGTTAATGCATCTTCATACCTATAAAGGGGTAAGCGTAGGGGGGGGGACACAGTTCTGTCGCCAAATACCGCCAAGTTTGTCGCCAACTTGGCGATATATCGCCAAATTTGGCAGCCAAAATGAGCGCCAAAATGAGCGCCAAAAGTGACGCTAATCTCTAATATTTCGCCAAATTCCCATACACTTACTTCCATTGTGAACCAATAAGGATTACTTGCTTACAGAAAATCAACAAATTGAGATATTTTAATGCAACAAAAACTAATATTAACTTAAGGGATTATATTAACTATATTTAAGGGAATCCAAGTAAATTAAATTTCGAATAAAAGTAACATGATACAATGCTTAGCATGCTTTCCCAAACATACATCTTAAGAGAGCCCGTAGGTCAAAGGAATTAGATTTGAAACTTTTATCCAATTATAGTAAATTTTGACTTCCGTCATTGTTGAACTTTTTGTGATTTTAATTTGATTTTTACGTTTCTTAACGATCTGCTGCAATTTTTTGACATTCCATTTTTGAACTATAATATTAAAGTAATTTCTGCCCTCATTTCAATAAAGTTTATTCAGATTTCGTATAGCAATTTTCGAATTTTTGCGCATTTTTCCACATCAGTGAAAGTAATCAACTTTCAATCTTCGAACACAATGTATAATTTTTTTTTCTCTTTTCGAAATTTGTGCAGCGATTTAAAATTTTTTCGCGATATCTTATTGTGATTTCCAGAGCTTTTTCGCAATTCGTGCTGTTTTTTGACGTACCCGAGCAACACCGGGCAAGTTAGCTAGTTTATAAATATTTAATTAATACACCTTTTTAATTTTAAATTTTACAAATTAAATAGTACATTTTCAAAATTTCATTACCTAAATCACAACATGCATTTTTATTTGAAATTCTAAAAAACAGATTACGATTCTAAATTTAACATTTTGAATAATTTGAAATTAAAAAAAAAAAAAATCAAGTAAAACCATAATAGTAATAATAATAGTACTGAAATTCAACTTCCCTAAGTATAGTCAGGAGGGGTAATTATGACTACTTTTTACAATTTCAACATTTTTTTTTTTTTTTTTTTTTTTTTTTGCTTATTTCTATTTGGAAAAGTAATGGTTTTAGTACATAGGAAGTAACTTTGATCCTTAATGAACACCTTTTAAAAGTTTTAATTGTCATAGCTGTTTTTTTTTAAAGTTAAAATGATGGTTATAATTACCCCACCAAAAACTCACAATCACTTGTTTGGGGTAATTAAGACCACTAGTAGGGAAATTATGACCACTATATCTTCTCTTTATACTTGCCAATACACATTTGTTTGGGGTAATTGTGACCACTTTGAACTCCAAAGTAACAAATCCGTCTCTCAAAAATTTTATAGACTTAGTTTCAAATTGCTATTCGGATCTTAAAAAGGCTTCAGACTAGTAATAAAGAATACCTAAGATGAAATATACATTATGAGGTTAATATCCAAGCTTGAAACAAAATTTTACCATACACATTTTTTTCCAATATGACGGCGGTCATAATTACCCCCCAAGGTCATAAGTACCCCACCAGACCCTAATAAAAAATAAGTGAGGAATTTGTCCTATATTTTTAAAAGTTGTGTTGTGATTGATGCGTAAAAAATATTATTATATTGTTTTATTTATCTCTATAATTAAGTAATTACGTATTAATTATTTGATAACATTGTTACTATTTTTTAAAATCATAATATCTTTTAACCTTACAAATAACTTCTTTATACTGTTTTTTTCTTGTGGAGTTTAAAGATGTTTTTATATAATAATAAACACACATACTACAATATATATTCATTACTTGCATGTTGCCAATTAGTCTGTTTATTCCTCGATAGATGGCAGCAAATGTTACTTTTTGGTGGATGGAAAAGGTATTGTCAGAGAGAATAATTTCGGATTTTTTTTCTTAATTATCTTGAAATTTATTGAAAAAATCATTCTGTTAATTCGGAATTGGGTTACGGCGATCTCAAATCGACAAATTTTGTAAAGTGTTATGTAGTGTCAGCTAATGTAATATTTATAAGGCATATAAGAAACCGAGAGTATTGCCGGGAATGGTGGCGCGTTCCTATAATCCAGCCACTTGGAGGCTTGGGCTGTTGGACGGCGTGAGGTTGGGAGTTCTGTCCTCTACTCACCCATGTTGATCAGGCGTCCGCGCTAAGCCCGATGTCGATATGGTGGACCTGGGGGAGCCCGGATCTACCAGGTCGTCTAAGGAGGAGCGAACCGGCCCAGGGCGGAAACGCAGCAGGCAAAAGCTCCCGCACCGTGCAGTAGTGGGATAGCGCCTGTGAATGGGCAGTATTGGGCAGCCCATCCAAGATAGTCGAACTCAGTCCTTTTTTTTTTATTTACTTTTAAATGATAATGAAAATAATTGGAATTTATTGCCTAATAAGTCATTAAATTGATTTATTAAATGTCGATAGTAAATCACACTTCCCATTTCATACCAGACATAAATGGAATCTTAATAGAAATTGAAAACTATAGTTCTAACACTTCCCTTCCAATATTTTTATTATATGAATTTGACACCTTCGACATATTTTTTTTTAATGATAATGAAAATAAAATAATTAGAATTTATTGCATAATAAGTCATTAAATTGATTTATTAAAAGTCGATAGCAAATCATACTTCCCATGTCGTATAACCAAACATAAATGGAATCTTAATAGAAATTGAAAACTAGTTCTAACACTTCCCTTCCAACTTCCAATATTTCTATTATATGAATTTGATACCTTCGACATATATATATATTTTTTTCATTTACTGCAACATAAACAATTTCTATTTCTTACGTAATTTTAAAATAATTTTCACCCATCGAACTTGGCAGGCTTTCCCTTAGCTTTTCAAATAACAGATTAAATAATTCTTTTTAGAGTAATAATTAAAAATCTTATTTTTTTTTTTTAATTGATAATATATATCTATTATTTTAATAATATAAAATATAAAATGGATGACAGTATTTGAAACTTCAAGTACTACAAATTTTTTTCCTCTTGAAATACTTAAATAATTATTATCCCAAGCAAACTGATTTAAAAATTGAGTATTTTATTTCTCAAAAACGCATCTTATTTACAAATGGGTTGAAACCTTGCTTTGGTGGCGCCATCTTTGGTCTATAAATCTAATAACTTTCAGCAATAATTACTGACGAAAATTACATAATCGACAAGATAAGCTTTTATTATATTATTATTACTATTTTTATTCTGAATTCACTATGATTCGATAAAACCACAGAGCTTTTACACTTAAATTGACTGATATGTCAAATCAGTTTTTTACAAACTCAACAATAGGCGTAATCTACGGTTGTTAAACTAACTTTAGAAAATAAATAATTATCTAAGAAAATTTTACGCTTGACAAATTAAGCTTTCTTTTTCTTTTTGACAAAAAATAATAATTATAATAATAATAATAAACTGTGCTACTTAATTAGTATATTAAATTTTTAAATAATTTATTATTATTGATGATTTTTTTAATTTTAAACTAATCGGAAATTTAAAAATTTTATTGTTAATTTTTAGTTCTTAAAGTGCAAAAAACCCAAGGGCAATTTTTAACTTTCCTTCTTTATACAAGATTCTCAAATGAAAATATACAGCTTAATCAACAATACATTATACAGTTCCGGCGGGAAATTACACTTTTTTGACCATTGAAAACACAAAATTTCAAATCTTCCGGGGGGGGGGGGGGGAGTTCTCGTTACCTCGGGATACCCTCTGAATTCAACACTGCATGCAAACCGAAGTCATAAACGCTTTCAACAATGTTGGAAAGTGTTAAAATATATATATATATATATATATATATAGTATATATATATATATATTTTTTTTTTTTTTTTTTTTTTTTTAATTGGTGAATAAATATTGTATAGAGTCTTTTGGTTGGTTATCTATGGAATGGTAAATTTATACGACTATATTAGCGTACAAAGCATTGTACGTATTTCCCTAAACATGCAGTAATATATGTTACAATAACAATTTACTTAACAATCTTATTTTTAAAAATATTTATATTACTGAAAATCTGACTGTTTAGGGGCAATGCCCTTGAAGAAGCAATCAAATTTATTGTTTATAATTTAATTCTAATGATAATTTATTGCATGAAAAACAAAGTCTGTTTATTGTTTTTATTATGAAAAACATTATAAAATTGATTGCGTTAGGGGCTTTACATATATAACGTTATCACTTTAGGGGGGGGGGGGGGGATCTGGCACTTGATATCGTTAGATATCTCTAGATGGAGGGGTGGGGGTTGTCTTTTGATATCGATATTATTTTTGGTCTAACCAAAATTTTTATTTTTTGCTAACTTTTTTTTAACATCAAAATAGTCTGTGAACTTTTTTTTAAATCTGTTATCAATTTTTATGAAAATACAAAGATATTATTAAAACTATTAAGTAATTAGGAAATCATTTTATTCCAAAATAAGGATTATCTCAAGGTTCGGCATTCCTCTTCTTCTGCGATATGTGGATATAATACATTGTTAGAGAAACCAAGTTCGAAGTGATACTTGTTATGTTTACTAGTAAGAAAATGGAAAGAATGTTGGTCACCTGTTTTGTTTAAAAAAATTTCTGCTTAGCCTCTCCCAGTCAAAGGGTAAAGTGCACGAAGACAATATTATTTATTGTTGAATGCATTGTGTAACAAAAAGCAATATTTTTAATAGTAACTATTCCTTTAAAGTATTATTTGCTATAATGTTATTTCATGTATAATTGTAACATTTTTTTAATTTCTCTTCATTTAAATCAGTAAAATAGGCGAATAATAAATGTATATTATTGCAAACATATTAAAAGAAAAAGAAAGAAAAAATTGTAAAAATAAAAAGAATTTTTAGACATTGATAACGGTATCATTAGGGACGAAGGGAGGGGGGGGGGGGATTCCAGAAATGATAACGTATGATATCGTAAGAGGGGAGGGGGTCTAAAATGGTCAAAAAGTTGATAACGTTATATATGCATAGCCCCTTATCATTAAGGAGATCTAATTTATTTACATTCTTGGCTCTTAATGAGTATTTAAGAGTAGCATAATGATTTGAAGGTCATTTAATATAGATTTATTAGCTTTTATCATGATTTTGAAATCTTTGATTTATTAGTAATTTAATATTTTTGGGATTCCTTGATATAAATTTATGAGTTTTATATTGATTTTGGAATCATTTAAATAGATTTATTAGTTTTATAATTACTTGAATGTCATGTAAATGAAGATTTATAGCTTTTTATAATAATAATTTAGAGCTAATTTAATGTGATTTGTGATATTGGAATTGTAATTGATTTATAACCAACATATTGTAATTTTATTTTGATTTTTTTGTATAATATGTATCTTTTTGGAAAGTTCAGTCCTGACTATGTAACTAGAGCAGGGCTTTATTTGCGCCGGAGCCCGGCTCCGGTACTTCTCTGTTTTTAATAAATATTTGAATATTGGTCGGAACTCACTGGAGCTCATAAATACAGGGCTCCGGAGCCCAGTGCCATAGCGCTTCCGAAAAACCGAAGCCTAAATTACTTTTCCCTTTCCTTCCGATTTCCAAGATTTTGCATTTTTTTTTTTTTTTTTTTTTTTTTTTTTTTTTTTTTTTTTTACCAAAACACTTATTTGTGATGTAATGTGTCGCACACGTAGGAGAACGGAAATAAAACGAACTAAATTTTTATATCAGTTTTTTGGGCTTGGACTGACTCGAGCTCAATCTGTATTACAATTAAAATTATATTTATTCATGTATAGAAAAAAAAAACTTTTCCTCCTTTAAAATTACGTATTATATTTTATTTCAAATTATTTTAATGATATTTTGATCAAAATGAAGGGGAAACAGAAATCGTGTTTTTCTACTTCAAATTTATATCGGCGACAACGTGTTGATATGGCGCCACTCAAGAGACTGAACAATGAATTTGCTTTCAGTTCGATTTTCTTTTCGACAGTAGGATAATTTTTTAATGGCTGTTTTTTTTTTTTTTTTTTAAGATGTCTAACCTGAAAAGAATATTTTCTGTTTTATAGCCAACGAACATCAGCTTGGGGTTTTTTATCTTCTATTGGGTAATTTTGTATCATGAACGGTACCCATGCTAAGGCTCTGCTCTGCACCTTTATGAAGTCACTTTCATTTGTAAGTAGATATAATTGCCATATAATTGCCAATTTTGATAGAAAGCAATCGAGCAGTGTTTCCCATTTTTCTATAAAAGCATCGGTTCTTTCCGATAACGGTGTCAAATTTTTAATTTAATCTGATTTTCAGGGACTCACCACAAAAGATTGTTATGCGGAAGGAATCGTTTATAGTTTAAGATATGCACCTTTTATAGGACATTGTTCCATTCTTCAGCATATACATATTAATTTCTGTAAATTTCCTTCATTTAAAAAAAAAAAAAAAAAAAAAATAATAATAATAATGCATAGCTGCAAACTATCCTTTTTTTGTATTAACACTATTTTCTAATCATAATCCTTACCATATTTAATCGCAAAATTCTGCAATTAATTAACTTTAAAATTAGGCAAAGATTACTATTCAGAAGGTGGGATAACTAAAATGTGGAATAGTTGAAAACTAAGTGCAGACGTGTGAAAATTGTTAGAATAATTGTGATTTTTTCAGTTTTTCTTGATTAATATTGTATATACTTGCAATGTTTCATGAAAGGTAATTTGTTTTGTTGATCTTGTCAATTTTTCACTCCTTTAGAGTAGTTTTCGGTACATAATTTTGTTAAATGTTGCCATATTTTAAAAAGAAAAATATTTGATTCAAAGTAATCAAATTGTTTGCATTGCATAAAGAATTTGTTTGATTAACAAGCGAATTTAAAATAAAATTTTAAAATTGTCTGCTTGCTGTGCTAGTATTTTCTTTCTTTACTTGAGTTGGCATCAGTATTATGTTATTCTGAAAACAAAATTTTTCGCTGTTTTGATCAATTTATACTCCGTGTTTATACTAATTGGTATCTTTTTTTCGCTTGTCAAAGGATTATTGCGTGTTTATGGGTAAAGCAAGTGATATTTCTCCTAGAAAACTAGCTGTGGTAAAGTGTCTCATCCAAGAAGATCACTATACACAGCACGAAATCGCTAAAAAAGCAAAAATTGCTCAAGGATCTGTGTGTAGAATAAAAAAATCTTTGGACTCCAAATGTGAATTTGAAAATTCTAGAGTAGGGAAATACGGAAGGAAAAGTAAATTTACTGCAAAAACAGAAAGGAAATTCATTCAAATTGCTAAAGCTAACAGAAGAGCATTGACATGAACTAAAAATATCTTTACAAGCGTATGGCGTAAATGTATGTGATTCTTCTATCCGTAGAAAGCTCATCTCAGCTGGACTCAGTGCTCATTGTCCTCGAAAAAAGGCTAAAATCACATCTGCTATGGCAAAGAAGAGACTTGCTTGGGCAAAAGTTGTGCAAGAACAATTCGGAAATGACTGGAGCAAGGTGAGAAATATTAATTTTCCTTTAATTAATCAGTTGAATTTAAGTTGTTCATTTCTTTTCCTGAAATCATGTTTTTTGCATACTGACTAAAGATGCAGAACTGTTTATAAATTTGATGAAAAATTTTTCATAAGAATATTTCTCTACAAATTACATACCTTAAAGTATGTTTTATCTTTTAGGTATGTTTTTCCGATGAATTCCGATTTTCCGATTTGCGATATCAGAAGAAAGTAGTCAATATGTCAGGAGAAGTACCAATGAAGCATTTTCCCCTAATTGCATAACACAAACGATTAAACATCCTACTAAAGTAATGGTTTGGAGCGTGATGTCTGCTTAGGGTACTGGACGTTTATACATTGTAGAAGGCATGATGGACCAGCATCAGTATAAAAAAGTGCTTGAACAAAGACTAATTCCACAATTAAAAGACTGGTTTCTAAATGGAGACTTCATATTCATCCATGATGGAGCTCCGTGCCATAAAGCTTCATCTGTGACCACATATTTGGACGGAAAAAATATAAAAACACTTCCATGGCCTGGAAACAGTCCAGATATAAACCCCATAGAGAATCTTTGGGCCATTGTAAAGAAAAAATTAAAGAAATGCAACATCACAAACAAGAGTGGTCTGATAGAAAGACTCATCCAAATTTGGGACCATGACAACGAAATACAAATTAATTGCCAAAAACTCATATAAAGTATGCCAAGACGTATTGAATCCTTAATAAAAAATAAGAGAATGCACGCTAAATATTAAATGTATCGGTGTTTTTTAAATAATGTATTATTTCTTTAATATAACAAGATTTTATTGTAAATTTCACAATTATTCTGATAATTTTCACACGTCTGTATATGCTTATTTAAATTTTTTATTTTGCTAAATAAAATTTAAAAAAAAAATGCTTTACATTTTGCAAATAATGTACGAAATATAAATATGCAGATTGGAGTGACTGGGGAAAGAGGGGGGGGGGGCGGTACGGTTGTTGTACCGGTACAACAGAATATTAGGGCTCCGGTACTTTTTTTTGTTAGAAATTAAGTCCTGAACTAGAGAGTAGGGCTGCGAATTCGGTGGGGGAAAATGGCCGACTTCAACCGCAACTCCGGGCTGGCTAATATATTAGTGTGCCTGTTGTTTAAAATTATAAGGATACTCAAGTAAAATGCAGCGAAAATTTCACTAATTCGACATTAATTCAGAATATGACTGACTAAATCAAGCTTAGTTTGTTTAATGCATCCTACCATCGATGCCAGTAGACAAGCACTTGCTTAGGGCTTTGAAAAATAAAAAATATATAATTTTCGCTTTATTAATTTTACAATTTCGCGTCCAGTAAACCCGAAAAATCCAACCATCGAAATCTTAAGAGAAAAACAAAACAGAAATTTAACTATTTTGGATCCGTGGATTCTGAAAAGAAAAGGCGAAATTGTTACAATTTTGTTGTTATTTCGTGTCCTCCAGACCCGAAAAATTTCGTTGGACAGGAAGAAAAATAAAGAAGAAAATTTTACTATTCTTTACAAATTCTTTAAAAATTTGGGGATTATTATGGGATACTAATTGGGATATTTTAAGTTTTGACGTACAATCCTTTCCTAATGATTGGAAATTTAATCCATCGAAACGCGTTGTTCTTAAAGCCATGTTAAAATTCTTTGATACTATTGGATTCATTGCACCATTTTCTGTTCGTATGAAAAGTTTGCTACAGGAAACATGGAAAAGGGGTTTGGAATGGGATGAAAAATTCCCTAATGATTTAAAAATTGAATGGGAAAATTGGTGTGCAGAAATCGAACATTTACATTAATATGAGGTACCCCGCAAATATTTTCCACAGGGTTTGGACTTTTCGGACCTAATCGAAATTCATATATTTTCAGATGCTAGTCCTAAGGCTTATGGGGCCGTAGCTTATTTTCGATGTACCACAAGTGATAATAAAATTATGACTAGTCTTATTTGGGCAAAATGTCGAGTCGCCCCGATTAAATGTTTGACAATTCCTCGGCTTGAATTAATGGGGGCATTAATAGCTGCAAGGATGTCTAAATATCTAAAAAATGCATTTAATTTTCAAAATTTGGAAATCCATATCTGGTCAGATTCCACAATTACGTTACATTGGATCAAGGGATCAGCCATGGATTGGAAGCCCTTTGTGGCTAATAGGGTTGTAGAAATACAATCTTTGACTAATCCTAAAATATGGAAGTATATTGCGGGTAAGGATAATCCTAGTGATCTCGAGGCGAAAATTTACATAACCTCCTAGAAAATAAATTATGGTATTACGGTCCTGAATGGTTGTCATTACCAAAGGACAGTTGGCCGAAACCTGAAAAGATACATTTTAATGAAAATATTTTGAACGAAAGAAAATCAACAAATTTGAGTTCTGCTCAATTATCTTGTACAGTAGGTGTTGTACCTCCAGAGTCTTTGTTAAAATTAGAAAATTTTAGTTCTCTTTCCAAATTACTTAATATCACAGCCTGGATCTTAAGATTTGTAAATAATATCAATAAATCAAAACCTAAAATTTCAGGTGAGCTCACAGCTCAAGAAATTGAAAAGGCAGAATTTTATTGGTTAAAACAAACCCAGTTATCTGTCTTCAGTCGTGAAATTGATTTACTAAAAAAGGGAAAGTCCATCGATAAAGATTCAACCTTGTATAGTCTGAATCCAAAATTGGATGAGAATGATTTGTTAATTTTATCTGGAAGATTACAATTTTCAGAATTATTTCAAAGGGAAAAGCACCCTTTTATACTTCCATATGGGAGTGCTTACACCAAATTGTTGATTCGAAATGCCCATGAAAAGGTTTTCCATTATGGAATTGCAACAACTTTAGCTCACTTACGAGAAAAATATTTTATAATTAGAGGACGAAAAATGATAAAATCTGTACTGAAAAATTGTCTTATTTGTACAAAATTTAAAGCTTCTCCTGGGAAGCAAGAAATTGCACCATTGCCGAAAGATCGTATTACAGAATCACCACCCTTCTATACCTGTGCTGTAGATTTTGCAGGACCTATTTATGTCAAAGCAAAAACTGGCCAAAAGGCCTATATAGTTCTTTTCACGTGCGCAGTCACTAGAGCTGTGCACCTCGAACTGTGTACCAATTTAACTACAGAAACTTTCCTTTTATCATTTAAAAGGTTTATTTCTCGTAGAGGAATTTGTCGAACAATCTACAGTGATAATGCGAAAACATTTATAAAAGCTGATAATTTACTCAGAGAAATTTGGAGCCGAATATCGAAAGAGGAAAATTTACGATATTTTAATAAAAATAGAATCATATGGAAATTCATTATTCCAAGAGCCAGTTGGTGGGGCGGTTTTTGGGAACGCATGGTTCGTTCGGTGAAAACTTTTTTGAAGAAAGTTCTCGGAAGATCTTGTCTCTCATATGAAGAAATACAAAACACTTTAACTGAAATCGAAACTATGATTAATGGTCGTCCATTAACATACGTTTATGAAGAAAACAGTGAACCGCTTCCACTTACTCCTTCACATTTCCTGATCGGCAAACGAATAAATTCTCTACCTGATTTTCACTGTGTTACTGAACCTAAATCGAATAAAATAACGTTAACGAAAATATTGAAATATCGAGATCAAGTTTTAAACCATTTCTGAAAACGTTGGAGGTAGGAATATTTGCTAAAACTGCATTCTGCCAATTTTTCAGTTCCTGTCAAAGCTCCGACTAAATTCGAAATCGATGATGTGGTATTAATTAATGAAGATAAAACTCCAAGGCACATGTGGAAATGCGGCAGAATTACAGAGCTCTTTTTAGGAAGAGATACGAAAGTTAGATCTTGTGCAATACAAACTGAATCTGGTGTAATAAAAAGACCAGGGCAATTGCTACATAAACTGGAACTTGACATTATGGACTAATTTTTTGAACTTTTCACTTTTAAGAACATTTTGTTTACATTTTCATTCTTTAACTTTTTCTAATTCAATATTTTGTATATTTCAGTTTCAGTAGTTGTTCCTGTGAAAATAGAATTAATTGTATGTCTCATTATTGTAAGTATGTTCTAACTTTTAATTGTCTTATTAAATGCAATTTGAAATTTTTGATAAAAATTTAGTTAGAATGATAACCCCCTTTCTTTCTGTTTGACTTGGCGAAAATTAATCATCGCCAAGAATTATGGTAACCCTATTTTTTACTTTACTATTTTTCAGTTTGTTTTTAATGTAGATATAAGTAAATTCTGAAGCGAGCGATCACCGCTATATGTGATGTGAACCAGGATTGCTTGGTAATAATAATAATAAATATCTTAATATTCAATTCTTCGAGTTTTTAATTATTTGAGTGCTGATTTATCATGAATAGATAAAATTGTTCTGCATACATATTTTTATTTTGAATTGATGTGATTAATGACGCAGAAGATTTGTTTTCATTCGATTGTTCTTGAAATCCCTCACTAGCTGAGGTCAATCTGTAAAAAAGACCGTTTTTTACTTTTTCGATTTTCATCGGGGTATTTTTTTTTTCAAGAGGATGCTTTTATTTTAGGAACCGGTTTTGAAAATGAAAGTGTCCTGATTAAAAATACTTGTAAACGAAATTGAAAAAGTAGAAAACGTCCTGCATACAGATCGACATCAGCTAGCCACTGCAAAAAATCATCTAAAAATAGTGAAATGCGACCGAAGATATCTTCATAAATTTCTTCCATAGGAATAGCATTAGCGAACAGGTTTTTTCACGTGACTGATTGGCGTGAAAGGACTGTCACGTGACTGGCCTTAACAAAAAATTGTCTTTATCCTGTTGGTCCGACCCATTTCAAAAATTGCCTTCATTTTGCGGTCCTGGTGCCCTTGCACCTTTCTCTATCTGGGATTCCGCAAACACAAAAAATCCGAGGGAAAGGGACTAAATGTTAAATAGAGTTTACAATACAAAACGGTTTTCATCTACTCGTTCACCGGGAAGTATAATAGGCATCTTTAACTTAGGTAGAGTGGTATAGTCCAAAAATAACAATAATAATTCCTTTCATAGATTTAAAATTATATACAATTGGTTTAATTTCACTTTAACAAAACAGGTTGGAGTCGGAGTCTGCTTGTTTTTCGGCTACTCCGACTCTTTTGCTCAAAAATGGGCCTGACCCCGACTCCGCAGCCTTGCTAGAGAGACACAACATGAAGTTTCGTGGGTCTGTACCAGAGAAAAAATGATAATATTAGCTCTGTATCACAGAGAGTATAAGTGTGGTATCATGAAATTTAATATGGTGTGATTGTATTCATTTTATTTAATAAACTATTTAATCACTAAATTGGCTCTCCCATCCTGACTGTTAAATTGCCATTTCCTTGAAATTTTGGATAATCATCGTTTTCACCAACCATTAATTTTATAAATTTATCTTAAGATTTCTCCAAAAAATACAGAGCAATTGAAAAGTACGAGTTGTGTTGAAGTTTTAGCACTCTACATAGTTGCCAACCTCCCGATTTTTTTAATACTAGTAAATTCTTAAAAAAATATCTTTATTTAACTGCAGAAACTGTGCGATTGTATAGAACAAGTATTTCTGCATAAAAATATCTTGCTAAAAAATCGGGAGGTTGGCAACTATGATTTTGATCCACAATCTACAGATATATTGAAAAAACACAAACTCTGAAAAATGTATTTAAATATTGCAAATCTAATACATTTAAAAGTAAATAGATGCAGTAAAAAGCCTATTTCACATAATCATGTAACTTCACTAGAGGTATTTAAATTCGAAAAACAAATCATATTTTTGCCACTTTTTCAATTATAGATAAAATTTAAGGAAATGAAATACAGTAATACCTCGACTTAACGTCAGCAATTCGTTCCAAGGCTAGCGACGTAAATCGAGGTACATTTAGATGATAAAAAAAGATAAGTAATAAAAAATTCACCAAAATCTAATGAACATACCCTATTGTATTTAGGGATTATGTTACATGCATTTAACATTAGCAAAAAAAAATGCGTTTGCAATACTAGGATTTGGAATAAACTTAGGCGTAATCAGCCTTTTGAACGGGGAGGGGGGGTGCCCAAATTTTAACCTGAACATGTTGGGTCAAACAATATCTTATACAGTAAAACCTGCTAAAACAGGACCCCATGAACCCGGTCGAATTTCCATTTTAGGCAGGTTTTCAACTTAGAAGGTACAATTGTGTGGTATTTCTTTTTAAAAGGTCCCAAACGCTATTTTTGTTTGCGTGAGTCAGTATGAGAAGGGGTTTAAAACTAAATCTAATGGTAAAAATATACATATATATATAAATATCCTTGCAGCAGTGACATAAGACAGTGACTAAGTGTGGACATAAGTGTAAAAACTTTTGGCACCCTAACTTCTTATGAAGATTAAAAAAGGCTTTTAACCTTTAACTGATGTCGCAGAAATTATCACATAACTAGTGTGAAGCGGTCTGTGAGACCGCTATATCGGAAGATTAATAAAAGGCACGATTAACTGATAGGATGGCGTTTTTGTAGTAAACTTATTGTACAGGACTGTTATAATTAAAATTCACCTATTCAAAAGTCTCTGGTGATAGTACTAAAGTTCCAAACGGAACAAAATTTCGGTAGTGTTTGTAGTTAAACTGAAATTTGCAAGTTAAACTATAAAAATGGAAAGAAGCCGCTGTCTAAGAGACCGGTAACATCAGTTAAAGGTTAATAATGCTGGAATATATAGGTGCAGGGGAACACTGCACGAGATCTAAAATTATCTCAGCCAAAGTCTTGCAGATGAAATTTTGCGGGATGATAAATCGCAGATATTACATGCGGTACACCAGTATAGTATATACGCACAGAAGTTTTTCAGAATGTGACTCCATGACTTCTTAGGGATCACCGGAGGGACCCAAGATATTTTGTAGGAAAGTCCATATAAATAATTATTTTATTATTATAAATAATTATAATCATTAATACCGTAATTTCCTGCCTAAATCCGCGAAAAAAACAATCACGTTTCGATCCAGAAATTTTATTTCATTATTGAAGTTAAATATTTATCGCGATTTAACAAGTTACGTTTTATGAAACAAGATTTCTGGGTCCGAACATAACTGTTTGATCCGCGGATTATAGGCCTGATATTACCGTAATTTATGTTTTTACCACAGAATATGTCAAATATATGAAGCAAAGCAGGTCATGATAATATACACTAAATTTCATCAAGATGATAAAAATTATACTATCATGATGAGACTATAATAATAGAGATAGGTGCTTCTCTGTCTCTGTGTGTGTAACTGAACTCTGTAAAAACAATGCAGCCCGCAAAGCCGTAAGATTTGACAGGACCCGTACGCCTGAAATCATGCATATCGAAGACAATTTCTGGAATTTTTATGAGTTTTTTTTTTTTTTCAAATTAGAAAAAAAGAATCCGATTTCAATATTTTATCCAGTATAAACTTTGTCTTCTTTTCAGTAAAGTGTTTTCGAGATTCTTAAAGAGATTTTTCAATTTTTAATGCGATTTTTGGCGGTGGTTTTCGTACTTTGAGGCGATTTTTTGACTTTTTTTGAAACAGAAAAAACTCTCCGATATTTCTTGCAATTGCCGTAATTAAATTCGAATTGGAAGAATGTCAGATCAGTTCTTATAAGGAAGCTGAAAATTTAATTTGGCTCGAAATAAAAAACGCAATAATTCAAGATTAGCTTCTTTCGAGACAGAAGAGGTCGTAGCTTGCTCGGGAGTACGTTGACGAAGGCAGTCCCCACCTCGATCCTACAATTGCTTAATTCTACGTTCGTTAAAAGAAAAGAAAAAAAAAACGAAACGAAACTCCACTAGTAATCAAGTTTTCTTTGAGGGACAGGGTTTGAAATAACGTGCGGGATAGCGCGATTTGCGCACAGTAAAGGAAAGTCCCGCATAATAAAAAATGCTGTGCAGTATTTCCCCCTCCAATTTTTTCACAGACCTGTGATTCTTCAGTGAGTATTTAAAAATTTTTTTGAAGTCCGATTTTTATTTCTTTTATGGAATTTTTCAAAGTCAATTCGTGAATTGGTCCCGGAAAATTGAGAATTTCTTCAAACGATCGTGGAAAAATATCGGGAACTTCCATAAAAGAGTGCAGAAAATAATCGCGAATTTCGTCAAAAGATTGCGTAAAAAATTACGAATTTAGATAAACGATTGACGAAAATTTTTTGCAAATTTCGTCACAATGTCGCGGAAAAGAGTAGAGAATTTTGTTAATTGGTTCGGAAAGATATCGACAATTTTCCCGATCAGTCGCGCAAAACTATCGCGAATTTGAACAAATGACCCGTGTAAAAAAAATCAGTTTCGTCAATCGGCCACAACAGAAAATAAATTTCAAAGGATCGCGGTAAAAAAGTGAATTTCGTCAATGATCGTAGAAAGAAAACACGAATTTCATCGAAGGATCGTGCAAAAGAAATGCCAATTTCGTCAAAATATCGCGGTAAAAAACACGATTTTTGTCAAAGGTTAGTGGTGAAAAGTGCAGATTTTGACAAAAAATCGCGTAGAAAGACGTGAATTTCGTCAAACGATTTTGGAAAAAAATTGTAAATATCATGAAATGATGATACACAGAATAAAATCGCGAATTTGGTCAAACTTTACTGCACTGGGTTATAAGATTGAAACTGAGTTCCTTTTCTACTTGCAACCATATTCCTTAAACGAATGTCAAAAAATGGCCGCGAGACACGAAATTCAACCAAACAATCAAACTCCAGATTAATTTGAATTTCCTGTGCTATTATTTTTCATTTTCAAAGGAGGCAGGGGATTTTAGAATTATCGTTTCAAATCTGCATTCCCTTTCAATTTTTTTGCTTCTTTCTAGATATTAAACTACGAAAGCAAAGCGATAAATAGTTTCCATCCTCGTCAAGAACTTGCGTTAATTTCTCAAGAAATTGCAGCAATAGAAAGAACGGCATTAAAAAAAAATCTCACCCAAACAAAAGACCTCAAGGGATAAAGCCACCTTTTTGACTTACTATGACTAATACAGATTCTTGTAAATATTCTAGTTTTAAAAAAGGTAAACAACATAACTTTCTTTAAAAAAGAAAGAAAGAAAAAAAGAACATGGGTTTCTTTTTTTACATTTCAAACTTAGGTTATTTGTTTTCTGAACTAAACTAATTTGCTAAACTAATTGAACTCTGCTTTCACTTCTTTTTTCTTTTGTAGATTTCGATTTTTTTAAATAATTGTTCTTGAATCTGCGCAACCAGGATTTCACTGTGAAAAATAGTAGCTTATTTATGTAAATAACAGTAAATAAATTTTGAAATTAGCTTAATTTTCTGGTGTATAAAAATTCCAACTGACTTTTTTTTTTATCATATCATAATATTAAAATATTTATTTTCTTAAAAAACGTCATAAAAACACATTAAAAGTAAATTAAAAACTCTTTATTTACATGTTTCAACTCATTTTCTGAGTCAATGTATCGTTACAAACTGCTGAACCTCTTAAATAAATATCAATGGAATCTCTTATGAATTACTTACTAATTGATTCAGAGCTCCTTTGATAATTCTAAAAATAAAACTATTAATGAAGTTGCTATGAAAAGAGTTGTAGCAAATTATTTCCCAGGTTTCTTTGAACATATAAAAAATCATTTAAGAAAATTTGGCTTATGTTTGATCGCGAAGCCGCCTCCGAAATTAAAGACACTTTTAAATACTAAAATTGATCCGAATAATAGAGATGACCTCTCAGGAGTTTAAATGATTCCATTTATTAGGGAGGGAGGAATCAAAAATCATATAGGTATAACCCAACAAAAATTCAATATCAGATGTAAAGAACATATAGCGGACATAAAATACAATAGAGGTAATACTGCTTTATCCCGGCTAAATCAAATAGAGAACATTAACATACTTTTTAACGAGAGTAAAATCATCTACAGGTCTAATTTTTATTTACAATTTTTCATAAGAGAGTCCATTGAAATTTATTTAAGAGGTTCAGGAGTTTGTAACGATACATTATCTTTTCGTATCCCGAATTTATGGGTTGAATGGTTAGATAAATTACAATATCGCGATCTAGAGGGAACACGAGCAATCGCGAAAATATAGGGTGCGTTACATTATTACTTGTTTATTTTTGATGATTTTTTCCATTTTTCATTATGCATTTGTAATTTTCTATTATACATTCTGACAACGACTCATAAAATGAGTTGAAACATGTAAATAGAGTTTTTAATTTACTTTTAATGTGTTTTTATGACGTCTTTTAAGCAAATAAATATTTTAATATTATGATATGATTAGAAATGGACATAATTTTGACTTACTACTCTCGCACTTATTTACATTAGACTTTTTTTTTAGTTTGTTATTATTATTTATTTTATCTTTACTTTTCATTAAATATATAAACATGCAAAGATTCACACTTAAAATTGTATTTATATAATTAAACTGCATTATATAAAAATATTAAACAAGGAAAAAAATTGATTTTCGAAAGAAATTACTACATACACTTATTCTAATTAAAAATCAAGAATCCCAGACTTTAAAAATCATATTAAAAATATAAAAGCATATTTTTAATAAACCATCAAACATTTGAAATATTTGAATGAGGAAACAAAATGAAAATATATTTGTTCACTTATTTTAATTTATTTCTCTGATAAAAATTGTTGATATTCATTGAAATAACTGTAAATAATTTTAAATAACAAAAAAATCCTGGTCTATAGATAATAAGCATTTAATAATAAATAAGCATTTTTTTTTTTTTTTTTTTTGGTACTTTGCATTACATATTTATTTAAACATGCAAAATTTCATAGTTAAAAAAGCACTTATATGCTACAAAACATACATTTAAATCATATTTTTCGTAAATTTCAATTATTACACATATATTTTCAATTGCTGTTCGAAAATGATAGATAAAACTTTTCATTCCGAAAAAAAAAGTTCGAGCCGGGTTGAAGAAACTCAAATCCAGCATGCTGCTGATCGCGCTTCTGAACTGCTTGCAAAAGAAGGAAATTTATCCGATTATGAACTGTAGCTTAAACTTTGAGACTTATTTTCTCAAGACACCCTGGGGGTTGTGCTTTATGGTGCTCATATTTATATACTAACTATACTCTTTCGATACACAAATGTTCATCGCATTCGGTGAGAACAACCTCGGACCCTCTCCTTGTTAGTTCATTAGAAGCTTAGACTTACATATCGTGATTTTGTCTAAAGAAATGGACACTCACAAAAGCCCCAAACTGAATATTTTACGTTAATTGTATGATATTAAGTTAATTTTAGAATTAAAATAATTAGAGCAATTAATACTAATAATTAGTTTAATTATGTGTGTGAGTTTTAAGATTTTTATTATCTTCACGAGTATTGTGAGTAACAGTTAACATTGCTTCTTGTCAAGGGCGGATCTGGAGGGTCCTCAAGGGGGGGGGCGATTTTAGAAATTTGGAGACTCCAGTCTGATGCGCGGGTCGGGACTAATTTTTTTCACTGAGGGTCGGGTTTGGGTCCGGTTGACTTCTACTTTTTGCTGCGGGTCGGGTTTGGGTCCGGTTGACTTCTAGTTTTCTGCTGCAGGTCAGGTTGACTTTTTTCTGTGGGTCGGGTTTGGGTCCGGTTGACTTCTACTTTTTGCTGCGGGTCGGGTAAACTTCTACTTTTTGCTGCGGGTCGGGTTTGGGATCGGTTAACTTCCAGTTTTCTGCTGCAGGTCGGGTTGACTTCTACTTTTTTTGTGGGTCGCGTTTGGGTCCGGTTGACTTCTATTTTTTGCTGCGGGTCGGGTAAACGTCTACTTTTTTGCTGCGGGTCGGGTTTGGGCCCGGTTGACTTCTAGTTTTCTGCTGCAGGTCGGGTTGACTTCTCCTTTTATCTGTGGGTCGCGTATGGGTCCGGTTGACTTCTACTTTTTGCTGCGGGTCGGGTTAACTTCTACTTTTTTGCTGCGGGTTGGGTTTCGGCCCAGTTGACTTCTATTTTTCTGCTGCGGGTCGGGTTGACTTCTACTTTTTAGCTGCGCCTAGCGCGCTGGGTTTGGGTTAGATTGACATACATTATTTCGGGATTGAGTCAGTTTCGGATTTGGTTTTCACTATTGCGAGAAGGGTTCGGGTTGACCCGATTTTTGAAAAGTAAGTCTAAATATTTTTGAAGATAAAAACAATATACAGTAAAAGCTCCATAACGGACACGTCCAAATAATTATTTAGGGATACTTTTTAATCTTCAGGATTATGTAAAAAGTACTAATTTGGTATAAAACTGCTTGTCTCTTTATATCTAAGATCAGTTGTAATTCAGTAAAGAATGCTTTGAAACTTATCAAAAAACATACCGGGTGTCCCAAAATGGACTGACTGATTTTAAAATTCAATAACTTGCAAATGATGACAGCCATTTAAAAAAAATCTTGCAGGTTATGTAAAATGTCACGAGATTTTTTGCTGCAATTCTTGATTTTACTTTACAATAGCAGCGATAGATGGCGCTGCAATCAATCAGGGCCCGACTTAGGCTATGGGGGGCGCCGGGGCAAGAATCATTCTGCCCCCCCCCCCCTTCTATCTATAGATTTTATTGCCAATAATGTGGAAGTAGGAAGTAGCTGGTACTAAATTTCATACATATTGTATTGTATGCATAAATTTTGTACCCGGAACTGTTTACATCTGTATACAGAGTGTGACAAAAAGATGGTCACAACTTTAAGAAAAAATACTAGTAGGATAATAGTAGAAAAAAATGATAGATTGGTTAATACGAGTATTTCTTTGCAAAATTTTACTTTTCTTATCTACGTACGTTATAAGATGTCTAAAAGAAAATGTCCCAAATTGGTCATAATCAATGGTTTTAACTTGCCACGTTACGAGAAAAACATTAATAAAGAATTTCTTTTGAAAACAATAGAATACTAAGTTGTCATGATAAAATATTAATTATTAGTTTTCTAATGATATAGTTTGTTTTTCGCATGGGTGGCAGTGATGTAGTCGTAAAAAACCAGAGGGTATACGCCGTAGGCACAGGGTATACGCCAAAGTCAGGAATGTCATGCCTAGGGTATATGCTGTAGCTTAATTTGAGAAACAGAGGGCATACGGAGCTTCTTTAAAAAATCCAGAAGGTATACGGCGTATACCTTCCACTACATCCCTGATGGGTGGAGAGGGTACAGGAAGCAGATTGTTTGAAAATATATGAGTTTTGGCTGCTTTTGGCTAATTTAATCATTTGGCACCTTTTAATGAAATTCCTGAGTACTCTCATGGGGGCCCCCTAAAAAGGGGGGCCCGGGGCAGCTGCCCCTGCATAAGTCGGGCCCTGCAATCAATAGTCGTTAAATCGGGGCCCAATTTCTGGCCTTCCTCCTCCAGGCACAGATTTAGCGTCTATTGCTTGCAGCGCCCTCTATCGTTGCTATTTTAAACTAAAATATAGAATCGCAGTAAAAAAACTCCTGATTAGGGGTGATTCCCAATAAATAATTTAAAAAAAATCTGAAATTCAAAGCAAATTTTCTGAAAGGTTACAGTAGAGGGAGGGGGGGGGGGGATTCAATCCTGGCACTAATTATTTTTATTAGATGTAAATTTCCAACTGGGCGAAAAATGTCCGGACCAGGATTTTTCGCCCAGTTGGAAATTTACATCTAATATGATTTGTTTACCAATTAGTATAATTGTGTTAATATTAAACTAATTATTTTTGTTGCAGGTCGGGTTAACTGTTTTAGATTCGGGTCGATTTCAGGCTGAGTCGCTGAGTGCAGATTCTTGCGCAAGCTGTGTTTGTGTCAACCCGTTTCTTCAAAAGTTAGTTTAGTATATTATTTCAGATTAAAAACGATATCTATAATAATAAACATATAGATATATATATGTGTGCTGTTTTCTAAAGAGACCGCTGTATTTTTTCGACGACTCTTTGGTGAAATTTGCATTTCTTCCACGACTCTTTGACAAAATGCGCGTTTTCCACTACTCTTTGACAAAACTCGCGTTTTTCAGCAATCCTTTGACGAAATTCGAGTTTTATCCGCGATCCTTTGACAAAATTTGAGTTTTTTCGAGAGTCTTTGACCAAATTCGCGTTTCTTTCGCGATCCTTTGATGAAATTCGCGTTTCTTTCGCGACCCTTTGATGAAATTCTCGTTTCTTTCGCGACCATTTGATGAAATTCACGTTTCTTTCGCGATTCTTTGATAAAAATTGCATTTTTTCGCAAACCTTTGACGAAATTCGTGGTTTTTCGTGGCCATTTGCCAAAATTCCCGTTTTCTGCCGCGATCCTTTGACGAAATTTAAGTTTTTTCTGCTGCCCTTTGACGAAACTCACTTTTTTCTCGATCATTTGAAGAATTTCGCGTTTTTTCAGCGACCCTTTGACCAAATTCGCGCTTTTTCGGCGTCTCTTTGAACAAATTCACTCTTTTTCGTCGTCCTTTTGACAAAATTTGCGCTTTTTCCGTGATCCTTTGGAGGAATTGAAGTTATTTTTAGACTGACGAAATAGATTTTTTATGACGACCATTTGTCAAAATTCGTGACTATTTTTATGTCCGAATTTAAGCATTGATGATTTTTTTTTTTTTTTTTTTTTCTGAACCGAACGCCTTAACCCTCTCGCCGCGTATTTTTAAGCAAAATAGCTTCAAAAATTGCGCATTTATTTTATTACATATTTCAAATCTTCATATATTTTAGAGTTAAAATATGCCCGAAACCTTTGTGAAAGAGTTTTTTTTTTTTTTTTTTTTTTTTTAAATAGAATTAGATCATAAAAAAAAAAAAAAAAAAAAAAAAGATTTGCTGCGGAAATCGCGGGTTGTGCAAATTTTTCTACTTTTACGTTGGCCGTGGAAATCGCGGGATGCGCAGCGAGAGGGTAAAATTTTTGGAAAATTCGGAACATAATCACCCCTGCTCCTTGACTTCTTACATAACTCTCCTGCAAGTATTTGTTTTAATAGCTGCCACCATTTGCAAGTTATTGAATTTTAAAATCAGCCAGTGCATTTTGGGACACCCTGTATGTTCATTAGCTATGGGATGATGGATGAAAGAAGCATTTAAAAAAAAAATAAAGCGGCCTTCGATATGTCAGTTAGAGGTTTCCCCGGGCTGAAATTTTCTGGCCTAAGTCCAGGTCCAACCCGCACAAAAAAATTATCGCCCGGCCCGGTATAAAAGCTAAAAAATCGACTCCAGCACAGCCTGCATTTTGCCTTTAGAACTATTCATAAAGCACACCAAACTTACTTATGCTCATATTTTATTTTCAGATTATGTTCCAAATTCATGAATACATAAAAACGATATTATTAAGGACTATTTAGGCAAGTATGTACATAAACACTACTTAAAAATATGAGACAATTACATTCAAATGAAAATCAAGTTAAAAAAATCAGTTTAGAATGAAAGAAACGGATGATAAAAGAAAATCACAATTTTAAAGCTCTACAAAGAACTAGTATGTTGTGACCATCACAAAACTTTCTTCTATCTCATACATGTCAATACTTCAAAATTCACTATCTCAGTTCCAATCTGTGTTCATCATGAGAATTCTAAAAATATGAAATTCCGTGCATTAGTTCTCGAGGTATGACTGTCACTGAAATCGTGTAAATGCAGCATAGCAGCGCCATCTATTGGGTTATTTACACCAGAACCTAATTATCACCAACTTATGTCAACGTCTAACTGAATATGAAGTGTGAGGAAAATTCGTGAATTAGTTCTTGAGATAGAGGTATTGCGCAAATCATGACAAATGCAGCATAGAAGCGCCACCTGTTGAACGATTTGCAACAACAAATAATCAGCGGCAATATTAATCAAGTTATACTTAAATCTGAAGTTTGATGAAAATTCGTGCATTAGTTCTTGAGATAGAGCTAATGAGGAAATAGCTCAAAATGCAGCACAGCAGCGCCACCTATTGGGCGATTTACACAAACACGTAGTCAGCATCATTCCATATAAAGGACTAACTAAATCCGAAGTTTGATGAAAATGTGTGCATTGGTTCTTGAGATAGAGCTACTGCAAAAATAGTGTAAATCCTGCAAAATGCAGCATAGCAGCGCCACCTGTTGGGCGATTTATACCAAAACGTAAACAGCATCCATTCATGTCAAGGACTAACGGAATCTGAAGTTTTATAAAATTCCGTGCATTAGTTCTTGAGATAGAGCTTTTGCGGAAATCCTGCAAAATGCTACATAGCAGCGCCACCTGCTGGGCGATTTACACCAAAAACTAATCAGCACCAATCTATATCAGGGACTACCTGAATATAAATTTTTATTAAATTCTGCGCATTAGTTCTTGAGATAGAGCGCCCACAAAATTTGTGTCACATACAGACAGACAGACGGACAGACAGTCGGAATTTAGAGGAGTGCACAGGTCGCGATCGGGCCAGTAACGCTTATCATAAGGACTGACACGGACTGAACGTTTAGCTTTTATTCCGGGCCGAGGCCCGACTTGGAAATTTCGGCCAGTGCAGACCTCTAGGAAGAATGAAGTCCAGGCCAGGCTCGACCTGGAAGAAAAAGAAGTCTGGCCAGACCCGAATCTGCAGAAAAATTTAAGATCAGGACACGGCCTGACTCTAAAAGAGGGAAGACCTGACCCAGCACGAGTCTTGTGGATTAAAACTGGTGCGACCCGGGACGGGTCGCGCCGCGCTCGAGCTTCGCCCCAATCATTTCTCGTGAGGATGCATAATGCGTTTTTCAAACCCTTTATTTGCCCAAGGGGGTTAGATCCGCCATTGCTTCTTGTATTAACAGGGTTTAGTGTATATATTTTTTGTTATTTTTAAGTTTCTTTATTTTTAAACATAGAAGTCACTTATTGCTTTAAAATACCAGAAAACGTTGTGTCATTTAGGATAAAAACCATGCCAGTCATGGAAAGAAACTGTCTTACTGGCTTAAAGGGGTTTTAGAAAAATTCTTAGTCACTTTGGCTGAAGAAAAATATTAAAGCTGTCTATAGAAAGAGATCTTTACTAAACCAGATTTATGGTTACAAGTGAAGTTTGAGATTTCAGTGCAATATTTATAACTGAGATTGAGCTAGAAATTTAGATTTTTTTAATACAAGAGTCTTTGCCTACAAAGGACTGCACAACGTTTTTGGATGTATGCCAAATATTTGGTTGGAAAACTGTTTTTACTTTCCAGACACATACAATGTAAGGAAAGTATTGTAATCATAATGTATTTGTGTGTAAGTGACTATGATAGTTACCAAACAATGTTTTCAACCAAGGACTTATTTGGCAAATAGATTATAGGCCATTGCCATAAAAAATGTATGTATTTATGAACAAATCAGACAATGAGTGCCTTTCAAATCATTTTTCAACCACTTTATGAACAGAGAAAAAAGATAAGTATTTTCTTTTTTAACTCAATTTTTTAATTATTTTCATTGCTCATACTTATCTTAAGTTGATAGTCTCATGTTCCACTAGAACGTGACTGAATTTAATACACTTTCTTTTTTTCATAGAATTTTTTTAAAAAAAAGAGAAAGAAACAAAAATTACATCAAGTTTTATGAGTCAAATAAAAATGTATTGAAATTTTAAGTATTTTATTGTTGTTGAAGAAAACTAGCTGAATATCTACAGTTAAAACTTTCAATTAGCCGATGGCTATGTAAATTTCCATATTCATTTTAATTTATAGGCCTGAATCCCAGTATGGACAGAATGAAAATTCATTGAAAAGTATGTCATAGTAATAGAAAAATGTTTCAGCTTTATGAATGAAAGTATGTTATCTTAACAAGAGATTATTTTACCCAATGTAAACATTTCATCTTTGTAAAGTTAGGATCTAAGCTTATTTTTATATTGCTATTTATTTGAATGTTCTATAAGTAAAGTGTTCAGAAAGTCGAACAGAGTCATTCAAGCTTTTTACATTGAAGGATATTTTAAAAGACAATTTTGCCTACACTATTTACAAAAAATTACACAGATTTTTTCTTTTTCTGTTGGGGAGAAGAGGAGAAAATGGCAATAATGCTGGATTAGTGGATCCATTCCTCCTTCATTTTAACAGAATTAAAATTAATAAAATGAATTAATGAAATAAGATATTAATAAGGCAGCATCTACTAAAATAAAAAACAAAACTTTTTCAACTGATTATTATAAATGCATACATTTTTCTGGGAATATTTTTTGACATAGTTCAAAAAAAGAAAAGATTTTGCTTATCACTCATAGCAAGAAACTAAAATGATAACAGTTAAAACAAAATAATTTAATTTTCTTGCTTTTAGTCAATTTTTTTTTTTTTTTTTTTATGCACCAGCCTGTAAAGAAAAATAATAGCTCTTTTTTTAATGTGTGTGAATATTAGAAACACATTGTTATCAGTTACATCTTGCTAATATTACCTGAAACTTTTACTTTTTCTTTAATTTTGCAAATCATTCCTAAAAGTGATAACAGTTTTTTATATTATGAACTATGGCAGCAATTTATTGAAAATTATATGCAGGCAATATCTTTTTTTCATTTTCAAGTTAATAAATCGGTCAAATATTTTAATCCTTTCATAAAAGTGGTTAAAAACATAGGTTAAGTTAAATTTCCTTTTGAGGTTTCATACCTTTTACATCTCATCTTATATGGCCCTTAAAATATATTTTCGTTTACAGCCAGTTTAAGCTGCTTTCTGGGATCACTCAAAATTATCAGACAGCCGATTAAAGGACTAAAGCAGTCACAGAATATCAGAGTTTTATATTTAGCTAAATCAAATATTCAGCTAACTGGATATATGGATATAGGATATTCAATAACATGTCTCAATACCTAATAAGTACTGAACATTTAGTGAACCCTTACAGCAAAAAAGTTAATCTAGAAGAGATTTACAATATAGTCAGATTTTTTAATTTAAGAAATATGAATTTTATTGTTAATCATTTTACACCAAACTTTTTCATCTGACATAGTAAAGTATTTATTAAACATAAACAGGCATTCATACAAAAATGAATGAAAGATAAAAACAAAAAGCAAATAATTTTTGAAAAAACAGGGTAAAGTTCCATAATCAGGTATGCTCCCAATTATAATATTTTAATGAGCATGGCTTGGTGCCAATTTCATTGCTGCAATTAGGTTTGTTAGGTTTTTTTAGAGGTCATTTCTGAAATGTATTTATATTATGCTGTGTTATTTAACAGCTTACTGCAGAGAAAAAAAAAAAAAAAAAGATAAAATTTTGTTAAACAAGGCAAATACATTTTTTTGGTGTGTTTCAAATATTTGTTGTAGAATTAATTTTGATCAGATTAATTTAAATATTTTACAAATATGGAAATAGTTTTTTTCTCAAAACTTGTAAATATGTAAATTTTTGAATGCAGCAATTGAAAAATATAATTTTCTATTTTTCAATTTTTTTTTTTTTTTTTTTATACATCATATGCAAATTTTATGAAATTCTGCTTCTACAGTCCTTCAATTTGAGATTCAAGAAAAGGTAAGAGTGATTTTTAACTCTTTCTACGTTTGAACTCAATGCCTCACTGTTTGCCAACATAAATCTTATTTGATGCAAATCTTTGTGACATTCAGTTATGGAACTTTAGGCAAAAAAAACAACAGCAACAAAAAAAAAAACAGAACATGTTATTGGTAATAAGGCTGCCTGTAGCCTGCATCTGCTGGACCACGTGCTTGTAAGAGACTCGGTCCAGAAG
This sequence comes from Maratus speciosus, assembly GCA_963932465.1. Taxonomy (NCBI): domain Eukaryota; kingdom Metazoa; phylum Arthropoda; class Arachnida; order Araneae; family Salticidae; genus Maratus; species Maratus speciosus. Next base: position 281,961,704 of record OZ010800.1, on the reverse strand, counting down.
GTGGTGGGGCAGCAAGGGGCCTTGGAGGAAGTGATGCTCTGGCAGGAGGTGGAGGTACTGTAGACCCAGGTGCACCCCACTGAGGAATGTAGGAGCCAGCTCCTTCTTCATGGAAATGAGGTGGAGGATGCATAGGAGGCCTAGGTGCAGGAGCTCGAGGAGGTGTATAAGTTGCAGGTGGCTGATGATGTACTGGGGGTGGTGGTGTGGAATAGACAGTCGTGCTACCAGGTTGGTGAAGTGGTGGCTGATGGTGCACCGGTGGTGGCGGTTGTGAAAATGTAGGAGTGGTTATAGGTGGAGCTTGGGAGTATGCAGAGGAAGGTGTAGGATGCTGGTACGCATGTGGATTGTAGGCACCCCCTGGATGCTGGATGGCTGGCATGGGATGGGGAGGAGGAGCAGAGGCAGCAGTGTTAGGTGCATATGCTTGTGGCACATGTGTCTGTGGATGAATGTGAGGTTGTGACACACCATCGTCCTGAATAGGAACAGTTATCAGGTTAGGCCGAGCACTGCTGACTGGTATCGAGCTGGGATAGCTAGCAGGAGAGTGCGGATACTGGCGTGACTGCCCAGCCGGGCTTCCCATCTGGATGTTCGAATTTCTGGAGTGGTCAACAGGTTCCCTGTGTTCTTGTGCAGAATGCTGCATGTGTCCCACAAGCATTGGTTGATGGGACACATCCACATGTAAGTGTCCTCTCGGATCACGTGGGTCTCTCGACACAGCAATGTGACTCTGGGTGACTGAAGAAGACACAGTAGAGACTGCCGTTGAAGATGTAGCAGTAGCAACTGAGGATGGCTTGATATGTCTGTGATTAATGTGAGCCTGCATAAACATCAAAAGGAAATTTTATGTTTACAACAGCTATACATTTAATGAATAAATTAACTATAACATGTAAGGAACTAATTAATGAATAAATAGTTTACAGCAAAGGTTGCAAGCTCGCAAATATGACCAGCCTTTGAGACCCACAAATCTGATGCATATAGCAGATTCGATATTCTAAAAATTTGGTTTTAATTTTAATTTGTCAATATAAATAGCAATTATAAAAAAGAGGGGAAAATTAAAGAAATAGAAATCGCATAATAAATGTCTTAATGTATATGTCAGCCAGTCAGGTAATGACTTACATTTGATTACAATCATTAAATTTGTCAGGTTCTAATCTCCCAGCAAAGCTATCCTGTCAATGGGCATTATACTAGAAAGATGTGTACATCTGCGTGAAAAAATAGTTCCTTACTGAATTTTAAAGAAAAGCCACTTTAAATCTGATTGATTTAGATTTTTCCATTGAAAAGCGATTGACTGATTAAACAAAATTGATTTAGCTTAATTTATGTTCATATTTATGACAAATACTTGTAATATTCAAGAAAAGTGTATTCCTTCGCACATAAGAATTCAGGTGAGATTTTTGGCAGTAGAAACAAATGAGTAAGTAACCCTAGAATTCCATAAAGCTGTTTAGGGGTGATTTGCAATAAATAATTCCCAAGTCATTTCTGGAGAAAGAAGATTTTCGATGTCCAATCAAATGTTTCATTTTTTAAACTTCTTAAGATAGAATAAAAATTCCGATGGATTCCAATTTTTCGGAAAACTTCCCCATAAGTACATACCAAACATGTAGTGAAATATGTAAAACAGCGATAATTATCTTTAAAAAAAAACAAAAAAACAAAAAACAAAAACAAAAAAACAACAAATAAGTTTTTTATATACAACCTTCTTAGAGAACATTCACAATATAATTTTCATCCTTCTACATACACAAGATAAAAGTATTCTTATTTTAATTATAAAGAATTGATCTGCAGTTAAACTAATTTGTTTTTCAATCAATGGTATAAATTCAATATTTCAGCAGTATTTTAGATTCATAAACAAGAAAAAATTCACCAATTATCCATAATGCATATTTTAGTTCTATACGTAGATATAAGTTAATTTGATGAGTTAAATAAAATGTAATTTAACATAAATCAATTATCTGGAAATGAAATTGCAAAATCTGTAGATTATAGGAATGGGTAAAAGAATTTCTTCAATGTGGCCTAAAATATAAATTTGTAATTATTTAAGAACATAGTGAGAAAAAAATTGTTTTTTATTCTATTTTGATAGACATTTTATGAAATTTATACTGAATCTGAAATTGGAATAATATTTCTAAGGATATAATTAGACTATTTTCAAATTTTGCTTTAAACATAAAAATTAAAGAATGAGTCATTCCATGTCACATGAACACACCTTTTCTCCCTTGACCCCTCAGATTTTCATGAAACTTGGTTTATCAACTTTCCTTACATAGTTATGAAAGAAAACACTAAAATTATTTTTTAAATGTATTTCATTTTAATTTTATTAGCAAGCAATTAAAGCATTTTTCATTAAAATTTGCTACATCTTGAATTACTTAATTGCCATTTTCTCAAAAACTAAATGTGATACAAACTTGGTTTATATATCATGTTAAAGCTCTTTTTATGACCTTTAATTTGATATACAGCATGATAAAAAATTTAAAATTTAATAAAAAAAATTCAAATTTAAATTTAAATTTTAAATTTCTCAAAAAGTGACACTTTTAAAATTTTCAAAAAATTCTCAAATTGACTTCATATTCCCCTTGTACATTTCCCCAAGTTTTATGATGGGATCTCTATGGGATCAGAAGATACATGAAGTTCACATGTAAAGTGAAAATTTTAACTTGTACTTCAATATCTTCATTTTCAACTGATGACAAGTAATGAAAAAATTATATAAATGCCATAAACTAACATTTTTCACATTTTAAATAAATATTTCCATTTTCTAAATATATTAGAACATAAACAATAAGAAATGAAAAGTTGGATATTATTATTTGATAATTCACAAATATATATGCCTTATAAACACTATAGATCCTTTTATATTACAAGATTGTCTAATTTATTTTATTATATAGAATATAGGCAAATGCAAAGTAAATATTATCTTATATTTGCCGGAATGAAAGCGTTTTAACATTTCTTACAAAATAAAATCAAAATATATCAAAAATGAATTATAATAAAATAACTAAATAATTCTTTAATGAATAAGCCTAAAATACTGGTAAAAGACTTGCAAATAAATGCATAAAAAACAGCGAACAAAAATCTATCACGAACACATTTTAATTTATAACACATTTTATATATTAGGTCATGTTAAGATGATTTTCATTATTTGGGCAAAAATTCAAAATTTATTCTATAAATAAAGGTACTTGTAGGAAGGTTATTAAAATGATAAAATGATTTTGTATGAAAAAAAAAAATATTAATGCTCACTTACATACCCTTTTCAAGAAAATTTAAGTTCATTTATCTTAAACTTTTTAAAATTTTTCAAAAACACAACACATGATATAGTGAATTAATAAATTAGTTTATTTTTTCAATAATATACTTTTAAAATTTGCTTGAAATGCAAATATTTAAAAAGGACATTGCATATGAATTTAAAAAATATATAATTGAAAAAAATAATTAGTTCACTATGTCAAATATATTATGTTTTGTTAAGTGAACATTTTTTTTTTCCCATACAAAAACTTTTTATCATTTATTAACCTTATAAAAAGTATTTTCTTTTATAGAATAAATTTTGGTTTATGCCTAAATAATCTTTGTGGCATGTCAGTAGTTGGCTTTAGGCTAGTTTACATCATTTAGTAAACCTTCAAAGGCATTTTTATTGGCAGCTTTGGATTAAATTTAATTTTTGACAAACACAAATGGCAGAGAGATTCTGGCTAGCTTCGACTTTTTATGGCCTTTAAAAGAGTGAATGTGGCCAGTTTGAGGCTATATAGACCTTTTGATAAAAAGTTTGTGGCGTGATTGTGGGCATCTTCTTGTATTTACGGCCAATTCTCTTGTGGCCAAATTATGTCTGGCGTGACACTTTTTTGACGGAGCTGTAGCGGCCAATGATAGCGGGGCCCTAATCAAACACTTGGGGCCAAGGCTAACGTAGCCGTGAGCAGCCCAGAAGTTCTGTGTTTGTTGGGCTGTGGCTCTATTAGCTGACAGTACCAATAAATTATGTATGTGATTTTTAGAAAGTTATCCTTCAAAAGACTAGTGCCCAGTTTCATGATTTTTCAGCAGTTTCTTTACAAACTGCAGTCGTGTAAGTGACACTATTTTTGCTTTGTGAAAACAATGGACGAGAGAGAATTTCCTGTTTTCAATAACCATTGCTCTTTGGCAAAAATAAACACAGTCTTAACCTAAGAAAGGCATGTGAAAGCATTTAGACAAATCTGCTCTGGCCACCATTTCTTATTAGTGTATTTAATTTAAATGCAGTCGGGATGCTTCACATTCTGAATGTCTAATTGAGGCGTCAACTCTAGAAAATTTTTTTTTTTTTTTTTTTTAAATCACCATAATGTTATGGATGTCCACAAAATGAAAGTGGGAGAAATAGTTGATATCATAAAGATAGACAGAATTTGTGTGAAATATTTTGCATAAACATTTGCATATGAAAAAGCTTTGTGCGAATTGATGTTGCATTCTCTAGTAAGATTAAAAAGAACAATGTGTCAATGATTCAAAGCACAATTTGGCGATATTTCATTATAATCCAAAGGAGCATTTTTGCTGATTCATAACACTGTATGAAACATGAATCCATCACTATACATTTCAGTTCATTAGGCAGTCACGTGAGGGTTTGGAACCAGATGAAAAACACCCAAAGCAACCCAAAGTCACATTTAGTTTTATTTTAAGTTAAATTACTTTGATATTTACAAGTAAAAAGAAAATTACTTTTAATTTTAAATATTTATAACGAAGTTAAGCTTTCTCTTGCAGTTTTTATACAGGTATGAAACAGAATTTCAGGTTATGCATTAAAATTCCTTTATTCAAAATAAAGTTTTTTTTAACATACAAGTTAAAAAACAAAAATAGGCCTGTTTAATTGTTTAACTTAAAAGAAAGAAAGAAAATTAATAATATCATACTTTAATAAACAACTTCAAATTTTATTTTACAATCTGAAAGTAAAAGGGACAATTTTCTAAAAAATGTAAAACGTAAATTCTTAAATTTATTATAAAGAATTCAAATATCAATATTAGGAAAGCTGGCAATTCTTTAAACTTTTGAGTTACCTTTTACTCATGAATAGGGAACTTACTATATTTCATATTGTGCATTATAAATAAAAGTTTTTCGGCATTGTTTGGGGTCAAACCATTCCTGTTATCAGCATATATTAGCAGTGCTCTGCTCTGCCGGATATCCGGCAGAGAAGTCTAATATCCTATGGTATTTGGTATATTGAAAAATCAACCAGATACACCGGATATCAGACATTTGCCAGAAACCCGTTGCATTCCTATTATCTACTATCTTGAGAAAGGAAAAACAGTCACAAGAGAGTACTAAGCAGCATTATTAGAGTATTGAACAAAAGAAATAAAAAAGAAAACGTCACATATCGCAAAGAAAAAAGTGTTGACAATGTAATGGCTGACATATCCATGAAAGTGATGGTATAATTGAAATAACTGAACTACAAATTCCACCGCTTCTCGTATTCTTTAGATCTGTCTGATACGTTGTCATTCAGACTGCAGGTTCGGTAAATCCAAATTATTCCATAATGCATCGAAGAATAAAAACGTCTTCATAAATTAGTTCTAATATATTGTAAATAAAATTCGTAACTTGAATAAGTAAACACACTCTACAGTTCAAATTAAACTTCTTTCTTAAAAAACAACTATGTACATTTTATTTACAAATATATAGGTATATTAATATTATTATTACTCTCATTTGAGAGTTCCATTATTACCGTCAGACCAGTTCAAAACAAACTTTACATCTACACTGAAAAGAAAATCGGAAAACAATAAAAAGGGGGTTGCCACAATGCCGACTAACAGAAAATGGCAAGCATCGCCAAGTTGGCATTCTCAACATCCTGCCCCGGGCTGAACACTTAGTTCAGCATCTATATTAAACAATTTAATAAACATAAGAATATACTTACATACATGACAAATTTTCAGATACATACAGCTACAGATATAAAAGCAAAAATAATAAGAATGCTGCAATCTACGAAAGAAAATAAAACACATGAATTGTATGAAAATTAAACAATAATAAGGGTAAATATGAGTAACAAAAACAAATTAAATGTTCGATAATAGTTCTTATTTTTAGTGTAAGAGTTTTAGTGTCTTTTAGTCCACTAAGTCCAATTCAAGATTATATAGCTGTTATGTTGTAAAAACTTTGCATAACATTCACCCTTCTTAAATTTACATAAACTTAATTTTGTATATTCTGTTAATTTTAATAATCTACTTCCTTTCACCATCTTTCAATTTTGACAGCAAAATTTTATTAAGTTTTAAATATTAAATCCTAAATCTTTATTTTTAATTATTTCATTTAAAATTTCATTTATTATATTCTATTATCTTTTTCCATTTCTCTGGTAGACTTTCATAAAATTACTGAAATCGTTTGCCAGAGAAACGAAATTATTACTACTAAAGCTTCCCTTAATTTTATTGCTTTCCATTCACCTCGCATCCCAAAAGATGCAATTTTTAAGAAGGTTTAGTCCCTTATCTCAGAACAGACAGGAAATTCCTTTCGACGTCATAGGAACTCCCACATAGCAAACATTCCTTTTCTCCCCGCTTCTTCAGTGCGTTGCCATTCCATGGTCATAATCCTACTACAAAATCTTTTTCGCCGGAAGTGCTAGCGACAGGCCATCTTTAAAAATATTCTGATTGGCTGACGTTGCAGAGATCGTTTCCAGATTTCGGCAGGCAATTTGAAAAATAGTCAGTTTTAGAATTTTATGAGAAGACTCCAGACCGTTTTTTGAATCGGGAGTTGTTTTTAATTTTTTTCACCGTTGGGCGTAAGCCCTGGTGAGCGCACCATGGGAGGAGATTTAGATATTGCAAAGTAAATATCCGTGTGTAATATTAATTTATTAACCACCACCATAATTAATTCTTATCTCTCAAAATTTGAATGAAAAGAAGATGGAATTTTTCCTGTTCTCGTTGTCAAGTTTCCACCGTCATCCGTTAATTACCATATCTAAAACCAGAGAACCAGCGTCGCATCAAGTATACAACGAATTGTGAATATGCTCATACGTTTCCTTTTGCATCCTCCGTCATCAATATACATCGCCTTTGCATCCTCCATCATCAATATACATCTCTTCTTACATCCTTCGTCATTAATTAGAATTTTATTCTTTTAATATTGCACTTTTTATACATTTAAATTCAACAATCATCATGATGCCATAACAATATTATATTATGTAATCATCACTTCTGTTACCTACAGAACTCTTTACCATCCAGTTATTCCGACTTTGTTTTATAAACTTTCACAAACTGTATTCCATTCAAGAACTGTTTTTATTTACAAGAATCAATATTGATATAAAGAAGACTGTTATAATACGAAATAATGTTTAACCTTTTTCGATAACTTATTAAAATTTTATTCTCAACATAAAGTATAACATGCTCCGGATCCGGATAGATTTCAATGTGTCTCCTATTATACAATAAAATACTTGATCATGCAATTGATTTCATTCATTTTAATTGTGAGTGTATTTTATGTGTGATGTTCAACATGGGGTGAGTAATTACCATTTCTTATTTATTTATTTAGAAATTCTTTATCTTCAGATTTAATTTAATTTATTTACGACGCGTACTAATTAACCACTATACGTATGGCCATAGTGTGATTTCGGGGAATGTGAATTGAATTTGTTTCGATGAGATTTTCTTTTCGAATTTTAGTTTCAATTTACATATCCCGGAATCATACTTAACAATAGCAATTGCACAGGTCGTTTAAGATCGCCTTTTGCAGTCTGTAATACACATGATCTGATTTTAGAGTCACGACCAAATATGAGTTCTTTAACACGACCACACTTCCACATATGTTTTGGGAGCTTTTCATCATGAATTATCACTATATCGTTAACTTTGAACTGAGGCGATGAATTTATGTTTTTCACTTGAAAAGCAGATCTAAGTTCTAACAAATATTAGTTTCTCCACCTTTTCCAAAAGTGGTCAGTAATTTGTTGCTTATATTTATATTTTCTCGTCAACAAAATCTTATTGGATTTCTCTTGCGTACAGACTGGTAATCCATAAGAAGGTAAGGACATTAATCGTTTACCAACTAAAAAATGAGATGGCGTTAAAGGTGATGGTTCAGCATTTTCTTCGTAGAGATAACATAAGGGACGTGAATTAATCACTGCTTCAATTTCTGTAAGTATTGTTTCTAGCTCTTCATAACGGAGACAAGTTTTTCCTAGAACCTTTTTTAAAGGTGTTTTAACTGATCTGACCATCCTTTCCCAGAAGCCGCCCCACCAGGAAGCCCTGGGAATTATAAACTTCCATATTATTTTATTCTTTCTCAAGTAATCAAAAATTTCTTGCTTAGAAATTCTTTCCCAAGCATCTTTTAACACCAAATCAGCCTTAGAAAATGTCTTGGCATTGTCACTGTACATTATTTTGCAGAAACCTCTCCTAGAGAAAAATCTTCGTAGTGCTAAGATAAAGGTTTCAGTACTTAGATTGGTGACTAACTCTAGATGAATCGCTCTGGTTACAGCACATGTGATTACGACAATATAAGCCTTCCCAGTGCCTTCAGAAGTTTTATGATAAATCGGACCGGCAAAATCGACACCAGAGGTTTCAAAAACTGGTGTTTTGATAATTCTATCTTTCGGTAAAGGTGCTATTTCCACCTTTCCAGGAATAGCATTAAGTTTTCGACATATCATACACGATCTTAAGACGGATTTTACAAATCTTCTTCCCTTAATATAAAATACCTTTCACGAAGGTGAGCTAAAGTGACAGCTACACCAAAATGGTACATTCTTTCATGAGCATCCTTAATTAGTAATTTTACAAAATAAGATTTATTAGGAAGTATCCACGGATGTTTTTCCTGCTCTGTAACTTCAGAAAACTGAAGTCTTCCGGATAAAACAAGTAAGTCATTTTCATCGAATTGTGGATTAAGGTTGTACAAAGAAGAATCTTTATTAAGTGGTTTTTTTTTGTTTAAGTGCTTCTATTTCAACTTTAAATGAAGTTTCCTGAGTTTGTTTAATCCAGTATTTTTCTGCTATTTCTATTTCTGAGGTAGTTAAAGGTCCTAAAATTTTAGGGTTTTTCGAATTGGCATTATGAATAAAACGCATTATCCAAGCAGAAATATTATACACGCGATTTAAACTACTGAACTTTGCCATATCAAATACTGGCTTAGGAATAGAGTTTGATTCGTTACACAATAATGTTAAATTTGGTTTTGCTTTCATTTCATTAAAAGCTTCGGGAACCATTTCTATAGCCCTTTTTGAAGGCCACAAATCTTCTGATAGTGATAACCAAGGTGGGCCGCACCACCATACATTATTACCCATTAACTTCGATAAGTTTTCCCCTCGCGTAAGCAGATCTGCAGGGTTTTCTTTTCCGGGACAATAATTCCAGTCCTTTGGATCTGTCAATGACTGAATTTCGGTTACACGATTGGAAATAAAGGGTTTCCAGTTTGTAGTAGAACCCCTAATCCAACAGATAGTTATTTCTGAGTCCGACCATAACTTTATATTTAAATTCGAAATATGTAATTTTTGTTTTAAATATTTCCACATTCTAGCGGCAACTACTGCACTGATCAATTCCAGCCGTGGAATAGTTAACTTCTTGAGGGGGGCTATTCTACACTTACTCCAAACAAAACTTGTTTGAATTTCGCCAGTTAATGAAATGGAACGCAAATAAGCAACTGCTCCATACCCTTTGGGACTAGCATCACAGAATATGTGAATTTGTGAATTTTCAGAAATGTTTATCATATTAGGAAAATATTTTCGGGTTATTTCAAATGTGCGTAAATGTACAACTTCTGAACACCAAGTGTTCCACTCGCATTTCAAATCTTCAGGTAATTTATTGTCCCACTCTAAACCTCTTTGCCATGTTTCTTGCAACATGGCTTTAATACGTATTACAAATGGATTCACAAATCCTAATGGATCATAAATTTTCAGTAACATTTTAAGAACTGTTCGCTTCGTGGGATCATCGATGTAATATTCTTCAAAGGGCTGCGCATCTAACATCAAAATATCAGATTCAGTATTCCATATCAGTCCAAGCACTTTTAAGATACTACCTGTGTTTTCCTCACTTATACCTAAGTTACCAGATTCCCACATTTCCCTAAGTTTAATAGAATTTGTTTTTAATTTCCTCAAATTCATCCCAGCTTCTTTAAGAATTTCAGAAGCTGTAACTGATAAATAATAAGCTTCGTTATCTAAATCCGATCCGGAAATTAAATCATCGACATAGAGGGAATTATCTAACATATATACAACATTTGGATGTTCATCTCGATATTTCTTTATATGATGTTTAATTGTGGCAGCCAAAATAAATGGTGAGCATGTAACGCCAAATGGTACACGTCTAAATCTTAAAATTTTGAAAAAGTTGTTTGCGTCATTATCGAACCAAAGAAATTTAAGGTAATCTCGGTCTTCTTCAGCTACAGAAATTTGAAGAAAGGCCTTTTCAATATCTGCACAAAACGCAGTATTGAATTTTCTGAAATTAATAATAATTTCTAATAAATCGGGGTTCAAATTTGGGCCACCGTACAAACAATCATTTAATGATTTGCTATTTTCTTTTGAGGAAGCATCAAATACCATTCTAACTTTAGTTGTGGGTTTATCATCTCGCAAGACAGGTCGGTGGGGCATAAAATAACTGCTATTTACAGTTTTATTAGAACATGCTTCCACTATGTTATTTAATTCCTGTTCAATCACAATTTCTTTATATTTCTGCAATAATTCCTTATCTTTAAGCAATTTTCGATTTAAGTTAATAAATCGGTTTCTAGCATTGTTATAATTACTTCCTAAATCTCTTCTATCATCTTTCCATAACAATTTAGCTTCGTATCGGTGCTCAAGAAAATGCAAATTGTTTTCGAATTTTTCGATTATCTCTTTATCTAATTCAAAAATATTTTCTTCAGTGTTCATCCCTAAAGTTTCTAACTCCCACAATGTTTTCAAATCATTTTGAATAGGTTTCATAACCTGAGTGGACAAGACCCCAGCTTGCTTACTCTCACTATTTTTATTTACGTCAATTGTCCCACAGAGGGAATGCCCAAATAAATTTTCACAGACGAACAATGATTTATTTATGGGGTATGTTTTGTCATTAATTTGATATAAATAATCAGCTCCTATTAATATATCAACATCACTATTTTCCAAATGTTCCCACGTGTCAAGACGAAATTTGGAAAGTTTTCTCTTAATTTTGATTGGAAGAGGAGGAATTTGTATCAAAGAATTATTAGCGGTGTGACTAATGCTTCAATTATTATACTACGTTTTCTATTCGTCAAGTGAATTAGCTTTAGCTTAACGACATCATAACATCGTTCTTCAGATTTTCTCGAACCGAAAGTATAGACAATTTTTCCTTTCTAATGACCTCAGGTTTTAATTTTGAAACTAAATTTTCTGTAATAAAAGTTCGATGACTAGCAGAGTCAAATAAACAAAGAGCAGTTTCTGAATTTTCACCCGTTTCCACTTTTACATGAATTGTTTGCAATATTACTTCTCTACTGATATTATTTATATTGCCTTTGCAATGAGATACGGAGGAAATAATACTACCTGAATTTTTTGATTCTTCTGTTTTTTTATTAGAATTACAAAGTATAGTATGATGATATGTTTTACCACACACTTTGCAATTTTCATTCGAAATTTTACAAAAATTCGCGATGTGAAATTTACGGAAGCATTTGAAGCACCTTCCTTCCCTTTTCAATTTTTCTCGCATTTCCGGAATGGTGAAAGACTTACACTTTTCAGTATCGTGATCAGTTTGATTACAAAATATGCAGTTATTTTTAATATTTGTGGTTAAGGCAGAAGCTGATGGAATGAATTTTTTATAATTTTTCTTATAATTTTCCTGCTTCTCAGGGATTTTTTCAAAATGGTTTAATTGGACAGTGGTCTCGCGAGATTCAATTTCATCTTTAATGAAATTTATCAGCTCATTAACATCCCAGTCAGTGTTTTTAATTCGTTTTCTATTAAATTCTAGTGCAATATCTGATGGAATAAGTTTCAGAAGAATCGGACATAACAAGTGCCCATATGAACCTGAGGCAACACCTAAAGAATTAAGATTTCTTATTTGAATTTCGCATTCATCATACAAATCTCTAAAAGCCTTAATGTTACTAGAATTTCGTACTGGTTTCAAATTTAGCAGTTTAGTCATGTGACTATTTATTACCAGGTCATTACGACCAAAACGATTTTTCAATAATTCTATAGCATGAGCATAATTTTCCTTAGTCAGCGAAAAGCCTGCTATAGTATTTGCAGCACTTCCGCCCAAAAGTGACTTTAAGTAGGAAAATTTATCAATCGGAGTTAAATGTTCATTATTGTCAATCGCATTCGAAAACTGACTCCAAAATTCGAGCCATAAACACGAATCACCATAATATTTAGATATATTAAGTTTAGGAAGTTTAATCAAATTTTGATTCAGAATTTTCTGTAGAGAACTGAGAGAAGATTTTAGTAGAGAACTATTGTTGCTACTACTATCACTTTCAATGTCTGAAGAATCTTGTTTAGTTTCAGGAGTAACTGTGTTATCATTTAAAAATTTGGAAATTTTATATTTCCATTCAATAATATTCTCATTATAAGATTCAGATTTCTCGATTTCTTTTTCAAATTCAGTACTTGGAACCAGTGGTCCAATTTCAGAATTTAATGATTTTAAAGTTTTCATTTTGTCATTCAATTGCTGTTTAAAAAGATCCAGCTGTGATTTTCTATTCTCAAGCTCTAATTCTTGTGTATTATCTAATAAATCCCTTATTTTATCAAATATTTTCGTAGTTTGACTACGAATCGTAGCTCTTTTTTTTTTCAAAGTTTCGTAATCCATCATAAAATAAAGAATTCAATTTATTCGATACAGTTCAGTTAATAAATATATTCATAATTCTATTTATTCAATATAATTTAATTTGAGGTACTTACCTCAATCGATGATGAAATCCAGACATCCTGGAGCTTTGACGCCAGAAAATGATACGTTGTCATTCAGACTGCAGGTTCGGTAAATCCAAATTATTCCATAATGCATCGAAGAATAAAAACGTCTTCATAAATTAGTTCTAATATATTGTAAATAAAATTCGTAACTTGAATAAGTAAACACACTCTACAGTTCAAATTAAACTTCTTTCTTAAAAAACAACTATGTACATTTTATTTACAAATATATAGGTATATTAATATTATTATTACTCTCATTTGAGAGTTCCATTATTACCGTCAGACCGGTTCAAAACAAACTTTACATCTACACTGAAAAGAAAATCTGAAAACAATAAAAAGGGGGTTGCCACAATGCCGACTAACAGAAAATGGCAAGCATCGCCAAGTTGGCATTCTCAACACTGTCCTCCAATGACTATAATTTATTCCCTTTATAATGACGAGGGTGATTTCAGAGGAAGAGATTTGTGTCAAATGAGGATGTCGAATTGAAAAGCAAGACATATTTTGGAACCCTTTAGATGTACTATATGAAACGTATCCAAATATTACAGGGCTGTTGGAACAGGAGTATCGCTCTTTAATTATATTAAAGAATAAAATCTATTTTTGACAATTTTTTTTTCTTTGCTAGTCCTGGGACTTTTCACTCCATGTAGTATATGAAAGCCCACATATGCATACCTACATGAATTTATACGAATAAAAGAAATTTTCGCTCTGTATGTGTGTGTGTTGATCAATGGCTAGCAAAATCTAGCGTACCCAGAAGTCTGAAAATTTTGGCGAGGATAGTTCAAGGTATAGGTCAAAACTGGGAAATTTCATTAGCGGCCACTGGCTGGTAGAACTAGTTTTTTATGTGGCCACTTTTTTACTTAAAAATACTAAACAGTAAAATTCCTATAAGTATTCATCTAAAAGTGAATAGTCCAAATAAATATGTTAATATAAATATATTGGAACCAAAAAAATAGAATCCTTGATGAAATGCAAGAAAATGTTATTCTCTCCACTTGTAAAAAAGTGGCCGCTGATAGGCAATTTTTCACTAGCCACTTCTCATTTACTGGCCCTGTGGCCAGTGGCTAGTACTAATTTTGACCTTTAGTTCAAGGCAGGTACAAATGCACCTGAGAAAAACAATTTTCATTTTTTGATAATTAGCTGCGATATTAATTAGAAATCACAATGAACTCTCATCAAAAACATACCTATTTCATTCGAACTCAGCAGAAGTGTTTGCGCATGCGCAGAACTCAATTTACATAGAAAGAAATTAAGAACTGAAAGCAGGGATGTTTGGGGAATTTTCGTCGTTTACTTTTTAACCTCTATCGGCCAAATCATTTAGTATAATTGAAAACTTAAGACATTTTCTGAAAGATCGTGTTTTTACATCTTAATTGCTGCAATCAGTTTGAAAAAATATTGTTGTTAAGCTTTTGAAAAAAAAAAAGGGTTGTTTTCAGTTTTGTTTTTCTCCCATACACTCCTTCCCTAAGATGCAATTTCAGAGGTACAGATTAACAAAAATACATATGTGAAGCTTAGAACTTCTCTTTAACTGTGCAATTGTTTTTCAAAAATACAAATTTTAACCCTTTACAAAAAGTGCAGGTCAATTTGGGTATTATTGGAGACTCTTTTTCAATGGTAAAAGAGACTATACGTCAGTATTTTGACACAATCTTTTCAGCGCACCTCTGCAAACGAGATTTACATCACTTACAAAAATTCAAAACATTCAGACAAGTAGAAGAAATTTTTACAAAATAAAATGTGCAAAAATTAAGGAAAACAGCAAAATCCAGGTGTTTCGTCGCAGTTTCACTCGCCCATGACTAAAGTTTTCACAACTAAATATGCATATTTTTTCACAAAATTTTTAAGAAGGGTCGGACAGTTATATTTATAATCTATTAAAATTTCAGTGAATTCAGGCGATAACAACTACTTGTTTGTTATGCCAACAGAACCAAGGTAAAAACAAGAAAAATAGTGATAACTTTTTTTTTTTCTTTAACTACACTATCAATATTTTGTCACAAGGTGCATAATCGTCATATTTAAAACCACTGATAATCACAATGAATTTGTACAACAAGAACTATTTTTTTTAACTGCTGAAATAGGCTACTGAAATAGTGAAAATAAATAAATAAAAAAAAGTAATTTAACAAATTACAACAACCATTTGGAAAATAATTTTTTCAAAGACTAAAATTTAAGACATAAAAAATCGCACGGAGTTGATCATACATTACGTACGCCATGAATTAAACATTAATAGCGTTATTACATGTAAAAATTCCAAGCGACAAAAATCGCCTGCGACTCGTATTTGGTGTGAAATATTTATATGTATTCATTCCTGTCCTATTTAACTTTTTCTCTGCGGCTGAGTGGTCAAAGCACCAGTCAGCTAATCGCTTGTGCGTAAAAGAGTTTGTGGGTTCGATTCCCACTGGTTCCATTGCACACACACTTTGTGTGGAACTCCCAGGGTGTATTTCTCTTGTGTTGTAATATTTCCTTGTGCTATCTTGTCTCCAACTTATAAGCGGGCTTTATGTCAAGCACACAAGTCGTATGTTTGTTATTCAGTTAAATAAATAAATAAATTTATTTTTTTTTAAATTTTTAATTGGCTTATTCCATTTTTCTTTTGCTCGTGAAAATCTTACAAATTAAAATTAACTCTTTGGCAGAAATTGTTATTAATTTTCTTTCATTTTCATTAGTTATTATCCACCTGAAACTTACATTTTATCCAAGCATTTCATTGGCTGTTCTGGAAAAGGCTTTTCCATTGGCAGATTTCCAAGAAATCTGACTACCAATTTTAAATAAAATTTCATTCTTAAACTTCTAAACATCCGACACTATTACTTTTTACACCATCGGATAGAGAAAAAAATGTACTTTTAAATGCAATTTGTTTGAAAGCTGTATCTCAATTTGTTTCTGAGTTATTAATTTTTTTTGTAGTTTTTATTACTTTTTTGTCATAGTGGCAACAGAAGGTATCCATCTTTGTTGAAAGTCAAGGGAAATACAGATTACTCTATAGACCAATCACAAAACGAATAAAATGCAGATTAAACCAATAAAAACCTTCAGATATGCTTTTGATTTCCTACCCTGATGAGAACAATAACCATTTTTCCAAATGGTTAAAAAAAGTCTTATGAGCTATTTTACCCCTAAATATCAATATTTTTGCTCTACTGCTTCACACAGGTTATGGAAACATTATGTCTCTAACGTTTAAAAATTTCAAAGAGTTTGGACGATAACAATTATTTTTTTAACATTTAAAATATCAGATGCACCCCCTCTCCATTTTTTTGATATATTTCAAAATTGCACACAGACTTCGAAAATCAACGCATGGAAAAAAAAAAAAAAAAAAATTACAAACTCAATTTTATTTCCAACACTGCAAATCATTAAAAAATGATAAAAATTAACCTTTAAAAAAAAATTCATTCCCAGAAGCCATGTTTCGAATTTTCTGCACATTTTCCCATGGGATTAATATTATGCACAATGGATTAAAAAAACATACTTAATTTTAAACAATAGCTCTGAAATTTTAATACTATTATGTACTACCTTTTAGCTCATGACCGAGGATTTAGGGGTGAAATACAGTACAGAACCATTTATCCGGAATCATTGGGGTCAGATGTATTCCGGGTAAATGGTTTTTCCAGTTAACTGGTTGGGCATTAAACCAACATCTGTTTGGTCAGATTTGTAGAATATATGCGGTTATGTCAGTGTTTTAATCTCAAATTAATTATTTGACTTATTATTAAGAAAGAATCAGGTCCAAACAAGATCAGACATTAATCAAAGTTTAAAAGAAGGCAATTTATAGAAATACCTTGGAAACAAAAACTCCCATTTTTCCTATGCATGAAAATCAAAATTCCCAATATATAACTAAATAGGCTTCCATTTCAAAGCTTAGTTGTTGTAATCAAGTTATATCATGCATGTTGTAATGTTTAAAGCAATATACATATCAAACTGAAAAGATAAGTAATGGACTGTATTGGCTCATATTTGTGAAATAAATCAATTGGAAAAAATCATTCTATATAACTGGTTTTCCAAACTGGTTTCCGGATAAATGGTTCCATACTGCAATTTGTTAGAAAATCAAGATCTTTTTAATTTTTCATAGTCAGCAGACATGTATTGTATAGGTGCAGATTTATGATCGCCAGTCGCCATGCGGCGATTAAATTTTTTGCTTTGGCGACTAATTTTCGGCATCCAAGTCGCCAACCTTTGGCAAATTTCGTTCCCCCCTCTAAGATCCTCTGATGAAAATCGCATTTTTTCCGTGATCCTTTGACGAAATTCAGGTTTTTATAGTTCTCCTTTTATGAAATTTACGTAATTTTTCGCGGTCCTTTAGTGAAATCTGAGGGCTTTTTTGCGATCCTTTGATAAAATTCGCTTCCTTTCGATATTTACGAAATTCGCTTTTTTCTGCAATCTGCTGATGAAATTTGCATTTTTCCTGCAATCTGCCGATGAAATTTGCGTTTTTCCTGCAATCTGCCGATGAAACTTGCCTTTTTCCTGCAATCTGCCGATGAAACTTGCCTTTTTCCTGCAATCTGCCGATGGAATTAGTGTTTTTCCTGCAATCTGCTGACGAAATTTGCGTTTTTATACAAAATGTTAGGGCATTACGTTTAAGATTTGTTAATACAGTCAAACCTCGTTAACATGAAATTGAAGTAGCTGCAAAATATTTTCGTGTTATCCGGGATTTCGTGTTAACCGTCAAAATAGTGGTGCCATCTATATTAGGTTAAAAAATCTAAATAAATAGGCTTACAAATATATCCCTGCTAAAATCATAAATTAATAAGAAATAAAAATTTTAATTAAGAAATAGAAAATTTAATTAAGAAATAAAACAAATTGGTCATCATTTTAGGCAATAAGTTTATTTACCTGCTAATCCTTTTTTTAAAAGTCCGTTATTGACTTTTGTTTGAATTTTTGTAGACTGCTTTTTTCTAGAAACGTATGGACCTCATCCAATTTGTCCAAAGCTCGGGAAACATTCTCTTGTTCCATAAGGAAACGTTGTACTGTTTTTAATGCTGCGGTAGCTTCATTTAATGACACTGAACTTTTCAGTTCTGTATTGAATTCTTCACCATCGTCTGAGATGTCAATGTTGTCATCTTTTTCTTCAGTTAATGAAGCAATTATTTCTTCGTCTGTCGTCACATCCGAAGTCAGCACATCTTCATCTATGCAAATATACTCAACAAACAATGTCTGCGAAATAATTCCCCGTTTTTCGGCTTCTTCTATTAAATCAGTCGTAATTTCAGATTCTGTTTCATTAGTTTCTTCATTTATCTCATGCGTAAATCTTACGTGTCGGAAACAATTTTTCACAGTTCCAGTAGTGATACTGTTCCAGGCACTTCTTAGATAAGTTATAGCTTCTAGTAAATTCACAGAAAATTCTGTTTTATTATCAAAACATTGAATCATTTTGTGAACAATTCTTTTTCTGTACTGTACTTTTAAGCATTGGATAATTCCTTGGTCACAAGGCTGAAGTTTTGCTGTAGTGTTCAGAGGAAGAAAGACACATTCAATTGCTTTTACTACTGGAACATCTTTGTGAGCACTGCAATTGTCCAGCAATAAGCAGATTTTTCTCTTTTCTCGGTAGAATTTTTAAGTCCAGATTAAGTAACCATTTCGTAAAAATAACATTGTTTATCCATGCATTTTTACTGGCAGCGTAGCAAACTGGCAAATTTTTAACGTTTTTGAAACAACGTGGTTTCACCGACTTACCGATCACGAGCAATGGTAATTTTTCACTTCCGTCCATGTTGCAGCCGACCATAATCGTAATTCTTTCATAGCTGAATTTTCCTCCAGTACATTTTTCTCCTTTTAAAGTAAGTGTTCGCAAGGGCTGCTTTGAAAAAAAGCCCCATTTCATCGGTGTTAAAAATATCATGGGGTACATAATATTTTTTAACGTCTAACCAATTTCCTAATAAAAAAGACTGTATAGAATTCTCATCTACGACAGACTTTTCTCCACATATCTTTTTGGAGACAATTCTATGACGCTCTTTAAATCTTGTCAGCTATCCGTTAGAACATGTGAAATCGTTGTAACCGAGAGCATCAACAAAAGCCTTTGCTTTCTCTTGCAAAACTGCACCAGTTAAAACAATGTTCTGGCTTCTTGCTTCTTTTATCCACCGTAAGAGAGCAATTTCAATTTCTTCATTTTTTCCTGTGCGTATCAGTTTTCTTGCTGGTTCGAATTGACTGACAGCATAAGCCGCTTCAATCTTTTCACGATTCTTTAAAATTGTAGAGAGTGTGCTATTGGGTATTCCATACTTTACCGCAATTTCTGATTTTTTCAGCACTTTATCGCTGACTTCATTTAAAATCTTTTGTTTTGTTTCTAAAGATACAGCTTGCTGTTTTCGACTCATTTTTCAAAGAATACTACAGAGCAACTGCGAACAGGGTTTCAGTAGTCAGGTATAAAAGTAAGGATTGTCACTTCTTTCACACGAAGATATGGGATTTCGGAAACACTATTTATGGTTTATGTCACTATCAATAGAATCAAACAATTAATGGAACAATCACATTAAAAAAAACTCCTTCACCCAAACATTCATAGTGGCCGATATATAGCTCAGAGAGAGAATATGTCCGCATAAAGGACCAAACCGATAGCTAACAGATACGATTTCTAAAGATCAGAGGTCAAGAGCAGGAGCCCCTAACAGTTCGGACACCACCCTTTTCTATTGATCCCCTCTCCTTTCTTTTGTTCACCTCTCCTTTTCTCTCCTTTCTTTTGTCGATGACCACAAAATGTAATTCGAAAAGAATAGGAAGACATAGGATCGATTTCCATCTCAGGTATACTTGCTCAGGATGTGGTGAATAAATGCAACTTAAGCGAAAGGGGGGGGGGGGGTGGAATGAGGAATATCAGAGGATAAAGAAAAGCAGAGATTAGCCAAATATTTCACCATTTTTTGAAACCCTCTTCCTCTTTGTCATTTTCAAAACAGTGAGAAAAATTTCATTTTTAGTAAATAAGATGTAACATGTAAGTTTGAAATATTGAAAACTTACGCTTAAGAAAGAATGCTTTCATTTTCGAGCAAAAAAATTTTTCGCCTTAAGCCGGATTTTGCGAAATTCTATTTCATGTTAAACGAATTAATTTACATTGGTTTTCAGACTTATCTGACGGGACCTCAGTATTATTTCGTGTTAAGCGAAATTTCGCGTTAAGTGATTTCGTGTGAACGAGGTTCGACTGTATTGACTAATATCATTTTTTGTATAAAAGTACCTATACATTTCGATTACTTATTAATAACATTACTTATAAACTGGTAAATAATCGACTTGCAGATTTTAGAACGCAATTACACATGCTTAAAATGACTTGCCTTCTCTTTTCTTTTTAGAATAAAACATTTTGAAAATATTTTAAATTTAGAAAACAATATTCTTAAATACAATAAAAGTATGATTACAAAACTTCCTAGGAGTCGTATTGATCAATGTCACTATAAAATATAAAGTGAATTTAAGTCTGTTCTGTGGTTGCATGAAAAATAATGTTTCGCGCGAAGGGTCAATGTCACAAATCAAAAGAAGCTAGGTGCTGTGCTACAGATCTGCGAAAGGTAGCTTTACAGCTACCCACTTTCAATAGTAAAACATTTCATAATTAATAGCATAGTTTTTAGGGAAAACAACCAAAATCAAGACTGATGAAAAGTATTCACATTTTTTTAAGTACCTATGCACAACAACTAGAAGGTAGGTAAACCCCAGGCCATTGTGGTTCTTTCAACAAAGAATCGCGAAGGCCCTGGTAAACCGCAAGAATGTGGGACTCTAGGGGACTCTAGAGGATATTTCTCAATGTCTAAAATCCACAGATAAGCATCTATTTTCATGCCTTGAACAAAAAATGTTTAGATGTTTATACGTTTAACTGCTAGGTTAAACCATATATACGATGTACCGTATATGTTGTTTTGAATAATACATATAAACGCTGTAGCCATATTATACGTATCTCCGTATAATACGTATACTCATATAAACGTTCAATAGGGACCACTAATATAAATGTTATTGCTTTTATGCATTTCTTTCAGAATGTGGCGACTGGATTATTTCGGTTTAGGAGCCAGTGGCTCCTTTAAAATTTTGGTAATCTGCACTTATAATGTATTCTAACATATATAAATCGTTAAGCATTTGGACAACTATCGGTTGTGATTGTGAAACTTATTATATTTTAAAGAAAAATAATATTTTGTAATTTTTTCATTTAAAAATATAAATTCAAACAAAATCAAGTTAAATATATTTTTTCATGAAATTTTTAAGAAGGCTTTGATAGTTATATTTAAAACCAATTGAAATTTCAGAGAGTTTGGAAGGAACTTTTTTTTCTTATGTTAAAGGACTTGATGAGGAAACAAAACACAAAAGCTAGAAGAAAACATGCTTCTTTACAACCAGATAAATATCTTTTCATGAAACTTTTACATGGGCTGGAAAACCATTAATTTGTAACTGATAAAAATTTCAAAGAGTTTGGAAGAACTCTTCCGAAGAGTTCCTGCAAGAACTATTTATTTTTAAACGATGAAATGACCCTATGAGAAAAAAAGAAAGCACCTTCTACGAGCACTTTTACCACTAAATATAATTTTTTTTTTATTTTTTTTATAATGAATTTAAAAATATAAATTCAAACAAAATAGCATTAAAAAATATAAAATCATACAAATTTGAAGGAATTCATTTAACATAATTATCACAGGCTTGGGCAATGCTGGGCAAGTAAATGTATACAATAAAGATATACATGATATGAAATCTATGGTCAAAGTCTGATTACATTTTCAAGTCACATTCAAAAATAAATACAAAAAATAATAAAACAAGTAAAGTCATCTTGCAAAATCAGAAGACATGGTATGAATGGGCCAGCAACCTGAAAATAGGTAGGTCATACCTGTAAATCTCTCTGACTCAAATAAGTGCGTCCACAAGACCCAGGCGAATGGCGGGTGCCTCCAAAGGTACACATGAACACTGTGCCCAGAGAACTAGGTTCGATTCGATGAGTTTTCTCTTCACATCTAAAACAGAAAATAAAATTAATCTCTTTCAGCAATGTATGAAATCTGACACAAGGGAAACAAAATACTTTTGATATCTTAGGATACTGTGCCTTAACCTTGATGCATTAGCAATAAACTTTATATAAAATAAATTTCCAAAACATACAAAATTTTTACATTATCAAAGAACATAGTAATTCTGACAGCTTGGGGCAGTGACTGGCCTGTGCTCTGTAGGGTGTTGGGGATTCAACCCATATTTTTAGAGATGAGAATGTCGTCAAATATAATTTAAAGAACATTCTCATTTCTAAAAGAACTTTCACTATTTCAAATGAAAATTAAATTTTAAATTAATTGCTTAAAAGGCACGAAGGCCAACCTATTGAAAAAGATTCCATTGCCGAGACTCGAACCCGGGCCATCAGTATAGCGCACAGACATTCTACTGACTAAACCACATGGAACGATACCCAGCCTGGAACTTAAGGCTACAAATGCAGCACAAAGTGGAATATTTATCATGAGCCACCGACGGGCAAACATGAAACATAATTAAATCCAGCATCGATTGAAACTATATTAATACTTGGAAATCTTTCCAGAGAGAAACATTCGCCTTAAATACAATTAACCCATCTTGTGCTGCATTTGTAGCCTTGCCAACCTGTAATAGTGAGAAGTTCCAAGCTGGGTATCATACCATGTGGTTTAGTCGGTAGAATGTCAGTGCGTTATCCGCTATACTGATGGCCCGGGTTCGAGTCCTGGCATAGAATCTTTTTCACTAGGTTGGCCTTTGCGCCTTTTAAGCAATTAATTTGAAATTTGATTTTCATTTGAAATATTGTATGCAAGGCAAATGTTTCTCTCTGGAAAAATTTCCAAGTATTAAAATAGAATTTTCACTTTAAGGGAAAAAAAACATTATTTCCTTTTGTACTTTTCTGTAAGCCAGGTGCAAGTATTGCCAACAGCACATATTTTTTTTCATTTTGGGAATGGTGCGTCATATCATGATTGGCTGAGGAATTCAGTAGGGAAAATACAAATATTGGAAAAATAAAAAAAAACTATTACTTATTTTATTTAAATACTACAAGAAAACTATTTTTTAATGAGAAATTTTTATAACAAACTGGTAACATTTAACTTAAACAATAAAGCAGCATTTCTAATACATACATGCATTAAGTTTTTTTAAAACTTAAATATCGGAAATTTTTGTTCAAATTATATTAGAAGGCAACAATATTAACTTAGTTCTATTGAGAAAGTCGCAAAAACATCGAAACTTGTATAACAACATGAGTAAAACAACCCATACGTGTTCTAATAGTAGAAGAACTGGCACCCATGAGTACAAGAAGTATATCCAAGCCAAGACGGAAAACTTTTCTCAGTATAAGAAGTATTCAAATGAAAATGGGCTAGAATATTTATATGCTTTGCATTCTGGCTAAAAATTGATCTCTTACAATAAAAGAAAGTGATTAACAGTTCTTGATATTAAAATTGCTATTATTTAAGTATAAAAAGTATAATTTACTATCAGTCAAAAAAATCTTCAAGACTGAAATCAGTCCTGAGACTGAAGGTCTTGCACCCATGCTGGCGCTGACAAGAACTAAATCATACGAGCTAGTCTTGCATCGGGTCTGGTTACCTGCTTTTACCCGAACCTGGCCACGAGTTAGGTTGACTTCAACTTTTTTTGTTGTGGGTTGGGTTGGTTTTCAATGTTTCGGGTTGGCTTTTTTACACTTGCAGGTCGGTTTCGGGTTGACCTGATTTTTTAAAAGAATGTCCAAAATATTTTTTCATGTTAAAAGTCTTAAATTGCAAATCAAAGTTTCATGAAAGCAAAATGCATCTAATCTTAGAATTAGTTTCTGAAAGTTAATATCATAAACATATTTTCTCAACTAATGGTACGATAAGGATTATAACGAATGGCATCTGCATTGCTAAAGCATTTTTGCTGAATAGTTACAATTCCAATATTCTAGTCTTGATACTTCTAACGTTATGACAAAAATCTACTGTGGGATAAACAGGAAGAATCATTTAGTGTTTTACTGCGTATTGTATTTTAAAAGTACGATATAGCAGGATGCTAATTGCGTAAAACAAGTTGTACCATTATAAATGGGACTTTTGAAACCGCAACAAATTTTAAAGCATATTTAAAGATTAGATTTTCAATTTTATACCGTAACATATAGATTGAAAAATTATTTTTCTACTTTCTTTGTATCAAAGTTCAGGTATAATTTATCATATCTGTGAATTCATTTAATTGAGTCGTATATGGGGCGCAGCTTGGGTTCAACCCGACTCGCTTTTCATCTGAAACATATTTGAGCTCAAACTTTGTGAAAATCCCAATAATCTTAGTGGCAAAAAACTTATATATGACCCGCAAGAATTTTTCTAGTGTGAATCCGACCAGCAAAAAGAAAATTAGATTTATTCCAAGCCAAAAAACAAAATTCGGATAATCCGACTCTATATTTGTCTCTATTAAACGATCCTGAGGGGTCCACTATTCAGAGGTTTTACTATATTTGAATATTAACCCACTGACCGCCGAGCAAAAGTGCAAAATTGTAATAATGTTTTCACTGTATTTTTCTTTAAATGCTGAAAAAAGATGTATTTTCCAACACGATGTAAAATTTTTTATTACGTATAGGCATACAAGCCTTGAGAGAATTAATCATAACTTAATTTTTTGAAACTGGATTATATCTGAAGAGTTATATTAATTTAAATAACGTTTCTATTGCAGTGAAACCTATAGCTTAGTGAACGGATATATCAGTTTGCGGCGGTGAGAAGGTTAAAGAATATAGATTTGTTAATTTTTTTATGAAAAATATAAAAATGGTATTAGAGATACAATTGTAAAATTTTTTTCATAATAACATCAAAACATGAGTTACTTTTCTTTCATTGTGGTTTCGGGTCAGGTTGCCAAAAATGATAATTTGCGGGTTCAAGTCGGGTTGCGGGTTGACTTAAAATGGAATTTGCAGGTTCTGACCGGGAGTGCAGGATTAATATGAGCTAATCAGAGCTCAATTTAAGTATTTTAACAGTTTTTAAATGAGATCTGATTGTCTAAGCCTTAAAATTACAAGTTTGATTTAAAATTTTTCAAGACCATAAAGATTTAAAAGATCATACAACAAAGTCATAAGACATTAAATGGCAAGAGCGATTGCGAATTCATACACAAAAATCTAAAATATTTGTGACCAGAAATGGAAAGATTTTTAAATAATTTAGTACTTTTATTATAATAAATACACAACATAAAATTTATTTCTCTGAATAAAAATATGCACCATATTAATATAGAGGAGAGTAGTACACAGTGAAATAGCAGACACTTTGACATATAGTTGTAATTTTTTCTCCACGCTGGCAGACACACATAATGACTCATCTTATGCAACACACGGATGTAGTTTTGGCACTTCAGTTATTCGTCTGACAAAATAGTAAATAATTCTTTATTTTATAATGGTTAAAGTTACATAAACGTCTATTTTAGAGTTTATTTCCTTCAATATGACGTATATTTACTTAATTAAACCTAGCAATATCTAATAATAGACTATTTTGACAAAATGACAAACTTTTTAAAGCGATGAAATTGATGTAACAGATGTGGCATCCATTTTGTTACAACATAATGAAAGTACACAGTGAGACACACAGTTGTGGTACAGTGAGACATGTCTCATTGCATACCTACTATGTGGTTCTGATGTTAAAAAAAGTTATTTATTAATAAAAGAAGGTTTTACTCTTTCTCTCTCTTTCTGTGTGTATGTGTGGGCATGCGATGGCTAGGGAAATCTACTAAACATCAGAGGTTAAAAATTTGCATGAAGGTAGCCCAAGGTCTGCCATTGTCCACCCGAGGCTCATATTTTTAATATTTTGAAAATCTAGAAATATTAATTAGAAATCATAAACTGCAGAAAATTATTGATAGAGTAAAAATGTACGATTTATGAAAATATATACATTAATGTGTAACTTAAAGATGTAGCAAAAATTTTTTTTAAAGAATAAAAAATCGTCGCCATTCGTTAAGTAATAATAATTTGTCTCACCGTGTACTACCCTCTCCTATATGTAAATTTTAAATAAAATACACAGAGCTTGAAAAAGGATTTGAATTTTAGGGGAGGGGATCAACCTTTAGTTTAAATTTTAAGGGGAGAATTTTCAAAGTTCAAAACCTTAATCTAAAATTTGTTTTGCAATCTAAAATTTGTTTTGCATTATTACAGAAACATAGTTACTTTAACTGATAAAATGCTCACTGATTAAATCTCAATCACATAACATATAGTCCTTAATATTGTCTTTCATTTTTATCATTAAATATAACTTATGTAATCGAAAGAATTAACACCGACTTTATAGCAGTGGTTCCCAACCTTTTTCGGACTAAGCTCCACCTAACAACTTGCATGAGTTGTAAAAGGCCAAAACATGGAAAATTACAGTAGTTAGTAGTACTATAAAAAATAAATATTGCATTGTGATAAGGTTGAAAATATTGATAATAGAATGTGTTTGAATTTCTCAAAATTTATTAAATTTTATAAATTATTAAAATAAATGTTACTAAAGAAATTACCTAAACTTATCAATTATCTGTCTAAAACAAAAATGATGTATCGCATCACGGGTGTAAACTACAAATGTTTTAAAACTCAAAAAATTAATATTTAAAGTTATTTCTTTTTTAAAAAAGCAAGATGATATGTGAAAATCTTCATTAAGATCATATTTTTGATCTATGATAAAAATAACTGCTAGGCTGGTAATGCTGTTGGAGATTTTTCCAGGAAGGATAATTACTTAACTAAAGTTACTAAACTTATATTGGAAGACATTTTTTGGTATATATTAAAATTCAGCTTCAAGTTGAACACTGCAAGTCCAATTATTTTAACTCATATTTTACTGGGCTGCCAAACCCCATATATGTACAGGATCAGACATATCAACAAACTACTTGCACTTAATACCAGAAATGAAGAAGGAAACTAAACATGTGGCCTTTTCCAACTGAATCAAAAATTACAAATTTTAACCAATTAACATGCATAAAATTGTTGCTAGATTCCTAATTGCATGCAGAAAGCCATGAACAGCTACGAAAAATGATATTTACAGTCACGTACCCCTCTTTTCTCGGCAATATTACTCGGAGTGACAACAGTTTTACCCAAGGATTCATTTTGTTTACAATGTGGGTAGGCTTGTTTAGGTAAGGCAAGCTGGGGTAACTGGACTCACGGGGTAATTGGGCCATAGGCTATTTTATAAAAAAAACATTGATTTTTTTTAAGTTTTAGCTTTTGTCAACATTGCACCCTCATCTCATCTCTACTTCTTAAAACAAAGTATGTCAACTTGATAATAACTCCGCCTTTGCTGTGATAGGTTGCTGAAAATTTAGGTTTCTACTTTTAAAAACAATGTCATTTGGTTGAACTTCCTCGGCTTTTTTGTTAAAATATGGTAAGTACTTTAGACACACAAATACATTAATATTATTAAGTATCTATACATATTTACTTCATGTTTTAAACGTAAGGCTGGTGTTCAAGTTACCCCAAGTTATAAATATCTTTGGGGAAATTAATTTCCTGTAGTAAGAGAAACTCATTGTTTTTTTGCTTGCAATAAAGAAAATTACATAATAAAAATTTAAAAAAGCATGTTGGGGTATCAAACCAAATTTTTTAAGTGTGATAGCTATAGCTCGAAATTTTACAATACAGATGAAGAGACATATAAGGCAAAGTGAGATTATTAGAAAATTACCGAAACTAATAAAAAATAGTTCGGATCGATATAAAAATAAGGTTACATTATCCACAGGTTTATTGGACATATCGAACTTCCATTGTGGTAAATAAAAAAGAGAATGAGATACTTATGTACTTGCATAGCCGTTTGTTCAGAGATTTATCTTGTTATTTTTTCCCTTAAAATACCCATGTAACATTTATACTTATTACCTATACTTACTTAAGTTTTATGTTTTTTGTATAAATAAATCTAATATTTTCACTTTTAGTGCTTTTTTTTTTAGACACATTGACAGTAAAGGTTCCCCTTAGTTGATATATAATGTACATGATCTGCCTGGTTTAAATTTTTTTTAGTTGTTTACACCTTTTTATAAACAGGACCTGATACCCAATATAAAAAAAAAATAATAAAAAAAAAATAAAAATAAAAATTGTGAAACGTAGATCCTCCTGGTCCACTTACCCCATTTTTATGGGGCAACTGGACTCATGAGGAAAGAAAGATGAAATATATATATATATACATATATATATATTAGATATTAAAATGTAATTTTGAACATTTCTGTCTGATAGAGGGAACCTAACTGAACACATTTACAAAAGTTCAGACTTTAATTCAAATGAATATCAACCTTTTGAAGCTGAATTGCCAGAATCTCCAGAGTCATATTGTAAAGTTATGGCCCAATTGCCCCATGTAACCTTACTTGCTGACGATGGGTTCAATGAGCTGAAATTCAAAATGGTGGATAAACAATCTGATAAAGTCTGGAGAGAAACTATAAGTTATTATTTAGCTTAAAGAAGAAGCTATAATTAAATTGATACTGTATTAATATATATTATTTCAGATAATAAGTAACGATATGACGAATTTTTTCTGAAGTTATAAGAAGTCATTACTGAATTGAAATTAAGAGATGCTTATTTAAAATATTATAATTAATTATTGATTTTGAGTAAAAAATATTTAGTTAAAAATGAAATTCATCTTCATTTTCCATTTTGAATTAAAAAAACAAAAAAAAACCCAACTGGATTTAAAATGAACGCTTAGTAGAAAATCTCTGAAATAATTACTCTTTATAATAATTTCTATTTATTAAAAATATATATATACATATTATATATATAACCATTAATTAAACATTTATATATATATATATATATAGCTAATTTGTTGATGATAATTTAAATTGGTTCATACTGGATATATCACAAATTTTGAAATGAAATATTAAAATTAAAGTTAAAATAACATCATTAATGTAGTTGAATTTTGAAATCAAAATTTAAATTACAATAATTACTGAGGTTAATTAAAATTAATTAATTATAAATATCTAGAAGTGGCTGGAAGAGGGGGGGGGGGGGGGAATTGCCCAGCTCCCATCTGGTTACAGGCGTATTTTACTGTAAAATAAAACTGAAGCACTTAACTCTGCAGGCAACTGTAAAAGTATACATAAAAGAGTAAAACCTGTAAGAATCAAAATGTAGAAGAGATAGGAAGCATTGAATAAATTAATTCCTCTTACATTTTGCTCCCTTCTGTGGTGGCAAAGTGACACATAGTATAATCTGGGAATCCTCGAAACGATCGTGTGAAATTTTTTTTTGTCGTTCTGTACATTATTTGTGCGTAAAATCGTTGTCAATGATTTTAGCTTTTTAAAACTTTCCAACAAAGTTGAAAAGTGTTTATGACTTCGGTTTGTCTGGCCGTCTGTCCACGCTCTAACTCTCGTAAATATGCTCGGATCGTTCTGAAATTTTTGGATGTTAGTGACCTCTACCATAGCATGTTCCCTATTTCAAATGAAGTTTGTAGCATGTTTAGTTCATTTACAGGGACAATCAAAAGTTTTCCGTTACATTACGGCCAATGGGAAAAAATAGTTTCAAATGAATTTTAATGGTGTTACACTCTTACAAACACAGTAAAATTGATATTCATTTATGAAGTCCACTAAAATATGCATTCTGTTGAATATGCAGTGCAAAGAATAGTTATTGTTCATTTACAGGGCCACACAAAAGAATTCCGTTTATAATGGTATAGGGGAAATTGTTTGCGGTGTATTTGAAAAGATTTCAGATACTATATTGTATTCGAATTACTGTATATTAGTAATGATTGCTCGAAATGCATTTTTAATTATGATATGTGCTTTTTTAGGGTTTCGTTTATCTGACGAAACCCTATTCGTCTCGCTTCTGTCTGTCTGTCCGTCTGTCACAGAGCCCGTTCTGAGAAACTATACATGTTGGAGACTTGAAATTTTGCATACTTATAGCTGAATACCACACATCATACAACAAATCATAAAATTTTGAAAAAGTCATATATTTAACCCTTTGGGCTTCCACATGTGTATTTTAAACAATTCTTTCTAAGTGAGCCCTAATTAGGTTGGAGGCGTGAAATTTTGCATACTTATAGCAGAACATCTGAGGCCAGGCGACAAATCATAAAATCTTGAAAAAGGTCTTACATTTAACCCTTTGAGCTTCCACATATGTATTTTAAGCAATTCTTTCTAAGAGAGGCCCTTATAAAGTTTGAGACATGAATTTTTGCATACGCATAACTGAATACCTCAGACTACACAGCAAATCATAAAAATTTCAAAAAGTCTTATATTATTTACTCCTCTAGGCTCTAACTTGTGTATTTTAAACAATTTTTCTAACCTCCGCCCTTTTCACCATAGGAGCACTTTTCTAACATTTGCCGACACCTCTTGGACCATTCTTTCATATTATGCACCATAGCCTTACATATTTTAGTTTAACTTTTTACCGCCAGGGGGCGCCTACTTATCTCGGGTGCTATTGGCCCAATCTCCTCGACTAATATATCTACAGATAGTATATAAAATGGAGTTTCGTTCGGATAGAGGTTTGTTTAGAATAGAATGCGCCTCTGGTTGCAAAATGTGGAACTAACAGATTTTTCAAACGGATAAAGTGTTTTGAAAGGAATATTAAACAAAACCCTCTGTGCGATCTGTGATCACACTTACCTATTTGTTCACTATATTTATTCATACTATAAAGTGCATATAAATGCTATAGTTCATATACAGAGCTACAGAAATGAATTCATAAAGGTTACTGAGTATGAGCATAAATTGCTTAAAAGGTGGGTTTTAAAGGAGTTATACATTTTTATGCTGAACTGAATTTAGTGTACTAAGAAATATTTGTAGAATATAGATAAAATGATATGCAGGGCCACGCAAAGAGTTGGATACAGGGCCATCTATGGGTGATAATTTCTGGAAATGTAATTTCAGTAGTTTTAAGCGTGTTTTAGTTTGAATTTAATTTTAGCTAAATAGTGGCGTGTAATAAAGGTACTAGGTAAACTACCGAGCTGTTCAAAAGTATTCAGGTATGTTTCCATCTATTAGTATAAATTGCTGAAAGATGAATTTCAACCTGTTATGCATTTTCTTGCTAAACTAAATTTTCCCATTATATAGTACATATATATCAACATACACATCGAATACAGGGCTGTTCAAAAGAATTGAAATACATATTTGGCTATGGGCGGTAACTACTGAAATCAGATTTTTAAATGTTTACTTATCTTATTTACCTTATTTCCCTAAGTAACGAAGTTTCGTTAAAGCTTTTAAGGAGTGTTGGAAAGTGTTTCATAATCTATGCGGTATGCATGATTTTTCTTACTTGTTTTTTATAGTATAGTCTAATCTAGCAGTCTACCTGACAATTACAATAATGACACTTTTCATGTAGCAAGATAGACCTAAGTCAGATCTGTTAGTGAGATAAAATGCAACTCCCCCCCCCCCCCCAAAAAAAAAAAAAAATTATGTCATTTTTGTGGAGTTATGCAGAAGAGAGATATGATGAAAGTTTTACAAGAACATGTAAACTTGAAAAACAAATTATTATATCGAAAACCTATCTAACTTACTTTGGACATAACATATCAGCTTTCTTAGCACAGTCAAAACAGAACACATGTTTACAAGGGATCTGAAATAGACAATATATACATAAACTGCGGTGAGCAATGACAACATTTAAAATTGTAAAATTAGCCACAAACCAAAAGATGGAATTTTAGTAGCCAGTTCTGAAAAGTAGTTACTTTCTACTGAATAGTCATCTATTGGTTATTGGATTAGGCAAAATATACATAAGAAGCATCTGATAACTGAAAAAGCAATGTATAGAAGCTTCTTAAAATTGTTTTTATTTAAATCTAATACTAAAGGGAAATTATTAATAAAGTTGCAAATTAACCATTGAAGGGGAATTTTACGAAGTAACTTTGTTCTTAAAGTAATTATATTATAACAGTTAATGATTTCAATGTACAAACTTTTTATTTTAATGGATCCGGTTTCTTCCTTTTTCTTTTTAGAAACAACTTTATATAAGCAGACATATACTTAAGAGGTAATTGTTACTCTTTATTACATTTATTTATCATAGAAAAGGTAAGTAACAACTTTTATGTTATTTGTAAATGTGAACATTGTCTCCTTTCAAGAAGTTAGCTTAGCTGAAACAATTTAAGAAAAGATTATTAGAAAGAAAATTAGGAAGAAAATTATTTGGCTGGTTGAGTAAATTTTTTTAATTCTTATACTTCAATCTCTTACTGGCAACTGATGAGTAACTATTTTCAGCTTTAATATTAATTCTCATTTACTTACTTTTTATTTCAATAATAACACAAATATAAACACAGGGTTCATACAGACTTTAGGAGTGCAAAAATTTTAAAGGATTTCATTTACCGTATTTTTTCACGGTATGCTTTGCCCTCATGTAGCACACACAATTTCAATATCTTATTTGAAAAGAAAAAAAAATAACAAAAAAGCATTTCAAAGAGATTTTATTTTATTAAAATCTAATGTTATGGCTAGGGTCGTACTGAGTACTTGGTGTATACTCGGTACTCGGACAATTTGCAGAGTACTCGGCTAAATTTTTGGCTGAGTAAGAATTATCATTATTGAAGGCATAGGAATATATAACTGAACTGTAAAAGTTATTTGAATATAAATGTATAATATATACAATTATTCATAAAAACTATTTACTTAGTATATAAAAAATTTGTTTACAAAATATAGAAAAGTTAAGAAAAACTAATGCAGTTCAAAATTTAGTTTAAATCTATACAAATAAAAGTAGGTCATTTTTAAAACTAAGAAAAGACTATGATTGTGGATACAGAAACATTTTGTAAAAACAGAAAATATAACAGATGAAAAAAAAAAATTGTTATATCATAAACTTATGATCGAAAGACGGCAATTTGTTTTATATTTTCAGGACATAAGAGATTTTTTATAAATTGTAAATCTGGCCTGCATCAGAAAAAAAGATTTGCTGTAAGCACCGCAATCTCCAAAAAAGTTTCCTTAAAGTAGGTAAGTAAAATAACTTTTTAATTTTTACTATTATATATTAAATCTTTCTACGGGATGCCCGAAAATGTTTCCTTTAAATACGTAAGTTACACAACTTCATATATTTTTACTGCATTATATGAAATTTTTCTAAGGGATTCCCTGAAAAGGTTTCCTTTAGTTCAGGAAATGGTATGACTATTCACTTTGACTATCCCTCTTCTCTTATTCACTGTACAGGAGTATACTGTACCTTTTTTTAATAATTCTACAAGAACAGAAAACAATCTTAATTATCTTTTCACAAAAAAGTAAAAAAGAAAAGAGTTACAATAGACTTCATACCAATCGACCATAGTTGAGAATGGGTAAGGAACATTTCTCACAGCAGTGGATGAGAGGGTCGATCACTTTCTCTCCAATCAAGTTCACCTATTAAAAGAAATATAACAATAATAACACATTCACTGACACCAGTTATTATCACATAAAATATAAACCATCTAACTACTAAACTTTTACTAAAATTATTAGTCTTTTGAGACATTTCTTTTTATATAAGGAAACTGTATATTTTCTGGCCAATTAAAAAGTTTTAAAACCATTTTTTTCTTCTTTTACTTCTTTTAAACAAAATGTGAAAACAAGGATTCTTCTTAAAAGAAAACTTGAAAAGTACAAAAATCAAGATTTCTGAAGACCAGAAGCAGCTTTTTTATGCAATATAATTCTAGACATAAAATCATAAGATAAAACAAATTTTTTAAACATTTTCTGCTACACTTTCAATTTTTTAAAATATGGACTATCATGAAATTTAAACATATTGTTTTGTCAATTAAAGCATGTTTACTGTTGAATATTATAACATAACTATAGATGCTAAACAAACACAGAGTTGCAAAAAAATTGTATACATTACTGTGTATAACCTCTTCACTACCTGGGTCCACATATGTGGCCCTCTGTTCTTTTCTCATAAAAACTAAACTGTTTGATTGTTTTACATTTTAAATGGCATCATCTATGCTAATTCCCTCATAAAATAAATGTTACTTTCATCTGAGTTTGCAAAATGCCTTCAAGACAGTGTGGCCAAGAAATTTTCACACTCACTTAACTAAAATCCTTTACAATAAAATGTTTTGAGGATTTGTATATCATTCACTTGTTTAAAGGCCTTAAATTTGTGGTTGTGTGAATTTAGGTTAGTGATAATTAAATTGATGTTTTAAGAAGATTTGTAATTTAGATCCTTATTTGTAAATCTAAATTACTACTCTCCTAAAGTATCAATTTCCGAAAAGTTCTTTTTTCTGTCATCTATGATATCATTTTGTTTATTTAAAACAAATGGATGTGTATTTGTAGTATTATTTTAGCTTCGGGTACGAAGAGGTTAAACAATAATTGTAATAACTTTTTTCTTATCTTTCAAAATATTTAAAATGTGAATAGTAACAAAATTATTGTGGTCATATACAGCATGCTTCCCATTGAAGCAAGTATGTATTATATAATTATATTGGTCACAGAAAAAACTTCAATTGCTGGCTACTCTCAGAAGTGTACTTCTTAATAATGTTACAATTTTTCTAACTTGTCAAAATTTTAGAATACTATTTAAAAAGTGAATATAACATCAGTTTATAAGTCTAGCTCTATCATCAAGCTTGCATTTGGCAAAATACAGTCGAACCTCGTTATCCCGACACTCTAATGACCAGAAAAAAGTGTCGTCATAAACGGAGTGTCGCGGTAACTGGAGTCACAGAAAAATGTGTTTAAAAAAAAGCTTTATTTTTAATTAATTTAAGACAATTTTAAATTCATAACTGTTCTTGGTGGTTTTAAGTAATAAAACATTATTATTAAACAAAATAAACATAAAAATGAAATTGAAAAGAATTAAAATCAGATTTATGATGACTTGTTTTTGTATTGTTACATGCAATATTGATGAATTACGGTTTGCTTATCCCTAGATGTGCATTCTACAATTCTTTTTTCGATATTATACAAGAAAATGTAATCAATATTCATTGTTTCAGAAACGGATGTTAGATAACTTCTGATCGTTTCTGTGCAATACAATGCTTCGGTTTTAGTTGGATGGAAAACCGAAAAACCGCATGTAACTACAAGAAAGCGCCGCCTGACCAGAACAAAAAGAACGCAACTTGACTGATACGTCTATCTGGAGCTTAAGTGGGTTATTCACAGTGTGTGTTTATTTATTCAGATAAAAGATTTCTCAAAGTAACATTTCTCATTTATCTCAATGAGTATTTTAGACACTTTTGTGAGAAGTTTAGCTATTTCTTACCTACCGCTTAATTTCCATGCTTATATGATGGATTGTGAAAAATGGACAATTTTCCTAAACCGTCAGGATATCCGGAGTGTAAAATTATTCAACGACATAAAATCCAGAGTTTATTTACATTAAAATCATATACAGAAAATCAGGACTTTGAAAAACTGACATGATAAGCAGAGTGACGTGAAAACCGGGTGTCGGGATAACGAGGTCCGACTGTATTTCACAAAAACAAAAATTACCAACTGCATTACTTTATTCCATTATATATTACCTTACACAAACATTGACAATAAACATAGTATTTTTTTAAATTTGCAAATTAAGCAATGAAGGAATAAATACGCGTGCTTTAGAATAATGTAAACATTACCCAGGCCATAATGAAAACAAATTTAAGACTGCATGTATTTCAAACAATATTTGTAACAAGATAAAAATAACAAAATAATGTAATATGTGTAACTGATTACAAAATGTTTACAAAAATTGTCAAAATTTTCTCCCAAATATTGACATAACTTTAAGAATCTTCAAAACAATGGCTATAAGCATTTCTTTTTCAGAAAAAGAATTGATTGCTTTGTTAGAAAAGAATTAAAAGCTATTAAAAAGTTTTATTATGTCTGAGATAAGATTGAACAATTCAGCCATTTTGTCAATCGCCCTGAGGCAGAATTTTTTCAAGCTTTCTGCGACAAGCCTC
The DNA here is from genome assembly GCA_963932465.1 of Maratus speciosus. Taxonomy (NCBI): domain Eukaryota; kingdom Metazoa; phylum Arthropoda; class Arachnida; order Araneae; family Salticidae; genus Maratus; species Maratus speciosus. The sequence goes on along the minus strand of OZ010800.1, from coordinate 281,924,996 downwards.
ATTAACAGCAAAATTTTTCTGAAAGTGATATTTTTTAACAGTAGAAATGAATGACAAATTTATATATAAAACAACCAGAAAAATTACACTGAAAAAATAATATATTCTAAACCAGGTATCATGTTTTTTATATATAATGATCCTTTCTGCTTTTAAACTGCATGTAAAAAAACCAAATTTAATGGATCAGTATTACAGCAATTATTTAGAATATGTACAGTAATTTTTCATAAATAAATTGTACAATTACTTTTCTAAAGATTTGTTAACTACAAGGTTAACATGCTGCAATTTGTACTAATGCACCATAGATTTGAAAACTATAATTCAATTAATTTATTGGGGGGGGGGGGGCATTGTACACATATTTCATTTTTTGAAATAACTAAAATGTAAATTAATATGTATGTATACATACATGTCTAATTTTACTTATTGCGAGATTTTGAGGATAAGGTCATTCTTATTCCTGGTATATATAAGTAAAAATAATAAACTTTTTCTTTTCGCCAAGTTGATTTAAAAGCAATTTTTCAAACAAATATGTAATTACGTTTTCAAAACATAATTGCATAAGTAAATAATATTTAGTTGCATTGAAGATTTACTCTTGTAGAAACTTCTTATGAACTTTACTAACTTTAAATACTTTTTATGTTAAAAGAAACTAACATTCAACTTAAAAGCAATAATTCTAAAAAATAATGTTTCTATCAGCTACATTTAGCGGTTCCAGGATTAAAGTTTTCCCCTCAAGGGGTTGTTCCCTTTCTGCGACAATGTCGCTGTGTTTCTGCCATGGGGGGGGGGGGGGGGGGGTCAATCGTATCTGATATTATTAGAATCAATTTCATCTTGATCATTTACAAAAAAAAAAAAAAAAAAAAAAATTGTAGATAAGAAACATTGATGTAATTATTTGCTAATCATAAATTTAAGTAACAATTTTTTTTTTTTGTTAATACTAATTCCATTTGTATTTTACACAGAAATCAGTATTTTAATTCTGACTTTTAATTAAAATATTTAAATCTAATCTGCTGCTGATTAATACAAGAACCCTGGTGAACACTACAGGTGCTCCGAGTCACTCTAGTCAAAGGGATTAGTAGAATTTTTACAGGTACGACTGTTTCTGTTATCAAAGCTTTGTAGAAGGGTACCATTACTAAATGCTTACATACAGAGGGTGTTCACTCATTTTTGTAACGATTTTGGAAAAAGAAATAAAGATAAGAGTTTATTTTCTAATATGTTCAATCTGATAGCCCTTCTGTTGAACTATCATATTAGTCTTGATTTCCAAAATAATATTGCTTTTCTTAAAATATTAAAGGTTGATTTTTTTCCACTCCTCGACCACAATCTTCCAGAGTCTATAAAATGTTTCAGGATGCCGCTTATAAAAAACTTGTTTTAACCATTTCAGGGGCGCCGTTTGCAGTCTGCAAATGCTTAATTTTAATGACCAAACTGACAAATGGCACCAGTATTCTTTTAGTACAATTTTGATCTCATAATAAATGTGAAAAAAGCTTTTGATTTTTTAATAAATTTGTTCGTAAATTGCGGTGTGAATTATTTATTTGAACATTTTGGAGCAGAAATGCCTTGCCCCTGAAAAGGTTAAAACTCCAAATGCACGCAGTAATCTATAAGAGAGATGTCGTGGGACCTGGGTGGGATGCATTTATATGGGGAAAACCTCAATTCTGGTTTCATTTCTCATTCTTACTAAAAATACAGCAGTAGATTTAGAGGTATGGCTAGTAGCCTTAGCCTGATGGAACTTAACACAATTAAGGTTGCTTGCATAAAGTGATGGAACATTGTCTTTGAAATTCGGGGTTAAAACGTATTTCTGATAGCAATCAGAGTTAATTTTGACATTTCTTTTGTACTTTCCTTATTTTAAGTTTTCCATTATAAGAGAATCCAGCAATAACCATAAAACCTTTAGCAAAACTTTCCTTTTTTTTATTCTTTGAACCAAGATATTAAGTCTTTTTTTTCCTCTAAGGTATGCATTTTTTACATTTTCCCCAGTCAAATGTAAACTTTGACATTTTTTTCCTTTATTAATTATGCCACTTATTTTACATGTAGAAATATTAAAACCATGCTTTTCACACCTTTTTAAATATTCATATTTCTCTCGAAAAAGCGCAAATACATAGCATTCGATCCTTATTAAGATCCTAGTTGACATTTTAAAGCAAAGAATATTTTTAATGACGCAGATAATTAAACCCTATACCGAATTGATGCCATGTAGGTTTTTTTCTTTCCATTTAAATTTAAATCGAAGAGAAAGTTTAAATTATTACAAAAATATGTGAACACTAGGGCTGGATTTATATTATATAGTACAGTAGACTTCCTTAAATCCGCGACCCTAAAATCCGTGAACACCTAAAATCCACGAATTTTTTCAGATGTAAGCAATGAAATTTACAGTTAAGTTGCAGGAACAAAATTGAAGATGGCGCTGAAATCAGAGACTACCGCAATGTTTTTTTTACTAAATTTTTTGTTAATCATTCTCTTTTGGTTATTACAGCTGATTTATTACTAAATAAATTTACATTACTTTTGATTTTGATATAAATTAGCATATCTATAAGATAACGTATCGATCTTACGATCGCTTTACTACTAGATGGCAGCATAGGACTTTTGGAATTGAATCGATTTCATAGGTAATAATTTAATATTTTTCTAAATTTTTATTTTACATAATTATTTTAATAATTATGTTTAAACTAATATAAATTATTTTAATCTTTCACTTTATTGTAAGCATTCATTATAATTTCCCTTGCTTAACTACCAATCAAATTAATGTTTCAAAAATGTAAACAAATCAATGACCAGAAATCCACAAAATTCTAAAATCCGCACAACCTCTGGTCCCAAGCTGTGCAGATTTGAGGGAGTATACTGTGTATGTGTATATATATATATATATATATATATATATATATTATATGGCTGTATTCATATTATATCAAATTATATGGTTGCTGTGATCTATTTTCATAGTAAATCAGAAGCTTCTCAAAATATGCAATATTTTTTAATTTCTGAAATTCATATTTTTAGACACCCATGGTAATTCTTCACTAAATTAAAAATAAGAAAAGATAATGTTCATTGATAAAATGAAGTTTTTCAGGATTTAATGATTTACGTATATCAAGCTTAAGCAAAGGCATATGCCTGGCTAAACTCAATTTTAACCAAATAAAAAAAAGAGTGATATTTTTAACCAACATTAACAATTAAAATTCTATGAAAAGAATATTCTATGCATTTTTATGGACAATTTTGAATTTTATTTTATTAAATGAGTTCTTTTTACATTATATATTTAATCATATCATGAAAAACTAGTCGGATGTACCAATCCCAAAACATTCTTCTATCTCATACTTCAAAATTCGCTATCACACTTGCCAAAATTAAATGGCAATCTATGCATCTCATGAGGATTCTAAAGATATGAAATTCCGTGCATTAGTTCTTGAGATATGACTATCGCTGAAATCGTCTAAATACAGCAAAATGCTGCCTAGCAGCGCCACCTATTGGGTGATTTATACCAAATCCTAATCAGCAACAATTTATGTCAACGTCTGACTGAATCTGAAGTTTGGAGAAAATCCGTGCATTAGTTTTTGAGATAGAGCTATAGCAAAAATCGTGAAAATTCCTGCATAGCAGCGCCACCTATTGGGTGATTAACACCAAAACCTAATTAACAACAACTTGTGTCAACATACAACTAAATCTGAAGTTAGATGATAATTCGTCCATTAGTTCTATAGATAGAGCTATTGAGGCACTCGTGAAAAAGGCAGCACAGAAGCTCCACCTGTTGGGCGATTTACACAAACACATAATCAGTAGCAAGTCATATCAAGGACTAACTGAATCTGAAGTTTGATGAAAATCCGTGTGTTAGATCTTAAGATAGAGCTATTGGGGAAATCATGTAAATCCTGCAAAATTCCTCATAACAGCGCCACCTGTTGGGCAATTTACACCAAAACGTAATCAGCATCAATTCATATCAAAGACTAACTAAATCTGAAGTTTGATCAAAATCCGTGCATTAGTTCGTGAGATAGAGCTATTGCGAAAATCGTGAAAAATGCAGCATAGCAGTGCCACCTGTTGAGCGATTTACACCAAAAACTAATCAGCATCAATTTGTATTAGGGACTAACTGAATATAAATTTTTATTAAATTCCGTGCATTAGTTCTTGAGATAGAGCGCCCACTAAATTTGTGTCACATACACACAGACAGACTCGCAGAGTCACAGACAGACATTTTGTAAAAACATGTTTTTTGGAATCTCTGACCCCTAAAACGTGTAAATCCGTCGAAAACCGGAATTCGAAAATTTTCATGAATCCAATACTTTCTTCTTGTAAAGATAGAAGAAAGTAATAAATGGTGATGAAAATTAGAGACTTTTTTGAAAAAGATTTATGGAAATTTTACATCTCTAGGCTGAACCCATTTTACCTCTAAGGGGTGCTCAGTTAGACTATTTGTTCGGCATTCTAAATAGCACTCCTTTAAATTATACATAAATCAGGGTGATATTTGATGATATAAAAACTTCTAATGTTTCCAAGCGACAAATAGCTTAAAACAAAGTAAATAAATAAACAAATAAAAGAAATATAATTGATTATGAAAAACAATGAAAAAACATTAAGAATTATTAAAAGTAACAACAAATGGTTTTTAAAAAGATACAAAATTAATTGTAAATTATTATTAAAAAAAATCTGTAACAGTTAATTTTTAATAATTCATGAAATAATTTTCATTTTACTGTCATCAAATAGAAGATCGGGTCAACTTGATTATTCATTAACAAGACATTAACTTGACTTCTCGCATAACAGTTTTCAGTTGATTTAATGAGAAAAAAAAAAAAAATATGTATATTGTTTTGATTTCAGCCAATTCAATGTAAAAGTTAATAGGGGGGTTAGATTTTTAAGTTCATAATCACTTACAATATACAGTGACCTCTCACTTATATGACTTTCAAGGGACCATGGAAAAAAGTCGTATAACTGAGAGAGTCGTATAAGTGAGAGACCGCCTTATTATACAATTTCAAACTTTATAGGCATTAATTATTTTACCTATACTAAAAACGATAAGTTTTGAGTACTAAGAACATATTTTAACAAAATTTGTAAAATGTATTAAAAAATTAAACATAAAATATGTTTAAAAAGTTCACAAAATTGTTCATTTACCACTATGTTTATTTTAAAAATTTACAGATCAGATTTTCTCAAAAAATAAAGTGATATTAGTTTGTTTCTGTCGTAGATGGAAATAGAAAATGTCTTTCTCTAAGTCTAGTAAAGCTTTTAAGCTAGTTTGGGAATAATCATTTTGATGGACATAATTCTTTAATTTATTTAAAGCGGTACTTGCTTTTGAAAAATTTACAACCGCAGGAACATTGCTCTCATCTTGGTCATCCTCCTTGCTCACGACTTCATTATTAATATCCTCAAACATTTCTTCAGCAGTTCTCAGTTCTGACAGAAGACGTTTATCATCACATTCTACATAATCTTTGAAATTAATACCTTCGTCCATAAACATTTTATTCGAGTCTTCGTTATTAAAGGATTCCATACGCTCTCAATATCAGGTTCATTCGTTCAACTAGCAGTTTGGTCTTGTGGGAAAACTGAATTTCCTAAAACAAATTTTAAAATTTAATTTGCTGCAGAAACGGCAGATCTTTTACATCGGGATGTGATGGACATTGATCCATTAGAAGTAAAACCTTTCTTTGTTGTTTTTGAAATTTATCATCCATCTCTTAAAAAATCATTGGAAATCTCTGATGTCATCCATGCTTTTTTTTAATTTCTGTAGCCACATGGCAATTATTTTTTATTCTTAAAGTATCGAGATTTTCTTGATTTTCCTATTACTAAAGGTTCTATTTTTTCTGAACCATCACTATTTGTGCAAAAAAGGATAGTTAATCTTTCTTTACTTTTTCTGCCCCCTTGACATGCTTCTCCTTTGTATGATAATGTCTTATCTGGCATCAGCTTGAAAAACAGTCCGTTTCATCACAGTTAAAAATGTCTTTAGGTCCCTTAATCGTTAATTAACATAAGTAGATTTTGAAACCATTGTCTAACATCATTTCCATTAACACATGCGCTTCCTCCTGTGATGCGGCGATGCAAAAGTCGATGTCTTTTTTTAGCTTCTCGAATCACAGCAAGACACTGAAAAATTCTCGATTCCATACTTCTCAGTAAGAGTGCGAGCCTTTTCTTTTAAAATCACCCCATCTATCAGTAAATTTGAAGCTCGCATTTGGTTAAACCACGCGATTAATGCTGATGTCAATTTTTTAAATCTGCCACATTGTATCCTGGATCTCTTTGAATCGACATTTTTTGATGCATTTATAATGACATTTTTATTTTTCAGAATTCCTTTTAGTGTCAATTCTGGCAAATTGAAGAGAGCAGCTAATGCCTTCTTTGATTGTAGTAAATTTTTATCACATTCCTTAATGGTTTCAACTTTGAATTGTATGCTTAATGCTTTACGTTTTGACATTTTCAGTTTAGGTATCGACATGCAGCAAACTGAAAAAATTACAGCGAAATGAATAACCTTTCACGCGTCTAGTACGGAAGCTTGTAGCGATTTGCTTTGATGTACGCGTTTTTTCCCCTTCGCTGTGCAGGCTGTACACGCATAGGTCTTTTGGCATGATTATAGCTTGGGATGTGCTTCCGATATGTTCTCCCTTTAGTATTTTTTTCTAGTGATGTTCAAGAACTGCCATTTTCGATTTGTTAAGTTTAAAATAAAAGTCTATTTTTCTTAAAACAACACCATTCCTAAAAGACGACACATTCCTTAAAGCTGTTAAAATTTTCCAGGAAAATGCATTTTGCAAAAACCCTGATTTCTCCACCAGTGCCATACAGAGACATGATCTGCAGGTAGTCATTTGGCTTTTGTTAAATGGCAGACAAGAGAATTCCATACAATCACCCTCCCGCCATAGATTTCATCGTTAATAACAAACAAAGGTAGATAAGAAATGTTATTCATTATTCATAAACACTTTATCAATAATTAAAGGATAAATGTAAGAAAACGTGAATGATTTGTACTTTAAAGATTATAAAAATTAATTCTAGAGTGAGAAATGTAAAATCGCCTGAACCGTTTAAAGCGTCGTATAAGTGAGAGAAGCAGTCGTATAACTGAGAGAAGTTTAGCATTATTTCCCATAAAGCGTGGACGGGACCGAGAGAATTCGGCGTATAACAGAGAGTTGTATAAGTGAGAGGTCACTGTATTAAAATAATAAAGCTACTTTAATGTATAATATGAATTCAGAAAAATATTTTTTATTAAAGTAAGATGAGTTCAGAAATTTTATCTCCAACATTGAAAAAATTAAGTAATCACAAAGCTTAAAGAATCATCACATGTTCATTCATTCTGAAAAAACTAAACAGATTTTTTTTTTTTTTCATAGTGTGTGATAAATATTGAATGTAGTTAATGTCCGCTCTCTTCTAGAATTTCCTTTTGTTAAAAATCATTTAAAGTTAGGTTTTAATAATAAATTTTAAAATCTTTTCACACCCATCACATAAAGATGCGTATTCAACAAATCCTTTGTTGAAGTTAAACTTTCTGTGCATAAGACAGACATTGTACAAATAGACATTAGACATTGTTCAAATAAGCTACGCAAAAATTTTTAGTTCAGTGTATTTCAGATGAAATACAAAGTGCCAATTGGGCCCGTTAACAAATTTCAATATTTACAAGTTGTTTTGTAGTTGTATGGAAGGGTTACATTTCCTTTAGTTGCCCTTGCTGAGGAATTTAGCCATAATAAATTTGCTGAGCAGCACATTTTAACAATAAAATATTCTCTCAAACTTATGTTATTTGAAAAGAATTTAGGTGCATCTGGAGAATACAATTTTTTTGTCACCTCCCATGGGAAAGATGCACTTGATCATAAAAGGTGTGCACTAAAAATAATAAAATAAGGAGTATAGTTAAAACCAAAAAATTACCTGTGAATTCTGAAAATGATATATTTAGTATTTTTAACACAATCATACCGATTGGTAAAGTTATCATATGAATTGAATATTTCCAACTGAGCGAAAAAATGCCCAAGCCAGGAATCTAACCCAGATCCTTGGCTTACATTGCCAATGCTCTATCATTTAAGCTACCTGGGCTGACAACCAGCAAGCATATTTCACTCAGATAACCTTATTGGTAGTAACATCTGGTCTGCCATATAGACAGGTAAAGGAACTCCGCATAAACCATGGGTACAAGATACAGTCGAACCTCGTTAAGATGAAGTCGCAGGGCCGTAAAAATCGTTTCGTATTAACCAAAATTCGTATTAACCGATAAAACAGCAAAAGGCATTTAGGATGATTTAAAAAATAAATCACTAAAAGAAAGATATTAAAGAATGTAAATGATATCTGGAGAGAAATATTTTATAGTCATTTTACGTTAATTAGTATTTTTTGTGCAAAAAAGTACATTTCTAACATCACAATAAAAACTCAAAACCCATACTCACATTGATACACACATGACGATAGTAATACTACATACACTGTAATATTCTCATAAAAAAATAAATGTGTAAGGAGAAATAAAATGTGGAAATATATTTAGCTTTTTAAATTAGACTTTAAAAAAAATATTTTATTGATTTTTTTCCATTTTTGCATTCTACATTTGTTTATAAAGGCATCCATTTTTCTCAAATTGTCCAAAGTGCAATTGACATTTTCTTCTTGAAGCAGAAACAACTGAACAGTTTTTAAAGCTTCTGTTGCTTCATTGAAGGACTCTGAAGGGATTTCGACCTCTCCATCAGCCTCCATTTTATTCAGCTCTTCCTCTTCTTTCTATTCTACCTTTCAGTTAAATCGTCCAGAATATCTTCATCTGCCATGGGTTGAGAGTCATAACATTTTCACCAATTCGAACGTAATCTTTAAAACGACAAGAGATAAATTGTTCCTCAATTTTCAGCTTCTTCTATCATATCGTCCATTTCTCTTTCATCGGTTTGTGCAATATCTTCCTCTGAAAAACCACCATTCCCAAAAATTGTTTCTTATAACATTGGAAGTATCAGAGTTCCATGCACTTCTTAGGAAACAGCTTTTAAGAGATCTATAGAAAATGGTGTCTGTTTGTAGGACTCTAAGTTTTTGATTTTTTCTTTCCTGTAGTGGGTTTTTAAACACTGAATGATACCTTGGTCGCATGGCTGAAGCTTTGCTGTAGTACTTTGAGGGAGGGAAACGCATTTTATTGATTTTAGCACTTTTACATCTTTGTGGGCTGTACAATTGTCCAACAAAATGCATATCTTTATCTTTTGATTGGTAAGTCTTGAGTCTAATTCTAATAACCATTTTGCAAAAAAATTTCTTATTAATCCAAGCATTTTTAGTGAATGAATGTATACTGAAAAGGTATTCTCTTTACACGCTTAAGGCAACGTGCTTTTACAAATTTTCCGATAACATAGATAGGCAATTTTTCACTACCATATACATTGCATGCTACCAGTACTGTGACTCTTACTTTATTACATTTTACACCGGAACACTTCTCTTGCTTTAAAAGTTAATGTAGATGATGGGTGTGCTTTATAAATAAGCGCAGTTTCATCTGCATTGAATATATCACGGGCTCCGTAATCACTTTTAATAGCAGAGCCATTCTTTAGAGAAAAACAAATCTACACTTTTTTGGAGACAATACCATGGCGTTCTTTAAACATTGACAGCCATCCATTTGAGCATGTAAAATCACCGACCACAAGAGCTTCTGCAAAAAACTTACAAAAAACTTCTAGTAAAACAGTACCAGTTAAAATGATATTCTGTTTCCTAGCTCCTGCTATCCATCTTAATAAAGCAACTTCAATTTCTTCATTCTTAGCATTTCTCATTCGTTTTCTTGCAGGCTCGAACTGATTGACAGCACAAGCTGTTTCAATTTGTTCTCAATTTTTAATAACTGTCGAAAGAATACTAGCAGGTATTCCGTACTTTGCTGCAATCTCTGATTTTTTTTAAATCCCGTCACTAACATCACATTAATCTTCTGCTTAGTTTCCAAACTAAGAACCTTTTTTCCCACTCAATTTCACAACTAGAGTTCCAATACAATTAGAATTCAATCAATAAAATTTTTCTAGCAAAGAACTTTATTCATATCAAGGGATCAATCACGTGCTAGCAACGAAATGAATCGATCACAAAAGAATTTCAACATCAGCAGAGAAAGAATGCAAATTTTTTGTCTTCTCCCACGGTCATCATAACACCTACCTCTTTTCATCCACATCAGTTACAAGAACAAACGCATATCCTCCCTCGGCCAGTCCCAGAAAAGCGATAAAATCGTTTCAAGTTGGAAGGTCGCCACAAAGGTCAAAACGAAGAATTTTTTTTATTAGGTGCAACATTTGCTTCGTCTTAAACGGGAGAAGTTTGTCTTCATGTTTGTATTAAACGATGCAGTTATTATTGTTTTCCAAGATAACGTTATGGGGAAACTATTTTCCTTCGTCTTAAGTGAAATTTCATGTTAAGCAGTTTCGTCTTAACGAGGTTCGACTGTATATTATTTTTAACACAATCCTACTGTTTGGTAAAAGTTATACGAATTGAATATTTCCAAATTCAGCGAAAATCAACCAATTTCCAACTCAGCAATCCTGGCTTAGGCAATTTTTTGCTCAGTTGAAAATATTCAATTCGTATGATAACTTATGACTCGGTATGATAGTGTCAGGGCTGTAGCAAGGTCTTCAGAGGCCCCCCCAAAACATATTTTTCGGGGCCCCCTCTAAGGTTTTAGAGAAATATCTATATATAATTTGCCACCCGAGTTCCATTTTATAACAACACCAGCGGAGTTTCGCTGGTCGGATTTTCCAAAACGAACTTCAAATTGAACGAATTTGTAGTTGGACTGCACTGCTTTCGGCAACGTACACCCATAGGGGCTACGCCCGCTCCGATCTCGAATCATACGAACGTTGAATTATTGTAATTTTTTTTATTTCGATCCAGATTAAATTAAAATTTTCAACATTTCGTTCATGTTGCTAAAGGAACAGATTTCATATTCTTACAACGTGAATTTAATCAAAGGACTTGCAAAATTTAACTGAGTAGTCTTCCATTTAGAGAAAAAAATGTCAAAAAAAAATCGCCGAAGAACGCGAAGGAACGTTAAAAATTACATGAAAAAATTCGAACTTCATAGAGATCAAACTTTACTTATATTGGGCTAAAAGATTGTAACCGGGTTTTTTTTTTTTTACGAATATTAAAAAAAACTACCAAAAAAGTGAAAAAAAGCTAAAAATTACATAAAAATTCTCGAAAATTTTAAAAACACAGCAGAGGACAAAATTTGGCAAAAAAGTTTGAAACTGAATTCCTTTTACAAATATTATAAATCGCTAAGTATTGCTCATAAACAAAATAAATAAGGGTGATTCTACGCAAATAGGCCATAATGATGAAACTGGAGGATATTTAAATTTTTTTAACTGAAAAACCTAATGCATTTTTTTTAACATGTAGTTTAGACATGGTTTTATCATATTAGCTCATGAAATTTAACTATTAATTAAAACATATATTTAAAATAAATTTTTAAACCTATTAAATATCATTCCCTCACATGCAACTACTACCACCCAAAAATATAAATAATACCATTTCTTACTGAACTATTTTTGAAAAAAAATTCTGACTTCTGTATTTTAATATGAACACATAAAGTATTATTTCTTTGTATTACATTATTTTTTTGGTCTGCACATGCACTTTTTATTTGGCAAAAAAGTTTGCAACTCATATTTTCGATCATTCCCTCCCTCATTAATAATTCTGGATATTTGAGATAAGTGGTACTACTGTAGACTGAAACATTGCATATGTGCTCAGCACATAGGTCTTACCTGTCCGTAAAACAATTTTTAGCCATCCTGGGAAAATAGTTCAGTGTGTAAGGAATAATTTAATGGGCAGATTGGGCAAATGTCAAGATGATGTTATCATTCCCTCATTTAAATTTATAAAAATAATTTATTTTCTAAAAATGTATTAATGGGTGGTTTAGTTTTCTCTGAAGGGATAATTTGAGTACATGTATTGTTTTTTAAATTTAATTTATGAGTACAAATTTTAAAAACTAATAATGTACGTTTTATCATTACCTCACTAGTCATTCCCTCATGTGAGGGAATGATTCTCATGTGAGAGAATTGTTGTATTATTTTTAAAAACTTGTAGAAAAGATATTTTTGTCGAAAATTTAATGCTTTTGATGAAAATGAATGCGTATTTTTAGGTAAATCAATGTATAAAATATTATTTATTATGCAAAAGGTAAAAGAAAAGTCAGCAAGGAAACCAAAAAAAATCTCGTGAAGAAATTTCATCAAAATAACTTGCGTAAGAATTTAGCGTTCAGTTGAAAATATTCCTGGTACACAGCAGAAATGTAGCTTATTAATATGAAGCAATTAAGAAAATAAAGTCATCTTAAGCACAAAACTATATCTTATTGCATATAGATTTCAGCGAAAACTTTTTTTGTATATTCCTTGAAGAAATTCAGACAATACATTTCAAAAGAGATTGGCAACAAGGGTAATATGCATACAAACAATGGGGACTCAATAAATTTTATTTATCAGTACCTTTAGATCATTTGGATTAGATAATTTTGGAGCATGAAATTAAAATGGAGAACTATTGGAAATTGATGACAAATCAGTCAAAGTAAATTCTGTTGAACCTACAGGCAATGGAAAGTTTAAGTGGCATATGAAAGAGGATATTTATGACAACATGTGACTTTGTTTTAAAAAAAAATTGAACCTTGTCTAGAGCCTCTTAATAGCAGAGAATGTAGATTTAATCTTTCTGGACAAAAGCTTTCTTAAAAATATTATTTGAAATTGTTTTTCAAAAAATTGTCATTTCCTCACATTGTAATCATCCCCTAATTCTAATAAAAATCTAAAAATTATATAGAATTTCTTAATATTAAGCTTGATGGCTATTTTTTTCCCAATAAGGAGCTTTTCTAGTGTCTTGTTACAAAAAATTAGAAACTTCTGACATGATTTATTTTTTCTTCATCACTATGATGAAAATGGCCTATTTGCGTAGAATCGCCAAAAAATATGGAAGCCGTTTTCGTATTTTCAATTTTCTCTTCAGTTTGACAATGCCATCCGCGTGGCCCAGACAGATTTTCTTTAAGCAGAAAATATTCACTTATAACAATTGTTTTCCTGCTCGGATTGGTGCCTTTTATTAAATACATATAAATATATATATACAGATTTACTAATTTTAAAAAAAAAATTACTTTTGGGATGTTGTTTTCATACATTCTGGTTTTCTCCAGTTTAAAATTGTAACCCAAGTTGAAATTTAAGAAGGAAAAAAAAATACCTTCGGCTAGAAGGTACCTTTCTGTGGGCAAAGAAGACGGGTTTCCTAGTAGATAATAATAAAGACGGATGTTTGTCTGTCTAGAGTTTTTCTTTGTCTGACCAGATGTTTTTCTGTTCAGGACAAAATTTGACGGGAAGGTTACCTGCATGCCTGAAGTTATGCATCTCGAAACAGGTTTTTAAATTTTTTTATTCGAATTTTTTTCATTTAACTTTTTACGTTTTTTTTTATATTTTTTTGAGTTTCGTGCTTTTTTCCCCACATTCATAAAATGAATCTATTTTCAATCCATCTGTCCATTTTAGCCGAATATAGTAAAGTAGTCTTTTTCGATTTTTAAATATTTCGCGAATTTTTTATGTGATTTTTAACTTTTTTCGTGTTCCGACTTGATTTTATAACATTAGTAAAAGGAATCAGGTTTTAGTCTTTTAGCCCGATGTACTAAATTTCGTCCTTTACGATTTTTGAATTTTTCATGAACGTTTTTTTCTTTTTTTTTTTACCATTTTTTAAGACCCCTGTGATTAGAAGAGATTTTATCTCACATTTGAAGAAATTTTCGTCTTTAGAAAGGAAAATTTCTAGAAATTTTGATCTTTGATTTGAGACTTCATGTTATGAAGGAAAAAAGTCATGCGTAAAAGTTCAGTTTCTAATAGGGAAAAGTACAATGCAGCAAAGTTGGCAGAACACTCCTGTGATTTGATTTGACAAAAATGCATCTTTATATTTAGTAAGGATGTTAGGTAATTTTTACGTTAGATTAGTGAGTTTTCTATATTTTCGCGGATTTTTTTTTTTTACAAAAGAGTGTGTAAAAGGAATCCAGTTTCAATCTTTTATCCCAATATAGTAAAAATTTTGTCATCTGCGGCACGGATTTTTGACATCCCTAAAAGGGATCAGGTTTCAGTCTTTTAGCTCAATATAGAAAATATATCCATAGAAATTTCTGAATTTTTTACGAACATTTTATGTGATTTTTAACGTATTTTTGTGTTTCACAGCGATTTTTTAACATTCCAGTTTCAATCTTTTGGCTCGATATAATCAATTTTCTCTCAGCGATTTTTGAATTTTTGTATAAGATTTTTACACTTTTTTTTCGCGTTTTGCGGAGTTTTTTTGACATTTTGTTTCTGAAACCGAAGAATTATCCAGTAGATTTTGCTGCTCTCATAATTAAGCTGAAGTGGAAAAATAAGAAATTTGTTCCTGTAGCAACGTGAGCTACGATGCTGATAAATTTCACTTTTATCTGGACACTATCACTTTTATCGAAAAAAAAAAAAAAAAAAAACAATAATTCAATAATTGTTTGATTCAAAGTCGGAGCTGGAATATCCGGAACAGGTTTACGCTGCGGAAGGCAGTGAAAGCCCCCAATGGAAAACTCCAAAAACAGGTTCTTTTTTAAAAAAGCAATTAGCGAAGCGGGCGAAGCTCTGCTAGTAGATTAAATAAATACACAATATAATTTATGTATAGTTAAACATAATTTATCGAGACAAGAGAAATGAAATGTTAAAAACGAAACAGGTCGAACATAAGGGGATAGGCGGCATATGCAATGCACATAGATGCCCGCTTATTGGGGTCCCCAACGAGATTAAAAAGCATATATTTTTTGAACATTTGAACAATAAAATGAGGCTTAAAAGTTTTGAATCTTAAGTTCCGAATTTTCTCACTTTTAAGAGCAGCCCCAAAAAAGAAAATTTATAAAGTATTTGGAGCCTGCAAAATTTCTTTCATCTGGGCACCTTTAAAAAGAATGGTAGCTATAGCAAAAAAAAGGGCATGCCTGTTTTGGTTAAAAGAAGTAATAGTATTAAGAAAGTTTTTAAATTTATTGGGGCCCCCAACGAGATTAAAAAGCATATTTTTAAAACATTTGAATAATAAAAATTGGGCCTAAAAATTTTAAATCTTGAGTTCCAACTTTTCCTCACTCTTATAGGGGCCCTCAAAAAAGTCAATTAAAAAAGTATTTAGAGTAATGTTTGTTTCATGATCATCTATGTTTGTTTCATGATCATTTGACGAAATTTGCTTTTGTTGCATGATCCTTTGACGAAATTCGTGGTTTTTCTGCGATCTTTTGTCGGAATTCGGGCTTTTTCCACAACCCTTTGACGAAAATCGCGTTTTTATGCGATCCTTTGCCAAAATTTGTGGGGTAAAAAAAGTCCGAAAGTTGCAGACAATTTTTACTTTCTTCTATTGAAGATAGAAGAAAGTATTGTAATTGAAATTTTTTTTACTTCCAGTTTTTGACGGATTTACACGTTTTAGGAGTCAGATATCCCCAAAAACATGTTTATAGAAAATGTGTGTTGCCATTGTACCATCAAAAAGTGTACGAAGTTATGCATAGAATTGAACCAAATTTTTATTTAAAATTTTTGGCTATGGCAAGCAGGTCCTCCCTGAATTTGGAAAAAATTCGCTGGTAGGGGGCGCTGTAATAACGATTTTGAATATTGTACCATTGAAAAGTGTATGAAGTTATGCATAGAATTGAACCAAATTTTTATTTTAAGCTTTTTGCTACGGCAAGCAGGTCCTCTCTGAATTTGGAAAAAATTCGCCGGTAGGGGGTGCTGTAATAGCGGTTCTTGTGCAATTTGAATATTGTACCATCGAAAAGTGTATGAAGCTATGCATAGAATTGAACCAAATTTTTTGTGTATATTTCTGGTTATGGCAAGCAAGTCTTCCCTGAACTTGAAAAAATTCTGCCAGAAGTGGCCACTATAATTGCGATCTCTATGCCATTTTCATTATTGTATCATCGAAAAGTGTATGAAGTTATGCATAGAATTGAACCAAGTTTTTTGTGTATGTTTCTGGCAATGCAAGCAAGTCCTCCCTGAGTTTGAAAAAAAAATCTGATAGAAGGGGGTCACTGTAACAGCGATGTTTGTGTCACTTTCTTTATTGTACCATCGAAAAGTGTATAAAATTATGCGTACAATCGAACCAAATCTTTTGTGCATGTTTTTGGCTTTGGCCAACAGGTCCTCCTTGAATTTGGAAATATTGCACGGTAAACGAGCTCTGTGATAGCGATTTTCATATACTTTTCTTGGTTTTTCGTAGTTCTATTGTCCATTGGCGGCTCGTGCAGCAGCAGGAACTTGCTTCCTGTTAAGCCGGCTATTCGCAAACAGCTGATAACAACAGAATAAGGAAAAATTATTTTTAACAAATATCATGATATAGAGTAACTTGTTTTTAGTCCATTCAATTGACTTAAGCAGAAATTTAAGATGAAAATCAAAGTTGGTATAGTATTGAACTAATAATATCGAAGTACAGTAGAAGATCTTTATAACGCAATTCTATATAACGCAATTCTCCATATAACGCACAACTTCTCAGATGTAAACAATGATTTTTGCAGTTAAAAAGCACCTGCACTTTCACATTGTAAAATATTGCTACTCTCTAGAGGACTAAATTTGATACATTAGTTCAACTTTATCTTCTAATTTAAGACTTTTTTACTGAAAAAATGCTATTATTACAATAAACATTTTTGAAAATGTCTAATTTAAGGGATGGTTGTGTCAGTTATATTTGGATCATGTTTATAAAGTAAATTTAACAATGTCTGACCTATATTATGCAAAAATTTATAATTTGGATAACTCTTGGTAACAAGGAATGCAGTCTATAAAGATATTCTAATGTATTTTGATGTGTTTCAGACATATTTGGCCATGTTTACAAGGTGAATTTAATGATGTGATCCATATAACGCAAAATTCTATATAACGCACAACTTTGCGTTTTTAGGTTTGCGTTATAAAGATCTTCTACTGTATTAGCATATGTAACTAGTTTTTGAAATATTAAGATGTATAAGATAGAAGAAAGTTTTGGGATTGTCACATCCTACTAGTTTTATTTGATTTCATTAATGCAGAAAAAAATTGTCAGCAAGAAATTTTCTTTGTCCGCGACAATGTCGCCATGTTTCTGCCATTGGGTCAGTTTCCCCCAGACAGTTTCAGAAGGGCGCTGCACCGTGCCTGCCCTTAGGTTTACAAAATAGCACCCTTCTTGCCCCTCATCGAAAAAATTAGCACCCTTCTTGCCCCCAGTTGAAAAAAAAGTGTCTTTACTCCTTTGTGTATTAAAAAATTTACTTGCACAGTAAAAATTGACTCATTGGTGTCTGAGTTCCCTGACTATTAAACATTAAAAATAAAAAGAATGCTTTAAAAAAAAAATTTTAAGTGCCCTTAAGAATCCAGAATGTGCCTTTTTCCCACAAGCAACACCCTGCCCTTTTTTAAATCTGGGGGAACTCTGCTCGGTTATATATATCATACAACAGATATATGTGTCTCATTTTTCATGTTTTAAATTATTAGTATTGCAAATATCCAATAACTGACATTTATGAACCTGTAACTGACAAATGGAGTCAGACCCTGGTAGAACAACAATTTCCCCCCACCCCAAACAGTTCAAATAATAGATTTCAACTTTCTTTAATATTACAAATAATTAACTGCTCTGTCGGAGATTGGTAAAATGAAATTATTGGAACCAATAACTGGCATCCCCCATTACACTAAATTAAATAACTATAAACTAAGAATCACTGTCCTAATGTTTCATAGAGATCTTTTAACTGATTTCTACAAATATAACTAAGAAAAAGTTTAGGATGGTTGCATTACAAATAGATTTTTAAAAAGAATTACCTCAATTTTAGAAACAAGATGGATGCCTCAAAATGGTACTTTCTGTGTTCTCAAAAGTTTCTTCCTCATTAAATGTTTTTGGGCTACTAGTGGTAAATAAATTGACTCCAAAATAAAAATAAGTGTAAGTTACCACTAGATGAATTTACTTCATGGAATTTTATTCGAAAATGCTTATTTGAGTTATGCAATTAAGAATGAAAATGACTTTATGAATGTGTCAGAAAGTAGCCTATGTGGATTAGAAAAAAAAAATTACAAAAAGTGAAAAAAAAAAATGGCTTCATGAATATATCAGAAAATACACATTTTGCCCACATGAATTAGAGAAAAAAAATGCAAAAAATGAAAAAAAATTCTTATCCTGAATTTATTTTGCAAGATATCTTCCAATATTCGGCAAAATTTTAGCAATATTCAGCAAGATATCTCGAAATATTTGGCCAACAAGCCTTCAATATTCAGCAAATCAATTATTGTCTCATCCCTAGTAAAAATCAGGCTCTGAATATATTTAAAATAATGCTACCTATAAAACACAACAGAAAAAAAAATAATCCGATATGATAAATATGAAAAATTAATAATTTATAATTAATATTGCAACCTTAACTATGAACAACTTATGTTGCAAACGTCATACAAACCTTATGGTCCCAGCGTAACTTTTTATTCTGATGCAGAGGCTCAGGAAAGGTCCTGTCCATGGGACTGAAAGCAGGAGTTTCCAGCTTAGAAATGACATCGTCCAAACTTGAATCTACTGTCAACAACAAATGTAAAACATCACTAATAGAATTATGCAATACAAAGTCTTTCAAGTTCATATTTAAAGTAGGGATGGGACGAATAGAGAGTTGGCCGAATGGCTGAATATTCGGCCAAATTTTAGGCCGAATACCAACATTTTTTTCCAATAAAGAAAATAACTTTTGATTATATATATAATTTTAAAAATAGGAACTCAAACGTTACTGCTCTTAAATGTACTTTTAAATTTGATAAATTTATTTAAGTACAAAAAATTATGAAATTTCATTATATCCTTTTATTCTAAGGTATACCAAATTGATTTTCAGTAAGTCAGGATAGTAAATTATTTACATTAAATATACAGAATTTACTTCACTTTTACTATCCAATGATACTTTTATCCTTTCTTACATTCAAAATCTTTAATATCCTTACTATATCTCATTACTCACAAGGAGATATTTTCTGAAATAACCTTTAATCAAGTAAATTTTATAATTGAAAATTTGTGCCCCTAACGATAATAAAATTTGTAAGAATGAGTCCTTTCTGAAATTGGTTTCTAAGCCTTAAATTACATATTACATTAAAGCAAAAGATATGTTTAAAGTAGAATATATGTTAACAAAATCTTTGACATTTGAACCAACACATACAATATTCAACAATTCCACTTATTCAACAAGCAATAAAAGCATAAGCAGAAACTGATAACAACATGAATGAAAAAAGAAAAATATATACATAATGTTACATTTTAAGCCCGTAATCATGCAAATAATTAACAGTGAAAACTATAGAATTAAAAAATTATTTTGTTCGATATTTAGAATTTATATTTCAATATTTATAAAACCATCTTTATAAAGCAAGCTGTGCTATCTAGAGAGTATCTAGTTTGACACCAGTTCTGTTTTCAGTTGTAGGGGAGAAAGGGGCTAGTGTGGACAACTTTAATAATTCTGTTATTTTTTAGATAAAGTTGCTCTAAATTTTTGCAGATTGACAATACTGATATACACTTCCATGTGTAACTACATGAGAATACATTTCATACTTCATTTGCAATTTATAAAACAAGGTTTTTATGGTGGAAAAGTAAGTTCATGGTTTGTTTTTTAATTACTAAGTTAGACTTTTTATATTCATTATTTCAAATGAAAAGTGATATTATATTATAAATGAATCTAATCCGTACATTTTTTAATATTCACTTTTGTTCTGCATGGTTTACATTTACCAGTGTTAGTCCTAAAAAAATAAATGGCACCATGGGGCTAGTGTGGACACATGGTCATGAGGCTACTGTGGACATGTCTACACTAGCCCCATTCAGCTTTCAACTGTCAAAACATTAATTAGGTATATAAATGTATCACATTTTATTTTATTTGTATACTAAATTAGATTCATTTGCGAAGTAATAACTGAATTTAAATGTAGAATAAACACATAGTAGAATTTAGTTTGATAAACATTTTTTATTTAAATTACTACTGCTAGTCCATTATAATAGCATAGGTAGGTAGTATATTTTTCCTAGAGTAAATTATAAGGATTATTTTCTTTTTGGTGTGCCTACTGAAGTCTAGGTTGTCCTTCAAAAAGTGGATGGATGGTGAAAGAACTATTTCCAGCTGTTTTACACGATATATAAGAAGACACAAAATCTGATATTGACCAGTAGGGGAAAAATGTTGGTGTGCAAGAAAATTAAGACCTCCATAAAAATGATTTGCAAGAAAATTAAACATCCAACGTTCTACGACAACCAACTACTTCTGAAAATGCAAGTCCATTTCTTAAAGCTGCATTGAGAAAGAATATAAACATGTCAGGTAAAAAATAACATTTAGAGTTTATACCAGGGTCGGCAAAGTGGACCCAGTCCAGAAAAACCCACCCGGGATTTTCTGGGCGGGTCCACCAACAAAAACATGCCTGTGTTTTTATTAAAAGTGTGTTTTTGCTAAAAATCATTTCTGAGTCTGCAAATCCCCCCTATAGTATTCAAAAATACAAAATACAAGTTTACCTTTTAAGACCAAAACCTAGGTGGTTTCTTTTATCAAAATTACATAAAAATAAATAAATAAAAATCAGTTGTATTTGTGGTAATCAGGTGGTAGTTTATTTCCGATTAAGATATTTCAAATAATTTACACAATGTAATATATTTAAAACAATTATAACTGATCTTTTGATAGTTTACCAATCGAAATCACATTCGCTTTGATTTTTATGGCAATATTTATAAATCTTTACTAGTTTTTCACACTGCTCTGAGCCCAGTCTGTTTCACAATTTAGACCACATATAGGAATCCAAATGTAGAGAAAATCCTCTCAATGGAAGCAGAGCTAGATGGAACAGAATGCAAAGATTGGAAAAAACTATAAAAATCATAATCTAACTTGCTGTTTTTCTTTTTCTGTACTTTTTCTTTAAGAATTTCCCACCATTTTGAAGCTGAAAATTGTGACACAATATTTTTTGAGAAAAGTGATTTATGAAAATAGTCTATGTTTGTAATTTTAAATGCCAATAATTGCAGGTAACCACTCTGGATGATACTGCATTATCCATGCTTCAGCTTCTTCCTCTTCCGTTGAATCAAGCCTTTCTCCTCAGCACGCCTGTTACACGGTGCCATAGGCAGCGGGGACTTTGTTCGAGATTTACGTCTATATTAGAGATTCATTTTAAAGGAGGGGCCATGCAGTGTGTGCGCAACACACCTGCTATATGGTGCCGTAGGCAGCGGGGACCCAGTTCAAGGTTTGTTCGCTTTGAGATTTCATATTATTAGAGGCCCCAAGAAAAGGAGGGGCTCAATAGTGGGCAAAGCCAGCTAGTTTAAATATTATAGTTACTAATTATTATAGCAACTTTAATTATTATAGTTACTACAAAAATAAAAATTAATTATTCATTATGACAACTAAAATCTATTTAAATGTGATAATAACTCACTTTTATCATTTAATAGTATTAAGTTAATCATAATAGTAATATTATTAATAGTATTGATAATAATTAATATTAATTATTAATAATATTAATATTATTTTATAATATCAGTTAAATTTACTCTGATATTAGTATTAACTTAATACTAATATCAGAATAGAATAAATTTATTAACTGATGTTATAAATAAATTAGTAATAAATAGGTCAAATGTAATTTTAAAAATGTAACTTAATAAATATATTTTAAATGAGTACACACATATATTATATAAAGATACAGAAAAATAACTAAAACCCAGAAAAGCCCACAAAAACCCGGGTTTTTGCCAACCCTGGATTATACTAGTAAGCCTGAGAAAAGAAGGATAGAAGATTTGGAAAATATGAAACACATAGAAGAAAAAAAAAAAAAGAGAAAGAAAAAATAATCTTCATTCATAAGGAAGTAAAACCAAGATCAAAAGGAATAAACACAACAAAAAGCTTAAAGTCAAAATAAGACTTGCCATTCAGTTCTGAAGATAGTGGAAATAGCCTTTTTGACATGGAAGTTGATGAATTAAAAATTGAAGTAGAAATGAGTGAAAAAACAATCAAGCCAGGAGATTTTGTATAGGTGCAAGTTTCTTTAATTTGCAAGAAGTCCAGCTGCAGCACATTTTATAAATATGTAGCAATTATTCAAAGTCTGTTTCTGTTGGCGAGTATAAAACCATGCCTCAAGAGTATTAGCTCTAAGAAAAACAGTTTTATTTATATTGAAAATGATGTTTCACAAATAAACATCATTGGAAAACTGGTAAATACATCCATATCTTTTTATTTGTGTATTTTATTTTGAGCAGTGTTTTTTTGTTTTTTGTAATCTTGTAATGTGTTTAATTTTGTCTGAAATAGATTCATAACATACCTAACTGCAGTCCTCAATAATAACAAAAAAATATTAGGTATAACATTAATTAAATTATATTTTATTATGATTAATATATTTACTATGTTGTTTAGGTACAAATTTATTTTATTATGGTTTTACAAACACTTTTAAAAGTTGTATTACAATGTCTAAATCAGTATTCTAGCTTGTCCACACTAGCCCCACCACATGGGGCTAGTGTGGCCAAAAACAACTTTTTTTAGAAAATATATTAATAAATAACTGTATTGCCAAATAATTTAGTATATCAACCAAATCAAAGATAAAATAGCAAATTCTTGTAAAAAAAAATACTTGAAGTGTGAAAAATGGTATTTAGAGAACATTCTTTTTGCAAAATTTATAAAAATTGTCCACACTATCCCCATGTGTTATTTATGACAGCCAATTATCTGCACAAGGGATATGGGCCCCAAAGAATAACGGGAGTGCCCTCCGTGTGGAGTCTTTCTAAGGGAACCTAACCCGTATTTACGCAAGGTAAGCATAGTTTCGAAGAAAACCATGGAAAACTCCGAACAATTACGCTGACGGGCGTGATTGTTTTCGAACCCACCACCGCTCATCTACCAGCATATTCCAACTTGAAAATGAATCTTAGCTAATGCACCTAATGAATGAATTTTTACATTTCTTACTTTTTAGAAAATAGAAAGTAAGTTATCATGAATTTCATAAGAGCCTTTTTATATGTGCATAGAATTTGCAGACATTAATGAATATTCAAGTGTTTTAGAATGAGGCAGTGTATTTCTTTTTTTCTATAAGAGTTTTTATATCTTGAGTTGTAATCCATCATTCCTTAATGAAGACATTTCCTGGACAATTGAATCTCTAATTTGGGCAGCATTTTCTAAAAGATCCCAAACTTTTATAGGAAATACAGAAAGGATGTATATTTTTTAGTATAACTTTACATTTAACTGAATAAATGTACATTTTGTGCTAGTAAAAATGAGAATGACTTTATGAATGTGCCAGAATGTAGCAAATTTGTATTAGAAAAAAAAACTTCAAGAAACGAAATTTTTTTTAAAAATCCTGAATTCATTTGGCAAGATATCATTCACTGTTCAGCAAGATTTTAGCAATATTCGGTCGAAGCATTTGGTCAACAAGCCTTCAATATTTGTCCAACCGAATATTCAGCAAAAGGGCTGAATACTTGCCCCATCCCTAATTTGCCTCACCAGTGGCCGAGGGGTTCTGCTCTCGAAGCTGGCAGACGGGAGGTTCTGGGTTAAAACCCAATCACGCCCGTCAGCTTAAATGTTCAGAGTTTTCTTCAAACCATGGGTTTCCACACGTAAATATGGGTTAGGTTCCCTTAGAAAGACCCCCAACGGAGGGCACCCCCCCCCCCCCTTAGGGCCTATATCCCTCGTGTTGATAATTGGCCGTCATAAACACAACCAACCCATCCCTAATTTAAAGGTGATCCTTTTGCTTTGAATTCCATTATTAGGTGTATTAATGCATTTTTAGAATATTTGGGCTTTGAAATTATTTTTTTTTTCTACTGTTCCATAGGAAGCACTCAATATGGAAGATGTGATAGATGCTAAACACCTAGGCCTTGCAAATATAGAAAGTCCTCATGAGATTAAAAGAACTTCCTTTAACATTTATCTAAAAAATGTTACTGCATTCCTTTTAGGCCATTTTTTTAAGGTGCAGCACCCTGCCCTTTTTTAAAATAATGAAATGTACCCTTTGTTGCATCCAGAGATCTCTTGTAAAAATTTTCTCTTTTTCTGAATCTGTGTACTGACAGCTTGCAAAAAATATAAAACTTCATTTTTTTAAAGAGATTATTAAATCCTGTTACAATTTAAAAGTGTTTTCTTTTTTATAATTTATAAAATCATTCAAAATTAAAATCACTTTGAGACTACACTCTACCCTTTCTTTTGGAGTATTTTATCCCAAAATTTAACATTTTTTAAATGAAAAAACATGAAAGTAAAATAATGATACCACTTATGAGTTAATTTTTAATAATTAAAATGATGTATCATATTTACTCGTACTTTGTATTCAGAATGCCAGCGCTTAAAAAAAACAAACCAAAATTGTGGGGGGTTTAATTAATTTTTTTTTTTAACTTTGGCAAGAATTCTTTCACCAGCCAACAAAACTAACTTACATTTCTTTTCGGTAGCAATTGCATCTACTTGTTCAGGTGGTTCCTCCACTTCATCATCTGCGGCCGATTTCTTGGAAGAGCCCCTCCTGACTTTGCTACCACGCCTTCCACGGCCTCTTCCTTTGCCCTTCAGTTTCAATGAAATATTTTTTCTGACACCTTGCGCTTGAGACAAAGCCACATTACTCTCTGAGTAATCCAAATCGTCAGCTGAAAAAGAAGCAAAAATGTCATAACTTGAAAATTTGTAAGCTTGTACAACATATTCAAAGAGGTACTTAACATGTCATTGACAAACTTTGAAGCTTTTTACTATGTATTAAGTACTTTTTGTATCTGGTGATACAATGATGAGGTTATTAAACCATTTTTCCCCGAAGAGGCCCGTTTCTTCCCAACATCTAGTAAATTCTATAATGTTGCCTAGTTCCTTTTTGGATAGTTCCAGGGTTTTAATTCAAATTTTGCTATTTTCATTTTGGTTACTTAAATGATAATTTTTATATTTAATAAACTTCTCTTTGAATTAATTTTATTCAATTATTTATTAATTTAATTTTTATTAAATTAATCTTCATGTTACTCATGATGACTTTTAGCATTAATGTATTTTACATAATTTTTAATCTAACAGTAATGATCTCCCACTGACAAACTGGTTATGCAAGATAAATTCTGGCAAAATTAAGAAAATAATGGCGTTTATTGTGTACCAATAAACGACTGGATGGACTATTCTGCCGATATGGATTAAAAAATATTGGACCCACTGAAAGACTAAACCGCCATCTGTATAAATCAGATTAGGGAAGACTGCTGAAGCCATGTAAATTGAATTAGTGAAGGTACTCAATGATATGGAGAATTGCAGACTATTGCTAAACCTTGGGCAGTGTGAAGTGGCCATAGAATAGTTTTGATGTTAACCCACTCGGCACAGAATTTTTTTTTCCAATTTTGGGAAAAATTACTTTTACACTAAGAAAATTAAAAGTACATCGAAATCACAGAAGACAAGTTACAGTTTACTGAAATTTAATGAATGTGTTCTTTACAGAAACTTAATGAATGTAGCTATGTTGTGTGTTTTTCATATAAAAATAGTCTAAGGAAGAATTTTTTTAAGACATTTGGAAAATGTTGTATTACAACCAGATTAAACAAACATAGAAAATTTAGTAATATTTTTTATCTTTTATCACATATTACAAATTCGGAAAAGGAGTCCATAATTTAAATAGTGAAACATATATTTGAATTAAAAGAAACGCCAACAGTTTACTAATAATTAATAAAACTTATTAATATTATTAAATGCTGAAAATGACAGGCAGGTATGCGAGTTTTTCGCAAGTTAAGTGTGTTTAACTTATTTTTAATCCTCCTGCCAATACCTTGTCCCGAGCTACGAGCAAAAATCGTTTGCATCCACACATTGCCGGTTTTCCATCTCTTTAAGTCAGTCACTTTGCATTCTATGAAGTCTTCGTGTACGGCTGAATGCGGGAAGTTTTTCTTCTGTTACTGATTATTTCCAGCATCTTGTTTTATGCAAATTTTTCAGCAAATGTGTGGTATGACATAACGGTTTAACTGAATGTATATATTGTGTGGTCGTGGTATAAGAGGCGGCTCTGTTTTTTTTAAAAAAAGGATTATGTAAGTTTAAGCCGTTTAAGAGCATGGTTATCTCAGTTACTTTGTTTTTAAATATTTAATGTCTTAAGTTTTTCGACATCGAAGTAATGATGTCTGTTTTTGTGATTTTAAATAAAACTATAAAAAGTTCGATGTGTCTTCAGTATATAATCAGCTGGTAATGTATAGGATATAGGTGAAAATTGGCGGTCGCCACTCGCCACGTGGCGATTAAAGTTGTAAAAGTGGCGATTAAAAAATCGACCATCGATCGCCACCCTAGTCGCCACTCGCCAAGTGGCGATAAAAAATCTGTTATCGATCGCCAAGTGAAATATAGCTTTTTTCATAGAAACATGCGTCTCTACTTTGATTACATCTAATTAGCAAACTGGTTAATTCTTTTTTCTACCGGATGCAAGCAGATTGCAGTGATTTAGCTGTATTTTCAATATTTCGGCTTTTTGCCATTGCTCTTCAGTTGGATTATTTTTTCAAGAAGTACAGTTTTATTCTGCAAAATATGTTCATCAGCTTTGATTCCACATGCATTTCAAATAATTTCTTTTCTTTTTTTTTCTTTTCACCGGATGCAAGCGTGTTTTAAGAACATTGCAGTATTTTCAATATTTTGACTCCTGCCACATGCTCACCAGTTAGATTATTTTTCTTGAAGAGATATTGTTTAATCCTGCGAAATACACTCACCAGCTTAGATTTCAGCTGTATGTAATTAATGTGTGTAGTATGTTAATAACACATTTACTTATTAAATAAAATACAAATAACATTTTATTGTGTTTTATTTGATTATTTTTTTATTGTATACACCTAATTGTTGGAATTTTGATTTAGTTATTTTTTATATAAAGAAAGTAATAGTAATTTGATTGATAATAGTGTTTATGAACATATACAAATAATCTAAAAATATATTCTAAAATAAATCAATGTGATAATAGATTTTGTGGTTTTAAAGTGTAATTTTCTTGAATTTCGACTGCTTCCCTATTCTTATCCCGAATAGTTGGCTGGTATAAAACTCTGATTTATAGAAAAATGCGTATATATACAACGATTATAGTTTATGTAGATGTCAAGAAAGTTTGAAACATTATAGTGGCCACTAACTTTAAAAAGTGGCCACTAATGAAACTGAGTCTACCGGCCACTGGCTACTAACTCAATTTCCCAGTTTGCACCTATATGGTAATGACTGTCTACATTGCGTTTACTCTGCTCTGGCTTGAATTTAAGTTAGCTTGATGAATTCTCACCGGTTATGGGCCAGAGCAGTAATTATACCAGCTGTAACATCGAATAAGTTTAATATTCCTGCTGAGTGCTGTGGCTCCTGTTCCTGTTTTATATGAGTGGTTCCTGCTGCTGACAACTTCATTACAGTGAATGCCTTTATGAACTATTTTTTAACACAATCAAACTGACTGGTAAAGTTATCATACGAATTGAATATTTCCAACTGAGCGAAAAAATGCCCAGGCTGGGAATCGAACCCAGAACCTTGGCTTACAAGGCCAATACTTTTCCGTTTAAGCTAACTGGGCCGACAACCAGCCAGCATATTTCGCTCAGATAATCTTATTGGTAAGAACATCTGTCTGTCATCGAAAAAAACTGGCGAAAACTGGCTGGTTGTCGGCCCAGTTAGCTTAAACGGAAAAGCATTGGCCTTGTAAGCCAAGGTTCTGGGTTCGATTCCCAGCCTGGGCATTTTTTCGCTCAGTTGGAAATATTCAATTCGTATGATAACTTTACCAGTCAGTTTGATTGTGTTAAAAAATAGTTCATCTACGTATCCATCATTTATATGGAGGTCCTTTACCTGTGGTTTATTCTGTTGAGCTGTCTACATGACAGACCAGATGTTCTTACCAATAAGGTTATCTGAGCGAAATATGCTGGCTGGTTGTCGGCCCAGTTAGCTTAAACGGAAAAGCATTGGCCTTGTAAGCCAAGGTTCTGGGTTCGATTCCCAGCCTGGGCATTTTTTCGCTCAGTTGGAAATATTCAATTCTTTATGAACTACTTCTAGATAACAACTCCTTCTGTGTCCAATTCGGTAATTGAAAGGAACTTTTTCTCCTACTTATGAACTGGATTAGAATAAGAGTTTCATTTCTACAGATTGTATGTAGGACTTTTAAGGACTTGATTTTTGAACTTTAAGTGCATAAGATTTGCCATATCAGAGTGAAAGTAATAAGTAAGAATTTTTGTTACTTTTTACTTTCTTGAATGTTTTCTTAATATATTGTATATATATATTTCTCTCAGTAATTAATCTTATTTATATATATATTATAATGGATGAGATTGAATTTTTGACTCCAGACAACTACGCAACATGGTCTGCGGACATGAAAGTCCTCCTTATGGACCGTGGTTGCTGAAGGTTTATTGATGGTACTGAAAAACCACCTGATGATAGTGTAAAATATAAGGAAAAGCGTGACTATAATTTGTGCTGTGATAGGGCATTTAGTTCTATATATTTAAATGTATCTCCTGATCTTAGACCACTACTTGCAGAAACGACTGATGCTAAGAAAAAATGGGATATCCTCCAGGATAACGATTGCCCTAAAACTAGAGCTGCAATAATCTTCCTCCTGGATAAATTTTTCGCTGCCAGATATAAAGAGGGGGAAGGGATTGGTTTGTTTGCAGCTAGATTACATACAATTATTAAACAATTGCAGGAACAAGGTCATCCATTAGAGTGGATCTTTATCAGGCTTTCCAGCTTATTCGTTTTTTACCTGACAAATTTTCCAGTATTGTTCTTAATATTTATCGTTATACTGACACTGATTTTAAATTTGATCCCATATTGAAAGAACTACTTTTAGAGGAAAGTCCCTTGCCCAGTAGCAGAAAATTCTCCAAGTGTCTGCAACAGATTCAGGGGCAGAAAATAATCTGCAGGTGAAATATTTTACAATTGAAGCGTTAATCAAACGATCATTTACTTTTGATGTTATTATGCATTTTATTAATTTTACTAATAATAATCTTAAGTTTTTGTATTAAGTAATAAAGAGCTAAACATAATATAAAGTGAAATAAAGTTTCAATAGAAAAATAATCTGCAAATGAGGAAAAAAAATCTGCAACGCCTGTCTCCCGTCTCAAACTTTCTGCTACAGGGGCCGCTTGCAACAATGCAATCTAGATAAATCAAATGTTGCATTTAAATCTAAATTAGAAAAACCTAAAGGAAAAAATATAAAACAGTATAGTAGAAGTAGCAGTAAGAATAGATCTACTCTCTTGAAACGCGATGTTTTATGTAGCAAGTGTAAAATGAGGGGTCACATTGCACCAAATTGTATTTTAAAACCCAGTAAAGAGATGAAGAGAATGGGAGGGGGCATTTGCCCAAATAGTAGTTTTGCTACAGATATGCTTGAAGCTAATCAAAGCTCTGTCAAAGGACAGGAGTGGCTTTTTGATACTGCTGCATCCACACATTTTTGTAAAGATCGAGGGCTTTTCTTCACATACAAAACAGTTAGGGGGACTGACATGTCTGTTGCTATAGGGGACATTAAATGTCCAGTTTTAGGCATCTGAACAGTAGAGATGTGTTTTTATGATAAGGGAAAGTGCCAAAATTTGGAACTTAAAAATGTCATGTACACGCCTACACTTAGACGTAATTTAATGTCAGGTTCAGCCCTTGACAGCATGGGAATGTCTTTTTCATGTAAAAATGGTCGTTTGACTTTATTATCGAAAAACGGAAGAAAAATCTTTACGGCTATTAAAACAAAGTTTTTTCATTTGCAAACCAACATATCCCAACGTAAAAGACAAGAGGGCTTTTGCAGCACAGATTCAAAAGTGTGGTTGTGATCTAAACAAATGGCATCGAATATACTGTCATATTAATACAAAGTACATTTTAAACACAAGTAAGAATGATGCAGTTCATGGTTTACCAAATTTCAAGGAAAAAGACATGCCAACTTGTGAAGATTGTAAGATCACTAAGTCCCGAAAGGTCTCGTTCAAGCCAATAGGCAAAACACACTCTAGAGCTCCCCTCGAATTGATTCATTCTGATGTATGTGGGCCTCTTCTGGTCAAATCAAATGGAGCTGCTAGATATTTTGTGAGCTTTATTGACGACTATTCTAAAAAAGTAGTTGTTTACCCAGTTAAACAAAAAGGTGAAGTTTTTGAATGCTTCAATCGGTTCAAAAAAAGGGCGGAAAGATTTCTAAATCACAAGATCATAAATATTAGATCTGATCACGGCAGTGAATATGAAAATACGGCTTTCAGTAAATACCTACAAGATCAAGGAATACATCTGCTTTTGCTTGGACATGCTTATGTTTGAGCTTAGTTTTTACTAAGATTATTTGGAGAAGTGGCAGATTAATATTTGTCGAGAAAGCAAGGATGCGTCAAAGCCACACTGCTCATACTTTTGTCAACAATTCTGGTTTTTAATTTTCTAACTCTCTCGATTACCTCTTCTTAAAATTTCAAATCCAATCAGCACCTGATATGCCATCTAGAAATGGAATATTTTTAAAAATGAGCAATGACTTGACTAAATCATGTACAGAGAATTTCAAGTCAATAATGCACTGTGAGTTATATAAACATTTTAAAGTATTTTTAAAACTTATTCTATTCTAATTTCAGTAAAATAAAAAATTTTATTCAGAAAAGTTCTATATAATACTTTAAAAATACTACAAACGTTAAGCCTAACACTATATTCAAATGGGTATACCCCATTTATAAGATTCAATATAAAATAACAAAACAAAAGACAATTTATTGTTTGTAATTTGGAAAAGTATTATAAGTGCTTAAACAACATAATGAGATCAAACAAATGAGTTTATATCAAATATTATGAGTTGCAGAAAGATTGGTTGTTGGTTGTATTTATGTCGGCCAATTATCTGCACGTGGGATATGGGCCCTAAGGGGGGGGGGGGGGGGGGAGTGCCTTCCGTGGAGGTCTTTCTAAGGGAACCTAACCCGTATTAACGCTTGGAGAACCAAGGTTCGAAGAAAACCACGAAAACTCCGAACGATTAGACCGACGGGCGCGATTGGGATTGAACCCAGCATCTCCCGTCTACCAGCTTCGAGAGCAGAACCTCTCGGCCACTGGTGGGGCGAGTTGCAGAAAGAAGTTTAATCAGACCTCATGTGGCATGAAATTGTCCCAAAACGGTTTTACTGCTGCCACTCATATAGAACAAAGTATAAAAACAAAAATAAAGTAGGAGAAAAAAGCTTAAACATCAAGCAATCATATAATTTTGAAAACTATAAATATGTTAAGAAAATTGAAAAAAAATAAACAATATTTTCCAACTACCCATTTTATCTCACCTGACCCTATATTTTTGCTTTATTTTGACTGAAGCATAAAAATATGTTTTGCTGTATTTTCTAATATACCATTATTTATAAATAGTGTTTTCCCCACGATTCAAAGATGACAGTGCATTAGAAAACTGTAGTTTGGTGTGGACTAGGAAAGCACACCAATCAAAAAGTCACCAAAGACATGTGTTGTCAAAATGCATCTGATCCACATTTTCTTATAATATATTTTATATTGTAATTCAGCTTTTGCCATATACATATGTAGTCTATGGCGTGGAACGTCCATAGCGACTGGGCTGCTCATAACATTAGACTTACTCAGCAGTACAGAAAGAAAGAAGACACCCAGCATATTTAATCGTTGAGAACTGAAATATAGAAGTAAAGTCAGTTGGTGTCCAGATATTGAATAAAGAGTATATATCTTAAATCGTCTATTATTTTTGAGGAGATGATTCTGTAGAGAGTACGATGGTTTGGCCAAGAGGCCGCAATTGTGATGTTAAACGTCTGAAATTTTATTGTTAATAATATATTAATCTTTTAATTATATAGCCAAGATATTATATTAAAGTTCCATTTAATTTTGCAAAAACATTTCTTCACTGCTCATTGGTGCTTATTCAAATGATTTAAAACTTATTAGGATTAAAATGCCTATTATACCAAAATCGTAATAAAAACTTATAGTATCAGAATGCCTCTTATACCAAAAATGTAATAAAAACTAGTCTGGAATTGGCTTTATATATGCAATATAAATTTCTGAAGCAGAATGAAAGGATTTTTAATTTAGCTTAACCGCCACTATCAATTACTGAATGATTAATGATTTATTTCGTTTCAAGAAATTTTGTTTTAAAACGAATCCTTAAAATAATCTTAACATTTCATTTATGAAATTATGTTCCTGATCAGTTATAAAATATCACCCACGAACTAGAATGATACTAAATCATTAGATAATGGAAAAAGGGCTAAAATTTTGTTAAATATCAACATGATAATTTAATCTAAATAATAAAATTCACCTTCGTCTGCCATCTTTCAAGAAAGTACCATATGAAAACAAAATAAATGCTGCCATTTTAATTGAAAAAAATCGTTATTTTCGAAAATAAGTCATGGAGAATACAATATAGCAGGTGATCAGATGAATATGGGCATGTGACGTCACGTTCCAACTGCATCATGTGACAGTGTTTTTTGTTATGACAAGGTAAACATTTAATTTAAATATATAAAACTTTCAAACTAGTTTATAATAAATAGTGATAATGATCTCAAAAGTACTTTACAATTAGTTACAAATTTCCTGTATCTTTTAAATCCCATTGGCGGAAAAGCAGATTTTTTACGTGACGTCAACCGCGGGTAAACAGAAGAAAAACACCAATAGATGTGAAGAACATTTTAACGCTCCTTCCCTTTCATCCAATAAATACGGCCGTATTCTCCCCTCATGCGGAATCGGAATATCGTACTGAATTCAGTGATTCCGGTTGTTATTCCGAAGATGAGCGATTCTCCCCTCAAAATTCGGAATTCAGGCATTTCGAATAACCGGAATATCTCTTACTTTTTTCCGGCTGCTCAGAGGCAGGTGGAATATCGTTCGGAAGGCCGGAATCATGTAATGGCGGATGTAAACAGTTATTCTTTATGTATTTTCATAAACTATATCTTACGTTTTAAGTAATAAATCACATTAGATATAATTTTTTTATTCATACCTGTTTTGCGGTCAAAATGGGAATATTTTTCAGCAAATTGGTATGTAATAAATTTTATTTTCTAGGTAAAAGTTTGCTTTATTTTGTAATATGGTAAAAAGAAATTATATTTTAGATTCTGTCTCCTTTCCACCCCGTATACTTTTTTGTTTACAGATTTGTTGATGAAGTAAATTATATATTTCATTCAATTTAAATATTGATCTGTCACCAGAATTGTTTAAATGACTTGTTAATATTTTGTAGTACCTATTTGTTTAACATATCCATCTTTCTTATATAATTTGAAGATTTTTAGTTTTTTTTTTTTTTAACTGAACGTAATATTTCTGAATGACCTTTGTAGCTACGTATAACTTAAAAACCTGTGCTTCAAGTATGTATACATACATACTCGTGTAATATTGTGTGTTGTTTTTTATTATTATTCAAATGTACTCCAATAAATTACAAAGTAGCCTCATGCTTTTACATTTCAGTGCTTAATAAGCCTTGTGTCCGACAGTTTTACATTCAAACTTTCATGTGATATTTTACAAATGAATTTAAAGTCTATGGGCTACAATAGCAGTTGTATTGCACTATCTAAAGTATTTGTTTAAAATCTAAAATTAATAGTATCAAAGAGGGTTGAAAATCTGATTAGTGAATTAAAATGCCCTCATGATGTAGAAGCTTTGTAAGTTTTAAACTAAAAAAAGCTATACAGCCTTGCTATAAGGCCTTTTTGCATTATCAGTAATAGCCGCAAAGATTTTGCTAGTATACATTGCCCTATATCATTCTTTTATTAATACATGACTATTTGTGTGATAACTAAAATTTGAGATTCTGCCTTTTCTCAAAACAAATTTTCTGAGTTCTCGAATTGCATCGATATAATTGGTCTGTTGGTTGTTTTATACTTTTAAATGTTCATGTTGCGTGTTGATGATTGCAGACAGAGGATTTTTATTACTTACAAAATCACTAATATCTACATTAATTTCTTGTAAAATTCAGGCAAGAATTATTTATGCAATTTGTTATTGGATTACTAAAACCTTTTCTTACTTCCACATGGTATTGTGCTGTCCTCTAAAAAAAACCCACTTTTTAAATTTTTCTCTATAAAATTTAATAAAAAATACAAAACAATTTGAAGTAGCTACATTTTCACAGCTAGTTCTAAGATTTTAATGTATAGTATTTTTGATTTTGTCAATATATTACAAAATGGCAGTCAATTAAAGAAGAATTTGAAAAAAACCCACTTTTTCCTAAAAATAACCCATGTTACCTAAAAAAACCCCACATGTAAAAACACTTCTAGAAACCAAAATATTAGACAGCAAAGTATTTTTTCATTATTAATTATTTTTAAAACACAATTCTGCAAAAAAAAGGGTTTTTTTTTCAGTTTTTTTTGCAATCAAATCCAAAGGGGAAACTTAATCACACAAGTTTTAATTAATCTTTGTTCAGAAAGTAGAAATGCCTGAAATTGGCACTGTGTTATTCAGAAACTACAGAAATGTTCCATTTTTTGGTAAACATAAAAGATCTTTCAGAAAATAATGTCAAAGTTGCCGTTTTGAACCAAATTTCCTGACAAAAGGAGAAAAACCACCCAAAGAGAGGCGAAAAACTAGTCGTCATGGGACCCAAAATCGCTTGTAACTCGATAAGTAATTTACCAAAAACGTAAAACTCATTTCGATTCCAAATCGCTTAGTTTTCGCCTGTCAATTTTGTACCTTTATGTTTAAAAATGAGTAAATGTGTCAGAAAGTTTCGTCCTTGTTGAACAGTGAACTTGAGAATCGCCTAATAAAATTTGCATAAAAAAGCAAAATAATGATTAAAATTAAATAAGCTTGTAAACATTAAAACAATGTATGATATAAAAGTAAAAGGATATCTTTTGTGCACATAAAAAAAGTGGATGGGTTTTATTTTTGCAAAAACAAAGAGGCGGGGGGAAGTATGACATAGCTTGTACAAATTCTTAGAAATGCAAAATCTGCATAATTTATTGTGTTTTTTCCCTTTAATTAATATTTTAAAGAAAAAATATATGCTCCACCATTTATATATATATATATAAAAGTGGTTTTTTTTTTTTTAAGTTCCCGCATGGGTTTTTTTACCTCTGTTTTTGAAAGGTCACAAACTGAGGCAAACATAATATAATCAGCTGAAAATGGTGCATTTTATTCACATATTAATAGTTTAATATAAAAATATCTAAAAACTGATGTACATCATTGTAACATGTCGTATTAAAACAAGAAAAACTGTGAAACTGAAGCTCTCTTTTTTTTTGCTAGAATTCTGTATTAGCTTATTTAAAAAAAAAAAAAACTAAATAAACACTTTTAAAGTAATTTTAAATAATTTTATTATTGTAAATGGCATATAGAAACAGGACAAAAAGAAAATTTTACTTCAATGATTTTTTTGATGAAGTTCTAGGGTGGGTTTTTTTAGGATACATTTTCCTGTGGGTTTTTTTTAGAGGACAGCACTATATGTTTCTCTATTTTTGATTTGGTTTTGTCTATAGTTTCTTGTTAGTAACTTATGCTTAACTTGCTGTATACTTATTAAATAATTTTCTGTATTCTGTGATGAAAGAATGCCACCTGCTCTTATTTTGCAAGTTTTTTTATACAGGGCCAGCCAAGTATAGGATCTGGTGGTGTTATATTGTTTTGAGGATTTTTTTTTTCTTTAAAACTTGTCATTAGTAGTTCAGTTATTCTTTTTATGATTTTACAATATTTAATGTTTAATGGAATCTTGTATTTTTTAAGAAACAGAAAAATATTTCTTAGATGATGAAACACTTGTATTGCAGTTGTAATATTTCTTATTTTCTTTTTCAGTTGAAATGTAACCTGTAAATTGAATCTTCAATTTTTTGTCCACTGTGAAGTATGTGCAAGAGTCTATAGGATCAAAATGACAAGAATTACGACTTATAGTGTCCAGCTGGTACCACTTTTAAAAGCATTAAGAGTTGTTATTTGTTCTCTGCTTTTGAGTGTGTATCCAGCTAGATTGAAATTTGGAAAGTGCGGAGTTTTGATGCCAATGGACAACATTGATTTATGACTCTTGGCTGTTTGCAAGTTGTTTTTAAGCCAAGGATGTTTAAGGATCGTCACCAAACTCCTGTTCAAGTAAGAAATAAGACTAAAAAAAGCATTTATTATTGGAATTTTAATCGTGCTATTGTATATAATTTAAAATTTATCTTCTTTGTTTACAGTTACAAAGATTAAATATTTGGTAAGTGTTTCTTGTTTTTTTAAATTGGTATTTTTTGCATTGAATTTAAATAATAAATTTTAATATTTAACTGTATTTTACAGATATATATGAATATGTATCACTCAACTATTGCTCCCCCTCCCCTTTCCACTTTTAAAAAATTCTTTTGCAAATTTAAAATATGAATAATTAATTAATTTATGTACTTACTTACTTTAACATCAGTTGCATTTAATTTTTATATGTAAAACATAAGCATAGCAAGAGGCTATTTCAGTCCCATGAAAACACCCGTTCACTAATGTTAATCTAATGGGAGAATTTTTTTAAGATATCTCGCTTGCATTTGAACATTTTAAAATTATTATTATTTATTTATTTTTGGATAGCTGAGGTAAATCTCCACAAAGGCTGTTTTTTACTTTTGCTATATTGATTGCAGGTTTTTCTTATGAAGAGGATTTCATTTCTGAAAGCGGTTCTGAAAGTGAAAGTGGCTTAATTAAAAATACTTGTAAACAAAATCGAAAAATGGTCTATGTTGTATAGATCTACCTCAGCTTTCAAATGCAAACAAGATATCTGAAATTTCTCCCATTGGATTAACATTAGCAAACAGGTGTTTTCGTGTGGCTGAGGTAGCCTCTTAAGAGCTCACACTATCATGGGAAGAAAGGAAAACACTAATGTTTATATGGGGTCTTTATTTTCAAATTTCTCATTTGAATTTTAATATTTTTGGGCATAGGGTAGTTGAGGACGATCTATAACAGGCTAGTTTTTACTTTTTTGATTTTGGTTATAGTTTTTTTTTATTTTATTTTATTAGGATAGTTTCAATTTCAGAACCGGTTCCAAAAGTGAAAGTAATTGTTTTTAAATCTGAAACCAAACTCGAAAAAATAAAAACTAGCCTGGTTATAGATCGTCCTCAGCTATTTTTGAAAATAATGCCCCCATAGATTTAACATTTTCCTTTTTCCTGTGACTAGTGTGAAATCTTAAAAAGGTTACTTCAATCACGTGAAATCACCCATTTGCTAATGTTAATCCAATGGGAGAATTTTTTTAAGATATCTCATTTGCATTTGAATATTTTTAAATGATTTTTTTTTATTATTGCAATGGATAGCTGAGGTAGATCTACACAACAAAGACCATTTTTTGATTTATTTTACAGGTATTTTTAATTAGGCCACTTTCACTTTTGGAACCGATTCTGAAATTGAAACTATCCTAATACCAAAAAAAAGAAAACTGTAACCAAAATTGAAAAAGTAAAAACTAGCGCAGTTAGAGATCGTCCTCAGCAATCCTATGCAAAACAATTATTCAAAAATATTAAAATCAAAGGGAGTAATTTGAAAATAATGCCCCCATAGGATTAACATTAATGTTCTCATTTTTTCTCATAACTGAAGTAGCCTCTTAAGAGCCTACACTAGTCACGGACAGAAACACTCAAGCTAATGTTATTCTTATGAGAGGATAGTTTACAGATTTCTCAACTTTTATTATACATTTGTAGTTTTTTGATTTACTTTTTTTATATATAAGGATAAATTCACTTGTGGAACCAGTTCTGAAAATGAAACTACCCTTATAAAAAATAAAAAGAAATGTGCTCGGTTAAATTGATGGCACTGAGCTCACAGGCTATTCACACTAATTGTATATTATACTCTTATTTTTTCAAAGAATAATGTCCCTTGAAAAATACTTCAATTTTGTTGTAAGTGAGGAAAAAAAGGGAAATCACCTTTAGAATATCGATTTATAAAGTTTTCATATTAAGTGCAATATTTTTCAGTTTCTAATTTATATTACTTTTAAAAATATTTATCAACAATAAATCGACTATTTTGAAAACATTAGATATACATAAAAAAATATCGGATATTTTTGATATATTCAAAAATATATTTACGGACCCACCCTGGGTATAATTTTCATAATTTTTTTCGTTAACATATACATGTATGTGTATAATTTTAGATTTATGCGATGTCAATTATTTTACAAAGTACAAGTGCAAGAAGAGCAGATACTGCCATTTCTGCTATTAACTAATGAATTGACATTTGCAGTTTTTATTGTTTTATAATTACTAATTATAATTTCATTAATTATAAAAAATTATGGTACTTTTCGGTTAGCCGGGCGCCAGTGTTATATATACATATGTATGTATACCTATATATACATATATATTTATACATATATAGAAGCTATATGTATACATATATATATATATGTGTATATATACATATGTATGTATATGTAGATACAGGGCTTAATTTATAACAAAAAAAGTACCGGAGCCCTAATATTTTGCGGTACCGGTACAACAACCGTACCCCCCCCCCCCTTTCTCCCTGTCACTCCAATCTGCATATTTATATTTCGTACATTATTTGAAAAATTTAAAGCATGTTCTTTTCTTTAGCGAAATAAAAATTTTAAATATCTATCAGCATATATAGCTGTCAACTATTCCACTTTTTAGTTATCACTCCTTCTGAATAGTAAATCCTTGCGTAATTTTAAAGTTAATTAATTGCAGAAATCTGCAATTAAATATGGTAAGGATTATGATTAGGAAATAGTGTTGACACAAAAAAAGGATAGTTCGCAGCTATTTATTTTTAAGAAAAAATGAATGAAATTCACAGAAATTAATATTTATATGCTGAAGAATGTAACAATGTTTTACAATTTCCTATAAAATGTGCCTATCTTACACTATAATCGATTCATTCCGCATAACAATCTTTCGTGGTGAGTCCCTGAAAATCAGATTAAATTAAAAATTTGACATCGTTATCGGAGAGAATGGATGCTTTTATAGAAAAAGGAGAAACACTGTTCGATTGCTTTCTATCAGAATAGCAATACATGGCAATTATACCTACTTCCAAATGAAAGTGACTTCGTAAACGTGCAGAGCAGAGCTTTAGCATGGGTACCGTT
The DNA here is from genome assembly GCA_963932465.1 of Maratus speciosus. NCBI lineage: Eukaryota > Metazoa > Arthropoda > Arachnida > Araneae > Salticidae > Maratus > Maratus speciosus. Next base: position 281,884,917 of record OZ010800.1, on the reverse strand, counting down.
CGTAATACAAAATAAATAGAAAAATCATTAACGTGATTTTTATACTCGTACGCAATAGAAGACAAAAAAACATCAAATAAACAAAACCTCAAGCTAATGCTCGTTGGCTAAAACAGAAAATATTCTTTTCAGGTTAGATATCTAAATAAAAAAAAAAAAATAGCCAATAAAAATTATCCTACTATCACAAAAGAAAATCGAACTGAAAGCAAATTCATTGTTCATTCTCTTGAGTTGCGCCATATCAACACGTCATCGCCGAAATAAATTTGAAATAGAAAAACACGATTTCTGTTTTTTCTTTATTTTAATCAAAATAGCAATAAAATGATTTGAAATAGAATACAATATGTAATTTTAAATGAAAAAAAGTTTTTTTTTCTATACATAAATAAATAAAATTTTAATTGCAATACAGATTGAGATCGAGTCAGTTCAAGCCCAAAATCTAATATAAAAATTGAGTTTGTTTTAGTTTAGTTTAGTTTGTTTAGTCCCCATTATCTACGTGTGCGACACATTACGTCACATATAAGCACATTGGAAAAAAATAATGCAAAAGTTTGAAAATGGGAAGGAAAGAAAAAGCAATTTAGACTTCGGTTTTTCGGAAGCGCTAATGGGCTCCGGAGCCCTGTATTTTTGAGCTCCGGTGAATTCCGATCAATATTTAAATATTTACGAAAAACAGAGAAGTACCGGAGCCGGGCTCCGGCGCAAATTAAACCCTGTGTAGATATACATACATATGTATATATAACACGGGCGACTAACCGAAAAGTACCAAAATTAAATTATGCTTCTTAATGTCATCAAATTAAAGGTTTAATTGTTTTGGAAACCTATAACTCTTGATAGACATTCAGTACCTTAATTCAAGATTGAAAATCAGATTTTTTTTTTCAAGTTAAGTATTGATGTTAATTAAATACAGTAGAACCTCGCTAATCCAAACTAATTGGGACCAGTGGCTGTTCGTATTACAAAAAATTCGGATTACCCAAAATTTCGATAAAAATAGAAGCAAAATAAAAATGCGTGCTAAAAAAGTTATAAGTAGTAGTACAGTTAAACATCCTGTAATCCGGAATCCTAAGGTACGGCATGACTTTTGGAAAAGAATAGTATTTGTTTAATCACTCCTGATGTCTATAATAATCCAATGAAACTTCAGAATGAGGAATTATGTAACAACTCATTACAAATGGTTCAAAATCGCGATTCTATAAATACCTGAGTCACCATGTCCAGTAAGAAGGAAGAAAAAACATTTCTGTAAATAATTTGCGAAACAAAACTGTTGAAAGGAAAAATATATTCTTATCATCTGAATTAAATACTTTTTGCATTTTAGAAAAGAATTTTATAATGACTAGCAAACAAACTGATATTCAAGATTTCTTTTACGACGGCTTCTATGAGTAGACCTACAGTGCACGTTTTTATTTTATATTCGCTTACATATATTGTACTTTTACATTATTCGATATTTTTAAAAATTCTTTTCAAGCTATTTAAAGAATGAAAAACATGCTTTACTGCCTTTTTTTGTTTAATTCTAACTTCTACATGATATTCATTCTGTAATTCAGAGTATAAATATAGAAATTTCATAATCCGGTATACTTCAAATCCAGTAATTTTCGAATATAAAATCGGTTCGTATTAACCGGAATTTCGGATCAGCAGGGTTCTACTGTATTTATATTTACCAATATCTATGTACTCATAGATGACTACAAGTAAAAATATAGTATGATTACGTATTTAACCCCTTGGGGACAAGCGACCGGTATTCGTGCCGCGTAAGGTGCTCAGAATCGTGGATTATTCTCATCAGTAAATTTTTATTGTAAATTTTGTCTTATTTAATACGAGCATTTTGCCCATTCTAATTAGGAATAAATATATATAAAAAAGAGTTTTTTTTAATTATAGATACGATGTACAGAAACTAATTTAAAGAAAAGAAATAACAGACATAATTAATATAGCATGCAACATTTCAAGACATGATAAAAGGATTATTCCCTTTTTCAGTAGAATTTATTTTTTTGTAAGAAAGAGGGGGGGGGGGGGAATATTCGTGTAACATGTACACAAAGAATGCATATTTCTGCTATTGCTATTTATTCACTTTAGCTCTGAAGAAAGGAAGTTTTATTTTGAAATCTATAAATAGCTATGTGTTAAATTAATAATACATGCTGTGCTTTCCTTTGCATTGTTTTTTACATGTCACATAATAATCATAATACAAAAGTATTTTTATTTGTTTTACCAGTCATTAGAGCTTTGGGGGGGGGGGGGGGGAGTAATTTCTAAATCCTTCTTTCCTCTGGCTGCACCGGTGCTTTTAAATGACTTAGATAATAATATATGATTTTATTAATCGTTAAACAAATTAAAATCATAACTAATTTGAATGACTGAATAACTAATTTGTAAAGTCAGTGCTTCAAGACTGCTATAAAAAGCTCATTTTTTTTATGTGCTGATAATTTGATGATATATATATAACCAAAATGTTTATTAAAATACATCAATATCTAGATTTATCAAATGAAAGTTAAATGAAAGAAAATTAATGTTCACGTAGATACTACTATACAATATTATAATAAATTTCCAGTGCATACATTGAATACAAAATGCTGTCTTGACTAGTTGGGCTTTTCATTATGTTAGTTTTTACATGTCCATGTACTTAATAAACCTGTTGTATGTACATGTAAAAAAATGAAATTATTTTGTGATGAGTATCTGACAGATATTTTAACTAACATCTTCGAGTTTCTCTGAAAAATTACTAAGATACAGTGGTTTGCTACGCTGTACGTTACAGAAAAATCTGAGGAATGTATGCCATCATACAGCTATAAGGTAAGAGTTTATAAAAAGAAAAGCTGGTGATACAAAAAGCAAAGTATGCGGGTACATCCATTCATTACTCTTGTGACCATTAGAGTAAATTTTCAGAAATATTTCCAATTATTTTATTATTAGGATAAAACATTACATAAAAAGTTAAATACCATTATGTATCATTTACATAAAATATATCTAATTTGTTACAAAATTGTGATATATTATATAGACAAGTAAAGTGTTTTTTGTTACAAATTAGATACATTTTATGTGAGTAGAACACGATGGTATTTAACTTGTTATACTATCTATTTTATCCTATTTATATTTTGTAATACAATAATTGTAAGTATTTCTGAAAATTTGCTCTAATGGTCATAGAGTAACAGTGCACATAATGTTCATATAATGTATGCTCTCATATAAAGTTGTTCAGATTTTTTTTAATGAAATATTTTTATTTTTTACAAAAATATTACTTGCGATGAAATTTTAGAAATCATCTTTATTTTCCATCTTCAATGAATTTATTAGTTAATAAGGCAGTATTGTAAATAAGCTTCCCCCTCCAAAAAAAATAAAGAAAAGTAAAAAAAAAAAAAAAAAGTAGTTTTATTGCTTTAAAAACATGAAGCATTTTAAATTAATAGCAAGCAATTTTAATGAAGATAAAAAAAAAAAAAAAAAATAGATAAAAATTCAGCATTTATAAAATTATATTTTAATCTTAAAATAGTTTTCTTTTTAAACTCGAAATGATAAAAACTTTAAATTATAATAAAGCTTAATAGTCACTTCAATAAATTCTAATGTGAAAAGTAACATGAGTTACATGTAAAATATTGATTATCATAATTTTTTACAATCAAATCATTGTTGTCCTTGAATTAATCAGAAGTAATTATCTAATCTTAATATCTAATTTAATCCTCAAAATATTTTTTTCTCTATTCTGCTGCAATGAAAAAAAAAAAAAAAAAAAAAAAAAAAAAAAAGGAGGGGGGGTGGGAGCAATGATTGAGTTTTGACTATTAATGTCTTTTTTTTTTCAGTAATGAGAATTATTGGTACTTTTTAGTTATCCCGTCAACCAAATTACTGTTTCCAAATTGTAAGATTAAATGCCAATAATGGTTTGCCATTAATTAATTGTAAGATTAAATGCCAATAATGGCCAATAAAACCATTAATTTGACGTTTTAAATGTTTTACAAATTTATTTGCTCTTTTGTTATTTAAAATAAAAAATATGTCAATGTGTATAATTTGGCGATTTATATAATTTGGCGAAATTGGTCGACGGAATAACTAAGAAGTACTGAATTATTATATTAAATAAGGGTCAGGTTCTTTTATATTTAAGTCAAGAGTACTACCATACTATTCTTTATTTACATGGACAATATCTATATCTGAGTATCCATAAAGGAACAACTTTTTACTAATAAACTTTTATAGGATAAATATAAGTTTTTATTAAAGTTTTATCAGTTGTAATTGTATTCAGTTTTTGTTTTTATTATAAAGAAGGAAAAAAAAACTTGGATGATAAAAAAAAAAAAAAAATTCTCATTTAATATAGCTAATTTTCAACCAAACAGTAAATAAATATATTTAAAAAAGTGCAATTTAAGTGTATCTAACAATTGCCAATGAGATGCTTTGTTCCCAATTAGAGCACAGGTTGACATATTTTGCCAAGACAGGATCTTTAATGTAAACATTTGCTATATTACAAAGTCGATAGATATTGTTTGCAAATTTTTGGCTTTGCAAAAAATTGCCATACCAGAAGAAAGCTATGACACAGACACACACGCACAATATATACGTATCGAATGTATATACACACACACACACGAACTTACATTGAACAAAAAAATAATATATATGTGTATCTAAATAATAATTCTAAGCAAATTTATGTATGGTGCTATCTATATTGTATAGGCAGCCCTTCCTGGAGTACCTAAAACCTGATATGATGGAACTTGCATTAAAGTGAATAACAATGCATGATGTGTAAAAATCAAAATAATAAAAGTCTGAAGAGATAAAAATATTTTAGAATGCAACTGTTTCTAGATTGCAAAATAGGAGTTCTTTTTTTACAAAATTCATGAAAGAGGATGAGAAACATTAGCAGCAAGGCCTGTGTATATCTGTTACCACAGTTTCTCGCTTTTTATTCTGATGATTAAAATTGGTCTCCTATTATGAAACCTTAAAACTGCTCAATGAAATTTATTTTGACTACTTGGGCTTTCCATTACATTAGTTTTTACACATTCCTGTACTTACTAAACCTATTTTATAAACATAAAAAAAAAAAGAAATTATTCCTTTTATGATTCGTAACTGCCATCAAGCGAAGAACTTAACTGCACCATTGTATTACAGATGATTACAATTGCATTAGCAAGAATAAAATGTGTTATGGAATTTGAAAAACTACAAATACAAAAAATGAAGGATATATGTAATCTAGAATACAAAATTTTTTAATATTACACAGAACATATATTTAATCCTACAATGTGTATACTTAATCATATATTTAATCCTACATTATTCGCATCTGTATGTTATTTCTATGAGAAATGTGCATCAAGATGACATACACTAATATTCTACAAAAGTATGCTAATAGTAAAATAGATTTCAAATTTAAGTTGAAATTTTGTATATCCAATATCATGAATTATTTGTCAATCAAAATACAAAATTAATAAAAATTATAACAAATAAATCAGTGTATGATTAATCATTGATACTTAATTCATCCGATTTAAATATTTCATCTTTAACGTAAGAATAACTACACCAGGAAAAAAAAAAAAAAAACTACTGAAAGTTAAAAATAGAAAAACAAAAACAATAGTAATATTTTATTTTTCAGCGAGCGATCCCCCTACACCCTCAATCTTTTTTAGAAATATTTCATACAGCACTGAAAAGTATGTTATTTTTCTTTAGGTATTCACTCAGTTACGCAAATTTATTCGAAAATTATTATTCTGATTAAAAGCTCCTCGCTAGCCAAAGCCATCAGCTAAGCGAAAAAAAAAAAAAAAAAAAAACGTGACGTATATTTTCATTCTGATTGGTTCTTCACACTTCAAAGGAATTTGTGATGTCACTTCCTTTCAAAAGCCACGGAATAAATATCCATTATTCCGAATCCGGAATCTGGCTAGGGGAGAATCGCTCTTTCCATTCGCTCCGGAATAATCGCCATATTCCGGGTGAACTGAATTCAGATTCCGTTCCGCTCCGGAATAAGGGGAGAATACGGCCGATAGTCTTTTTCAGAGGGAAAAATTCCCGCATAGGCGTGGCTGGTGCCATTCGTGGATAAAATCCATTTAGATAGTTAAATAACAAATCCAGCAGATATTTTCAATAAAAATTTTAAAGATTTTTAATTTTTTATGTTGGGAGGAGGGACAGATATTACGAGTGAGAGATGATTTATATGAAAAATTATTTATTTATTGTCACTAAAGAGCAATAGCAGGTTATATATATATATATTATTTTTAAAATAAACTACTTTTTTCACTCGGGGGGACTAAATTTGAAAGGGAGGGTATTTAAGATTATTGATTTTCTATTTATTCTTACTAGCAAACAACGAATATTGTACCGTTTTTCAATGATAGTTTAGTGTGCAATCTACCGCTTTTTAGCTAAGTAACTTAACAATTGTTTCTTTAAATGGCGACACAAACTATTGATACAATATTATATCGTTTTCAACCTTATAATTTCCACTAATTGGTATTATTGATATGATTTTGCATATAACTGTTTTTAGTTAAATAAATAGTAATTTGTTTATTTTACAAGTTAACGTTTACACGTGGTTTTACACTAAACATAAAAGAAAAAGAAAAGCATCAGAATGTTATCAGAATGTTATCATCAGAATGTTATCATCAGAATGCATCAGAAAGGTTATTGAGGTTGTGGATGGATCTTGTGGCTGGGAAATTATTTAGATAACTGATACATGATCGGCAGAAGTGGTAGGCTAGTATAAGAGAAAAAAAATACACATGTTTAACAGAACATAAAATAAACTTTAAAAAAAAATAGTAACCGACTTCAAAAAATGCACTAAAAAGAATTAAATAATTCTTTAAAATTCTCTAACGACAAAATGATATCCAATAACTACACATCGAATGTCATGTATCGGGGTAAAAACGTTAAATGTATAAAATTTAATACCTACCTAACATGGATTTTCGAGAGAATATTTTTTAAAAGCGATAAATTAAAATATTTATGATTTAATTCACGAATATATACATATAAAAGTAATCAATTACTTTTTGAAGTTGGTGCCAAACTACCTTAAGTACAGTAAGAATTGCGAATACATTATACCAAGTACCATCAATAGAGTGATGATGGAAAATATAATACAAGGTCGAAAAAATATTATTTCTTCAGCAAATTAGTTTTTTAATCATTATCGACTGGACACTGGAATTGTTTGGCACCAACTTCAAAAAGTAATTGATTACTTTTTATGTGTGCATATTCGTAAATTAAATCATAAATATTTTAATTCATCTCTTGTAATAAAATATTCTCTCGAAAATCCATGTTTGGTGGGTATTAAATTTCATATATTAAATTTAACGTTTTTATCCCGGCACATGACATTCGATGTGTGGTTATTGGATATCATTTTGTCGTTAGAAAATTTTAAATAATCATTTAATTATTTTTAGTGCATTTTTTTTAAGTCGGTTACTATTTTTTTGAATTTATTTTATTTCCTACTTTTTAGTTATTTATACAGTAATACATATTTGTCCTGATTTCAATATCTGCTGAATAGATAAATAATTTGCAATAGCAATTATAATTTACAAAAATTATTTATCAAATGAATAGTTTTTAATAAAATCTTTGTATGTTCATTAGAAATATTGATTTTATTACCATTTAATAGTTATGATACAGTTGTTTAAGAAATACATTGTATTCACAACATTCTACATATAATTGGTCAATCTAGTCTCGCTAACAGCGAAAAATCTATTTGGATTCCGGCCTTTGTCCAGTCAAGATTTCGCGCTTTGGAAAAATCTCGCATCTTTGCAACAGTAACAGCATAAAAAATAAACGCTTTTAATTGGACGACTTTCAAATTAAGTCTGAATTTTAAAGTTTTTATAAAAAAATTGTTTTAATAATCAGATTTTGCCGAAATTGGAATGGGACTGCACGGGTGACTTACACTTTCAAAACAAATAAAAATTATTGAAATCTGTGCATATTTACGAAAGTTATGTGTGAACAGGATCAAAAAATACATACAGGTCGAATTGAATACCTCCTCCTTTTAGAAGTCCGTTAAAAATGCTTCGTGATGACGAAAAAACAAATATTAATAATCACTTGTCTAAATTCGTCTCAACCAATCAAATATTTCCATATAACACCACTTTCCTATCGGGTAACCCAACCTGAAAAAAATCTGAAATCATTCTGATATCTAATCCGATAACCGAATATGAATCTAAAGACAGTGTCGCTACACATAGCTATGCACTGTATTGTGTACTGACATATGAATGCATTTTGTGGCTTCAGCACAACAGGCACCCTCTTACACAGCTACTTGCGCTCTGATACACAAGGAAACTTTAAAGGTTGATTTTCAGCTTTTCGACACCTACTTTCGATGTAGGTTGGTATCGATGTGGGTGTTTCGGTTTGGTGGATACGAGAACTTGGCCGGGATCCAAGCTGATTTTTCGCTGTTAACAAAACCAGATTGACCAATCCGAAATCTGCACTTTACTACAATTTTTGCTGCTTTGAGTAAAAAAAAATTCTTATTTGTAAATCTCGTTTCGCTAACAGTGTAAAATCTTTCTGGATCCCGGCCCTTGTCCAGTCAAGATTTCGCACGTTGAAAAGATCTCGTATCTGTGTAAGAGTAATAGCCTGAAAAATGAACGCTTCTAATTAGGCGACTGCTCCAAAAAGAATTTGAATTTTAAAGTTTGTATTTTTAAAAAAAAGTTCTAATCATCAATTTTGATGAAATTGGAATGGGACCACACGGGTGTCTTACTCCTTCAAACAAAAAAAGAATTATCAAAATCGGTTCATATTTATGAAAGTTATGCATGAACAGAAAATACATACAGGTCGAATTGATAACCTCCTCCTTTTTGAAGTCTTAAAAATCCACTGCATTGAGCATTTGGGTACAAAAAGGGGAAAGCACAATTTGCGCATATGAGAAAAAACGAATAAAACAAGGCGTTTCCTTCAAAGAAAAGAGGTTTTAGTAGGTAACATGATTTTCCCGGACGGCCAGCAACGTTGAACACCTTTGAGTCATGGAGTTAATGAGGTCATTAATGAGGAGCTGAGGTATTCTGTCCCACTTCTCCAGAAGAGTTCTTTCCAGTTCTTAGAGAGTTTGTGGGGATGGTAGACGGTCAGCAACCGTCACCTAGAATGTCCCAAACATGCTCTATTGGGTTCATTTCCGGAGAACACGCTGGCGATTCCATTCATATGATTCCTTCCTCGATAAGGGAATCATCCACCAAGTGAGAACGACATGACCTGCAGTTGTCGTCCATTAACAGGAAGTCAACTCAAATTGCTGCAGCGTAAGGAACTACAATAGGTCTGAGGATGTCATCCCTATATCACTGACCGGTCAGAGCTTCATTTCGAATGATGTGGAGGTCGGTGCAACCATCAATGGAGATGTCAGCATAGATCACCCCCCCCCCCCACCACCACCAAATCTGACACTTCCTTGCACGTAAGCAGGGTTGTTTCTAATGCCACGTTACCTCCAGATGAAAATACGCCTATTATCAGGATGAATAGAAAAACGGGACTCGGTCAGAGAAAAGAATATTGCGCCATTCATTTCTCCTTCCTTTAACATGCTCTGTTGCCCACTCCTTGCAGGCGCCACGGTGCCTTGCTGTTAACGTGGTACAAATCATTGGTATGCGAGCTTACAGACCTACAGCATGGAACCGGTTTCAGTCGAAACTGTGGTACCACTAGCCGAGCGAAGGTGTTGTTGAAGAAGGGTAGCATCCATATTTCGGTGTCTCAGAGCGTTTAGCGTTATACATCGATCTTCATTCGGCGTTGTTGCATGTCTACGACCTTGACCTTGTCTTCAGCCTGTATTTCCAGTCTCCAAAAAAGGTTCCAGATCCTGGAAATCACACTTTGCGAAACTCCAGTGGATTCTGTTACATCGGCTTGTGTTTGGCCACCCCTCTAACCTACCAACAACTCTTCAAGCTTCTGATTCGGTTAAATGACTTCGTTGAGACAGACATTGCACTCATCAAAACAAAGCACTTCTGAATGTCGATCATTGTTTTTCGCTTTCTCTTTCAGAAAGTTGAAAGTGAAATTTCATTCGCTGCCGCTAAAGCGTCATTTTTGACGTCAAACTCAAAATTTTCATACTCCGAAGTTTGAAAATGAAAAAAAAACTTGCATTTGTGACTTTCTTCTTCCATTTTCTGTAAAAATAAAATTAGCTTATGCCATTATTTTGTATAAGACTTTATCCTTTAATTAAGACAAAATTTAATTAAACAGTATCCTTTAACTGTTTTGCGCAGTGTACTTTGAACATTTTCCAAATGAAAAACCTTCCAGAGCAAAAAAATAGGGTATAAAAAAAAATCATGATTTCTTTAATATAAAAAAAGACATTTTAATAAAAAAAATTTTGAAACCATTATAAGATCACTCCTGTGTCTGTCCGTCTGTCTGTCTGTCTGTCACAGCCATTTTAATCGTAAACTATGGAACGTGGAAAGTTCAAATTCGGGGAAGTAATAAAGACCATTGACCCACATATTTTCAGATTAATAAACATTCATAAATATATTTAGTAAAAAAGTAGAGGGGCTAATTATGCTACTTGGGAAAAAAATCTTTTCTTTGTATATCCTGTGAAAGCTTTTGTAACGCTGAACTCAAAAATACATTCCTTTTAATTTTAGGTATTATATTTTCAAAGATATTGTTGAAAATGTAGCGCAAAAATATGTCCCCCCCCTATCTAATTCCGAACCTACTGAAACTAAAATTATGAAAAAATTAGAGGTAGTATACGTTAATACAAACCTTGCCGGAAAATTATAGCGATTACCCTAGGTCACATAGTTTGAGTAATTAGCATTTTTCTGTTATACACAAATTTCGATTTACGGGCATTCAGAAAAATTGTTGACCATCTATCGTTGCAGAAGAATAAAAGCATTGTTGATAATGATTTTCGAAAAAAATCATCGGTAATTAGCTGAGATATTAACCCTTAAAGGTACGGTCAGTTTGGACATACACAAGGACAGGGCGGCGTACTCTATGCCTAGTTAAAGACTTTTAATGATATATATATATGTGTAATGTAATGTCCAGTAACAGTATAAAAGCAATAAACGTCAAATTGTTAAAAACATACTAATTTAAGGGGTCTCGGGACTCTATAAAGTGGAAAAAATGAAAAAAGACAATTTTCAACATTTAATGTCTTAAAATGTATATGATTTTAAAACACAATTTTAATTGGAATGAAAGATATAAGTATGTTCTTTCGTTTCATGTATTTAAAAAATTGCAAGATACAGAATTAGTATTTATAGGGGGTTCGAAACTGTTAGACATTTGTCGAACAAAAAATTGGCATAACAGTTTACGCGCAGGATTACAAAATAAATATTGCAACTAGAATGAAAATTTTGGCGCTTACTTATACTTCAGATTGTAATAATTTCCCTGAACTTAAATTTGTATTTAAAGCATTTTTATACTTTTAATGCAATGCTGCATTTAGCTAGTACAAAAGTTTGAAAATTTCAACAGTAAAATCACATAAAAAAATATTTTTTTGAAGAATAAAATGGAATTTTAGATTCTGCTTCTACAGACTAGCATAAAACATATGTTTTGAAAATTTCATGAAAAAATATTCAGAAGTTTTTGAGGTATCCTACGCGTTATTCCCAAAAACGCCATTTGGAAAATAATGACTTTAAAGTTTCGGAAACGCCGCTTCAGCTATTGAGCGGGTATAATTCTAAAAGCCAAAACTTCTGTTCTAATGGGAATTTCAAGGAAACAATTATATCAAAATATTCAGAAAAGATAGGAGTTTAACATCTAAAAAAATTAAATTTCTTAAATTTTGAAGCTTCAAGAGTCCTGCGACCACTTAATCCTTTCCGGCACGGAGTAATTCTATTTATAAACTTATGAAATAATGAACTGACACCAGAATTTATAAACGAATTTATTAGAAAATGCGAACTTGCTTATTTTCACGTACATGATAAAAGGAAAATTTTAAATAAATATTCTTGGTGCCATTTGTCTGTTTTGGAATTAAAATTATAGGTGTCCGTTTTTTAAGGGCATCGCCCTCGAAATATTTAATTAGAATGAATCGCATAAATACTGTGAGATTCGCGATAGTTTGCATTGATTGTATCTCTCAATACGCCTCGAGTGACTTTAAAAGTTAATTAAACACCTATCTGGAAAAACGCGGCACTGACCAAGGCGGCGTTGCAACTTTGAGGCCTCAATTCGAAGCGCGCTTAGAACACAATGCCAAATTTAAACTTTGAACAAAGGTTTTGTTTTAGATACACCGTAGAAATAAAGGTTATTACTATGCTGAATTTAGTTTCATGAAATGCCAAATGAAGTTTAACTATGCACTGCCTTTATTGTCAGTACCGAATTAAGTTCATCATAAACAGATTAGGATAATATTAAAAAAAGAGTTATACGAATAGCTATATTTTTGTTCCATATATCTCTTTGAACTTTCATGGTATACCCGATTACACTTTTCTAATATATACAGTTATACCCAACCCTACGTTATATAGTTTTTGAAAAAGTCTTAATATTCTTTTAGCAACTTTTTTTTTTTAATAATACAATTACAAATTCATATATTTATTAACCCTCTGTGCGCGTGTAATGCTCTCACTTGACCGTTTATTTTTTTTTAAATTTGATTTTTGTGTTCTTTTCCCATTGTTAGAATACAGAATAGCTACCAAAAATTTCAGATTTCCAAAACAATTAAACCTCTTTAACAATGTATGATTCTATGATTTAATTAATAAACTTATAATAGACGCTTTCAGTATGACGTCACACTGAAAGCGTCACTGCTTGGAAACTGACTCCAAACAAACGGTTGCTATGTTTCATTTCTTATTAAATATAGACCGGGAGACGGTTGCACAGACCATCACCTCATCGAGTTGACGGCTGAAATTCCAGGATTAGAAAGAACTTGATTCGCATATTAAAACGCAATTGGTCTGCCACGCCATATCTTTGTGGAAACCATCTGCAGACCCGATTTTAGTGGTTGACTCGTAGGTTTATCAGTGTTTTTCTGCATCTAAAAAGGTATGAAAACACAATGGCTAACTTACCATTCAACGACTAAAATCGGGTCTGCAGGTATTTTTCACCAAGATACGACTTGGCAGACCAGTTGCATTTTAATATGTGAATCGAGTTTTAACTAATCCTGGAAATTTCAGCCGTCAACTCGATGAGGTGATAGTCTGTGCAACCGTCTCCCGGTCTAATATAAATCGTAGAAAATGTTACCACTGCCTATAAAGTACCGGGTGTCCTAAAAAGGACTGATTTTAAAATTCACTAACGTGCAAATGGACACAGATATTTAAAAAATTCTTGCAGGAGAGCTGTGCATGAGGTAAAAGTTTTTCTACAGTGATTTTCGATTTTAGTTCGAATTACAAACAATAGATGGCGCTGCGATCAATATACGCTAAATTCAGGCTGGATTTTTGGTCCTTTCTCTTCTTCCATGCGGAAAAAGGAGGTTAAAATGTATTGAGTGGGTCCCAAAGGACCAAAAATTGAGCCTGAATGGAGCGTGTATGGATCGCACCGCCACCTACTGTTTGTAATTCGAACTAAAATCGAAAATCGCTATAAAAAAACTTTTGACCTCATGCATAATCCTCCTGCAAGAATTTTTTAAATATCTGTCACCGTCTGCAAGTTATTGAATTTTAAAATCAGTCAGTCCGTTTTAGGACACCCGGTATAAAAACGCTTAGCTGTGAGATAGAGCTATAAGATTATAGCTATAATCTATAATCAAAATAGAAAATACAGCATAGCTTTGTTTGGAGTCAGTTTCCAAGCAAAACGTCATGATTGACATCACGACTGAAAGTGACTATTATTACTTACAAGGAAGGTCTCCATACGGGCATACTCCAAAGAAATCTAAAAAAATTATAGAATATTCTCCTCATGAGGATAGATATGTTTATATAAAAAAGATTTCGGCGGAAACTCGATAATAAAAAATGAAAATTTTTTCATTTGGCGATTTATCGCCAAAATAGCTCGGATGGCGATGGAATAAATTTTCAAAAAATACTTTAAGGTCAAATACTCTTTAAGGTAAAAATGTTTCATGCTGAACTTGTTTAAATAAATTTTATTTAAATAAAATAAACTAAAACGGACAAAACTAAAGTTAACATTCATTATAAATATATGACAAAATAGGAGTTAACTACGAAATTTTATAAATTAAAACAAAATTTAAATTAATTAAAATTGTTTCAATCTCAAAACTAAGTCCAACTAGGCACTGTCGATTCAATTTTGTTGCTATAGAAACAAAAACTTCACCGATATTGAAATGGAAAACTGCAGCATTCTTCATCTGGCCTTTATTTAGAAATACGCCTAAATATATTAGAAAATATGTTTTATATATGAAATTATTTTTACAGTGATAAACTTAAATAACTTCAGAAACAAGCAACATAAATATGCAATACAAAAAAATATGTCAAATTTATTTTTGTTCATTGCGATGTATTCTTTTAATTTCGTTAGTACCCCACCCTCTCTAGATAGTAAGTATATTATGTCGAATCCACTGAAATCTATACCAATCTCTCTATCTCCCTATTCTAAAAAAAAGTAACTTACGCTGTCACCGCCGCCGCCGGTTTTGAATAATTTTTGTGACCGGAGGTCTTTCTCCGTTAATATTAAGAAAAATACTGCATGCAAAAATATGAAAATCGGCGGTATTATAGAGAAATCTTTGATAAACACGCTGGTGCAGACAGTTTTCAAATCGAATAATTATTTTAAGAGATATTTAATGCTAAAGTTGGACGAAATCGTTCCATTAAAAAAGTTTTATAGGAGCAAAAACTATACAGGAATTAATTCCTTTTTAGATCATTTTATACGTTAGAATTTCCCGGTGTGCAAACTGCATTCACTTTTTTAATTTGACTCATTTTTTTGAGGTCTTATTTCTATTTTAAATTAAAATTTTCAGCATTTCGAGAGATATTTACTTATTTTAGGAAATTATATTTAAACTGTTGCCAACTGTATAAACAGCGCAAATAATGTTTGCTTCAAATTAAAAATTTATTTACACGTGACTATTATTAACAGAAGAAAAAAACTCAAATTAGAATTCAATAATTATGTATGAAAAGCAGGAACTTATTGAAAATTACTTCATAAAAACTATATTTACACGTGAATTTTAAAAGAGAAAGGATATTGTAAAATAATAAATTCATTAACATGCGTTAGAAGTCTTAAATAGGAGAAATTACGTCACATTGACGTCACATTACACTTATTACGTAAAATGATCAAAAAGTAATATTGCAAAACAGTTTAAATTTAAAAATTGCGAGATACATTAATTTGATATTTTGAGATTATATTAAAAAGATTAATATTAATTTTATTGAACGCGTTTAGACTGCTTTCGAGTGACTATTTAGTAATTTAATAAAAATAAAAAAAAGATTACAAGCTGAAAATGAAGTGTCAACAAAAAATATGATTTGAAAGAGAAAAATCTGGGAAGTAGAAAATAAAGAAATTGCTTAAATGGTTTAGTTAAGATTCGTTAACCTTCTGTATCGTTTCCGTCAAAAGAAGACATTGGTATTTGTAAAATATATTTGCATTTTGATGCAGATTTGCTTATTATATTAGCTTATTTTGAAATGTTTAACTGATTTTATTTAATCAAAGACGAAAACAGCCATTGTATCTTTTAACAGCAGCTGATTTTTCCTTAAAATTCCCCAAACGAAGAGAAATTAATAGAAACCCGTTTATAGGGAGATCGCCACTGTTTTTTAAATTATAATTCAATTTTTCAAAATCTTTTTAAAGCCGATCAAATTATCTTGCTTTTAAAGACTGTGGTGTCTGATCGGGGGTTGGGGAGCGTAGCTCGTAGGGGGCCGAGCCCTCTAGTATTATAAAGAAGTAAAAATTGTTTGTGTATTTGTTCGAGGTAATATCTAGAGCTACCGAACCGATTTCAAAAGTATTGGTATCAAAATGATTGTGTTAGTCCCACTTAGAACATAGGCAATATCTTATGTCCGTGCCACTAACCTAAAGGAGGTGCAAGATCAAAAATCGTCCTAAAAATGTGAATTTTGTGTTATTTAAAGGCCTAGAAACATGAAATTTGGAATAGTACTCACGTATAAGATATAAATGATCTCTAAGAACATTTCTTAAAACATTCAAAATTTAAAAGGGGTGAAAACGCGCAAAAAAGTTCTAAAAACGTTCTAAATGGCGATTTCTACGCATTCTCAGGAAGTAATGAACCGATTTAAAAAATAATGGTGACAGCCCTTTATCCAACATAGGCTATATTTTTCCCCAAAGGGGAATGGTCGCAGCCCTTGCTCCAATACAGGGTCGGCGCAGGAGCAAAAACAGTTTTAAAAATGCGATTTTTGTGCTACTGAAGGGCCTAGAAACATGAAATTTTGGAATGGTAGTTATCAGACAATGCGCGAAAGCGTTCTAAAAACGTTCTAAATGGCGATTTCTACGCAAACTCAGAAAGCAGTAAACCGATCTCAAAAGTAGTGGTTGGAAATTGATTATGACAGCCTTTGCTTCAACATAGGCTCTACTGCATGTTGGTGTCACTACCACCTGGAATTTGCAGGAGCAAAAAACGTTCTAAATTGCGATTTCTGCGAGACTGAAGAGGCTAGAAACATTAAATGTGACATGGTTGTTACCTGTAACATATAAATGCCCTCTAAGAACTGTCGAAAATAAATTTGAAGTTTAAAAGAGGTGAAGCGAAAGGAAGAAGCGAAAAAGTACTAAAAAATTCCTAAATTACGCTTTCTATACAATCTCAGGAAATAGCAAACCGATTACAAAAGTAATGGTTGCGAATCAATGGTGACAGTCTCTGATTCCACAGAGGTTATATTTTATGCCAGTGCCACTACCACATCGGGTTGGCAGGAGGAACAACAAATTTCCTAAAAAAAGCCTTTAAAAACTTTCTGAATCACCATTTCTATGGCATATTAGGAAATACCAAACCGATTTCAAAATTAATGCTGCCAAATTAATGGTGACAGTTTGTGTTTCAACATAGGAATTTTATGTTAGTGCCACTGCCACCAGAGAGGTGGTAGACCGATAGACAAGAAGCTTGGAATTTGAGACGATGGTTATTTTTTAGATGTAAATGCGTACTAAGAACGGTTTATTCAAAATTTCAAATGAATACTGAAATGAGCGTATGAAAGGAGCATAAAAGCTTCAAAATATTTTCAAAATTATCATTTATTTAGTTTGATTTCTTTTCATTAATTTAAGTCTCATTTCTCCCTAATGCAGTGTAATAATAAGGTTTAGTTAAACCGTGTTTTAAATAGTAATTTTTGAACTATTCCTAAAAGTATAATTTTTAAAAATAAAAGTTAGACATATGAATATCACTTGGCATATTTCTACTGTTACGCGAGCAAAGCCGCGGGGTTTGCTAGTAGTCTATAAAGATACGGAAGTATAGGTAAATCGTCACATTGTTCGTGTCTGCATCGGATCGCATATGCCAGAATGTACCAGATCCAGAATTTTTTGTGCCGTCTTGGGTTTGTTTTGGGTACGGTGATTTTGTCAATTTTTACTTAATGCAGCTTTAACATGTATTCTGAGTGCAATTTCCTAGCTCTAATCCAGCTGCAATTTTTTTTATTTCGTTGATAGAGTTGATGCTTTTGCGTCCTAATCTCTTATGCAGTAGCTCTATGCAATTTTTATTATTACAGTGATGAGCTAGATATTATTTCTCCTTCTGGAAAAGTTTTGCTGTTGTATGTTAATATACAATTTTCATCTTTAAAATGTTAACCGTTTTGGTTACCTTAATAACCGACATTAAACTTGATTCAACATCAGGCACGTATAAAACGTCTTTCAGAGTTATGCCATTAGTTTTTCCATCTCAAGTTTTTGTTTTATTTTAACGGTATTTGACCCATATGAATTCAAAATAATTGCATTTGCAATCCTTATGTACTTTTGTTATTTAGTATGTTCATATCAATAAATAAAATTCGTTCTTACATATATGAGAACTACTTCCGGAATCAAGAATCCAAGTTTTTTATTTTTGCTTTGTGCGAGAAAAGCCAAATTGCTTCTTCCTTTAATGCTAATTTTTTTTAGGGTTTCGTTCATCTGACGAAACCCTATTCGTCTCGCTCCTCTGTCTGTCTGTCTGTCTGTCCGTCACAGAGCCCGTTCTCAGAAACTATACATGTTGGAGACATGAAATTTTGGGTACTTATAGCTGAACACCTCACATCATACGACAAATCATAAAATTTTGAAAAAGTCATGCATTTAACACTTTGGGCTCCCACATGTGTATTTTAAACAATTCTTTCTAAGTGAGCCCCTAATTATGTTGGAGACATGAAATTTTGGGTAATTGTAGCTGAACACCTCACATCATACGACAAATGATAAAATTTTGAAACAGTCGTACATTTAACCCTTTGGACTACCACATGTGTATTTTAAACAATTCATTCTAAGTGAGCTCCTAATTAGTTTGGAGGGGTGAAATTTTGCATACTTATAGCTGAACACCTCACATATAACGACAAATCATAAAATTTTGAAAATGTCGTACGTTTAACCCTTTGGGGTCCCACATGTGTATTTTAAACAATTCTTTCTAAGTGAGCCCCTAATTAGGTTGGAGGCGTGAAATTTTGCATATTTATAGCTGAACACCTCACATCCAACGACAAATCATAAAATTTTGAAAAAGTCGTACATTTAACCCTTTGGGCTCCCACACGTGTGTTTTAAACAATTCTTTGTAAGTGAGCCCCTATTTAGGTTGGAGGCGTGAAATTTTGCATAAGACCTCAGATCACACGTCAAATAATAAATTTTGAAAAAGTTTTATGTTTAACCCTTTCAACTCCAGCTTGTGTATTTTAAGCAATTCTTTCTAACTGAGCCCCTAATTAAATTGGAGATTTGAAATTTTGCATACTTATTGCAGCCTTGGCCTTATACGCCTTGGCTAGGCGACAAATCAATCTTAAAAAAATCTTACGTTTAATCCTTTGAGCTACCACATATGTATTTGAAGCAATTCTTTCTAAGAGAGCCCCTAATTAAGTTGGAGACATGAAATTTTGCATACGTATAGCTGAATGCCTCAGACCACACGACAAATCATAAAATTTTCAAAAAGTCTTATATTATTTACCTCTCTGGGCTCTAACTTGTGTATTTTAAGAAATTTTTCTAACCTCCGCCCTTTTAACCCGGGGAGAAATTTTCCAACTTTAGCCTACACCCCTTTGACCATTCTTTCACATTTTGCACCATAGACTTACATATTTTAGTTCGATTTTTTCCCGCCATGTGCGCCTACTTATGTCGGGTGCCATGGGCCCAATCCCCTCGCTTAATATATCTTCGGATAGTATGTAAAACGGATTTTCGTTCGGATACAGGTTTGTTTAGAATCAAGTGCGCACCCTGGTTGTGAAATGTGGAACTAACAGATTTTTCAAAAGGATAAAGTGTTTTGAAAGGAATATTAAACGAAACCCTCTGTGCGATCTGTGATCACACTTACCCACTTGTTTCTGAAATGCGTTTACTCGCTTCAAAAAAAAAAGTGTGGGAAATTTTGTCTGTGTTTTTCTTTATTTGTTTGATTCTCAGTGAAGTTAAATTGTTTATTTTTTTAATGCCAACATTAAGATTTTTCATGCTTTTTTGTGGCAATATGAAAAATTTATATTAGACTTTAGAATAGTTTTCTTCCCCAGTTTGTTTTAAATGCTGCCGTTGCATTTCATACGATGAATTAGATTTTTCAATTCTTAGAAATATGTCGTTAAGTTTTCCATTTATGATTTCTGAGTTCGGTTCAACTTCGTGTCTTGCTTCTAACAAGTTATAAGTCTGTCGTAGCTCGGCGGAAGAGAGGATAGAAGAAGCGTGAATAGATGAGTTTCAATTATGGTTTCACCTAGTAAACACCCCTACTAACTCAGCAACTATAATTATAATAGAAGAAAGTTACTGGTACCAAACGTTAAAAATAAAGTCTACTTTTAAATGATGTATATAAATTTTTTCTCAGGGAGCCATGTACAAATAGAAACCAGACCAAACTTTATTTCAATGCCTATTTTGACAATATATTTTAAATATTCGTTTCAAACTATGCCTAAGAACGAAATTTCAAGTCATTTGGATGATAAGTTTTTAAATTATAAACATTGAAAATTTAGAGCTTCTAATGTTAAATTATATTTTCATATTTTTACTTTCTTCTATCTTCAATAGAAGAAAGTATTGTAATCGAAATTTTTTTCGACTTCCGGTTTTCGACGGATTTACATGTTTTAGGGGTCAGAGATCCCAAAAAAACATGTTTATAAAAAATGTCTGTCTGTCCGTGTGTCCGTCTGTCTGTCGCCATTGTACCATCAAAAAGTGTATGAAGAAATGATTCGCATAGAATTGAACCAAATTTTTATTTTAAGTTTTTGGCTATAGCAAGCAAATCCTCCCTGAATTTGGAAAAAATTCGCCGGTAGGGGGCGCTGTAATAGCGATTTTAGTGCGATTTTGAATATTGTACCATCCAAAAGTCTATGAAGTTATGCATAGAATTTAACCAAATTTCTATTTTAAGTTTTTGTATATGGCAGGTAGGTTCTCCCTGAATTTGGAACAAATTCGCCGGTAGGGGGCGCTGTAACAGCTATTTTTGTGCGATTTTGAATATTGTACCATCCAAAAGTGTATGAAGTTATGCATAGAATTTAACCAAATTTTTATTTTAAGTTTTTGACTATGGCAAGCAGATCCTCCCTGAATTTGGAAAAAAATCGACTCTAGCGGGCGCTGTAATAGCGATTTTTGTGCGATTTTGAATATTGTACCATCCAAAAGTATAAAGTTTTGCATAGAACTGAACGAAATTTTTATTTTAAGTTTTTGAATATGGCAGGTAGGTTCAAACTGAATTTGGAAAAAAATCGCCGGTAGGGGCGCTGTAACAGCGATTTTTGCGCGATTTTGAATATTGTACCATCTAAAAGTGTATGAAGTTATGCTTAGAAATGATCCAAATTTTTATTTTAAGTTTTTGGCTATGGCAAGCAGGTCCTCCCAGAATTTGGAAAAAATTCGCCGCTAGGGGGCGCTGTAATAGCGATTTTGCATATTGTACCATCAAAAAGTGTATGAAGTTATGCATAGAATTGAAACAAATTTTTATTTTGAGTTCTAGGCTATGGCAAGCAGGTACTTCCTTAATTTGGAAAAAATTCGCTGGTAGGGGGCGCTGTAATAGCGATTTTTGTGCCATTTTGAATATTGTATCATCGGAAAGTGTATGAAGTTATGCATAGAATTGAGCCAAATTTTTGTGTTTCTTTTTGGTCATGCCATGAAGGTCCTCCCAGAATTTGGAAAAATTCCGCTGGAAGGGGGCACTATAATTACGATGACTGTACCATTTTCTTTATTGTACAATCGAAAAGTGTATAAAAATTATGCATACAATTGAACCAAATTTTTCGTGCATGTTTTTGGCTTTGGCCATCAGGTCCTCCTTGAGTTTGGAAATATCGCGCGGTAAAGGGGCACCATCAAAAAGTGTATGAAGTTATGCATAGAATTGAAACAAATTTTTATTTTGAGTTCTAGGCTATGGCAAGCAGGTCCTTCCTTAATTTGGAAAAAATTCGCTGGTAGGGGGCGCTGTAATAGCGATTTTTGTGCCATTTTGAATATTGTACCATCGGAAAGTGTATGAAGTTATGCATAGAATTGAGCCAAATTTTTGTGTTTCTTTTTGGTCATGTCATGAAGGTCCTCCCAGAATTTGGAAAAATTCCGCTGGAAGGGGGCACTATAATTACGATGTCTGTACCATTTTCTTTATTGTACAATCGAAAAGTGTATAAAAATTATGCATACAATTGAACCAAATTTTTCGTGCATGTTTTTGGCTTTGGCCATCAGGTCCTCCTTGAGTTTGGAAATATCGCGCGGTAAAGGGGCACCATCAAAAAGTGTATGAAGTTATGCATAGAATTGAAACAAATTTTTATTTTGAGTTCTAGGCTATGGCAAGCAGGTCCTTCCTTAATTTGGAAAAAATTCGCTGGTAGGGGGCGCTGTAATAGCGATTTTTGTGCCATTTTGAATATTGTACCATCGGAAAGTGTATGAAGTTATGCATAGAATTGAGCCAAATTTTTGTGTTTCTTTTTGGTCATGTCATGAAGGTCCTCCCAGAATTTGGAAAAATTCCGCTGGAAGGGGGCACTATAATTACGATGTCTGTACCATTTTCTTTATTGTACAATCGAAAAGTGTATAAAAATTATGCATACAATTGAACCAAATTTTTCGTGCATGTTTTTGGCTTTGGCCATCAGGTCCTCCTTGAGTTTGGAAATATCGCGCGGTAAAGGGGCTCTGTGATAGCGATTTTCTTATACTTTTCTTGATTTTTCGTAGTTCTATTCCATCGGCGGTTCGTGCAAAGGCGGGAACTCACTTTCTGCTAAGCCGGCTATTCGCAAACATCTGATAACAACAAAATAAGGAAAAAGTATTAATTTTAACAAATATCATGACATAGATTAACTTGTTTTTAGTTCATTTTATTGACTGAAGCAGAAATTTAAGATGAAAATCAAAGTTGGTATAGTAATGAACTAATAATATTGAAGTATTAACATGTGTAACTAGTTTTTAAAATATTAAGATGTATAAGATAGAAGAAAGTTATGGGATTGGCACATTCAACTAGTTATTAATATCTCCTGAAATTATAATCTTAATGTGATAATATTTTGTGTGGTTATAATACTAAAATACCCAAACATAAATACACTGAATTTGTAATTTGAAAAATTTTATGATATGAATTATGAAATTAATATTCGAAAAAAATTTGAATTGCAAACTACAAATTTTTTGATAGATTTATATTTATTATGTCCTACTTTATGCGAATTCTCAATATAAAAATTTTCTTCCAAGTAGTTTTTGAATTATGATTAACGTGTGATAAATGTGGTTTAAGGGGCCGTTTATGATGGGCAGAAAAGCATAATTTGAAGTAAAAAAAAAAAAACATTTTACTCATTTTATTGAAGCACTTGGGTTGGTAATAGTCGAAACATATTAAGCGAGTGAAATGGTCATACTGGCAAGAAATAATATATTAATAGAAGTGACAGTCATTCTGTAACATTTTAACAATCAAGTACGGAACTTCAATTTGAAAACAGGCCTTAAAATAGGCTCATTTAAAAATAATTTCTCAAACTAATCGTAGGAATTTCATAAAAATTTGTATTTAGGCTAATTGAAGGGTATAGAATTTATTTATGGTGTCAAACTTCGGTATTGCTATTAAAATAAAAAACAAAGTTTGGGTTTGTTTTGATATGTAGATGGCCCCCTAAACAAATTTTATTCATATAATTTAAAAGTAGAGTATTTCCAATCGTTTGGTATCAGTAACTTTCTTCTACAATAATTTGTTGCAGAGTTAGTAGGGGGCGTTTACTTTTTTCCACGATTGTACATCGAAGCATCGAAAAAAGCTACGATAGCACAGGTAAGTGATTTTGTAAAATGGCACCTACTAAAATGAAATATGTAGGCCTTTTACACTATTGCTTGAGCATAGACTTTCTGAAAAACGGGGACAGTATTAAAATTATCCAAAATAAGCGCATTGAAGATATTCTGAGCACGTTTAACATGCAAGAATCAATATCTACACCTTTCGATAACAATGTGAAGCTTACCAAAGATGTGTCCCAAAACTGAAGATGAAAGATTTGAAATTAATAATATTCCCTACCGTCAACTAATAGAATCTTTTATGTTTTTATCAGTGTGTACTAGACCTGATATAACTCATGCTGTGAATTTTCTAAGTCAATTAAACAACAATCCAGACAAACCTCACTGGATAGCTGTAAAAAGAATTTTGCGATAATACTTTAAAAAGGTACCCAAGATCAAGGACTGATCTTTAAACGGTATTCCAAGTAGAGATCTTGCACGGGCCGGGCCGTGGGCCGATTTTCATTCACAGCTCTCGGGCCGAGCCGGGCCGGGCCGGGCCTAACTTAATTTTTTTGTACAGAGCCGGGCCTCGTTTCATTCATAGTCTTCACGGCCCAAAATTTTCAGTCCTAGTTTTGAGCCAGCCCGTATGAAAACCATTGTCTCAGCTTGGCGTGGTGCATTTAAAAGTCAGTTAAATTAGGCCTGGCCCAAAAATGTTTGCAAAAAAGGCATACATTTTTTAATCGTCATTATTCTAACTTAAACATTAAAATTTATTATTTTAAAAGAATAGTATGATTTCTACGCGTATTAAAATATAGCTAAATTAAAATATAGTAAAATGTGTGAAAAGGAAACCTGCCTATGACGGAACCCTGTTTTAAACTGAAAAACATGTTGATCCATGCAAAATGAATATACTAATAAGTAAGAAAAGAATATATAATACATTTACACTTGCTAAGAAGGCAACATGTCTATAACACTTTTTTTTTTTCTTTTCTATGCAATTCCGCCTTATAAGATTTTACTGTATAGCATTTTTCAGATTTTTAACACTTCTATACATGGAATATGGATTAAAAATATTAAGGATAACTGAAACATTTACATACAAGAAATAGAGATTCATTAAAAAAAAAAAATAAATATCGCAGCCTGTGGCACGTCTACAAAAATAAAGATTATACACATAAAAAAAAAAGTTAAGATAAATATTTTTGGTCAGAACTCCTCGTACGAGACAAATTTTTAACCAATTCGACGTAAAAATCAATATTTTGTTGAAATTCATTTGGGCCGGGTCGGGCCAATATTAATTTTTCTACGGGCCGGGCCCGGGCCGAACTTTTAATTTTTGTATCGGGCCGGGCCCGGA
This sequence comes from Maratus speciosus, assembly GCA_963932465.1. Classification (NCBI taxonomy): domain Eukaryota; kingdom Metazoa; phylum Arthropoda; class Arachnida; order Araneae; family Salticidae; genus Maratus; species Maratus speciosus. Next base: position 281,859,680 of record OZ010800.1, on the reverse strand, counting down.
CCTGGAAATGTCGGCCCGTGCAGACCTTTAACCAAGTCCTTAATTGTATTTGTTGCCGACGATTGGGCATCATATGTAAACGATTGAAAGTCCTACACTGGTTACACCTTTTAAATAAGTCAGTGGTGCTAACTCGTGGGAATCAAGAAAGAAAATGACTGTTGCATTATCCACAACTGAAGCAGAATATATGACTTTATCAGAGGTTGCTAAAGAGTCTCTACATCTCAGATGGTTCTTAAATGAACTTTATTCTGAAACAGAGACTGCGCCTACTATAATACTGTGTGATAACCAGTCTGCTCAAAAATTAGTACGGGATCCAATCTACCATTCACGCCCTAAGCACATGGAAACCTGAAAGGTTGCTTTCAGTTCATAGTTTTATAAGTTTTAAGAGGTGAGATAATTTTGAAAAAATAAAAGTATAAAAATTTTAAGTTAGAAGCATCCTTTTTTTTTTCAGATTTAAAAATTAATAAATTTTTAATTAATTTTTATAAACTTAAAAAATATATTTTTTAAACTTCATCCTTTTCTATTAGTTTTATTTTACAAACATCAGTAGAAGGAGAATAGGCGTTCTACCATCTAACGGATTGAAAAAATGTTGTGGTAACAGAACTCCCAATCACTATGCTTTAATTGGATGCAATTTTTGTGAAGATAATAGACAGCTAAATACATTCCATGAATAACAACCCCGCTGCATTACTCCGCTTGCCTTCTCTTACGGAAGCAGTAGAAATATACGTGAAGGAGGTCACAGCAGCATAATCCAAAATCTGTGGATACAAAGAAGAGATTGACTAGGTTGATACAAAGAAAACTTTGCCAGTCTTTGATAAAAGAAAATCACAATTTAATGTATAAATAGAACCAGTGGCGTACCCAGGATTTTATTTCGGGGGGGGCTGACTTAAATTTTCATAATGTTCTAAATCTTACGAAACACGTTGCATTGTGTTATAAACAGAAATCATTTTTGTCAGTAAGGCCATAGCCAGGGGGGGGGGGGGGGGTGCAAGGGTGACTTTGTTCCGAATTTTCCGAAAATTTGAAAAATTCTGTCATCAGTCCGAAAATTTGGACTTAAAAATTATCGCGATTTTGGACAAATGGTCGCCGAAAAAAATCAATTTCGTCAATCGTTCGCAAAAAAAAATCAATTTCGTCAATCGTTCGCAAAAAAAAATCTCCAATTTCTTTAAAGGATCAAGGAAAAAACCGGAATTATGTCATACGGCCGCAGATAAAATGCGAAGTTTATCAAAGGATCGCAAAAAAAGTCAAATTTCGTCAAATGATAGCGGAGAAAACGTGAATTTCGTCAAATTATTCTAGAGGAAACGCTAATTTCGTCAAAATGAGCACAGAAAAAACCCGAATTTCGTCAGAAGGCCGCAGAAAAAAACGCGAATTTCATCAAAAGGTCGCGGAAAAAACGCGAATTTCGAAAAAAAGATCGCTAAAAACACGCATTCTGTCAAAGGGCTGCGAAAAAGAAGCTAATTTCGTAAAGGATCGCAAAAAACGCGAATTTCGTCAAAGGGACACGGGAAAACGTGAATTTCGTCAAAAGGCCACGGAAAAACGCAAATTTCATCAAAAAGACGAGAAAAGGCGCGAATTTCGACAAAAAGCCGCGAAAAAACGCAAATTTCGAGGAAGGATTGCGCAAAAACGCGAATTTTGTCAAATGACCACAGAAAAAACGCGAATTTCGTCAAAGGACCACAGAAAACTGCAAATTTCGACAAAGCATGCTAAAAAAACAGGCATTCCGTCAAAGGAAAGCTGAAAAAACACGAATTTCGTCAAAGGGAAACAGAAAAATGTGAATTTCGTCAAGAAGGCCGCAGAAAAACGCAAATTTCATCAAAAAAGACGAAAAAAAAAAAGCAAATTTCGTCAAAGAGCCGCGGAAAAAACGCAAATTTCGACGAAGGATTGCATTAAAAAAAACGAATTTCAGCAAATGACCACAGAAAAAAAACGTGAATTTCGACAAAGGATCGCTAAAAAAAACGCATTTCGTCAAATGGAAGCTGAAACAACGCGAATTTCGTTAAAGGATCGCAAAAAAAAAAGAAAAAGCAGGGTCACAAAGAAGGGCCACAGAAGAACGTGAATTTCGTCAAAAGGCTGCGGAAAAACCACTAATTTCGTCAAAACCCCGCGGAAAAAAGCAAATTTCGACAAAGGATCTGGAAAAAACGCGAATTTCTTCAAGAGGCCGCAGAAAAAAAGCGAATTTCATCAAAAGGCCGCGGAAAAACGTGAATTTCGACGAAGGATTGCGTAAAAAAACGTGAATTTCGGCAAATGACCTCAGAAAAAAACGCACATTTTCTCAAAGGGCCGCAGAAAAAACGCAAATTTCCTCAAAGGGCTGCGGAAAAAACGCAAATTTTGGCAAAGGATTGCTAAAAAAAGTATGCATTCCATCAAAGGGAAGCGGAAAAAACGCGAATTTCGTTAAAGGATCGCAAAAAAAAAAAAAAAAAGCATGGTCACAAAGAAGGACCACAGAGAAACGTGACTTTCGACAAAAGACTGCGGAAAGAAGCGAATTTCGTCAAACAGCAGCGAAAAAACAAAAAAACACGACCATTTCCATAAAAAAACGCGAATTTCGTCAAAGAGCCGCGAAATTCATCAAAAAGACGAGAAAAAAGCGAATTTCGTCAAAAAAGCCGCGAAAAAAGCGCAAATTTCGACTAAGGGTTTCGTAAGAAACACGAATTTCGGCAAAAGTTCACGAAAAAAACTCGAATTTCATCAAAAACTCGCGGAAAAAACTCAAATTTTGACAAAGGATCACGAAAAAAAAAAAACGCGAATTTCGTCAAAGGGTCGCGGAAAAAAGCTAATTTTGTCAAAAGTTCGGGGAAAATGCAAATTTCGACAAAGCGTCGTGATAAAAACCTGTATTTCAAAAAAGGATCGCGTTAAAAACACATACAAATATCTGTGATTATTATTATATGTATAGTTTTTAAACTGAAATAATATGCTGAACTTTTTAGAAATCTGGTTAACCCGAACCCACTCAGCCTGAAATTGACCTGAATATAAACAGAGTTAACCCAAACTACAACAAAAATAATTAGCAGCAGGAAGGGATTACCTCTCCTTTCCTCCTCTGCTGTAACCTTTCAGAAAATTTGCTGATAATTTCAGATTTTTTTTTTTTTAACTCAGACTCAAATCTGGGGGGAAGGGGGGAGGGCACGGGTCCGATCCTGAGACCGTCCCACGTCGAAATCTGTTGAAAAGTGTTACTGGTTTTTTTTTATATATACTTTCATTTAAAAGAAAGTCATTATAACTTAAAATCTATAAAATTGTTCTTCCAATCCCCGAAACTAAATTCTGGCTACGGTTCTTGTTTAACAATAAATTAATATTGTAACAAACACAAAATATTTTTTGTATACACAAAATATTTTCATACACAAATATAAAATAAAGACTTTGTTTATTATTTGTGCATTGCACATGTAATAAGAAGGACTTTAAACCGTTCCAGATGAAAAATACTGGCTGCAAAGTTAAGACAGAATAGGAAGATAAGTGGGGGGAGGGGACATTACCGAACTCCAAAGATGTCTTTGCAGTCAAACAAGAAGTCACTGTGTATCTTACAGATACGAGGAAGTAATCGAGTGTTAAAAACAAAAGTTAATGAATAACATTCACAGTCAGCGCTTCCGCACATATATAGTGTGCCTGACTTCCGACTTAGCCAAAATTCTGAAGGGATTAGCTAAGGTGTCATTATGCACTAATATGGGACTAACAAGAAAGACAAGTGCGATGCATGACAAATATATATATAATTGAATTGATCTAAAAAGTAAGAAGTAAACTTTTTTTACCATTTAATCTGACCGTTTTGACAGGTAAAAGAGGTTTAGTCCCTTCAACCCTCCGCACCCCCATATTTCGGTGTGGGATGGAGATGCGACTGAAAAATGAAAGTTAATAAGCTACTTTTACAGTCAACTCTTCCGCACCGGATTTCCGATTTAGACGAAATCGACTTGAGATTAGCTGTGGTGTTACTGTGCATTAACATACCCCCGCATTGACAATCTTGGCGCCCGCCGACTATGGGAAAAATTAAAAAAAATCCTTAAATTAAACTACTTTTAGATTTGTCGAATGTATTTGTAGGTCTCTTGAATTCAGTATATATGTTTTCATTTATCGAGTAAAACAGTGATTTCAGTCATTTGAAAATGGATTTTGTGGTCTCAAGTAAATTTGGTCGCAGGACTGAGGAGGATATATTGGATTAACAGGAAAAACAAATTCGCGGCATGCCAGAAAATAAAACAAATTTATCTGAAAAAGAAGGAATATCAGCCCTTTTTTCATTTCACTGCGATCTCTTCAGAGGTGGAATGGAGCTGTAACGTCATAACCCCCGTCCCCATCGAATCCTTTGGTGTATGCTGGGACATCACTGTGCACTAATATATGGGACTAACCAGAATAGCTGCGTCGCAGAAAAAAATTAAAAATTAATCTCAAAAGAAAGAAAAAAAACTGGAATTTTTTTTTCATTTCATATTTGATTATTTCGGAAGAGTAAGTAACCCCATCAGCCCCTTCCCCTCATTGGGTATACTGTGGTATAACTGTGCGTTGATATGAGACTAGCCAGAAGTGTAGTTCATTGTATTGCAGAAAACAAGTGCATTACAAATTCATCTCGAACAAAAAGAAAAATATCAGCCCTTTTTTCATTTCATTTTCGACTATTTTGGGAAGGGGCTGTAACCCATCACCCCCTTTCTACTTCTTTCGGTATAATGTGGTGTCACTGTGCACTAATATGGAACTAAAGAGAAGAGAGTGGCTAGTCTGTTGAATGATAGGAGAAAAAAAATACAAATTTATCTCAAACAGAAAGAAAAAAAGTAATATTTTTTTATTTCATTTTCGACTATTTCGGGAGGAGGGGGCTGTAATTCCACCAGCCCCCTCCCCATCTTTGGGTAAGCTGTGATGTCAATGTGGACTAATATGGCCCTTTCACCTCTTTGGGTATAATGTGGTATCACTGTGCACTAGTATGGAACTAAAGAGAAGAGAGCGGCTAGTCTGTTGAATGATAGAGGAAAAATACAAATTTATCTCAAACAAAAAGGAAAATATCAGAACTTTTTCATTTCATGTTCGAATTTTTGGGAGAGGGCTGTAACTCCATTAACCCCCTTCTATCTCTTCGGGTATAATGTGATGTCACTGTACACTAATATGGAACTACAGCGAAGGGAGCGGCTAGTCTGTTAAATGATAGGGGAGAAAATGCAAATTTATCTCAAATAGACAGAAAAAAATCAGCTCTGCTTTTTCATTTCATTTTCCACTATTTCCAGAGGAGGAGGTTGTAATTCCATCAGCCCCCTCCCCATCTTAGGGTATGCTGTGATGTCAATGTGGACTAATATGGTGTTAACGAGAATGGCTATTTAACTGTATGACAGAAGAAAAAATTACAGATTTATCTTTAAAAAGTAAAGAAAAAACACTTTTTTATTTAATTTTTCGCGATTTCTGGTTGGGGGGGGGGGAGCTGTAAACCATCAACCCCCTTTCTCTTCTTTGGTGTCAATATGGATTAATATGGAACCAAAGCGAAGGAAGCGCATAGTCTGTTGAACGATAGGGGAAAAATGCAAATTTATCTTAAACAGACAGAAAAAATTCAGCACTATTTTTTCATTTCATTTTCGACCATTTCGAGAGGAGGGGGCTGAAATTCCATCAGCCCCCTAACTAATATAACCTGGACTAATATGGTGTTAACGAGAATGGCTATTTTGCTGTATGGCAGAAGAAAAAATTACAGATTTATCTTTAAAAAGTAAGGAAAAAACACTTTTTCATTTAATTTTTTGACTATTTCGGGAGGAGTAGGGGAGGGGGGGGCTATAATCCCGTCAGTCCCCCTTTCTCTTCTTTGTTGTCAATGTGGACTAATATGGGACTAATGAGAATGGCTTGTCCGCTGTATAATGGAAAAAAATAAAAAAAATTTCCATAAAAGAAAGACGAAAAATCAGCACCTTTCTATATTACTTTCGAAAATTTCGGGGGGGGGGGGGCTGTAGCCCCATCAGCCCCCCCCTTGGGTACGCCACTGAATAGAACACTGTGCACAGATGGTCGGGTATTTGTGACGGGTGGGACATGAAATGCAGCCACCTCCACGTAGTATGTCCTGAGTAGTTTTGAAAGCAACTAGGTAAGAGCTGTATTCAAAACAATTAGTTGTATGCCCCAATAGAGCTGCAACGCTGTTTTTTTCCCCGAAAGTTGTCAGTTTTGCTCCAATTATACAGAGTAAAGATATCGTTTTATCGTTTAAATATGTTAAATATTTAATAATAAAGGTTTAAGTAACACTTTTAAATAATAATCAGTTCTATAGACATTTAATTTTTTGAAAAAAAATGTCAAATTTTACCCAAAATTTCGATTTTTGGACCACAAGCGCAGACCCAAGGCATTTTTTTTCGGGGGTAAAATTGCACGCAATTGATGCACTAGTATAAAGGCAACTTTTTGCAAAAACCGGTTTTTGGTAAAGAAAAAAAAAATTTTTTTTTAGATATTTCATTCTAGGAAAAAAAGAAATTTCTTAACATCCTTTTATTCTTGGGAAGTGTTTCATAATCTATACCTGATGCATGATTTTTCATTCTTGTTTAAATTAAAAACTAGTTTCTATTAGTTTCAATGTTTGTTTGTTAGCATAATCAATAAATGAATTACTAGCTTAAAATTGTGAAATTCATGAGCCAATGTATCGTGGTGGGATAGTGTAAATTAATAAATAAAGTAATTAACATATAGTCATAGTTGCTAACCTCCCAATTTTTTAATGCCAATATTTTTATCAGAAATATTTGTTTTATACAATCGGACAATTTCTGCAATGAAATAAAGCGAACATTTTTGTAAAAATTTACTGATATTCAACAAATCGGGAATTTGGCAACTATGTATACTCGTAGTGAGGGGTGGGGAAATGCATCATTATACTCGCCACTGGCGAGTGAATTTTCTGACAGGGCGGCGAATTTTTAGGTAGTCTTTGAATACTGCAAAATTTAGAGATATGAGAAAACTTCTTTTTTTTTTTTTAGTAGTTAGCTATATTTTTCAACTTTCCTAATTACTGCGATATAAACATGGTACAAAGTTCTATTTTATATTAAACTTTCATCTCTTGTTTATATTTCTTAATTTTACAGGGAAAAAATATGAAAATGCATTTAGTAATAGTAACCAACTATTTTTGAGTTGCGTAAATTTTGTCATAAAATTTTCAAGTGTACGTTGCGTTTTACTGGCTGGTGAAATGAATTCTTGGCTGGTAAGATTTTCTAGAAATTCCCCACCCCTGCTCGTAGTTATATATTTTTTTAACTTATACGTCCCATAGGACATAAAGACGCATCATTGTTTTATATTTCAACACGAGATGGCGACACTAAAGTAAATTGAACCTGATTCGTGAGCGGAGTTTGTACGATTAGAATCTCATTCCTCATCCTCCCTTTTCTACCTGACCAGTGAAATATTACACGTTACACTTTCGTAATTTTAAATAGTGGACATAAAAAATGCAGAGAAATCTTAAGAATAATCTACCTATTTTTCTCCGTTCTTTTTTTTCCCAACTATTTTAATATTAATAATGAAAAAATGCGGTTTCTTATACAATAAAACGCGTGAAAACGGAACTTGTGTACAAAGAAATTGTATCTCCTTTCTTTAAAGGAAAAGGAAAAGAAATGGCGAATTCTCTGTTATACCTACAGTTAGAGTCCTGCATCGGGTGTGGTTACCCGCTTTTACCCGTACCCGACCTGACCGTGGTTCTTGTCGGGTTCGCACTGTATTTTTTTGCTGCGGTTCGGGTTGGGTTGACTTTCACTTTTTTACTTCGGGTCGGGTTGACTTTCATTGTTTCGGGTTGGTTTCGGGCTGGGTTTTGACTCTTGCGGGTTGACCCGAATTTCAAAAGAACGTCCAAAATATTTTTTATGTCAGCAGTCTTTAACGTATTATTTTCATTTTACCAGGAAAATTATACAAGAAAATAAGATTTCTAGGTACTTTGCATAAAAATCTGTCAATAACCCATATAGCACAGGAGCTCCCAGATTCCTCCCCGGGGGCTCCAACTCATCCCAAATTGCTCCCAAAATTAAAATGACAAATGCAGGCTCTCCTGAGGAAGCTAATTTAAGGATATCCTGAGGAGTAACGTCCTGGGAGATTCCCGAGGAGCAACCTCCCCGGGACAACATTCCTGGGGATGTACCTAGGAGGCCACCTTCTAGGAAGACCTTCCTGGGGACATCCCTGGGAAGACCCTCCTGGGGACATCCCTAATAAGTCATTTATTTGGTATTCAATAGATTTTTGTTAAAAATAACAAATATATATTTATAATTTGACTCTGAAATATAATATAAGATATGTGTGGTTGTGAATAAAAACGTGGAAAGACGCAAACCAAACATGTTATCCAATAAACTATAAAATAAACAATGTGAGCGATGGATTTGTCGATTGTCCATTAATAACAATCATATTTTCGGCAGTCACTTCCAGTTAAAAAAAAAAAAAAAAAAAAAAAAAAAAATCTGATTTCGTCAGTTATTTGCAGAAGTATTAAGTGAAAAAAATATAGCTTAAAAAAACAAAATTAAGTACAACTTCTGAAATGCTAATATTTTATTCCTGACATGTGTTCAAAATTCTTGAAATAGTCAGAAGAGAACTTTAAATAATTTACTCTTGATATAGTTTTTGCAATGTTGATGTCTGTGATATTTCTTACTAAAACATGTGTAGCTGTATTTACATATAAATAAAATTCCTTTACTTTCCTGAAAAAAATCCTATATATCATTATCCTATAATATTTTTGAAGAGTCATTTCTAGGCTTGCATTTGATATGTGCAGATTTCTATTTGACTTAATTGCTTTGTGACTTTTTATTTAGATAGGGAGAAAGGAAAAAAAAATCTACAAAATTAATAAAGTTGGTTGCAAAACTTGAATTCAAAGTTGATAAATTACAGTCAACATCAACATTAGATCTATTTATGGAAAAATTCAGTGAGCAACAGATAATTTCGATTGACACTATTGCCAGTGAGCATAGACTTCCTCAGTTTCCTCTTGAGACCCCTGAAGCTGTAGAAGAACTATACTTGGGGAAGACCTTAGTTGACAATGGTGATTATACTGAGCGAGCCTTTTTACCGACTCTGGCGTTGTAGGATTTCCATACTGGGAGATATAGCGATGAGTTTGGTGCACAGAAAATCCTTTTTCGGATTTAATTTATATTATTCGTTTACTGCTGAAGTATATTCTTGGATCGACAGACTGTTTATCGTTGTTTGGAGGAATAAATTTGCGCGAGTTGAATTTACCAATTTGTTTTTTTCCCGTTCCATGCAGATTTTTTTTTTTTTTTTTTTTTTTTTTTTATATTCCTGAAAGAATTCCAGTTGATGATAGATAGCCAAAATACATTTAGAATAAAATTATTTTATAAAAAAATGAAAAATCCCCTTTAGGGACGCCGGCTGGGGAGGGGCCAGGGAAGGCCACCGCCTCTCTCTGGATTTTGAAAATTAATTTTAAACGAAACTTTTTTCATTTCTGATTGTTAAAAATGAAAGATAAAAAACTGACTTGCCTTCCTCAACCCCTACCATGGCAAAGAATTTTTAATACTTTTTCTTTAAATTTTCTTTTTACATTTACGTGTTTTTAATTTATCCAAAAGGGATCAAAGACCCTGTGGCGGGAATTTTTTTTTTTTTTTTTTTTTTTGAATTGTCAATTTTGTTAAATGTTTGTAGAAACATATTTTTGAATAGTTACTATTTTTTAATTGTTGTATTATTTTATTGCTTCTGAGTATGTTTAAAAATTGTCTTAAATGGAGAATTTTGTCAAAATTTTTTTTAATTTAGCTTATTTCATACTTACATTCTGCAGCGGGCGAATATAACCATAGGCCTCAGCCATCCAACAACAAAAAGAAATATTTAAAAATGTGCAAATGCAAACGAGATATTAGAAAAGTAACCTTCCCATTGGTTTAACATTAACTCACGTGTAAGGCTCCTGTTCCTACAGGCGAAGACACTCGCGAACTAATGCTAACCCTATGGGGAGGTTATTTTCTAATATCTCGTTTGCAACTAGGAATTTTTAAATATTTTTTTGCATTGGATAGCTTAGGTCGATCTCTACATCAATCTTTTTTTTTTTTTTTTTTTTTTTTTTTTTACTTTTTCGATTTTGGTTGCAGATTTTATGGTTAATATTTTAAGTGATTTGAAAAATTTTCACAAGATGCCATAGTTTAATTAGTTTGAAATTTTGTGTAAAACTGATTATTTTAACAACTTTCGATATAGTTTGAAAGTTTATCCCCCCCCCCCCCCCCCATCTTTTATTTAAACTTGCTGTTAAAAATTATAGAATGTTTTTTATAAATTATCTTTATTTTTTTTCAATATATTTCTGGTTAAATTGTGGTCAAATTCAGAAATGAGTCTCATTGCAAGTGAAAATTTGTCACATTTTGTTGGTAATTTAAATTTTCATGAGCAGTTTCATCGTATCTTGTGGTGATGTTCCTATTAATAAATTAAATCAATAAATGGATTGACTAATAGCAATATTAAATCGAAAAGTTTCAGTACTTGTAAAGTGACTATTAAATTGCTTGCAACGGCCACTTTCCTGTGAGAAAATTGTAAAATTTGGGGATGGGGGGCGAGGAGTTAGAAATATTTTCAGTTTTTGCTAAAGGGAAACTTGCACCCATGCTGACCAACCCATAAGCAGAGTTTTCTGTGTCAGTCTGCAGCAAACTAAAATTTATCTGCGACCCATTAAGCCTATTATCATAAGATATAACAGAAACACTTAAAGTAAGCAAAATTTCCATTTATAAAGAAAATATAATATAAGGATATAACAAATACCATAAATCTAGAGACTTAAAGCAAATTTCAGTCATTTTTTAAGCCCAGCATTTCTTTTTAAGTTGGTGAATTAATCTGCAAGGTTTAAAATAATCTGCAGCGCCCGCTTCCGTGCTTCACTGTTTCTGCTACTGGGCTGACCAATACATTCACAGGCAAATTGTACGTAAAATGAAAACTGCAATGATTAAGTGGTTAATAAAATGGATGTAAATTAAAACTTTTATTTAAATGAATTTCATTCTACTGTAGGTAAACAAGATATACCATTTACAACTAGTCACAGATGTTTAAATAATAAAATGATATGCTGGTTAAATTCAAATAGATAACTTTTTGATTTTGTGTATTTTTGATAAAATAAAATTTCTTTGAGTTCCCAATGATTGAGAAGTTTTAGTCAAATATGTGATCTTGGCTAACATACTGATGTAATTAATTTAGCCCACACAGTTTAATTTTTATAGGCATAATTAAATTTACTTAAGGTTTGTTTATGGTTACCTAAAATAAGATGCATTTGTACCTTCAGTTGAAACATATGTGGTAAATTTCTAAAGAATAACAATTTCTTTCATTTGGAAGAAACTTCCCAGCCCTGTTATGCACCTGTAGTATAGAACCCTTATAAAGACAACTCTAAAATGACATTGATTACCTTTTCTGCGGATATACTAGTTTAATAAGCTTCTGTAATTAATTAGTATCATTAATGTTAATTCAAGTTTTTATTGCTATATTTATATATAGGTTAATGAGCTCAGGAAACTGGGTGGTCTATATGCAAAAATATTTGCATTTTCACCTTGGCAACGAAACTGATTTGCCTATTTTATATACACATTTTTCACATGCTAATTAGTCTTTCCCAATATTTTTTAAAAGATGCACATGGTATGAGTTTTTTTATATTTAACACAAATTATGGTGTCCTCATGATCAGGTCAAATGTCCTTGTTTTCTGTAGATAGTGCGTATATTGAAGGCGAATTACCCATTTAAAAAAATTTAAATGATCAATTAGCATAACCTGACCAGGTGGCCAGCTGAATCAAATTAGCTATTCCGTCAGATGTAGATAAATCTTAGAATTTAATATTTTTCAGAAAATGAGGAAATTTTCTGGTCACACAATATCCATTGGCCACTGTATGAAGTTGTTAGACTAAATTTTGAGTTCAGATTTAAAAAACTGTCAACCAATAATACTTAATGAATATTTGGCATTTTTTATGTTTTTAATCTTGTTTTTTCTCCCAAATGAGATATTAGCAAGCTGGATAAGTGTGTTATAAGAGGAATCGTCATACATGAAAAAATACCATATGTGTATCGTAATAATGAAAATCGGGGAATTCTGAAAAAGATAGTCAGGGAAATCATGGAAAAATCAGGGAACTTTTTTTTTACAATTTCTGTAGACACCCTGCAAGAAGTTGTATTGAGGGCAAAAAGGTTGCTGTTTATGTGATGAAGGGCTAGAAGGGTGCTATTTCTTAACCAAAGCGCAGGCAGGCTGCAGCCACCTCTCCCTGAAACTGTCCAGGAGATAATCTTTGTGCTTATTACATTGTAGCAATCTAAAGGTACACAGACTTTCCAAAATAAAGTCAATGAATGAAAACACAGCTTTAGTTTTCTCTAAATACATCTGGTCATTATATAGGGTGTTGGTGAATTCGACCTACACATTCAGAAGGGTGATAGTAGACATCAAGAGGATGAAAAATTGTCATAGAACAAGGGATCACAAACAATTTTTAAGTGGGAGAAAATAGCAAACATAGTTATGAAGGATGTAACATTGAGGGGGATGAAAAAGGCCAGTAATTAGTAGAAAAAAATTTGTGTAAAGCAGGATTACAATGGCATTACAGTTCAATGTCAGAAAGGTGATGGTGAGACTTTTTATAGGAGTTTTTCCAAGTTGCAGTCACAAATGTCATTGAGGTCGATGCATATACTTGGTGTTCTGGTGATCACTGCTGAAGCGATAATAATTTGTGTTGTCAGATCGTCCAGGTCATCCACACCACATCTGTCTGATAAACAACCAATTTCAGATGGTTCCAAATGAAAAAATAGAAAAGATTGATCGGCATCTATTTTTGTGATTGTCACTGGCTAAACATTGTTTGCAATCCCATATTCTATGGTAATTTTTCTTCCTCTTGCCTCCTCTTTGATTTTGTCTGTCGAATTCAACAACATCCTGTATATCATAAATGTTCAACTGGACTCTATTGTAGTATTATCATGCAAGTATAATGGAAATTTAATCTTTTATTTTTTTTTCTCCTAGATGTTGTTAGTTTATTTTTTCCCACTGCTACGAATGAAGACCTTAAGGAACCCACACAGACATGGCTACGGCATTGCAAAAAGAGGCTGCAAAAGAGGAAGAGTGCCGAAAGTTTAATTGTTGTTGTACATTTATTTATTTTTTTAAAATAAATTTTATAAATTTAAATTGCTTGGTACTTGCTAATTCTTTTTTAGATTTTCTAAATATAACGTGGTTCAAAAATTTTTTTCAATCAATGTAAGAAAATAGATATGTTCACCTTACATGTGTAGTGTACTTTTTTTTTTTTTTCCCTTTTTTCTCCATGTAAATGAAGAAAAGAACTTCGGTTCTTCAGTAACTCTTTTTTTCTTAATACAAAGAGAAATTCAGCAGATTAAAGTAAAATCTCGATATTAGCATTAAAATTTTTATAATTTATGCAGATAATAACCAAACCATTCAAAATAATATTTATCTTGAAAAATTAATCATTGTACTTCATGTAAGTTCATTAGATATAGTTGGATAATCGTATAACTTAGCAAACTGTCTTCAATTCTGTTTTGATTTAATGAACCTATTCATTTATGGTTAGTTTATTTGTTTTTAATACTTTCTAAGTTGCAAAAAGAAATTAACACTCATATGTACAGTTATATTTAATTTTATTGTATAAATAACTTAAAGTAAGTATAAATTTACGAGTTTAGCTCCAAAAAAATTTCCTTTTTTTTTCCGTATTTCCCACTTTCATGTCTGAAGACAAGATAAAACTAAAAGCAAATTTTACTTTTAATTTAGATTTCAACTGGAACAAAATTATGTATCTTGCATACAAATATTCACATTCACTTACATACATGCTTCTGTATTACTGTAATTTCCGGTGTATAAGCCGCGGGTAATTTAAGTCTGTTTCAAACTGGAAATTTTATTTAAAAAGGGTAGTCAAATAATTGTTAAGCAGAAGCAAGATACATTTTATTTAAAAACAATTCTGGTAGAAAACTGAATTCTCTGAGCCGCGGCTTATACACCGGAAATTTCGGTAACTATACTAAAATTTCCATATAAATAGCAAATTAAGTACTTTTTTTTTTTTTTTTTTTTTTTTTACTTCCAAATAGTATATTTCAAGACAATTTCATAAAGCATGAATTACTATTAAGAAATCATGTCATAACAAAAGTTGGCAACTATGTTTAAATTCATACAGATCACGAAAGTGCTGATTTATTTTATTTGTCATGACATACCACATGAGACATAAATAAAGTTAAAAGTATGTACAACGTAGACTGAACTGCAGTAGAGTTTCTACATCACCTGGAAAAGTCTTGGGACTTTAGAAAATTGCTTATCTTCAATATTTTGTCCAAAATCTGTTGTAAAATTTAATATTTCATGGTGATCATCAAATAAGTCAAAGCTTTTTTCTACATGATGATATTTCGTTTAAATCACCCTCATCCAGAAATTCCTACGTTTGCCATACTCACCTCTACAGTTTTAAAACTGCAATGCGCATTTTAGTATTTTTGAATAATGCAATATTTATTTTACCACCAGCATGCACAGTGAACTCGCCACCACTAAAAATTTCTTAAATACTTGTAGTATTTCATATTAATTATGTAACTAGCACTTTTTTAATGTCACTAATAATAAGCTAGAAGTAGCTCGGAGTCGTTCGGTAGCCATCTTCGTCCGCAGCCCTTTATTCTTCTACTCTACTCCGACTCTTTTGCGGAAGCAAGATTCTTAGGTCCCCAGCCACTTCCCGAGTAAGAGACTCTCTAGCAAAAGCCAGATTGAAAAAAAAAAAAAAAAACTTAAAAATTGAAACCGGACAAATTTAAAAGGGAAATTACACAAATTAAAGACACCGAAAAGCGGGAAGGGTTGGGCTCGGGGCGATGAAGCTACCGAACGACTCCTAGCTACTTCGAGTCCATTATTAGATGTACATTAAAAAGGGGGGAGGGAATGTGTCAAGAAAAATAATATCTTAAGAACCTACTGCATTTGCATGCTGCTGTTAATATTGTGGTGAGCATTATTTAAAAATGTTTGCATTTCAGTATTTTGAAAAAAAAAAATCACTTAACCTACCTCCAAAAGGAAATATTCTCATTTAAAAGAAAGAAAAAATGTGCAACCAAAATCAAAAATGTAAAAAAGTTCCTTTGTAGAAATCAACCTCAGTTATCCAAAATATGTTGGAATGCACTCGAACCATCTTAGCCCTTTCTCTTCCCTTCCACCCTTTCCCCAGAACTTTTAGTTTGAAACAAGTAATATGGTAAAGTTGCTATTTAAATTAAAGTTAAAGAATCTTTTTTGTCTAATTCAAAAAGCACTTTTTTTAAAGGATTTGCAGAAGCTGGTATAGTATTTTATAGCAGAAAATAAAATTTCTAGAAAACTTGAAAGCAAAACTTAAATTTTGTTTTAAAATTGCATTATGTTTTGATTGTAATGCAGCATTGTGTACCAAGTTTTCACTAGGACATAAAGGAGGTGCAAAGGGAAGTAATTTTTAATGGAATTCCTAAAAATATACTACGACACTCTAGTACAGACCTTAATATGCTAATTACTAATTATGTGTTTTAATGTTTTCTGAAATTGTATGAACATATGCAAGATTTAAAACCAGATCGGAATTTTGTGCGCATGGAGGGGTGTCAGTTTGTCAGATACAAAGGAATATTAGTATATGATGGTAAGTAAATTTGCCATCAAAACAAAAACATCCCTTTAGAAAGCATTGTAGTGCTTTTTTTAAAGGGCAACTTCTCTAGATTTTCATTTTAGAGCATTTAAGAAAATGTGACATGTACCACTTGGTCTTTAAATGTCTCGTATGTGCTATTAAGAACAAAAATTATACAATTAACTTTTATTAAAAAGAGGCGGGATTAGGTAGTGTATTGCAATTAATTTATGTTCTGATTCTATTAAATCAATTCTGATAATATGTGCAAAAATTTTAGCATTTAGTTTGGTATTTGTGTTTCACATTTAGTTTTGATATGTGTGTTATACAAGCTTGCTGTACTGGCAACTAAAATTGGGTGATGCCACTCTGCCTCTGGCATAATTAGAATAAAAAGAAAACAAAGTAGAAATTAAAATGGAATGGAAAGAAAGCTAAATACAGCTGTCATGTAAACAACAATCATTAATTGATCAAAATTAAAAAAGCTTCGAAGTAACTTTACCTTTGAAAGTTTCTTTTAAAAACACAAAAAATCTTTCTGAAAGTGAGGGTTTTTTTAATTAAATTTTTCTTTTTTAAGCAACAAGGTTAGTCAACTGAAAGTCTTAACATTATAAAGAGTGTAACATCCTGTATTTCTTTCTAAATAAATTACCTTTTTTTCTTATACAGAAATTTTCTATTATAGTGAGCTCTGAGAAATATGCAAGACTGAAAATTCAGTTTAAAAAAATGCATATAATGTAATATATAACCCTCTCCTTCCTCAAAATGTAAAATAAAAACTTTTTTGTGTTAAATTTGTTATTCTGCAATAACAATACATTAAAGTAAAAAAAAAAAAAAAAAAAAAAAAAAAAAAAGAAAAAAATGCATAAGACCGTTTGAAAGAACTTTTCCTAGCCCAAAGTAGCACATCTTTTTTTGCACTTTTAAAAGAGTTTTTTTTTTTTTTTTTTTTTTTTTTAATCTTGCACATTATATTTAATTGCAGATAGGCTGATATCAGCCTGTATCTCTGCCACAATTAAGTATTCCAAATTTCTTCTGTGCTGCCTCCCATATTCATCCTGAAATCCTCCTGTGAACGATTCGCAGGTTTATAACATTGAAGTATCCCAAAATCTTCCCTGTGATACATCCCATAAACTTCCCGTGGAGTTTTTATGACCTTGAAATATCCCAAATTCCTCCTAAATTGCTTCCCATACACTTCCTGAGGAGGGTTTTAAAGCATACATTTGTGTGACCTTGAAGTCTCCTAAAGTCCTCCCAATTTCAAATCTTCAAATCATCCTCAGATCCTCCTGGGGAGGAACGTTAGGGAGGTCCTGAGGAGCTCTCCAGGATGCTATAAGGCGGACATTTACGGTTCATGAGGACCTCCTGATGACAATTTTCTGCATCCTCAGGGATGCCTTGGGGATGAGGATAGTGGATTGTCAATACTCCCCAGGATATCCCTGGGAGGCAAATGTGCTATATGGGAAATAGTGTGGCTTTTAGCTAATAAAAGATAGTCGTGACATCAAAATAAGCAGTGTTGAACTCAGGGTATGGCCTAGGGAGGAAATATCCCCCCCCCCTTCTCGGAAGATTTGGGATTTTATGTCTATTAATGGCATAGAGGTGGGTTATATTTTGAAGGATTGCGGAACGATCGACCATGTCTTCAAAAATATATTATTCTCTGCTATAAAAATATACTGAACGTAATATGTATACATTTGAAGGAAATACTATAGAATAAAAATTCTTTAACCTTTTCAGTGGCAAAGTACTTCTATTTGTAAAAGGCTGAGATGATTCAGTGACACCAAGATTTACGAACAAATTTATTTGAAAATAAAAGCTTTTCTTCATGTACTTAATAAAATAGAAAATCATATTTCAAAATTCTGGTACCAAAATGGCATTTGGGAATTAGCCCGTGCTCTATGATGGGTGTCGTAAAGTTTGGGAATCCCTGAAAATGAAGAGATTTCAAATACTTTTTTTGTAGAGTCCTACATCGTGTTACAGGCAGTTCCACCGTATTTAGTCTTGTATAATGCCCAACTCCCACCCCCCCCCACCCTCCTTCAAATTTATAGGTAAAAAAAATTAAGTGCGCATTGTACTGTGAATAGTTTTGTCAGTTATATGGAACCCACATGTGCTGCCACAGAGACTGGATATAACACGCATAAAATGAAATAAAATTATACTAATATAGAAGTAGTAAGTAAAATAAGAGAAATACACATATATATATATGTAATAATAAAAATTTTCGCCCTTTTATCTTAGTAAAACTATTCCAAATTCTTAATATTTTTCCTTTTTTACCTTTCTTTAATAATATCTCAATATCTTCTGTATTTTATTTCATGCATTTAAATCTGCGTATTCTTTTATTATTCTAAAAACCTTAATCCATTTCGTCTAATCTTAAAACCCATTAAATTACTTTTTTCATTTTATTCTAAAACTAAATTCTTTTTGTTTCGAATGTTTTGCATTTGTTTGATGATGATGATCTTTTTCCCACAATTCCTTGCAAGCTCCCGCCAGCATTTGATTGAGTTTTAATCTGACGCCGAGTATAAAGAGTTCATTATCGACGTCACGCGTTCATCACCTTTCCCATCGAATCGTAGCCTGTCTCCTGTCCCGTTCCTCCCCTCTCTCTGTTGGAGTTGGTTCTCTACCAATAATGTATCCGTCCACGCTCTGTTTCTTTGAGTACTTATACCGTTACATCGACGAGGAGCGAGAGATTTTACGTTTTTCCGGTTGTTTAATAAATCTACGTCACTTGGGGCGAATGAGTTTAATGTGTAGATCCTAATACTTTTAACATCTTAAGTTTTATGAAGTGGATCATCGATTATTCGAGAGTTGATGGACAAGCTACTGGAAATGTTACGATATGTTTTTGTCAAATAAACAACGTTTAAAGTTACGATGACTCTTAATTATGCCATGGGTAATTTTTCAATGTTTATGGAGGCTGTCTTCTACTCGCCTCCCTGACTGCACTCCGATATTCTCATGATAACGGAGATTTGGCCTTGATTACTATACTACATTTACTTCGAGATATACGAGTGTCGCCGGAATGTCATAAAAGTCGATAGCAAAATGCAACATATATATATATTGTACAATTACAAGGTAAATACTCATTCTTGTGATAAAAATAACCGGAAAAACTATAGTACTTGTTTTATCCTCACTGATAATAAAAAGAAATCATGCTCGACTTTTTAAAAATGAAAAGTAGCTAGTGACAGATGAGTTGCCACAATTGGCATCTGACTGCCCAGAGCAAATTAACAGCGTTTCCTTTCTTTCTGTTTTCTTTCCTTTTTTACATTGATCTTCAGCAATTGAGTCTACTTCCAAGCGTTGAAATCACGGTTACAATGTTCTTTGAAATGGATGTGAATGCCACTAAAAAACTTAAACGACACTTTTGCACCAATTTACAATAGCTCAAATATACCATTTGGCAATGGACCCGATCGTGGAAGATTAATCATAAGATCAGATTAGCCTTTGGCGCTAAACTGAAGTCTCAACGCAAAACAATCTATTTTTTCCCCAGTCTTTTTTTTTCTTTTGTTCATTAGTTTAATATCACTTTTAAGCTACTTGTCAGAATATAATTTGGGCGTTGTGATGTTTAGAATGAATCCACAGAAACTGTAATTCCAGATAAACAATTTTTTCCCTTTAATATTAACTGGGAATCGTATATGGTTCGTTAATTATGCATATCTGTATAATCTTTATCTACACATCTATACAATAGGAGACATACATAATATAAGTGAAAACCATATATATTTTTAAAACTAATAGATTTTCTACATCTAATATATCTTTTACATGGCCCACTAACAATTCCAAAAAGCATTTTTAACTGAAAAAACCAACAATGTATTCAAATAAAGTTTTGAAATTTATTAAAAGCGATACTTTCACATTAACCGCATGCCTGGAGTTAAAAGACGAAGAAATCGCCAAAAATTTTGCTACTTACAGCAGCCTTTTAGATTCTAATAATTTAAATAGTTAAAGCAGGTGCTTAGTCTGTTTAATTTGTGTTTATTTATATAATTTTATTGATTTATTTATGAAGTTTTAATTTCGGTGTGGAATATTAACTGGAAACAAATGCTGGACTACTTATAATATTTTAAAGTGTAAACGAGTTAATCTTTCACAATCGACTGCACGCTATAGACTTAAAAATATGCTTTAAAATTATTTTTTAAACCATAAAAAAATTAGTAAATTGAGATAGTTTTCAAAACACATTTCATTTTAAAGACATCCCCCCCCCCAATTCGACAGAGTAAAAATTGAAATTGTGCAATGTGTAAAAATAAAAAAAAATTGCAGTGAAAGCGAAATTTATTGGAACATTGCCACCGCCAATATGACGTCAGCATTACTCACGGACATGTTTTTGCTTTATAATATAGATGTAATTTAATTACGTAACATGAGTTGGTATGAGTACCCCAGAACGTCTTTAACCTTTAACTGATGTCACAGAAATTATCACATAACTAGTGTGAAGCGGTCTGTGAGACCGCTCCATCGAAAGAGGAATAAAAGGCACGATTAACTCATAGGATGGTGTTTTGTATTAAACTTTTTGTACAAGACTGTTATAATTAAAATTCATCTATTCAAAAGTATCTAGTGATAGTCCTTATGTTCCAAACGGAACCAAATATTTGTAGTGTTTGTAGTTAAACTGAAAATTGCAAGTTAAACTAAAAAAAATGAAAACAGCCGTGGTCTGAGAGACCGGTAACATCAGTTATAGGTTAAATACCTGCTTAATCTTACTACATTTCTGGAATTTGTGTTGAGAAAACCTCGAAATTCAGTTTTAATGTGTTATATACATGAGAGGACAGAGAATTAGTGAAATACAGGGTAAGTCAAAATGAATATAGCGATTACAAACGGCTATAACTATTTAGTGGAAAAGAATTTATCGATAAGATTGACACAGAATGTAGACGGAACTTCTAAATTTCTTTACGTAAGGCGCAGGTGCAGTGAAGCGGAAGCCTACGCATGTGTGAGCTGAAACTTCGCAACGACAAGAAACCTGTTCATTGCAGTCGTTTCATTAGTAAAAATGGCGAGTCCCGTGCAGAAAGCATTCTGCATGTTAGAATTTAACAAATGTCATTCTGTTATCACAATGCAGCAAGATGGAGCTCCCCACAGGAGTACGGAGGTTCGCACACTTTTGAACCAACATCGTCCAAAGCGCTGGATCGGTCGAAGTGGAGATGCCGACAATATCTTCCACTCTTGGCCACCAAGATCTCCGGACTTGACACCCGGCGATTTTGTGCCTCCCGTGCCCAAAACAATTGAAGAACTCAAAGTACACATTTGTAATGCGCGTGCGTCGGTGACTGAACAAATGCTTCAGAATGTATGGCGTGAAATGGACTACCGCTTAGATGTTGTCCGTGTGACCAAGGGATGTCACATAGAACATCTATGACGTATGTATACAAAATTATGATGTTCCGTCTACATTCTGTGTTAATCAATAATAAATTAATAATAAATTATTTTCCATTAAATAGTTCTAGCTGATTGTAACCGCTATATTCATTTTGACTTACCCTGTATAGTAATGATGATTTTTTTCGTTGTCTGAATAAACTGGACGTTTTGTGTCAGGTCGCACATGAAGAACAAGATCCTGACAAATCACTTTGAAACCAGATTCTCTGGTCAAAAGTGGATGGTTATCACTAGAGTCGGGTCTGGTTTTACTCGACACGCACCCGAAATTTATGTTTAAAGTCAACTTGAAACCAGATCCGAACCTGAAATATTGAAACCATAACCAGAAGTGAAAGTAAATTATAGTACAATTATGGAAACATCGTCTACAATTACATCTCCAATATCAATTTTATCTTTTTTTGTATAAAAATAAATCACATACACTCATTAACATATTAGTTTTTTGTTTCACTTAACCCTTAATGCCCGACGGTACTTTAAAAACTCTTTATCTACTGACGATACTTATAAGTACCATTAAAATAACTTGTTATAAAATTCATTTAATACATCGATTAGTTGTAATACAGTTTAGAATCAGTTATAGATACATTACTTTATCTTGATCCAAAAGCATTATGGGTTACACAAAACAAGTATTTTTAAAAGGATGATTTCTTTTGCCTTTGCATCTTTTGAGCTTTCTAGGCGTTGGGGGGGCGGATTTTTCAATTCGGAAATATTTCTATATTTCTATTGTAAGAACATTATATTTATACATTTCCCAATTCTACAAAACACTAAGAAAAACATTTCAAATAAAATATTTGTGTGAGGTTATAAATATTGCACCAAATCCCTATAAATTCAAATTTAATTAATTTTTCTAAATCGTTCAATCCTAAAGTCCTTCTAAATTTATTAAATGATTATGTAAATCTTCTAATGTAGATTAAACAATTCACAAAAAATGCTTTAGAAGATAAAATTTTCATGAATTCATAATTCAGTACATAAAGGGTTAAAGTGCCACAGTTTTCTATCCTAATTGAAAACACTCATTTGCATGCATTCCCAATGATACTTTCGGGAAACAATAGAAAATACTCCCCTTCAGGCCCCGATCATGACTAATTGGGGCCCTGGGCAAAGAGAAATTAGGGGGCCCCATTCGAATCGTTGTAACATTGTTCACATAGAATTGATGGTCAGTCACATGTGCAATACATAAACAATGTTTTCGCACCTTGGATTTTAAAAAGAAGAAAATCCTTAGTGCCGTCAATTCTAAATTAAGTACCTTAATTAATAAAAATACTCTTTTTCTTAGCACAGAACAAAAGTCTTATATAATTTTAGCAACTTGTTTACTTTAGGATGAATCTAATAACTTTCACTTGTGTTGAATACTCAAACTTGTAAATATTTGTTAATCAAGTTACTTTTTTTTTTTTACATCTTTCTAAGTTGTACTACACACAACATAATATCAAATCAAATACATTCTACTT
This sequence comes from Maratus speciosus, assembly GCA_963932465.1. Lineage (NCBI taxonomy): Eukaryota > Metazoa > Arthropoda > Arachnida > Araneae > Salticidae > Maratus > Maratus speciosus. Next base: position 281,836,585 of record OZ010800.1, on the reverse strand, counting down.
CACAAGTCGAAATTGTTTTTTTTCAATAAATCTAAAAATAAGTATGACAATTTTGGGTTTCTTTTTCATATTTAACTCTAAGTTAAAAGAAAAACGTTTGAATACGGAAGAAAATGTATCTCATGACAATTAGAACTGATTATTTTCAGCCACTAAAGTTTAGGATGATTTAATTTCATTGCTAAAACAATCTATTAAAATCAAAATATTATTTCTTATTTAAAAGTGGTTGAGGTTAGCTTTGCGAAAGCATTGAGCTCTGGGTGTTCAAAATCAAATTTGTTTTTCAGAAAGTTTAGTAGAATCTTTTAAAGATGGAATTTGTATTTTGCATTCGAAAATTTTCAGAGTTGGAATTAGGGGGAAAAAAGGGAAATATTTTATAAATTAATATATGGATTTTTGGGCCCCCTTGAGGTCTGGAGCTCCTGGCCAAAGTCCCGATTTGCCCATGCGATAATAAGGGTCTGCTCCCCTTGAGCGTAACTAAATAGCAATCACAGTTCTAGGAAGCTGAAACTTATTGACGAGCCAATTTTGACGCATGCGTGTGTCAATTTTGCTTTCATTTTGATTTCTGATGAGGCATCGGTAACATTTGCTTGGAAATATCTAAAATTTTAAAGGTAAAGTTATCACATTTTTACTTTCCTCTATCTTTACAAGAAGAAAGTATTGGATTCGTGAAAATTTTCGACTTTCGGTTTTCGACGGATTTACACGTTTTAGAGGTCAGAGATTCCGAAAAACATGTTTTTACAAAATGTCTGTCTGTGACACAAATTTTGTGGGCGCTCTGTCTCAAGAATTAATGCACGGAATTTAATAAAAGTTTATATTCAGTTAGTCCCTGATATAACTTGGTGCTGATTAAATCGCCCAACAGGTGGCGCTGCTATGCAACATTTTTCACGATTTTCACAATAGCTCAATCTCCAGAACTAATGCGCGGATTTTCATCAAACTTCAGATTCAGTTAGTCCTTGACATGTATTGATGTTCTATGCATTTTGGTGTAAATCGCTTTACAGGTGGCGCTGCTATGCAACATTTTTCACGATTTCCCCAATAGCTCAGTCTCCAGAACTAATGCATGGATTTTCATCAAACTTCAGATTCAGTTAGTCCTTGACATGAATTGACGTTTTATAGATTTTGGTGTAAATCACTCAATAGGTCGCGCTGCTATGCTGCATTTTTTGCAATTTCCGCAATAGCTCTATCTCAAGAACTAATGCTTGGATTTTCAACAAACTTCAGATTCAGGTATACCTTGATATGAATTAGTCCTGTTTATGTTTTGGTGCAAATCGCTCAACAGGTGGCGCTGCCATGCTACATTTTACAGAATTTCCACCATAGCTCTATCTCAAGAACTAATGCACGAATTTTCATCAAGCTTCATACTGGTGCTCAATTGGTGCTAAATTGATGTAATTTCTTGTACTACTTAAAAGATTTAATTGACGTGATTTATATTGGAGAAAGTTTTATGATGGCCACAACATACTAGTTTTTTCTTGTTTTAAATAGATCACTTGACAGTATGTTATGAGAAATAAAAATAAATTTTCTGTTTGTTTAATCTGTGGAGCACTTTTCAAAGCGATACTTTTAAGTATCGTCGAGACTTATGTTGAACAGGATTTTTACTTAGACTTTTATCATTTGAATATATATCGTGTATAAAAACATATATTTACTAGGGATGCATGGGTACTTGTACTAGAGAGGTGGATTTTGAAACAAAAAGGGAAAGATATGGCATGATTTACGTATGATATTGATGAATATTAAAGCAAAAAAAAAAAAAAAAAAAAAAAAAAAAAAAAATTATTTTTCCTTTGGAACAAATATTGTACTTTTATAAAGCGAAACTTAAAAATATTACAGCTTAGAACCCCCCCCCCCCCCCCCGCCCTTTTTCCGCAAAGTATATTTACAAAGGGAATTTTACTAATTTTTTAATAGCAGACTTATTTTAAAATTTTAAATATGTAATCATAAAATATGTAATACTGAACTATGTAATCTACAATGGCGGATCCAAGAGGACCCCCCCCCCCCCCCGTCCCCTCTGAACACTAACAAAAATATTCTAAAGATCATTTTTAAAATGAAATATGCTGTAGAGTTCGGATTATCCGACTCCCGCTTAACCGAGTTTCCGCTTTAACCAAGTTATTTTCTTCGGATGGACTGATGGCTTCCATTATTATGAAACAGCCATTATAAATGAAGTGTTAGGTGAAGATGAAAGAGTAGCCGTAAAAAGTTAGAGCTCCGATTTTCTGGTCAAAAAATGGCCATTTTTTTTTTCATTCTGACCAGAAAATCAGAGTTTTAACTTTTAACGACTACTCTTTCATCTTCACCTAACACTTAATTTATAATGGCTGCTTCATAATAATGGAAGCCATCAGTCCATCAGAAGAAAATGATCCATTCCAAAGGCATGGTCGTTCATTTGGCGCCCCTTCGTTCTGGCTCCCGGGGCACATGCCCCCTCTCCCCCCCTTAGTTTCGGCCCTGTTCCATCGGACGATAGTGATACAACTATAGAATATTCTTCTGATGACGAAATACTCAATGATGATCCACCAACAGCATCATCATCCAATCATATATATCGTAATCATGTATGCATCTAGATATATACATAAGACATATTAAAATAATAAGAAAGAATTGGATATAGTTTTTTTTTTTTTCTAAGACGATTTTTTTCAAAGTGTTATGACCCAACAGTACTTTGAAATACCATTTTAAGTAATTAGCCGTAATTAACAAGAAAAATATAAATATTTTATTTTTAGCGCATAAAATAATATAGCGCGTAAAAAAAATTACAGGCTTTCTTTTCAAAAATGGGTCCACCCCAAACCGGAAACATTTAATCTCTTGAGATATGAAGATAAAATAATACTAAAAGTACTCATCCATTGCTTCTGTTCAAATAAAATGACATCATAGGTGACAGAAAAAAGCCTTTTATCTAAACTTGATACTTTAGGGGGGGGGGGGGGTGCTTGTAATTTATCTTCATAAATATGGATCTAAAATGACATACCATAAAATATCAATTTAATTATCAATAACCTAAATTCACACAAAATTTACTTAACATTTGTTAAAGTTAAATAATTGCTAAATTTGATTACTTTCTTGGCCATACTGTCTTGAAGGTATTTTGCAAACTCAGATGAAAATAACATTTCTTTTGTGAGGAAATAAGCATAGATTCTGCCATTTATTGATTTGATTTTAAAGCAAAAAAACATTCAGCAATATAGAGCGGAAGTGAAAATGTAAAAAAATAAAACAGTTTAGTTTTTACGAGGGAACGAAAACAATTGGAGTCGAACCGACCCGAACCGCGTTCGGCTAAAATAGTTATACCCAATGGCGGATCTAAGGGGGGGGGGCGAGGGGGTGATCGCCCCCCCCCCCTTGGGCAAATAAAGGGTTTGCAAAACGACATTATGCATCCTCACTAGAAAAGACTTGGGGCGAAGCTCGAGCAAGGCGCGACCCGGGTCGGGTCGCGCCAGTTTAAATCCACGAGACTCGGTCTGTCTTCACTCTTTTAGAGCCGGGCCATGCCCTGATCTTAAATTTTTCTGCAAATTCGGGTCGAGCTAGACTTATTTTTCTTCCAAGTCTAGTCTGGCCTGGACTTCATTCTTCCTATAGACCAGCACAGGCCAAAATTTCCAGGTCGGGGTTCGTCCCGGAATAAAAGCTAAACGTTTGGTCCGTGTCAGTCCGTATGATAAGCAGTATGGGCCCGACCGCGACCCGTGCACTTCTCTAAATTTTTCTCCCTGAGACCAAGTTGGTCTGGCATCTTACTTATTTGTTATTCGTAAAAATTATATTTGTGTTGTACACTTGTTTAGCGAAAGCTTTAAAAATTTAATTTAATTTGATAAGTTACTGAGATGCATTTTTAAAAATCCGCTTTTTATTCTTTGTAGAGCTTTAAAATTGTGATTTTCTTTTATCATCCGTTTCTTTCATTCTAAACTGATTTTCTTAGTGGATTTCCATTTGAATGTATTTATCTAAGTATTGATTTTTGAATAGTGTGTATGTACATAATTGCTTAAATAGTCATTAATATTAATATTTTTCCTTATTCATTAATTTCGAACATAATCTAAATTAAAATATGAGAATAAGTAAGTGTACTTTATGAATAATTTTAATTGGAAAATGCAGGCTGGGCTGGAGTCGATTGTTTACCTTTTATACTAGGCGGGCCAATATGTTTTTTTGTGTGGGTTGGACCTGGAAATTTCAGCCCTGGTAAACCTCTAACTGACATATCGAAGCTAGCTTTAACTTTTTTAAAATATGCTTCTTTCAGCCATCATCCCATAGCTACTGAAAATACCGGGTGTCATAAAATGGACCGACTGATTTTAAATACAATTCAGTAACTTGCAAATGGCAACAGCTATTAAAAAAATTCTTGAAGAAGGGTTATGTAAGATCTCAGGAGCAGGGGTGAGTGATTCTGTTTCGAATTTTCCAAAAATTTAACCCACTCACTGCGCATCCCGCGATTTCAACGGCCAACGTAAAAGTGGCAAAATTTGCGCAATCCGTAATTTCCGCAGCAAATCTTTTTTTTTATGATTTAATTCTATTTAAAATGAAACTCTTTCACAAAGATTTTGGACATGTTTGAACTCTAAAATATATGCAGATTTGAAATATCTAATAAAATAAAGGCGCAATTTTTTAACCTATTTTCATAACATATATATATACGCAGCAAGAGTGTTAAGGCATTCGGTTCCGAAAATTTAAAAATTCATCAATCCAAAAATTCGGACATAAAAATGATCGCGAATTTTGACAAATGGTCGCCATAAAAGATCTATTTCGTCAATCGTTCGCATAAAATAACTTCAATTTCGCCAAAAAATCGCGGAAAAAACGCAAATTTGGTCAAAGACCGTGGAAAAAACGCGAATTTCTTCAAAGGGTCGCGGAGTAAACGCGAATCTTTTTCAACTAACCGCGAAAAACGCGAATTTCGTCAAAGAATCGCGAAAAAATACAAATTTTATCAAATGATTGCGAAAGAAACAAGAATTACCTCAAAGTGTCGCAAAAGAAATGCGAATCTCTTAAAAGAGTCGCGAAAAAAACTCTAATTTCGTCAAAGGATCGTGGTGAAAAGCGAATTTCGTCAAAGAATTGCTTAAAAACGCGAATTTTGTCAAAGGATCGCTGAAAAAATGCGATTTTCGTCAAAGGATCACGGAAAAAAAACTCAAATTTTGTCAAAGGGTCGCGGGAACAAAACTCAAATTTTATCAAAGTGCTGCAAAATTACACTAATTTCGTCAAAGGGTTGCGGAAGAAACGTAAATTTCGTCAAAGTATAATGGAAGAAATGCGAATTTCATCAAAGGGCTACGGAAAACGCGAGTTTTAACAAAGGGCTGCGAAAACATGCGAATTTCGTCAAAGAGTTGCGGAAAAAACGCGAATTTCGCCAAAGAATCGTGGAAGAAATGCGAAATTTATCAAAGAGTCGCGGAAAAAAAACAGTGGTCTCTTTAATTAGTGCCAGGAGGGAATATCCAACACCCCCTCTGCTGTAACATTTCAGAAAATTTGTTTTGAATTTCAGAAATTTTTTTTATACTGAGAATCACCCCTGATTAGCAGTTTTTTACTGCGGTTTTTAATTTTAGCTTAAAATAGAAACCACAAATGGCGCTGCAAGCAATAGGCGTTAAATCGGTCCCGATTTAACGACTATTGTTTGAAGCGCCATCTATCGCTGCTATTGTAAAGTACAATCGAGAATCGCAGTAAAAAATCTCCTGCCATCTTACATAACCCTCCTGCAAGATTTTTTTAAATTTCTGTCACCTTTTGCAAGTTACTGAATTTTAAAATCAGCCACTCCATTTTAAGACATCCGGTATGTTTTTTTTTAATAAGTATCAACGCATTCTTGACTGAATTTCAACTCATCTTAGATATAAAGAGACAAGCAGTCTTATACCAAATTAGTATTCTTTATATAATCCTGAAGATTAAAAAGTATTATTAAATAATTGTTTGGGCGTGCCCGTTATGGAGCATTTACTAGTTTTTATCTTAAAAAATATTTAGACTTTCTTTTCAAAATTCGGGTCGGCCCGAAGCCCGAACTCTTCTCGCAAGAGTGAAAACCCAATCCGAAACTGACCCAAACCCGAAATAATGTATGTCAATCTGCCCCAAACCCAATGCGCCAGAGCGCAACTAAAAATTAGAAGTCAACCCGACCCGCAGCAGAAAAGTAGAAGTCAAGCGGACCCAAACCCGACCCGCAGCAAGAAAGTAGATGTTAGCCCGACCCGCAGCAAAAAGTAGAAGTCAACCGGACCCAAACGCGACCCACAGCAAAAAAGCATAGTCAATCGGACCCAAACCCGACCCGCAGCAAAAAGTAGAAGTAACACGACCCGCAGTGAAAAAAATCAGCCCCGACCCGCGCATCAGATTGAAGTCTCACATTTCTAAAATCGCCCCCCCCCCCCCCCCCCCCTTGATGACTCTCCAGATCCGCTCTTGGCTATACCCAACTCGATGCAAAACTCCAGCAGGCAGTAAGACTTCTCACTTTTATGCTTGACTGGTAGAGATATGCACGGGTAGGAATTTTCAGATCCGTGCCCGGGCCGGACCAGGAACTAACGAACCAGGACTTGGCCTAGCCAAACCCGATGTAAAAAGCTGAAATTCGGCGGTGTTCCATCCAAAATTTTCTAAAAAAAATTTCGATCTTCCTTAGTTAACTTTACCATAAAATTAAAATCCTTTTAAAAAGAATATTGCTAACATATTTAAGTAAAAATTGTAAAGTATAGCAATTTGCAGATTACATGTTCGGAAGTCATGGCCGATTTCAACATTAATGATCATTTAGATAATTATGTTAAAATTATGAAAGTAAAAAAAAAATAATATAATTAAGAAGGAAAGAAAATATTGTTAAAAAAAATCAAATTTGTAAGTACGGGGGAAAAAAAATTAAACAGCAGAAACAAAATCGTAATTAAACCAAAATAAATTTCTATTCAGTTAAAAAACGTATAATATCACTATTATCGTTACAAAAACAATTTCCGGCCCGACAGAGCAGGGAAATGATAGAGCGCGAGACTGGGATTGAATCTGCAGAACAAGAGCAAGGTTGGGATCAGTGCGTCCAAAGTTTGCCGAAAAATAAAGCCCGGGTCTAGTTCGATCCAGATGTAATGGGGACAAATGACTCGAGCCCGAATCGCGGTCAGCTCCGACTTCTAATGATTCCACATGAAATTTTTAAAAGACAGTACTTATTGTCTGTACCTAGTTCTTCCAAGTTTCTAAATTTGTTTCTGAACAGATTTAAGTCTTCAAAGGTTAGTCTTATATTTAACACGTTGACGGACACTTGTATATTATAGGTACCACTTAATTTTAATTTTTTGAATTGGCACTAGTATTTTAAAACTAAATTTTGCATTATTTAATGTACATGAAGTTAAGCTTTTACTTATTTTCATATATTTTTTCATGTAAATCCTGTTGTCAATCAATCATTATGCCACATATTGAACTATTCGCTTTGACGGCTATAGACGCAAGTGTCCGTCAACGTGTTAAGGCTCGTCCCTGCCTGTGAAAACACTCACGAGCTAATGCTAATCCAATGGGGAGGGATTTTTCTAATATCTCGTTTGCATTTCGACATTTTTAAATAATTTTTTTTGCATTGGATAGCCGAGGCCCGTCTCTACATCGCACATTTTTTACTTTTTCGATTTTGGCAGATATTTTTAATAAAGTTACTTTCACTTTCAAAACCGGTTCTGAAAATGAAAGTGTCATTCTAAAAAATATCTGCAACCAAAATCGAAAAAGCAAAAAAGGTGCGATGTAGAGACGGACCTCGGCTATACAATGAAAAAAAAAAAAAAAAAAAAAAAAAATTTAAAAATATCGAAATGCAAGTGAGATATTAGAAAAGCTCCTCCCCATAGGATTAGCATTAGCTCGTGAGTGTCTTCACAGGCAAGGAGCCTTAACATCCTTCCTGTTTCTTTTATTTCGCACTTTCCAGCCTGGGCGCCCGCAAGGGGGGGGGATGAAAGGGAGAACAATTCCTCTCCCAAGATTTTAAAATTAAAATAGTTTCTCTCCTTATTTTGAAAAAATGATAGCGTATATTCTTCTCAAATAATTTAAACTAATTAAATACTAAGAAAAGAAAAAGAAACTAAGGTTGTTTTTGTCAGGGAAGCAGATAATCCACCCCCTCTCCCTCCCACAATGAAAAAACTGTTTCAATAATTCATTGAAAAAGCAGTAGAAGCTTATTACCTTTGATTTATTTTTATATTTTTGATTTTCTTTTGTATTTCCTTTTTTCGTCGACACGTTTAAAAATTGTCTTGTACAGTGTATATTGGCCAGAAGTTTAGCTTATCTAATGTTTATACTCTCCATTTGAAAAAAAAACAAGGCCTAGGCACTACAGGCACATTTGTCCCAAAATCTTGTCCCTACCAGTATTTTTATTCTGCGAGCGCCCATGCTTCCCAGAGAGCGATTCCGAAACTCGATTTTACAGCTGATTATCGTTCAGATCAGCTGATAAGGTGATTCGTGGCCGAGCAAAGTCTGTCTCGAATCGGTCCTTTTTTTTCTCCGCTTCTCGTCGCGAGCACGCGCTCTCTCCTCCGGTTGGTCTCAGACCGTTTTCTGGTCGCTACACCAGATGTTTCCATCGAGAGAACAAGAAGCATGGATTTGCACCCGAAGCAGTTTGCTAGACTTAACGTGAAGAGCATCAAGGTGAGGAAAAACTTTGATTTAAAAGCAAGCTAGTAACATTGCACTAAAGAGATTTTTCCTTCACTAAGTAGAAGATAAAGATGGGATTTTGCGGATGATTTTTGAAATTTTAAGAATGCTTTTTTAACACTTTTCCAACATAGTTGAAAAGTGCTTATGAATTCGGATTGTCTGTCTGCCCGTGCTCTAACTCGGATAAATGTTCTCCGATTGCCATGCAATTGAAGAGCTGAGTTGAAGAACATGCTATGCTACATTTTCTTAAAAATGATTTTATCTTTTGGACGAAAGTGTTATCAGGTATTCTATCACATGGTAAAGCTAAAATACCAAAGTTCTATTTAGCTTTGAAGATTTAAGACATTCATTAATATTTAATATTTAAAAATCCAAATATATTAATATTTTTTAATATTTAAAAATCCAAATATTAATATTTTTTAATATTTAAAAATCCAAATAATATTAATATTTTTTAATATTAAAAATTAAATATGAATAACTTTGATAGAGTTTAGTACCACACCTGTTAATATTTTAAACACATGGTATCAAAAAGAAAATAAAATCATTAAAATTGACAACAAAAACTTTCATATCAAATTTCTTCAAATGTAATTTTTGTTACTTAACATGTTCTTCCACTTAGCTGTTCAATTGATATATGCTATTGAGGATTACTGTAGCATGCTCGGTATTGAAAACGAAGTATGTAATATTTACAGTTCTTTTAGTGGGACACTCAAAAGAATTCTTTTACATTACGGTCTTTGAGGAAAAATAGTTTGCTGTGTATTTTTATGAAGTTACACTCTTTCAAACCTAATGAAATTGATGTGAAACAATGAGGTGTATGACAACATGTTTTGTATAAAGTCTAGAATAAGTAGCAATTATTGTTCATTTACAGGGACACTGAAAAGTATTCTTAACAAGCTAATAAAACTTAATAAGAAATTAACAAAAATAGTAACACAAATCAATTTTATGTTACCACAGAGCATACATAGGGAGGCCTCAATGTTACGTCTGTGCCGATAGCTCCTAAAAGTGACAAACGGACCCTGTCAGCAAAACAAAAATTAAACTTTAGAACTATGCGATTCTAATTGGAGAAAATAGGAAATGGGAAACGTCAGTCACATCTTTTAAATAAATCAGTGATTTATTTTCAGAGAGATTAATAATTATTATATCCTTAGATTTACGAGAGTTGAAATATAACGAAAGAATAAAAAAAAGAAATGCAATTTAACAAATTACAGCGACCATTTGGAAAATGATTTTTTCAAAGACTAAAATTTAAGACAAAAAATAGCACGGAGTTGATCATACATTACGTACGCCATGAATCAAACATTAATAGTGTTATTACACGTAAAAATTGCAAGCGACGGAAATCGCCTGCGACTCGTACGCATTATCCACCTGAAACTTACGTATTATCCAAGCATTTCATTGGCTGTTCGGGAAAAGGCTTTTCCATCGTCAGATTTCCAAGAAATCTGACGGCCAATTTTAAATGAAATTTCATTCTTAAACTTCTAAACATCCCACAATATTACTTTTTACACCGTCGTATAGAGAAAAAAATGTACTTTTAAATGCAATTTGTTTGAAAGCTGTATCTCAATTTGTTTCTGAGTTATTAATTTTTTTGTAGTTTTTATTACTTTTTTTTGTCAAAGTGGCAACAGATCTCTGTTGAAAGCAAAGGGAAATACAGATTACTGTATATACCAATCAGAAAACGAACAAAATGCGGATTAAACCAATAAAAACCTTCAGATATGCTTTTGATTTCCCATCCTGATGAGAACAATAACAATTTTTCCAAATTGTTAATAAAACATAATAGCAAACTATTTTAATATTTGCTTAAAAAGTGATAAAAATACATTTAAAAAGGCTAAAAATACCTTTATTTACTCAAATTTGAAATGTTTCATTGCTCAGACGGCAACATTCTCAAGAATTAAAATGATAATTTTAATTCTCGAGAATGTTGCTTCCTTTATATATATTACCTAAGTATGAATTAAAAAAAGAAAAAAGTCATTAACAGTCTAAATTTACCTAAACTATATCTATAAAAGAAAAGTAAACAAAAATTAAACAGGTTGGGTTGATTTTTGACGGCCAATTATCTACACGAGGGATATAGGCCCGGGGGGAGTGCCCTCCGTGGGGTCTTTTCTAAGGGAACCTAATCCGTATTAACGCATGGAAGATCCACGGCTCGAAGAAAACCACGAAAACTCCGAGCGATTAGGCCGACGGGCGCGATTGGGAACGAACCCAGCACCTCCCGTCTACCAGCTTCGAGAGCAGAACCTCTCGGCCACCAAAAATTAAACAGAAATGAGCTGCGATCCCCAAAAGTCCCAAATCCGCAAAAAGCTTGGAACCAAGCTGTACGGATTAGCGGTCTTTTACTGTGTATAAAAATCTAACATTTTATTCAAAATTTCAATTTATTTCTTGTGGGATAGTTTGTATTTTAAGCAACCTTCCATAATCGAAGCATCTAATCAGCTTTGTTAAGAATACCTTATTTTTTAAAGAACAAGTGTAAATAATATCTTTTCTGACGGTCATAATAATAATAAATAAAGCGTATTAATAATAATTAAAAAAAATTATAAAACGATGGTTAGTGATACTAATAAATTTCGCATTTATCAAATCTATTTTGTAAGTACGAAAGTTACGTATATCTATTATCAGATAATCATTGATAAGGAAAGTACATGTGAGATAACCTAGTTGAGTATTCCAGAATGAAGTTTGGACCAACGTCTCCGATGAAAAATAGTATAAATGAATTTAATCATGTCGTATAAAAGGAAACATTGCTACAAAGAGTAAACTAAAACTCCAGCTCAAAAATGAAAAAAATCCCTGCCGGCTCGGGCCTACAGGCGGAGGTAGATTTCGATGTTAAGTACTAAATTCTCCAACAAAACTTAAATCAAGATTAGAGATAAAACCCAGTTTCTTCACAAAGAGCGAGCTGTAGGGAGCTAAACTCTTTGTGAAAATTGTAATATACACGAATACACACACACATATATATGGAATAGGTTTAAAAAATGGCTACAAAAAATTCAGAGAACCTTAAAGTGTTAAAATATGTTAATATTTCCATAGTCGGGTTTTTATCATGTTTTAATACGTTTCTTCAAACTTACACGGCGTTACATATTCACCTGCTGAGGTCCATTATATTTCCAATATGACGCAATATGCATATTTTATTAATTCGTCAAACTATTTATTTTGAGTTTTCATGCTGAAATCTTGCTCTAGGAAACTTATGACGTAATATTCAATTTGTTTTCAATTTGTCAAACTATTTAATTTTACACGTGAAAATTTTGCAAAAGAAAAGTAATTGTTGTGGTGAGAATTTTATTATTATTTTTTTTAATTGTTGGCAACTGCTATAACGAAAAACTTTTATTTTTTTCCTGCCATTGTTGTGTAAGAGCTGGTTTTATCAGAATCATGTTAAGACAGTATTCAAAATTTTGAACCCTCCCCATTTCCACCCTCTTGGGCCGATTTCGCCCATTTTCAATCCCCGCCGAGATATTAGCCATCTCAAAGTTGTTGGCGAGTTTGAAGATGATTTGTGCATAATTGCGACTTTTATCGTGCGGACAAAATTTAGTACATACATACATACATATATAAACTTTTTAGGTGGGGGTGGTTTTGGGTTCCTGGGGTCCTATAATGAAAAGTTATGAAGGAATTTTTCAAAAGTCGCACCATGGTAACGACTGCAATAGGTAGTATTTCTTACGAAATCTACCTAAAACGCATAAATGATACAGATAATAAAAAAAAAACTAGAACCCCGTTCAGACACAGTAACTCTAAAAATACCCTAATTTGATAGTCTTTAAAAATATTACGGAAGATTGAATTATAATTAAAAAGCCAGAGACGATTTCTCTGTAAACTGGTTTCCATTCATGGTAGGGGAATTTTAAGACCGAATCGGATGCTGTTAAGACATCTAATGGTTGTTTTCGTGATTGATTAAATAACATCTGCTAAACATTTGAAAATAAACCAATATAAAATGAACTAAGTAAACAGAGTCTTTGCCTCTCAGTATTTTTTAACAACGCTATAAGGAAATTGTTTTAAATAAAAACTTTTTAAATATCGTTCTACATCTTTTCACCAAAGTTTTCTTTCTCTTTTTAATATTCACGTGAAAATAGTTTTATTATTAGAAAGGAAATATTATTTGCGCTGTCGTAGAATTGACAACAATAGTTAAAAAGATCATCTCGAAATATAAAATAAATGTCTCGTGTAAATTTATATTTAAACCGTTTGGCAATATTATTATTTGGTCATTTTAAATATGATGTAATTTCCTCCATTTAAATTTTTTAATACATATTAATGTAATTATTTTCAAGTTTTCTTTCTTTTTTAATATTCACGTGTGAATACAATTATATGACGTAATTTTCAATATTTTCCTGTTTTTAATGCGTAATTTAATTTTAATGCGTAATCATTTAATTCTAAAGTTTTTTTCTGTTTTTAATAGTAAACGTGTAAAAAATTTTTGACTGAAAGGAAATATTCTTTGGGCTGTTTTTACAATTGGCAGCAATTTAAAATAATAAACTTTTCTAAAATATGAAAAAAAAAACTCTCTTGAAATGATTGGTAACTAATAAAAAATTACCCCCCCCCCCCTCAAAAATAAGTCAAATTAAAAAAATAAATGCAGTCTGCACACCGCAAGTTTGTAATGTATATCCTTAGAGAAAATGATTAAATTCTTATGCATAGTTTTTGCTCCTATAAAATTTTTAAAAATGGAACGATTTTGGCCAACTTTAACTTTAAATCTCTCTCAAAATAATTCTTTAATTTATAAACTGTCTGCATCACCGTTCTTATCAAACATTTCTCTATAATATTACCAATTTTCCTATTTTTGTATGCAGTAGTTTTCTTAATATTAGCGAAGAAAGACCTCCGGTCACAAAAAATTCATTTACGGCACCGGTGACAGCGTTAGCTACTATTTCTTAAGAATAGAGAAAGGTAGACTATTTCCTTTATTAATTCTCGATAAAAGTTCTTTTTGCCATTCCAAGCTAAAACTATTTTTACCGCACTTTCTGTTTCATACATGTTTCACTTTAATATTTGCAGTAATATTGTGTTTTATTCTTAAATTTGTCTTCATACTAATGGCATTTATATTGTATGAGTTACAACTTTTTTCGGTATATACTTTTTTACATTAAAAAAATGGATTAAACATAACGTTAAAATAATGTTAAATAATTTAATGTTAAATGTGTAATCGCGAATTTCTTTTCAGAACTAGGGGGCTCTACTTCCTACGAGCTATGCTCGCGCCCCAGACCACTGGGTCTCTAAAAGCTCATTAATTTGCTCTTTTTTTAAAAGAAAAATATATCTGCACATGTACGAGTTCAATAGACATTTGAAAATAAATTAAAAATAATTAAAAGAGCTTTTAATTTAATAAAATATCTTTGCCCACTTCTATAAAAACAATATAATTAATATTAAAAAATAATGTACAGATATCAAAATATTTTTATTCTTGGTCAGTTTCTTTTAAAAATACGGCTATAGGAAAACAACAGATATGTTGAAAATAAAATAAATATTTCAAATAATCTTTAAAATCAAATGTTATTTACTAGCATTATTTTTCAGAAAAAACATTTTAAAGTAGGACAAATAGGGAGGGGCGGGGAATCTCAGTAAACCAAGTTCGGTGCTATCGCCTCTTACATATAACAAACAGTTTAACAATAAAAATTTTAAAAATAATTTCATAAGTAATATAAAAGTGGAAAACACTAAAATAAAACACCATAAAAATTAAAAATGCACAACACGTTTCGAAGAACAGGGATTTTCTTCATCAAGCACAAACAAGACATACCACCACTTTGAAAGCAGGAGCAAGGCTTTGTACTTACCATATTTACGGTATTTTAAAGAAGTTTTCCCCTTTATATTGTGCATTACACCAGTTTTTATAACATGCTATTGTAATTTCATGAATTGCAATTTCCTTTTTCAATCGTTGACCCCCCGAGAGAGATCTACCGCTAAATTTTCCATGCAAGCTGTATCAAGATTTTATGAAACAACATATGCACTTATTTAAAATGAAACATTCTAAGTTAAACGATTCATGTGTGATGTGGTTTAGGAAACAGTAGTTTGATTTAGACTCGAGTCAATCACAGAAGACTAATCAATTACGATTTTAATTTCAGTTTTTAGGAACATATCACGATTACTCTTTTTTTTCATAAAAACAGTTTACAATAACCTTTCCCTTTGAGATTACCCTTTTTTTTAAATTTTGGAATACGATTTCGTGTAAATAACATTTTTTAGCCCCCGGTACGGTATGCTATTTCTTTCTCCCAGCTTATTTTGCGACATCTCCAAAAAATAACGTTACCTTACAGAAACCAGCCGTAAAACAAAGCAGTACGATTAAATACTCAATAGCAATTTTTTAAACTTCTAAGCATCACACATTTTCAATTTTTTATACCGTCGTATTGGGAAAAAAAAAAGTACTTTTAAATGCAATTTGTTTGAAAACTGCATCTCCATTTATTTTTGAAATATTATTTTTTTTGTAGTTTTTGGAGCCATTTTCTTAATATTGGCAACGGAAGTACTCCATTTCTGTAGAAAGTAAAGGAAAAATAGTTGTAAAATATTAATTATATATTTTTGTTGCCATTTTTTCATAACAGCCGAAAGAATATGTAATTAAAATACTTGCTATTTTGAAAAAATATAAACGAACGATTTCTGTTAAAATATGGAGCTATTATAAACTATAATATAGATACTTAAAATTAAATAATGTTACAAACAAATGAAGGCCTATGAATAATTAGACAGCGGTTTTTTTTGTCGAGTTCCTTTAATGACGGCATCTTTTTGCTGCATTTGTGTATTATTTCTCGATAGTGACGTCCTGTGCATACTTTACTGTAGATGTTTAAGAGTGGATCGTATGTGGAATTCTTAAGCGGATGCGAATGACGTCATTTTACATAAAATAATAGCATGTGTTGTAAGTCTTGAAATTGAAATATGTTTTGTACTATTTATATATACAGTCGTCCCCGTTTGAACTAATTCGGTTCTAGAAATAATATTCGATTAAGCGGGTATTTGATTAAACGGGGAATCATAACTGTAATATTTAATGCGTAATAAAAAGGCAAAATAACCATCTACGGCATATTTAATTAACAGCATAATAAATCGATAATAGAATAACAAACTAAAATAAATACAAATGCTAATAATATAATATAAACTAGGGGGCTATGCCCCCTGCAAGCTACGCTCGCCAATCCCCGTTCAGACACCGCAGAATCTAAAAACACGCTAATCTGATCGGTTTAAAAAATATTATAGAAGATTGAATTATACTGAAAAAAGCTGTGCAGATCTCCCTGTAAACGGGTTTCCATTCAATTTCCTTTTATTTCAAAAATTTAAGGCCGAATCAGTTGCAGTTAAGACATCCAATAGTTGTTTTCGTGTTTGATTAAAGAGGATCAGTTAAACGTTTGAAAGGAAGCTAAAAATAAAAGGAATTAAGTGTACAGAGTCTTTGTCTCCCGGTATTTTAAAACAATTTCTATAACAATAGCCTAAGTCATGTGACTATCATCAAGAGTTCCGGGCGAACCACTTTGCTTTTTATATTACTGGTGCCATTTTGGTACTTTAATATTAGCCAGGTACAGGTGATAAGTCGCCAAATATTATTCTATCGCCATCATTTCATCTATATTATAATAGTCCAAGTCATGTAACTACCATAAATAAATACGCTCTGATCCCTTCGCTTTTCATATGAAAGTTTGGCCCAGATATCATATACGGACCCATATTGGCGCGATATTTTTCCGACGCTAATTTGGGGAAAAGATCAACAGCATAAACAACAACATCCGGCTTATCAAATCAAGCAAAATAACGATACTATGCCGCCAGTTAAGTACCCGTTGCATATATGATATTGGCGTCAGAAAAAATAGCGCCAATATGGGACCGTATGTGGCATCTGTGCCGAAAGTTTTCCATTTCGATTAAAAAAAATCAATTTTATTTTCGAATAATACTACATAAAAGCATTGTCGCAAATAATTCTTGGTACTGTTACGCTAGCCGGGTGCAAATCTCGCCAATAACTATTTTTCAACTCGCCAGTTAGCATTTTTTTTTTTTTTTTTTTCCGAGTGGTAAATTATAACTGCTTTGAAGTTGGAATTAAATGTCATCGTTTGTTACATCATATAATATTTGACCAGATGCGCACCCGGTTTGGCGTGATTTTTTTTTACGAAAATTTGGTGAAATCCTCGTTTTCGAAAACCAGTTACATATGTTTTTCTGGTACTACTTAGTTATCCCGTCGAACAAAAATCTATCACCAAACTATAAGATTAAATGCCAATAATGGTTGATAAATGTCACATTCTCTTGACTTTAAGCAAGTTACACGTCTTTACGCCATCAAGTGATTTTTATTTCGACGTTTTATTTGTATATTTATTAATGTTATACTATTTTCTTTGTTCTTTCATTATTTAAAATAAAAATTATGTCAATTTGTATAATTTGGCGATTTATATAATTTGGCGAAATGGGTCGATGGAATAACTAAGTAGTACCGTATTATTTAGTTATTTTCTATTATTTTTTATTTTTAAAGGAAAATAACCAAAAAAATAATTAACTTAGAACAAAACAATTTATGTAATTTAAAAAAAGCAAATAAAGTAAATAAAAACTTATTAAATAAACAACAATAGCCGGGTTACCATGTCAACCAAAATAATGCCATTTTGGCGCCAATTAGGTACCCCGGTGCGTATATAACATCTGTGCCTAATATTTTTCTTTTCATTTCGTTTAAAAAAAAAGTAAAGAAGTGAAAGCCATTTATTTTAAATGTTTCTGTTTGTATTAAATAAAATGATAATGAAATACAAATTGAATTATGAATGAAAGTAACATGATACATTTCTTAGCATACATTTAAGGGAGGCCAAACTTCTCGCAAAATTAGTTTAAAATAGTAACCTTTTCTAAAATCTGAAAAAAAAAAATATCTGTCTGATTAAAATTTGGGTTGCCATCATTAGAAAAATATATATAAAATTAGAAAAAAAATAATATTTCGAAAACTAATTCGAATTTAAAAATTCTAATAGCAGTTTTGAAATCTGCGGATCAATATTGATTTTTGGTGTTAATTTCATCGCAAAGTATTCCTTTTTTAGGAGAAATAACCGTGAAACATAATCAGTTGTTTAATCAGTTGATTCAAAGAATCGTTACATTTCAGGCGTTTCATATATTCGTTTCATAAATTCGTTTCATTAGGATTTTATATATATAGGGTATATATGTATTAATTTAATGTCAGTACATACATTTATAGGATTTACATCACACTTAATGCAGCTCGTTTGAATTGGGTCAAAACTTTACAGCTTCTAATTTAGGTTATTTATATTGCCTTAGAAAATCGTTTAAAGTGATTTGTTTAAGTGGAATTTTAAAGGAGTAAATAGAGTTATTTTTCGAATCAGTGCAAAATATCACAACTACCATCTCGAGTCTCGAAGTGACGGCGCATTGCCATTAAAGCTTGGTTAACAGCAAGAAGTGATGGTGGGGAGATCAAGGTGGGGAAATCATTTGACCTGTCCGGTATACATCTGCCGGCCGAAATCATTGCAGGAAGAAGAGAAAATTTGTTTTCAGTGTAAAGGAACCGAAAATGACAAAAGGTGGAAGGAAATTCCAGCTGAAACGTGCTCTCCGAGCCTATTTTCAAACATCTGTCACGCAGTTGTTATTCGATTAAGCGGGGACGCTCGTAAAAGGTATTTGGTTTAAGCGGGGTAAAATAACATAGAACCAATAGGAATAAAATCGGTTCCGGAGGATTCTATTCGAATAAACGGGGTATTCGATTATCCGTGACCCGATTAAATGGGGAGGACTGTACATATTTTTTTTTCTTCGGGGGCGACAGTAAATTCTGAAATCGAACTCCTGTTTTCTAGTCATTATTATTTTTCTTTTTTTTCTCCTTATTAGTGAACGAGTCTATTATGTTCATATTTCGATTACACTGATTTTGTAATCTTATAAATCTTTTTCTAACATTATGAATATCCCCCCTCCTCCCGGGTGAGCTAAATAGATGTAGGATATTAGAATGTTTCACAGGAGATAATCTATACTAATATTATAAAGAAGTAAAGTTTGTTTGTAAGTGGTAATCTCTGGAACTACTGAACCAATTTCAAAAGTAATGGTATAAAAATGATAGTGTTGTCTATCTTAGAACATAGGTTATATCTTATATCCATGCCACTACCCCAAAGGGGGTACATGAGCAAAAAACATTCTAAAAATCCGATTTTTGTGTTACTGAAGGGCCTAGAAAGATGAAATTTGGAATGGTAGTTACTTATGAGATATAAAAGATCTCTAAAGAACATTTAAGAAATTCAAAATTTGAAAGGGGGGAAGGAAATGCGAAAAAAAAAGTTCTAAAAACGTTCTAAATGGCGATTTTTACGCAATCTCAAGAAGTACCTAACCTATTTAAAAAATAATAGTGTCAAAATGATGGTGACAGCCCTTGCTCCAACATAGGCTATATTTTATGTCGGTGCCACTACCCCCAAAAGGGTGCAGGAACAAAAAGCATTCTAAAAACACGACTTTTGTGTTACTGAAGGACCTAGAAACATGAAATTTGGCATGGTGGTTACTTAATAGGTATAAACGATCTCTAAGAACATTTCTGAAACAAATCGAAATTTAAAACGGTTGACAATGCACAAAAAGCATTCTAAAAAACGTTCTAAAGGGCGACTTCTGCACAATCTCAGGAAGTATCAAACCGATTTCAAAATTAATGATATCAAAATGATAGTGTTAGTCCCTGTTCCAACATAGGCTGTATCTCATGTCCATGCCACTACCCCAAAGGAGATGCAGACAAAAAAAGTTCTAAAAATGCAATTTTTGTGTTACTGAAAGACCTAGAACCATGAAATTTGGCATGGTAGTTACTTCTAAGATATAAGTGATGTCTAAGGACATTTCTTAAAAAAATCAAAACTTAAAAAAGGGGTGATAATGCGCGAAAAGCGTTTTAAAAAATGTTCTAAATGGCGATTTCTACGCAATCTCAGGAAGTATTAAACCGATTTCAAAAGTAATGATTGGAAATTGAGGGTGACAGACCTTGCTATAACATAGGCTCTACTTCATACCAGTGTCACTACCACCTGGAGGTTGCAGGAGCAGAAAACGTTCTAAATTGAGATTTTTGTGATACTGTAGTGGCTAGCAACATGAAATTAGGTACCGTAGTTACTTAAAGATATAAATGATCTCTAAGAACATTTCTTAAATTCCTAATTTAAGAGGGGTTAAAATGCGCGAGAAGCTTTGTAAAAATGTTCTAAGTTGCAATTTCTACGCAATCTCAGGAATTATCAAACCGATTTCAAAACTAATGTTTGCAAATTGATAGTGAGTCCTTGATCCAACATAGGCTATATTTTATGTTGTTGTCACTCTCACCTGGCGGTTGCAGGAGTAAAAAATGTTCCAAATCGCGTTTTTTGTAATACAAAGCGTCAAAGGTTTTGAAATTTGACCTGGTAATTACTTAAAAGATGCAAATGCTTATAAGAACCATCGAAAGAAAATTCCAAATTTAAAAAGGATGAACTGAGCGAAAAACAATCTAAAAACATTCTAAATAATGATTTTTATGCAATCTTATGAAATACCAAACCGATTTCAAAAATAATGGTTGCAAATTGGTGGCTATAGAACCTACTGAAACATAAGCTATATTTTATGTCGATGCTACTACCACCAAACATTTAAATACCATCTAAGAACTGTCGAAAATAAATTCAAATTAAAAATGGGTGAAGCGAAGGGAAGGAGCGAAAAGCAGTTTCTAAAAGTCCCAAGTTACTATTTGTATGCAATCTTTGGAAATAATAAACCGATTACAAAAGTAATGGTTTCGAATCAATAGCGACAGTCTGTGATCCCACATAGGCTATATTTTATGCCGGTGCCATTACCACGTGGGATTTGCAGAAACAACAAATCCTTTAAAAACTTTCTAAATTGCGTTTTATGAAATATTTGGAAATACCAACCGATTTCAAAATTTATTTTGGCAAATTAATGGTGACAGTCTCTGTTTCAACATAGGTATTTTATGTTAGTGCCACTACCACCAGAGAGATGGTAGATAGCTAGACCAGAATATTGGAATTAGACATGACGGTTAATTATAAGATGTAAATGCGTACTAAGAACGGTTTCTAAAAATGTCAAAACTTCAAATGAATACTGAAATGAGAATAAAAGCTTCAAAATATTTTCTAAATTATCACCTATTTAGAATTAGTTTTAGTTCTTCTTATTAATTTAAGTGTCATTTCAGCCTAATTCAGTGTAATAGTGCAGTTTAAACAAACTGTGGCTTAATTAGTAATTTTTGAGTTATTCCTAAAATTATAATTTCTTCTAATAAAAGTTAGATATATAAATATCACTTGGCATATTTCAACTATTACGCGAGCAAAGCCGCGGGTTTTGCCAGTTTTGAATATAAAGTGGAAAAGAGGGAAAATAACATGTTTCTGATGGTACACATGAAAATAATTATCTAATTACTAAAATAAATATTTGAAAAAATATATTTAATTTCGAAAACGGGTGGTAGCCCTAGGTGAAGAAATGGCTTAATAAATTTGTAAAAAAGATGATTTTCATTTAACACTGCCCCCCTAGGCAGTATATCCGATATACTCCTCCCCTGGCTGTGCGCCGTTCGCCCCGGATCTAGTAGAAAATAGAAGTGGTAGGCAGCTGCGTACCAGATGCATGGGCGACCGTGACTTCCCATGCGTCGCAGATCGCGGAGATTCTCCCAGTTCCCGCCCCTGGTTTTGTGCGTTGCGCCCCTGCAGAAGAACAGTAGAGTAGCAGGTGATGTAAAGGTGAAGTGGGATGGGATAATTGGATTGTTCACAGCCCGCACTAAATCCATTGGTCCTCCTATCCAATCCATCTTGCCCAAAGGCTTGGCATGCACTGTAAAAAAACGGAAATACTACTGACAATCTAGACGCTAGTACTATTTCCGTTTTTTTACGGGAATTTTTACGCATAAATTATAGAAATTTTTCCGTTTTTCTGATTAAAAACGGAAATTTTTCTGTAATTTATGGGTAAAAATTCCCGTAAAAAATCGGAAATAGTATACTGACGTCTAGATTGCCAGTAGTATTTCCGTTTTTTAGTCCCCCCCTTTTTTTTTACAGTGTGATCTCTCTTTTACAATTATTCCGAGCATTTATGTATTCTGGACTTTTGAAGAGAAGTATTCCGAAAATTGAATAAAGAACTTATTTCATATTATTTTTGAGACTTGTACGCATTACTTTCATTTTCTTAGCTTACAACATTTTAAATAAAATAATAATACCCCCCCCCCCCCAAAAAAAAAAGACCGGTTTAATTACAAATCTGGAAATCTTCTCTCCCCTCCCCTGAAAAGGGAAATGGCTCCTTCCCCTATGGGCGTACCACCCGTGGTCGTTGGGAATCACTGCTCTAAACGAATATCCCTATTCCTGTTCATATGCATACTCATGCTATGAGAGTTTTTTTCAGAAGTTTAGTAGATTGACAAAGTGTCGCGAAAGTTGTCGCACACTAACTCGCTTTCGATACAGAAGGCTCCGAGATAATCCCTGAAATCTTAATTTTTTGATAACCAATAAACAGGCTATTAATTTTTTGATAACTAAAAATAGTCTTAAATACGTCGCTAATCACTTGAAGTTTGTCATTATAAGGCATATCAGATGCATATTTACTAATAGTATTAATATATGTAAGCAAGAAACAATTTATTTTAATAAGGAAATCCAGTTAAGTATGCCCATTGTGTCTACCATCTGCAGCAACACATGTACACTGGTGTCCAAAATTAAGGACCAGTCACAAAATGCTAATTTTTATGTAAGCGAATATTCAAAAGGAAATAATATAATTCGAATAGTTACTATCTCTACAGCACAGCTAGTCCATATATAACATCTCAATGTCACACATGGTCACAAGTGTCACAGTCACTACAAGGAAGCAAAAAACAGGAAATTCTACATGTCTCATTAGGAGTCTTAAATGATCACTATATGCGACTCCACAGAGACGTCAATGGGACTGCTGCTTTGTGACGAGTCACCAGGTGAATTCACAATTTACTTACATTGTGACTATCATGTGACTCATTTTTAGACTCAATTTCAAAGTTATCATGAACGTTGTATTAGGATAACTCACCAAATAATATCACATTATAGTCACATGGTGACTTTTCACAAAATAGCATAATGGTGACTTCACAGTAGTCTCTCTGTCACCTGAAAGTCACCGTGTGACTTTAATGTGACATTATTTGGTAACTTATCACAATGCAGCGTTCAGATGACTTTGAAATTCGGTCTGCAGATGACAGTCAAAATGAGAGTCACAATGTAACTACATTGTAAAGTCATATGGTGACTCGTCACAAAGCAGTAGTCACAGTGACGTCTCAGTGAAGTCACATATAGTGATCATTTGAGACTCGTAATGAGATGTATGGAATTTCCTATTTTTTTTTTTTTTGCTCCACCATAGTGACTGTAACACTTGTGACCATGTGTGACATGAATGAGATGTTATATGGACTAGCTGTGCTGTAGCGATAGTAATTATTCGAATTATATTATTTCCTTTTGAGTATTCGCGTACTTGAAAGTTAGCATTTTGTGATTTGCCCTTAATTTTGGACACCAGTGTATATTAAAGAAGAGACGGGCTGGGATTTTATACCAATCTTCGGGCTCGGGTTCACTCTTTCTGAAATTGACAATTTTATTCATTCTCGTATAGAAAAAAATAAAAATTCCTTTACCCTTAAAAATTACTTATTCCATTTCAAGTCATTTAGTACTATTTTGATCAGAATGAAGGGGAACAGAAATCATTTTTATCGAAGCATTAGAATGCTATTAAAAATATATATATATATCTGAAATTTGCAGATTTATGTCTGGCATTGACGGCGACGACCTATTGATATGGCGCCATTACAATATTTTAAAAGTGGAATGTGCCCATCAGATTTGCTTGTTACTGGAGAAAAATACGAGAATTATTTTAAGGAAGCATATTGTTATTTGATACTAAACTTCTCTTTTGATAAGATTGAATGTAAATTTCAGAAAATTATGTGCTAAGTATTAGCAGTTATTTCCATATAAGAAGTTGTTAAAAAAATTAGATTACATTTAGAACAACTTTTAAATACTATGCAATTTATTATTATTGTTATTTATATTGCATACTTTCGGTATCCGTCTCAGGCTATGATGACAAAATATTCTGAGCTCGAGCGGGGTCGGATTTAAAAACGTCGGGCTCAGGCGGGCCCGAAAAGTGAGACCGAACTCATCTTTAATGTATATGCACGAGAGTGCACCTGTGTTGCTGCCGGTACTGGACATTATTGAGAATACTTAATTTGATTTCCATATTTAATTTTTTTTTCCAGCCTACCCTCCTGTCTCTGCGCTACTGAGTTACACTACTGGAAGTATACTTTGCATATGTTTATTTCCGGTCTAACATATCAAAAAAATCTCGGCAAGGAAAATATGGCAAATCCTTGCGAGAATCTTATCTTAAATTCTTCGAGGGATAAAATAAAAAAAAAAATAAATAAAAATCGCCATCTGTAATCGATTTGGAGATTATCCCGATCAGAGCTTTCGATTAAATAAAGCCTCTGGAGTCAATATAGGAGATAAAGAATGTAGAGCATAATAGATAAGGACTGCATAGCGATGAGTTAGTTGCGTTGATGGTCGAACGTTAGTTATTAGAGGACGGTGATAAAATTACACGAATTTGGTTGTTTTCTTTGAAACCATGTTTCTCGAAAAATACTGGTGGTATCCAAGATGCAAAAATGAAAGTACAGTAGTTTCCCGCTTAAAACGGCCTAACCGGGACCGAGAGTTAGCCGGTAAAGAGAAAAGCCGATTAAAGCGGAGAAGTAAAAAAAAGATTAAATATATCTGCGTAATTTAATTAATTAAACCCGTATGATGCATTTAGTTTTTCAATTTGTGTAGTTTAAAAAAAGTACATATTTTCTATATTTTGTGAAATGAATACTAGTTGTAATTAATCGAAAGAAAAATTATCTCTGATAACAAACAATGAAAAATATTTAACACAAATTAAATTGTTGAAAATCGTGTCACACACCTTTTATAACAAGTTGAAATTTAAGTTAATCAACCTTAAAGAAATCAGTGACCTTCTTCTGTTGAAGGCAAGATGTCCAACATTTTGCAGCATAATCTCTCCATCTCTTTAACATCAGAAGTTTAACCAAGGAAGCGGTTAGCTGCTGCTCAACATAGCATAGCGCCAACTCTAATACTTTTGCCCCTTCTGTATGAGGAATTTTAGCAGTGGTAACTTCAACTGGGTCATCATCCGGATCTTCTTCGTATTGAACAACATCAGTTACAGTCCTAATTATATCATCGTCAAATAATGTTTCTTGCTTGAGATCTTTATTAGACTCAAACAACTCTTCTACATCTTCAACGGGGATCCGTTCGCATCCCTCAAGCTTTTTAAATATTTGTACAGAACAGTTTGCATATAGATCAGACATTATAGAGTTTCGGTGGGGGAGATTGCACTTTTGACCGTTAAAAACACAAAATCTCAAATCTTCCCGGGGGGCATCTCATTGTTCCTGAAGGGAGGGGGGACGTCCCCCCCCGGGGCCACTCCCTGAATTCAACACTGTTGAAGGTCAACGAGTATCCATTTAGAACCGACGTTCTCCTGTTTGAATTTTGCCTCCTTCCCCTCGGGATTGCATTTCAACTCGAAAGCGTAAGCTGAGTTCCTGAGGCCGTCATCCCTGAATTTTGCCTGATGGTGGGAAAAAGAAGTCGGCCGGCTAAAACGGAGTTCCGGTTAATAGGAGGCCGGTTAAGAGGGAGGCTACTGTATTTCATAAGAATTCAAGATCACATCTGAACTATTGTCATGTAGAGCAGTGTTTCTGCAATTGAGGTACGCCTGGGGGCAGACGAAGAAGTTCCAGGGGATACGTGACGAGTCTGGTCCGCTTCCGAAACGCGACTACAGAAAAAGACTAAATGTTAAAGGTTTTCCTTACCATTCTACCCCAGAAAGCTAACTAACTCTCTCTCTCTCGTACACACGCACCTATTTTTGTACTTTTCTCCCTTTTTCTACTCAAGATTCTTATAAAAAAATTATGTCAGATATACATATAGTCCTCCATGAGGTACGCAAGGTATGAGAGTTTGAGTATTACTGATGTCGAGAATCAGGGACGCAGTGTGAAGTGGAGGACAACTAGCACATTGAGCATTTCCCTATAAATAATGCATGCCGTAGCGCGTTTAAGCGCGCAGTTCGATTACATCTCTGTTAACTGCGAGTTTTTTTATTTTATTGATTTATTCATTTACTGGTGAAGTTTTAATTTCATTGTGAAATATCAGTTGGAAAGAAATGCTGAATTATTTATATCGTTTCAAGCCTAAACGGGTTAATATCTCGTAACTGGGCTACACGCGATATAGGCTTGAAGAAAAAAAAAAAAAATCAGTAAATTTGAGATAGTTTTCAAACAAATTGAATTTAAAATAACTTTTTCCCCTCTATTCGATGGTGTAAAAAAATTAAATTGTGCAATGTTTAGAAACCAAGAAAATCGTAGTAAAAGCGAAATTTATTGATCAGGTGTTACCACAGTCTAAATGACGTCAGCCGCTGGCGTGCTTTAGCTTTATAATATAGATACTGCCAAGCGAAAAGCAAAGAAACACTTTTTAAAAGAGTATACACAAAAAGTTATTAAAAAATAATTGGCTCCTAGAATTAACATTGAAGTGAGAATTTCAAATCTGACCGAGAAGTCACTAACTATTTATCATTCCGCGCGAGAAAGGAACCAGGCCTGTTAAAATGAAACATTTTTCGCGAAAATAAAGTTAAAAAAGAACGTAAAGGACCTATCTTTCGGAATGTCCTTTCAAAAGAGAAAAGATGCTTCAAACTTTGAAATGAAGTACAGGTCGGGTTTTCCGAATACGCTCACGGCAGAATTCATTCGTATTCTACACGAGAATTTCATTTTGCAATGATATAGTCGAAAAAAAAAAAAAAAAAGAAAACAAGAAGATCAGCGTGACAATTTATTTCTCTTCATCCAGGGGCGAATTTTAAATTTCAGGATATTTTTTAAGGTGAAGAAACAAACAAAAAAATTTCTGTACAAAATTCTCTTTTATATGTACACTATCAAAGATCCAATTTTGCGCGCGTGGAAATATAACACGCTTTCTAAAAATATAAAATATTTGCTAAAATGTACAAAGTAGTAACTGTGCGCCCATGATACGAAAACTATATTGCTATTGAAAATAAAATATATTACTAATTGAAAGAGAAAATCTTCATTCTAATCCATTTGCAACGACCCTCTTTCGAAAAATGATTAAAATGTACTACTACTTATGAACACTCTCCGATACATATACTGCAGTGAAAGAATTTAAATCCTTTCAGTAGTTTCAAAGCAATTTCAGAAATTTTTCTGCTCATTTCACCATTATAAATTTCTAATTAATCTAACTATACAATAATAATAATCTAGTAATAAATATATTTTTAAAACTGTTCTTAGTGGGCACATTAAAAAAAAAGGGGGGGTTCTTAATCTACTAATCTACGAAAATATACAATAACCTCTTCCGAGCGCACAGTTTACAGGAAAGAAAATAAGTCTAAGGGACATCCCACACTAAGGCGACACATAAGACATGTCGCTTGAATTCGCTGGAAAAGCTGGTTTAAAACAGGTTTGAAACAACTTCGTTCTTTGTTTCGACCGGTTTATGCGCTATATGTTTCGGCTTCATGTCGCTTGTCGTCTCAGTGTGGGATGCCCCTAACAGCACCATTCCTTTTGAAAGTACATCACCTTTTAACTACAAACTTGCTCAGTTCAACTTTTATATAAGACGAGCGTTTAGTGTTTGCTCTATTAATCACCTTGAAAATGAATTAAATACCATTAAAAACATTGCAGTTGAGAATGGTTTCCCAATACGCATTATTGATAAGCTAATCAACTCGCAGAAAAACCATATGAAAATACAAAAACTCCACGGAGTAATATCAGATATTACAAGATGAAGTACATACCAGGACTTTTCGAAAAACTCAGACATGCACTTTTTCGCTTTGGCGTAAACTTAATCGCTACTCCTCAAGCAAAACTGAAAAATCTAATTAGTGCCAAAATAGACCCGATCCCGAAAGATGAAGTTTCTGGAGTATATATAATTCCACTGAAAACAGAAAATATTTATCTCGAATACTCAGGAATGACATCGCGTAAACTTAAAGTCCGCATTAAAGAACATTTGAGAGATTTAAAGTATAACCGACCTACAACAGCCTTGGCAAGACGTAACCAGAAGCAGAATATACAAGTTAATTTCGAAGACGCAAAAATTATATATCCCTCAAAGAATTATCATGATTTAATTATTCGCGAATCTATAGAAATTATTACTAAAGAAAATACTGTTTGTAATGACGTTTTATCCTACAACATACCCAGAATTTGGCTCAGTTTGCTTAAAGAATCGTAAAACGAGTAGTATTCCACTTCCCTATATCCATGTTTTATTTTCCCAATGTTTTCCGGATCCAAAAATTAACTTCCACTTTCACTCCTTTCGTCACCATCTACGTGAATTTTGAAAGTTAGATGTTAATAACAATTATATTTCTTATATTTCTCTGACGAATACTATGTTTTTATAGTTGAAAGTACTAAAGTAATTTAACATCTTTTTAAATATTGTCTCATCTTTTAAGTAGTTTTGCACATAGTATAAGTTTAACTTTTTAAAGATGAATTAAGCATTTCTATTTATTTATTTACTGAACCTCTTCCGAGTTGCCAATAATTCCGAAAAGCGTTCTTTATCATCATTATAAACATGAGAAGCCAAACATTTATGAGAGCTAAAGAAGCATTTTTGTTGGCACTGATTTTCGGAAACGCTTCAGAGTAGTTTTTCTAGTGTATTAATCTCTTTTTAGGATGGCATTAATTCTCAAGGAAACATTTTCAACGGCGGAGTTGAATTTATACATCTAAGAAAATATTAATTTTAATGCTATTTCCTTTATCATGCTTGTCTGTAAAATATGTTTCTTGAACACGAAAATGTTTCCTTGAGAATTGACGACACCCGTAAAACACGCATTCCTGGTTGAGAAAATTCATTAAGGGGCCTCAGGACTTTTAAAGCTTCAAAATTTTCGAAATTTAAATTTATTTAGATGTTAAACTCCTATCTTTTCTGATAATATAGTTTCCATGAAATTCCCATTAGAACAGAAGTTATGGCTTTTAGAATTATAACCGCTCAATAGCTGAAGCGGCGTTTCCGAAGCTTTGAAGAATTTTTTCGCCAAATGACGTTTTTGGGCATAACGCACAGGATATCTCTAAAATTTCTGAAAATTTTTTTTCATGAAATTTGCAAAACATACTTCATGTTAGTCTGCATAAACTTAACCTAAAATTTTATTTTTTATTGTTCGAAAAAATATTTCTTTTAGGTGATTATACTGTTGAAATTTTCAAAATTTTGCATTAGCTAAATACAACTTTGTATTAAAAATATAAAATGCTTTAAATACAAATTTATTTAGGTTCAGGGTAAGAACTATAATCTAAAGTATGAGTAAGCACCAAAATCTTCATTCTAGTTGCAAAATTTATTTTGTAATCCTGTGCGTAAGCGGTTATACCAATTTTCTGCTTGTCAAATGTCTGACAGTAAATGCTAATTCTGCATCTTGCAATTTTTTAAATTCATGAAATGAAAGCACATACTTATATCTTTCATCCCAATAAAAATTGAATTTAAAAATCATATACAATTTAAGATATTAAATGTTGAAAATGGACTTTTTTCCCCATTTTTTCCAATTTTAAGAGACCCGAAATCCCTTAAGGGGGCAGATCAAGTTGACGGTTAAAAAAAAAAGATTTTTCACAAATTTCAGAATGGATACCTTCAAAAGTTACAAATCCACTGCAAAAAGAATGTTACAAAAATACCAATTAGAAGTTAGGGCTAAAAATATCTTTCATAAAAGCATTTGCTGTAATGTTATAAGCCAACTTTGAAGCCGTTTTTCTAAAAATTGATTTTTTGGTATTGTGTGCACTCATTTAAAAACTAAACATCATAGAACCTTGAAATTATGTATATTCTTAGTTTACATGTGTTAGTATTTTTGTCACAAAAATTATGGATTGAAAAAAATAAGTATACATTTTTTAGCGAAATTTTGTGAATATGATTAGAAAAGCCATTAATTATGCTAAAGAATTTGAATATACTTTCAAATTTAGGTTCAGTGTAAAATATAGTATTATAAGTAACAAAATATGAAACAAACATTATCTGCAGTAGAATTTGTAAATTCGTGCGCACAAAATGCATAATTCAATATTAATATTTTTTCAAAAGCGACTTTTGTCGTTATGATTTAATTACTTAATATTACTAAATATATCTGTATCTGAATATTTTATCAAACCATATGAATGTGTGAAAGTAAAGAAAAAAAAAAATTATTGCGTTTTATGCATTGGTTAAGAAACTACAGAGTTTTTCCGTACTGCTTTAAATGCGGTCATTTTCTAGCAGCACAACGTGATCTGCTCCCTTAATATACAGTAGATTATCCGAAGTAATTGGGACCGACCCTCTTTCGGAAAATCGAAAATTTCGGATAATCGAGAATGCTTCAATTTTAAGATTAAGGAGAAATATATACAATATTTCTTAGTATGGTAACAAGTTCTTAATAAAAATAAATCAATAGCAAAATAGAAATAAATTACCTGAATTTAATTTTGAAATTGAGTACCTTTTACATATATCACAAGGGTTTGAAAAAAATGTTTCGTTTGTCGCAGTTTCAATTGTCTTTGCTTTGAAACTCTATCAGAGAGTTTATAATATTATTAGTTCAACAGTATCAAAGTCTTTCTGCTGTTCCAGCCATGCCAAACCTTTTGAAAAACATTCGAAGGCTTCAGAATTGCTAATTCGTTTTCTTCGTTCCACTCCGCAGCTTATGGGAACTCAAGTTAAATTCAAAGGAACTCTAAGAAAGGGGATCGAAAATAGTTATATGTACCGGTAGTTCGGAAAGGAACGCTTGAACACAAGGAATATGATAGTAAAAAAAACTTTCAAAATGGATTTGCATATAAGGAATGTGATAGTAGAAAAAAAAAAGCTTTGTAAATTGATTTGCGTACATTGAATGTGATAATAGAAAAAAAAGCAGTTTTAAAATTAATTTCAGTTAACCGATAGTTTCGGTTAAAAGAGTTTCGGATAAAAGAGGTCTACTGTACTGTTAAAAACTACCCGGAAACGTTCCCGAAAATCAGTGGTAGCAAAAGGGAACAGTTTTTATAAATCTTCTCATTTATTATATGTAACTAAATTTTATCAGAGTGTTTACATATACTTTAATTCATGTGTTTGGTAAAACTGCGCAAGAAATTCACACAAGTTAGAAGTGTCTAAGTCAGCGTTGTAGTCGTAAAAAACCCAGAGGGTATACGCTAAAGTCATTAACGTTATACCTCAAGTATACACTATAATTTTATTTGGGAAACAGAGGGTATACAGAGCTTTTTAAAAAAATCCAGAAGGTACACAGCGTATACCTCTAGTCTAAGTTTTTTAGCTCTCCCAAAAATTATACTTTTCAGTTAAAAATCCCGGTAACTCCTAAAGTACTAGAGCGATTTCCATAGAAATATTTTTG
The DNA here is from genome assembly GCA_963932465.1 of Maratus speciosus. Lineage (NCBI taxonomy): Eukaryota > Metazoa > Arthropoda > Arachnida > Araneae > Salticidae > Maratus > Maratus speciosus. The sequence continues at coordinate 281,804,623 of OZ010800.1, read as the reverse complement.
GTGGTAGAGTATAAATATAAGATCATATGTGGCAGAAAGTTAAAAAAAAAATTAATTACTTTCATTTTTTAGAAATTTTTTTTTTCTGAAATTTTTTAAAAAATTGCTCTAAAATTACAGTTTTAGTTGAAAAAAAAAAAAAAAAAAAAAAAAAAAAGCTGCCAACCACAAGTCTTGAGCATAATTCAGTGAATATGGATTCCAAATTTCATCAAAATCGGTCGGGTAGTTTTCGAGGAAACGGGTCTTAAAGCTCGGATATTTCCCATAGGATTGCACCCAGTCTTGTCTTCCCTTAAAATCTTCTTTCATCTAATTAAACGGCGAAGTTCCGTTATTTCCAGTGTCACTTCTCAACGTTAATTTAACATAGAAAAGCCTATGGAGAACATAACTTTTTCTTCCCACCTTTTTGTCCCTGATGCCACTCATTTTGAATTTTTTGCTAATTCTAATAATATTATAGATTCAAAGTGTAAAAACATTTGCCTGACGTCAGGGTCAAAACGGATCATAAAATGCCTTTGCATATAGGTGGATTATAATCTAGAGAGTAACATGGGCTAATTTTTATTTACAATATTCAAATATTTTTCTTAATAATTCCAAATTTCGCTTTTTTCACTGAGAATCAACGGACATTTTCTAATAAAATTTAACATTTTCCCTTCATTGTTGTAAATAATTCAAAAGCCATAGTAATAATTTGCCTATTTTTAGTTGAATGATTTTCACGTGAAACATGATACTGAAGAAACAAACAGTTTTATTAAGAATTAAAAAGAAGATGAATATGACGTCATAGTGGGAATAAAAATGGCATTTTCAAGCAGATTTTTTAAGTTCAGATTGTAATTTTTTGACCAAACTACAGCAACCTACATTACTGCACTGGTGAAACATTTTGAATTATACATAGGTAAATTGCATCACACATTGTGATGCGATATCGCACAAATCAAAGCCTGATGATGATACCCTTCATTAATTTTGAAATGTGTTGGTCTGAATGCAGTAGTTATTAAAAAACCTGACATATTAAACAAAAAACTAATTTGCAGAACAAATAAAAAGAACAAAATTTATTTCCTAAATTGTTTAAGCGCGAGAAGGTGAAGATATTAAGATATTTCATTCAATTCGTTCTACATTTAATGTTAAATTTTTGTAACAAATGAGTTAAAACAATTGACCATTAAAAAATAAAAATGAAATTCATACAACATAATACTTTAAACACCTATATACTAAGATTCCGTTCAAATGAAAACGAAATAAATCTTAGACTTTTTCCATTTTTAAGTTGTAAATATTTGTACTGCAGATTTTGCATTATGTTTATGACGACTGTACATAATATGATAAGATACATGCAAAATACAAAACGTTAAAAAAAGTCTAAGATTTATTTCAATTTCATTTGAACGGAATCTAAGTATATAGGTGGCTGAATCCATATCAACTCAGGCAGGGGGTTACCTTCATAGTCTCAGAAGTTTTTGAATTGAACATATGTTAAAATTTAAGAAAAAGTAAGATACTTGTATATTTTCATTTTGCCCAAAAAAATTCCTGGCCCGAGATGACATGCCCGGCACCATTTCTCATTCGCGATTTTCGATAAAAATTTTAAAGTGCTCTATCTCTAGAACAGTGCAAGATATTTTGTTGCGGTTTATTTTATTTTAAAGATAATATTCTTCTGTTTAAAATGATATACCCAATTTTGGAAAATGTATTCAACTTTTCTTGTGGAAGCCTTTTGAATAAAACAAATTTTTTTCAAAAAAAAATTTTTTTTTGGAAATGCCAATCCTAAAAATTTTGATTTTTTTGCTGTTAGTCAATACCATTAGGAACTACCTTCACTGTAAAGGAGAACTTCTACTTTTGAGTTTAACAAATTTTAGAAACATTTAAAAAATTCAGAGAAGTTCACAGGAACTGTATATATACAGTTCCAGTAAAAGTCACTGAATTTTTGCTTATTTGTATCATATTTGTAAGGATAAGCCTACTATATATCCTAAACAAGTTAGAAATTGCAATATCAAATGTGGCAAATGAGGTGCGTGCGTACTATAACTAGTTTTATAAATATTCAGATCTTGGTGCAATAAGTGTTACACTCTTGGGCAAAAAGGGCATGAATACAAAATTTATTATGATTCTACATATTAAATTCAGTAATACGGAAGTAATATGAATTCATCTTAAAAGGACTTAATCGCCATGGCAACCTAGAATCATTACCTATCATGGTATATCATTGAATCAATTATGTATTATAGGATTTTTAAACAGAATGAAGAAAACTTTTATTAATGTCTTTTATGTTTTAATTTGATTTTCATAGCATTTTAAGTGATACATACTTTATTTTCAATACCGAACATAGTAAAACAATCTCAATAACATATATAAATTACACAGCAATACAAATTATATTAATACAAGTTAGAGTTCAGGCAGATGGGCAGACAAATCGAATCCATAAAGACTTTCAACTATGTTGGAAATTGTTAAAAACACATAAATAGGTCGGAATTTGACTTTTAGAAATTTGTGTCAATAGACGGAAGCATACTTGAATACTTTCATACAACCCTGTATTTTACCTACTATCTTTATATACATGCCACTATTTAGCTAATATTTAATTAAGATTAAAACATCCTTAAAACCAGTGAAATCACACTTCCAGAGATCATCATCCATAGACGGCCATGTATCTAATTCTTTGCGTGGACCTGTATATCATTATCTATATTCTCCAAACATATCTTAGTATACTAAATGTAGTTCAGTGTAAAAATGCATAACTCATTTAAAAATCACCTTTAAGCTACTTGCATTAATACTCAGTAAACCCTTAAGATTTCTTTTGTGTAGCCCTGTATATGATCTACAGCATTTATGCACACAGCGTAATATGGAAAAATTTAGTTTAACTTAAAAACTCAATCACAACTAAAAATGCACTTCCAGCAATACCCTTACGATTTCTTTTGTGTAGCCCTGTATATGATTTACAGCCTTTATACACACAACGTAATATGTCAATATTTAATTAAACTTAAAAACTCATATCGCAACTAAAAATGCACTTCCAGCAATCATCGCTAATGTAAAGTATTTCCAATAAGGTAAAGTATCCGAAATCTTTTGTGTGTCCCTGTAAATACCATGCACTTTCTATGACACAGGAAGTAATTTTTTGTAAACCTCTGCAATAAAGTATGTATCACTTCAAATGCTATGAAAATCAAATTAAAACATAAAAGTCATTAATAAAAGTTTTCCTCATTCTATTTAAAAATCCTATAATACATAATTGATTCAATAATATACCATGATAGGCAATGATTCTAGGTTGCCATGGCGATTAAGTCCTTTTCAGATGGATTCATATTACTTCCGTATTACTGAATTTCATATATGGAATTATAGTAAATTTTGTATTCATGCCCTTTTTGCCCAAGAGTGTAACACTTATTGCACCAAGATCTGAATATTTATAAAACTAGTTAATACTATGCACGCACCTCATTTGCCACATTTGATATTGCAATTTCTAACTTGTTTAGGATATATAGTAGGCTTATCCTTACAAATATGATACAAATAAGCAAAAATTCAGTGACTTTTACTGGAACTGTATATATACAGTTCCTGTAAACTTCTCTGAATTTTTTAAATGTTTCTAAAATTTGTTAAACTCAAAAGTGGAAGTTCTCCTTTACAGTGAAGATAGTTCCCAATGGTATTGATCAACAGCAAAAAAATCAAAATTTTTAGGATTGGCATTTTCGAAAAATTTTTTTTTTCAAAAGGTTGCCACGAGAAAAGTTGAATACATTTTCCAAAATTGGGTATATCATTTTAAACAGAAGAATATTATCTTTAAAATAAAAAAAAAACAGCAACAAAATATCTTGCACCGTTCTAGAGATAGAGCACTTTAAAATTTTTATCGAAAATGGCGAATTGGAAATGGTGCCCGGGTTGCCATCTTTGGCGGCCTGTATTTCGGGCCAGGAATTTTTTTTTGGCAAAACCAAAATATACAAGTATCTTATTTTTTATTGAATTTTAACATATGTTCAATTCAAAAACTTCTGAGACTATGAAGGTAAGATTTTTTCTTTGGCTGCCTGAATTGACATGGATCATACCAGGTGTTTAAAGTATTATGTTGTATGAATTTCATTTTTATTTTTTAATGTTCAATTGTTTTAACTTATTTGTTACAAAAATTTAACATTAAATGTAAAACGAATTGAATGAAATATCTTAATATCTGCACCTTCTCGGCCTAAACAATTTAGGAAATAAATTGTTCTTTTAATTTGTTCTGCAAATTAGGTTTTTGTTTCATAATCTATGACTAGGCACGATTGTTCTTTCTTGTTTTTTTTCTGTTTTTTTGTTTGCGTGCGTGTAGCTCGGTCTCGTCGTTTGCGACCCGATCTTGACAACATTCGCAAAGGACACCCAGTTTTGTTTCGAAAGACTTTCGCCCTCAAACTGCCATACTTCTCCATCCATACATTACGACGTGCAAGATCAAGATGTCGCGAACACCGGTTTCTGAGTGACGTGAATTATGATTTCACACTTGCACCGTTTTCATTTCCAAGAATTTGAACGAATTTAATCCGCTTTAAATTTTTATCGCATTGTATGACGCGCGAAGCAAATCCGATTAACATTCAAAACATATCGAAGTTAATTGGAAGCTATCTCATTTATGACTTAGTGCATACATTTTTTTTTTATAGAATTGTATGATTTTCTTAGATTTTCCTTAAAGTTTTCTTTTTTTCCTCACAATAAACTGCAGTCAACATTCTCAATGAAAATCTAACTATGTAGCAAATTAACACCATATATTAATATATTAATTTTAAATGCTAAAAAGGTTGTAAATTAAAATTTTAAAACCAGTAAAAATACGTTTATTTCCACTGTTGACATGTTTTGACTCACCCCGAGTCAATTTCAAAAACAAAGCTATTCTAAATTTACACGGTCTATGACACGCCATCATTCAGTTTTCCACGTATTCTTTCATATTATGCACGTTATTTTTTATTTTACCTGCATGGTTTTTTTTTTTTTTTTTTTCATAATCATTCAGTAGCTCGAGCCATATGTTTGGTAAGTGAAGTGATGCTGCATCGTTACATATTGAGTTTTTTTGCGTTGCAATTTCTATGGTTTCTCTTATAATGGATAGATGGATAGTATAGACTGGAGGGGAAAATTATTTTACTTTTATTGAAATTTATTTGCATGGTTTCTTCTTGATAAAATCTTGCTAGGGCTGTGATTTTTCTATTATATTTAATATCAGCTATATGCTCCTTTTTTCTATACATAAATTTTCTGCTAGTCATACCAATATACTATACTATTCAATATATTCCGAGATTTTTGAGAAATTAAAATATTGTTTTAAACGTTTCAATACCTGCTTAGTAGCAAAACCACCTCCGAAATTGAACAATATCATTTGAGCTAAAAATGGACACAATTTTGAGAATTACTCTAGGGTGTATGAAATACCATTTATAGAGCAGACGGAGCAAATAATTACTATATTGGTATGACTAGCAGGAAATTTATGTATAGAAAAAAGGAGCATATAACTGATATTAAATACAGTAAACTCTCTGTAAGGCGGACTCTGTGTAAGACGAAAATCTGTCTAACTCTGAAAGATTTTCAAGTCCCTGTTAATCCACAGACATAGAGTAAAATTTGTCTAAGGCAGAATATTGTCTACTACGGAAAATTTTTTCGGTCCCCATCGATTCTGCCTTAGACAGAATTTTCTGTATAATAGAAAAACCACAGCCCTAGCAAGATTTTATCAAGAAGAAACCATCCAAATAAATTTCAATCAAAGTAAAATAAATTTCCCCCTCCAGTCTATACTATCCATCCTTTATAAGAGAAACCATAGAGATTGTAACGTGCAAAAACTCAATATGTGACGATGTAGCATCATTTCATTTACCAAAAATATGGCTCGAGCTAGAGGTCTGCACGGGCCGGAATTTCCAGGCCCGGGCCCGGCCCGGCCCGAACGAAAGCTATCTTGGCCCGGCCCGGCCCGGTGTAAAAATTGGAAGTTCGGCCCGAGCCCGGCCCGGCCCGTTTGCATTTTTACAGTCCTCGGCCCGGCCCGGCCCGGCCCGTACAAAAATCAGTGAAAACAGGCCCGGCCCGGCCCGACAGATTCTCTACAAAAAATAAAATCCGTTTTTCTCAACATACAATTACGATTCTTTTAATGAATACTACATACATATTTATGGGAACATTTTGCAGTATATTTTACATTACTATGATGTTCGCAAAACAGAAAACACACAATAGTAAACATTAACGATTACTTACAGTGTTTTAGTCATCGTGTCTACAGACATTTCAAAATGGAAATAAGGATTCATTAAAAGATTAATGTAGTTCATCAGAATAAAGGCTTTAAAATGTAGGTTTTTTTCATAGATAAAAGCAATATATCTTTCTGAAAATACTGTCAAAGTTAGCGTTTTGAATCGAATTTCAGGAAGTGAGGGCACAGGAAAGGAGAGAAACGTACAGTCACGTGACAGAAATCTCTGTTATCTCTGTAAGTAATTTATCAAATATGGAAAAAGCTATTCGTTTCCAAATGCCTTCAATAGGCAGGCCTGTCAATTTTATGCCTTTATAGTTAAAAATTTTGTCAGAAAATGTGTCTGAAAGCTTCGCATTGTTGAGCAGTGAATATGAGAACCACCTTAAGGTATATTTCCAAAGATACTGTTAAGAGAAGTTCATTATCACTATTAATACTACAAAACACAATGACTGTTCTACACATCCTGAGATCGATTAAGACCAGTTCCGTTCCGGCACGAGTCTGCTGAAAAAAAAATTAAACTCGGAATCAGACATCTTGCAACTGTACGATGCCGATCTCTACGATGGACATGTTACATTTCTGTATTGATGTTGTTAAACTCGCATCGGCTCGTGACGCACATCTATACTTCTCGAGAAAATCATATTCATTGAAAATGGCTCGTATTTTATCTGCTTCGCTTAAATTCTTATATCGGGCCGATAGGCCCGATTAATTTTTTTGCCGGCCCGGCCCGTTTATTTTGTCTGTCGGCCCGGTTCGGCCCGTAGAAAAAATTGTCCTAATTCTGCCGGCCCGGCCCGGCCCACGGGCCTCGGGCCAAGCCCGGGCCCGTGCAGACCTCTAGCTCGAGCTACTAATTGATTATAAAAGTAAAACAAACATCCAAGTAAAATAAAAAATAACGTGCATAATATGAAACAATACGTGGAAAACTGAATGATGGCGTGTCATAGATCGTGTAAATTTAGAATAGCTTTATTTGTTTTTAAAAATGACTCGGGGTGAGTCGAAACATGTCAACAGTCGAAATAAACGTATTTTTACTGGTTTTAAAATTTTAATTTACACCTTTTAGCATTTGAAATTAATATAAAAATCTAGCTATTAAAATATTGAAAAAATTTCAGAAAATTATTCATGCTCGTGATTAATAAACTGCAGTCAGCATTTTCAATAAAAACCTAACTATTAAAATATCGAAAATTTTAAGAAAAATCATTTCATATTTTCAAACATTTACGCATAGTACCTGTTAATTGTGAATATGTAGTGGGCGTTCAATTAAAAAATGATAAGTGTGTAATCGTCCTCCACAACACTAAAATATATAAATTTGCTATTTACAGTTCTGTACGTTGCTCAGTAAAAAGGTATTTTTGTAAAGAAAATTATCATACTCTTTATTTTTCATTTTACAGGGTGTCCAAAAAAAGATTCAAATGCGCTTAAATTTTTTACCTGTTGGAGATGTATGTAATGCAAATTGAAAAAGGGCTCAAAATAAGGTAGAAATTAAGATGTCAATAAAATAGTACATACATTCACAATTCTACAATCCATGTAGAATTTTGGCCTCCGTTAATATACCTCGCCAGGGCCTTTCTCTACCTCTTCTATCCATCTCTTCCTGGGTCTACCAACACTCCTTTTCCCTATTAATTTATCATTATATACCTTCTTTGTGCTTCTCTCATCCCCCATTCTGATTAAATAGTCTTGCCATTGCATACTTCTTATTTTAATGGTACTTATGTCCTTTTCGTTATATAGTTGTCAATAAAATAGTCCTGCCATTAATTTTCAAAGAGTTACATTTAAAAAATTATGCAGCCCCTGGGTTCTATAAGATATATTTAGAAACCTTGTCTACATACTCTTCTGACAAGTAAAATTCCGTTCTTCTCTAACCAAAAATTACAGAGTAATGATGTCTTGAATTTTATGAAATTTCTGAGTTTTCGGCACTAAAAACGAACAGACGATTTTTTAAGAGCAGGAAAGCGCCGAAATTTTTAACTAGTAGCAGCATTAGTGGTCTACGAAAAAATTGGAAATTATCCGTCAAGTTATTTGTGGGCCTTCTTTCCTCTTTTGAAGTATGATGTAATTAAAGGGTCGTATAACATTTCTCTTTCTATATTAAGCTTGTTCAAATTATCTCCATCTAAATAGAAAGAAGTAACTCTTTTCCTCCCTCTATCGGCAGCAGTCCTTGATCCTTCGCTCATTTCAAATTCCAATCTTTTGTTTATTTGTTTGTCTAGTTGTTTTGGAGTAGAACAAAAGGAGGGCACTCGCAATGACGTTGAAGAACGAACGAAATGTTACACTCTACTTTAAATAATGGCGCGGGTACCTAAAAATACAGTTTTGATTTGAATCATATTGAACATCTCAGATTGAATGATTTCCTCCTTTCCTTTTTTGGTAACGGATTAAAAAAGAAAATAAAAACAAACAAGAAAAAAACATGCCCGAAGCAGATATTATGAAACTCTCTCCAACACATTCAGAATACGTTTAAAAAAACTTACCTTAACATAAAGTAAACATATTTGGAAAATACATAAAACATCTGAAAACCAAATTTCAGCAGTTACCATCTACAGTCGGAAAAAATATCTGAATTCTTTTATTCAGCTCTGAATATGATCTAAGAATTTGTATATATATATATATATATATTTCATTTGCATACCAAAATAAATTTAGTTCAATTAGGAACCTTAGAGCATTGTTGAAAATTCTTTCAGCAATTTCCGACAGTAAACGGAAATGTATTTTGTAATAATCTATCGAATTTATATTCATTTGGTAATATGCAAAACATTAGTTAAATTTAAAAATGCATACCACAATAGAATGGCTCCGTGCAAAAAGGGCTTCCGTCAACTATACCTAGTTTTGAGAAAAAAAAAAAACAAAACAAACAACATTGCTGTTTTAAGCAATTTCTGCATAGAATATTAAATATTGAGTTGTGTTTAGACAGTGTATGGCAGTGAAACTGAAGCCATTTTTGCATAGAAACATGGGTCCACCCTATAAGAACAAAAATACGTGGTTAACTCAAATTCGCCAATTTGGTGACTGAAGCCCAAAATGCATGTTTGCCCCGGGCGCCAAAAAGGCTAGTTTCGGCCCTATACCAAACCTCCACCAGACCATAACGTAAAGGCATTCTTTTGAGTGCACCTCTAAACGAGCTATTCAATGCTACAAACTTCATTTTCAGTATCGAATGTTGTAAAAATCAATAACATTAATTATACGACAATTGGACTACATTTACGCGAGTTAGAGCACGGGCAGAATGCAAAGCAAACCAAATTCATAAACGCTTTTCAACTATGTTGGAAAGGGAAAAAAACACAGCAGTAAAGCTTCATTTTCAGCAATTGTTGTCCATAGACAGCATGTGTGTGCATTCTTTCGTGCAACCCCTGTCTATGATCTACATATCTCATAATACAATAAAAATATCATCATCATATAATACAAATAAAGTCATCATCAGGATATACTAAAAAATACAAAAACAGTTTTTTGTATATTCCGATGACTCAATGAAAGAGTCGAAACATGCAAAATTAATATTTTTGTGTTTTTATTGAAATGACGTCTTTTAAGCAAATAATTTTATTTTAATATATATTTTGACACTTGTTTGGAATATATACTATTATGGTATAGTTAATGGTGGACGTAATTAAGGCTATTTCACTTATATTTATATTTGCGAATAAAATGAAAGTCAGTCTTAGTTCATGTCATCTTAGGAAAGTACTGTACAATTACGGCTGAAAAAGGCTTCAGTGTGATGTTTTCGAATTATTTAAGACAAGTATACACATAATGAATTATTTAAGAATGATATGATTATAAAAAACGGAAGAAATCGTCTCACGGGAACGGTTTAAACAAAAAATGTACACATTACGGTATAAACGTACAACCTGGCAACCCTTTAACTAAACGAAAACACTCGCGCGCACGTATAACGGTGATTTTAAGTTTAAAAAATCGCGATGTGCCGCAGAATGCGCAATAAAATCTAACTGCACCGCTGGACAAAAACACTATCTGATCACCAGACCCTCGGTTCAAGGCACTTTTGGACTTCGAGCAATGCGGAAATGGCCGATGTGAAAGGTGAGGAAACTCATTCATTTTCATCATTTATTATCATCACGTCGAAGGGCTTTCCCAAAACGAGTCCTCGATTCAAAAACAAAGTTTCTCAGACTTGTTGTTTAGTTGAAATAGTGCCTGGTATACCGAGCTTTCCTCGGCAATTTTTTTAAACATTCATATTGTATTTCAGTAAAGAAAAAATATTTCATTCCTTATTTCTACAGAAGACATATTTTAGTCAGGGGTGTAGTGGAGGGTATACGGGGGTATATGGCGTATACCTTCTGGATTTTTTTAAGAAGCTCCGTATACCCTCTGTTTTTCAAATAAAGCTATAGCGTATACTCTAGGCATGACGTTCATGTCTTTAGAGTATACCCTCTGCCTATAGCGTATACCCTCTGTTTTTTATGACTACAACACTGATTTTAGTAAAGACTAATTTTTATTATATTATTATTTTCTACATAAAAATATAGTTTATTGTTTCTAAAGGTTATAATAACAAATGTTGCCAATTCCTTTTTTGCATTTTTGCGTATTGCATTTTATACAATACATATTCCATCGAATTTCTCTATGCTATTGAGATATGACATTTTTGTTACATATTTCTGCAGTTGTAAAATACCAAATTGATTTACTGTCAAAGTATTCAACACTTTTTTCCAGATAACATTATGAATGGGACGGATTTTTTGTAGGTAAAAATCTTAGAGTTTCGTCTCTTAACCCTGAAAACGACGACGTTGGACATTTCATACATGAAAAGAGTAATATATGGCCTATAATTTTTTTTTTTTTTTTTTTTCCAATCTCGCTTTCGCTAGAGAGTCTTTCATTTGGGACGTGGCTGGGGACCTGGGAATCTTGCTTCCGCAAAAGAGTCGGGGTAGAGTAGAAGAATAAAGGGTTGCGGACGAAGATGGGCCGCTCGCCGCGGCGGTTGACCCCCCCGCCCGCCCCCAACCGCCGCCGAGACTAATAATAAGCTAGAAGTAGCTAGAAGTCATTCGGTAGCTTCATCGCCCCGAGCCCAACCCTTCCCGCTTTTCGGTGTCTTTAATTTGTGTAATTTCCCTTTTAAATTTGTCCGGTTTCAATTTTTGATTTTTTTTTTTTTTTTTTTTCAATCTGGCTTTCGCTAGAGAGTCTTTCATTTGGGACGTGGCTGGGGACCTGGGAATCTTGCTTCCGCAAAAGAGTCGGGGTAGAGTAGAAGAATAAAGGGTTGCGGACGAAGATGGGCCGCTCGCCGCGGCGGTTGACCCCCCCGCCCACCCCCAACCGCGGACGAAGATGGGCCGCTCGCCGCGGCGGTTGGGGGGACAAGGGACCTTAAAATCCTTAAAAATAATTTTTTTTATTTTTTGTAAATTTCACCTAAATATTATTCAAGGGTACATTATATGCATTATGGCATGCATTTAACACAAAAAAAAATTAAAAAAAAAATTATTTTTGAGAAAAAATGGAATTTTACGCGTCGTCTTAGAAATCTTCGAAATGCCCCCTGCGTTCTCCATATCAATGAAAATACCCAATATTTTTTATAAAAGTTTGATTTATATATATAAATAAAATAGAGCATCGAATTTTAAATATTTAAATTTAAAGGTAAAAAAAAAAATAAATAAAAATTTTGAAATTTTTTCGAAAAAATTTCAAAAATTTTCAAATTTTCAATTTTTTTTAAACTTTAAAATTCAAATATATAAAACTTGATGCTCTATTTTATTTATATATATAAAACAGACTTTTATAAAAAATATTGGGGATTTTCATTGATATGGGATGCGCAGGGGGCATTTCGAAGATTTCTAAGACGACGCGTAAAATTCCATTTTTTTCTCAAAAATAAATTTATTTTTTATTTTTTTTGTGCTAAATGCATGCCATAATGCATATAATGTACCCCTGAATAATATTTTAGATAAAATTTACAAAAAATTTAAAAAAATGAAAATTTTTGAAATTTTTTTGGAAAAACTTCAAAATTTTTAATTTTTTTTTTTTTTTTTACCTTTAAATTCCAATATATAAAATTCGATGCTCTATTTTATTTATATATATAAATCAAACTTTTATAAAAAATATTGGGGATTTTCATTGATATGGGACGCGCAGGGGGTATTTCGAAAATTTCCAAGACGACGCGTAAAATTCCATTTTTTTGTCAAAAATAAATTTTTTTTTACATTTTTTTATGATAAATGCATGCCATAATACATATAATGTACCTTTAAATAATATTTAGGATGAAATTTACAAAAAATAAAAAAAAAATTGAAAAACTTTGAAATTTTGAAATTTTTTCGAAAAAATTTCAAAAATTTTCAATTTTTTTTTTTTTTTTACCTTTAAATTGAAATATATAAAATTCGATGCTCTATTTTGTTTATATATATAAACCAAACTTTTATAAAAAGTATTGGGGATTTTCATTGATATGGAAGACGCAGGGGGCATTTCGAAGATTTCTAAGACGACGCGTAAAATTCCATTTTTTTCTCAAAAATAATTTTTTTTTTAAATTTTTTTGTGATAAATGCATGGCATAATGCATATAATGTACCCTTGAATAATATTTAAGGTGAAATTTACAAAAAATAAAAAAAATTATTTTAAGGTCCCTTGTCCCCTTAACCCTGAAAACGACGACGTTGGACATTTCATACATGAAAAGAGTAATATATGGCAGTTTATAGAAAAAACGAAGATGGATTGAAACAGCCACATTGAAGTGAGATGTATTTTTTGAGACGTAATATATTGGTACTGTTACAGAATATTACGGGGTCGCAAAAAACATTTTGCACAACCACTTATGATGATACGAGAAATTAAAGAAGTGAAACGGAGTGCAGATGTCGGAGGAATAAAGCCTTGTCAAACTGCTCTTTAGAGTGCAAGAAAATGCATTTTTCCTGTGACCTATGAAACATTCTCCGTTGTTATAGTTAACTCAAAGCATCTTAGATAATCAGTGTAAAAAACAATCGTCAATTTGTATAATACTGATAAACATGTAGAGCCTTTCACCTACCCACTGTTTAAGTCAAAATGTTTAGTCAGCCAAAAGGAAAAATTTAGGAAAGGTTTTTTTTTTTCAATACTAGGGGGCTCTGCCTCCTACGAAATACCCCTACCTCTCACCAACCCCCGTTCAAACTCCAAAAAAAACAAAAAAAACAAAAAAAAAAAAAAAACATGCTAATTTGATCGGCTTTACAACGATTACGGAAGATTGAATTGTAACTAAAAAACCAGTGTCGATCTCCCTGTATACGGGTTTCCATTCATTTCCCTTTTACTGAGAGATTTTAAGGCCAAATAAGCTGCTGTTAATAGCTGTTTTCTTGTTTGAGTCAAATTAAAAAACTAATGGCACACCGCAAGCTTCTGAAGTATGTGCCTGCAAAAGATGGTTAAATAACTATATAGGTTTTGTTCCTATAAAACTTTTTTAATAGAAATATTTCGACTGTCTTCAACATTATATAACTCTTAACATAATTTTCAGATTTAAAAACGGTCTGCTCCAGCGTGTTTATCGAACTTTTCTGACTAAAACTACGAAATTTCACATTTTTTATATGCAATGGTTTTCTTACTATTTGTCGAGAAAGACTTCCGATCACAAAACATTCATTGACGGAGTGGCGTCAGCATCAGCAGCGTTAGTCCCCCCCCCCTTTTTTTTTAAGAATAGAGATTTTTTATTTTATACTTATTAAAATAGTAAATGTTATCTCTTTTGCAGTTTTGAATTTTAACTTTCATCTTGAGGGCTGTTTATGAAATTATAGAAAATTATCTTTAAATATTCATTGATAAGAGAGATATTTATGACAGAGGAGATAACTTCAATCATTTAACACTTAAATATTATTTATAGAAATGAAAATAAATACAACAAAAACGAAACAAACAGGCGCCAAACATAGATTATGAAACACTATCCAACACAATCGAAGACATATTGTAACCAAACTTCATCTGTTTATACAAGTGAAATGCGATGTCTGAGTAAGCAAGGCTCAACTAGGTGAGGAGGCCTACCCAAGAGCTAAAGCCCTATTAGTCCCACCCATGTCTACGCAAACAATTTGGAAAACTCATATTTAAAAACCCAATTTCTGACATTACCATCTATAGTCTGGAAAATATCCGAATTATTTTGTGAAGCCCTGTATATGATTCACAGATTTGTATATATTTTAAATAGTATGCACAAATTTAGTTTAGTTAGGAAACGTTTAATTCAGACGAAAATTCCTTTTCAGCCTTTTCAATAAACGGAAATGCACTCTAATTTTTTCCTACATCCCTGTTTATAAATAAAAAAAATTGTATATACATCAAGTAATAGGCAAAAAATTAGTTAAATTTAAAAACACATATCACAACTGGATGCAGTCCAAGTTTCTTAACGTGTTTTGCAATCCTTTAAAAATCGGGTTTAAAGGGAATTAAATTGTTATTGATGAGAAATAAGGAGAAATATTCTACCCGATTCTGAAGCCTTTCCACGGCTAGAACTAGCAACAAACTAACCGCTTTTTGGACACAAACTTAGCGAATATGACATTAACGAAACTTTAGATAACCTCTTACCCTTCCCCTCCCCTATCCACTCCCAATAAATTTTGAATTAGTGCATCTATTACGAAAAAAAGAAAAAAAAAACAGCAACAGCAGTCAGGAATTCTGCCTTTCCAGAATTTAGTGTCGTTCTCGATGAGGAAAAGAAAAAAATATTAAGACGTAGAACTCGTCTAATTTCGATGAAAGAAAATATTTATTATAAATTAATGAAATTGTTCTTTCTTAAACTTACAAAAATTAGTTACAATAAAAAATGCATCTTATATTGGTCAGTCTAACTCTCAAACAAATATTATTTTAACGTAAAGGTCATTGCTCTTGTATAAAGGTACTCTAAATTTGTGTAAAACTTTGCGTTTTATCAGTGTGATTACAATTGCGTTATTTTCAAAAGAGGAGCATTTCGAACTGTGAAGAATTTCAAAGCAGCTGGAGTGAAAATGATACACTTCTATAAAACTTATTTCAGTTTTAAGACTTAAAATACACTCTTTTATTTGATATAAAATGACGTCATTTGCATCCACTGAAGAATTCCAGATTAACGATCCAGTCTTAAACAACATCTATTGAAAAGTATGCATATGACGCCCTATAGCTGAATAATAGACAAACCCAGCAATGTCGTAAACTCGACAAAAACAAAAGTCTATCTAATGATTCATATGCTTCATTTGTTTGTAACATTAATATAGATATTTAAAATTAAATATTGTTTATAATAGCTCCATGTTTTATCAGAAATCATTCCTTTATATTTTTTGAAAGTAGCACGTATTTTACTTACAATTTTTCTTTTGAGTTATGAGAAAATTGCAACTAAAAGATATAGTAACTGATTTTTTTTTTTTTTTTTTTTTTTTTTTACTTTCTACAGAAATAGAGTACTTCATTTGCCATCATTTCAGAAATGGGATTAAAAACTACGACAAAAATATCTCAAAATTAAATTGAGATGCAGTTTTGAAACAAACTGCAGTTAAAAGTACCTTTTTTTTCGTATACAAAGGTGTAAAAATTGAAAATGTGCCACACTTAGAAGTTAAGACAATTGCAGTAGAGATTAAGGTTATCGGTATTTAACCGTACAATGATACATCTGCTTCGTTTTATGGCTGGCTTATGTAACAGGACCTTATTTTTTTAGGGACAAAACTTTTTGCTGCGCGAAAGAAATAGCATATCGCGGTTAAAAAGTATAATTATTTTTTTGCACATTTATCGGAGCAGCAAATCGCAGAAATATTTTTTCTCTTTGTGTACTATTATTGGTATAAATGTCATTAACAAATTTAAGGTGCAGCAATTGCAAATTATACAGATAACAAATAGTGAATTTTTGTGGTACATTTTACTAAACAGCTACTCAAATTTACAACCTGCAATTAAACTTCGTACCTAATAAGAACGTCTAAATGTATTATTGGTTGAAAAATTAGATTTTGTTTGGTCACACGAAACTTTCCTGTATACTGCTATCATATGTTACAGTCCAAGAGAAGTCATCGAACATTCAACGCGTTAATGAGAGATATACATTATTTTTTTTCTTATGCGACCCCCCGTATTTGCAAAGAAAAAAAAGCACTGTAGCTTTTTTTCCTGATCTTTGTTTTTATCTGTTCATTGTTCGAAAGTGCAAGAAACGATAAATGTACACTTCGAATGGAGGAAGAAAGCGCGATACGATTTTTTTCTCTCTTACCTTGGTAGCAATAATATCTGGGCGATAAGCAAATTGGAAAACAAGCTGATTATAATGCGTTCGAAATAATCGAAAAGAATTGTTTACCCGAATGCGAAATTGATTGGGTTAAAGATGAAAAAAAGCTTTTTGTTGCTATGTTGAAGTTGTCCAAGGCGACTTTCACCAGCTTAAAAATACAGTCAATCAGTAAATCTATATTATAAAGCATATCGTCTCCGCACATAACTCTGATGTCATTTTGATGATGGCAAAAGCAGACTATTAAATTTTCCCCTTTACTGCATTTAATTTTTTCAATTTTTACACCGTCGAATAGGGGAAAAAAGTACTTTTAAATGCAATTTGTTTCAAAACTGTATTGCAATTTGAAAACTGTTTCGTAATTTATTCACATTTTTGGGGTTTTATAACCTCTTCGGTCCCCGAGTCCCCATACGGGGCCCCCTGTTCTTTTCCTTATAAAAACTAAAATGTTCGATTTTTTTTACATTTTCCACATCACTTCTTAATAGGCGAGTGTTTTTTTGCGTTCAATGCAAACGAATAAATGGCAGCATCTAAGATGATTCCCACATAAAAGAAATGTTATTTTCATCCGAGTTTGCAAAATACCTAAAAATGCCCAAAAGACAGTGAGACCAAGAAAGTGAAAAAATTTCATAAGTATTTAACTTAAATTTTTTTCAATAAAAAATTGAGGATTTGTAGATTGTTTACTTGTTTAAAGCTCTTAAATTTGCGATTGCGTTAATTTTGGTTAATGGTTATTAAAAGGATGATTTTAAGAAGGTTTGTAGTTTTAGATCCATATTTTTGAACCTAAATTACTAAGCGCCTAAAGGACCAATTTCAGAAAAGATATTTTTTCTGTCATTTACGATGTCATTTTGATTGAAAAAAAACCAATGAATAAGCATTTGTATTATTATTTTAGCTTCGAACTGAAGAAGAGGTTAAAATAATTTTCAAGCATGTTTTTTTTTTTTAAATCTATTTTGCAAGCGATTATGAAAGATAAATACGTTTTAACTTAATATAAATAGTTCAACATTTGTTTTCGTCTGATATTACACAACGAAATTAAAACTTCATCAGTAAAATATAAATAAAACTGAAATTTAATGGACATATAATCGAAGTACGCGCTTAAAAAACTGAAATGATCATAACAAAAAGAACTGCTGTAAGTAATCAAATGTTTGCCGATTTCTTCGGCTATTAACTCATACTAAAGTATCACTTTTAATAAATCGCAAAACTTAAATTTGCATGCAAAAGCGATACTTTATAAATAAAAATGATCTTTGGTGCTGTTAGTGGGTGATCTAATATATATAATTATTGTTATAAAACAAATAATTTTCCTTTATATTCTTACAATCCGCGAGGTCCGGGTTGGATCCCCTAGTAAGCATAAAAATGAAAATACACTCGAACCTCGTTATCCGGACACACTAATGACCAGAAAAAAGTGTCGTCATAAGCGGAGTGTCGCGGTAACCGGAGTTGGAGAAAAATATCTTTATAAAATGCTGTATTCTTAATTAATTTAAGACAATTTTAAATTCATAACTGTTCTTGCAGTTTTAAGCTATAAACCACTATTATTAAACAAAATAAACACAAAACAAAATTGAAAATAATAAAAATCAGATTTATGACGACTTGTCTTTTTATTGTTACATGAAATATTGATGAATTAAGGTTTTCTTATCTCTAGATTAGCTTCCTACAATTTTGTTTTCAATATTATACAATGAATTGTAATCAATATTCGTTGCTTCAGAAGGGGATGTTTGATAATTTCTGATTGTTTCAATGCAATGCAATGCTTCGGTTTTAGTCGGATGAAAAACGCCGCGACAAGAAAGCGCCACCAGACCAGAACAAAAAGACAGAGTAGACTGATACATCTATCTGGAGCTTGAGTGGGTGATTCATAGTGTGTGGGTTTATTTATTCAGATAAAGGATTGAAGTAAAATTTATCATTTATCTCAATGTGGGTTTTAGACACTTTTGTGAAAAGTTTGGCCAAGACATTTCTTACCGCTTAATTTACGTGGTTATAAGATGGATTATGAAAAATGGACACTTTTTCTAAACCGTCGGGATATCCGGAGTTAAAAATTATTCAACGACATAAAATCCGGAGTTTATTTACATTAAAATCATATTCAGAAAATCGGGACTTTGAAAAACTGACGTGATAAGTGGAGTGACGTGAAAAACGGGTGTCGGGATAACAAAGCCCGACTGTAGCTTTTTTCCCCAAAAACAATTTTTATAAGCATTCCATGGTCATTTTGAAAATCACGCCTGATTTCATGACTGCAAATACAGGTTTTCCCCCCAAAAATTTCAGCTTCAATACATTCATTTAGCCCCATGAGCACCGAACTCGATTACACATAATTCACTGCTTTTTTTATGCTTGGTTGTAAGTGCAAGCAAGTGAATTTATTGAACATACATAATTTTTGCTTTGTTTCTTTTTTAAGATAGTTTAACTGTTTCATTTTTTCTTTCATGTTGTCCTATCTTTTTAGGATATCTAAATTGATTTCTCAAAGTATAATCGTAAATTAATATGAAACTATTAAGTGAAAAAAACATTTAAAAATATTACATTAGACATTTTTTATTTATAATTTATTTTCTACTTTTTAGCGTTTAAGATGTTCCATTGTTGCAGCCAGTTGGCGTATTTTGCAGATCGTTAATAGCGGATCATTAAATCCATTGTTATTTCAACCCATATACAATTGTACGAGTTACAGAAAAAATTGGGCGATTTATCATCTGTGGCGGGCTAACGGAAAAATTAGGCCAAGCATAGAAATTTTATAAAATGTGGTATTTTCATTGAAATATACTTAAATTACATTCATTAAGACAAAAAAAAAAGTTTCGTGCATGAAAAATACTATTTTATTTGAGAAATAAAATGCATTCGGTCAATGGTGCGCTAACGCACCATTAAATGTAAAATTAATTTTTTAAAAGTTTTTATGGCATTTGTTTTATTATTATTTTATTTACAGAACTTGTAACTTTAATCCATTATAAAAAAACATGATTAATCTCAAGTGGAATAATTATACACTTTCAAAAAGTCGAATTTGTCAATAACCGTTTCAATTTTAAAAGACAAGCGTATTTTGAAAATATCTCAACAGAAAGTTTTCACTCCAATATATTTATTTTATATATGTCTCCAGAACCCTTAAAATAGCAGAAAAATAAAATTAGTGAAAAATATTTGTCACAGTGTTAATAAAAAATTATTTATTGAAATGGTGCATTTACGCACCTTTGGCCAAAAATGGGTTAAAATCAATGTATTAATTTATAATTAAATTCTAAAAATCTAAACCTGTGACTGAACGATCGAGGAAGGATCAGGGCCTACAGTGCCCAACTCTGTTTACTTGACCCTGACCCCCGAGGTGCTAAGCAGCATTCTTAAATTCTAAAATTATTAAAATTCATCGGAAACACACCTGTGAACGTAATTTTTAGAATTCTAGCCTATCAGGAAGTGGTTTAAAAGTAAATTACGAAATTCCATCTTTGCATACAAAAACTAGGTTGAGTTAAAAGAGTGTAAAAGATGTTTCATATTTACGAAAAAGCCTAAAATTCTTACCCGGACTTCTAACTCTAATGTTTATAGACAAGTAGGACACGATTAAGGGGACTTTGGACTCAAACCTTCAAACAATTCAATCTTTGAAAAATATATAGAGAGGAAGTTCGGGTATTATGGAATGGTCGGACAATTTGGAATACTTCAATATCTGGCGAATACTGTGCTGCTGCCGAGCGTATACCTGCCAAACGACTTCTTAGTACCCTCGTGAGGCACTGTGCTTACCTCAGTTTAGATACCTGTTGTTGGAGAAACGCGGTGAAATAAAAACTTATTCTCAATTTTTGCAGTTTCTTTTTTACAGGTTAATTTTATAAAATTCATATTAATTCTAAAATCTCATTGTCAGTGATGTTAACCAAGTTCAGTTATAAAATTGAACAGTCATATTGATTGCTGTGTTAGTTTTTTTCTGTGCTAACTTGTTGGCGAGTGAAAAGGTTATGTTTTTCAAGATAGCGTGTCGGGTAATATGGAATATCAGCTAGCCAACTGTTTCAAGATGAGTCCAGTGAAGACGAAGAATCATTCCAGTCCGACGTATAATTTGAGATGGGCTTTTTGCAAAGGATGTACAGTCGTGGGAAAAAAAAAACGTCAACACCCCCCTACTAACTCTTCAATAAATTATCGTAGACGAAAGTTGCTGGCACCGAACTATTGGAAATAAAGTCTACTTTTAAATGATCTATATAAAATTTGTTTAGGGGGGGGGGGGGTCCATCTACATATTAAAACGAACCTAAACATTTTTTTCAATGGCAATACCCAATTTTAACGAGATATTTCCAATCTTTGGTTCAAACTATGTCTAGACACCAAATTTCAAGTCATTTGAATGATAAGTTTTTGAATTATAAACATTCAAAATTTAGTGCTTCTAATGTTAAATTAAAATTTTCATATTTTTATTTATAACATCTGAAATTATGATCCTAACGTTTTAATTTTTTGTGTAGCAATAATACTAATATATCCAAACATAAATACGTTGAATTTGCAATTTTTATAATTTTCTGATCGGAATTATGAAATTAATATTCGAAAAAATTTTGAATTGTAACCTACAATTGTTTTGATGGATTCAGATTTATTAAGTCCTGCTTTATGGAAATCCAAAATTTCACATTTTTCTTCCAAATAGTTTTCAAATTATGCTTAAAAAACGATAAAATGATGGTTTAAGGGGCAGTCTATGATAAAAGTGAGTAGATATTTTGAAATTTCTTCTGCTATCCTGTTATCTAACAGGCTTCATTGACGGTGCCTTGATCAACAAGGGAGCTCTCTCTGTTAACAATCGAGTACCGAGCTTCAACTTGGATACAGCCCTTAAAATACGCTCGTTTTAAAATAATTAATTTCTCGGAAACTTATGGCACGAATTGCATATAAATTTGTTTTTAGGCTAATTGAAGGGTGTAGAGTTCATTTATGCTGTCAGAATTGTATACTGCTATTAAAAAAATAAAGTTGTGGTTCGTTTTAATATGTAATTGCTCCCTAAGCAAAATTTATATACATCATTTAAAAGTAGACTTTATTTCCAATCATTCGGTGCCAGTACCTTTCGTCTACGATGATTTGTTGAGGAGTTAGTAGGGGGTGTTTACTTTTTTCCCCACGACTGTACATAGTGTTGCCCTGTGTCCTGCGTAATTCGGGCTCCAAATTACTCGAACACCAGCATTTTAAAGTAATTTTCTTACCTTATCTAATGGAAGAATTATCCGCCATTAAAGATGGCGAAATAAACAGTAAGAAATTAGTGATGTCCAGAGAATTTGGATCCTGATTTACGCGGAACACCTTACGCGGCAACACGAGTTGTACAGTCGTGGAAAAAAAAAGTAAACACCCCGTACTAGCTCCTCAACAAATTATCTTAGAAGAAAGTTACTGGTACCGAACGATTGGAAATAAAGTCTATTTTTAAATGATGTATATAAAATTTGCTTAGGGGGCCATCTACATATTAAAACGAGCCATAACTTTGTTTTTTTCAATAACAGTATACAATTCTGACAGCATAGATGAACTCTACACCCTTCAATTAGCCTAAAAACAAATTTTTATGCAATTCGTACGATAAGCTTCCGAGAAATTATTTTAAAACCAGCGTATTTTAAAGGCTGTATCCAAATTGAAGTTCGGTACTCGATTGTTAACCGAGAGAGTTCTTGATCAAGGCACCTTAAGCAGTCAATGAACCCTGCTAGAATACAGGACAGCAGAAGAAATTTCAAAATATTTAGTCACTTCTATCATAGACGGCCCCTTAAACCATCATTTTGCCGTTTTTTAGGCATAATTTGAAAACTAATTGGAAGAAAAATGTGAAATTTGGGATTTTCATAAAGCATGACTTAATAAATCTAAATCCATCAAAAAAATTGTAGGTTGCAATTCATAATTTTTTCGAATATTAATTTCATAATTCATAATTCATATCCTAAAATTATAAAAATTGCAAATTCAACGTATTTATGTTTGGGTATATTAGTATTATTGCCTCACAAAAAATTAGCTCATTAGAAGCATAATTTCAGGAGATATAATATATTAAAAATATGATATTAAAAATATGAAAATGTAATTTAACGTTAGAAGCACTAAATTTTGAATGTTTATAATTCAAAAACTTATCATTCAAATGACTTGAAATTGGGTGGCTAAGCATAGTTTGAACCGAAGATTTGAAATATCTCGTTAAAATTGGGTATTGCCATTGAAAAAAAAAAATGAAGTTTGGATTCGTTGTAATATGTAGATGGCCTCCTAAGCAAATTTTATATACATCATTTAAAAGTAGACATTATTTCCAATCATTCGGTACGAGTAACTTTTGTCTACGATCATTTGTTGAGGAGTTAGTAGGGGATGTTTACTTTTTTTTTTTCCACGACTGTACACCAGATGAGGAAGATGCAGTGTGTCTGTTTTGCAATGGAAAATATTCAGAGAATGGAAGAGTGGATATAATGCCTGATGAGGGCTCGCTCATGTGGACAGGTGGGGCCGAAGCAATAGGCTACATTTGTGTTATTGTAAAAATTAAAGCATTTTTTCAAAGAATCTGATGATTTATGATGATGTACGTTTACTTATTAACTAATTTTTGTCATTTTTTGCAAATCGTGGTTTTTCTTGCAATTTTAATATCCTTTATAATTCTATTCCATATTATCCGACTGGTTGCCAATATCCGAAAAATAACTTTTTTATAAAGCTAAATATTTATAAGCATTTTTTTTCTTCCACTTTAAACGCATTAAAAAGGTGTTCAGAAATAGTCAAAGTTTGTTCTTAATTAACTTTTAATCAATCTCAATTTTTTATGTTGACTGCAAATAAAAATTTAAATGGTACTCCATAATACCCGAACTTCCTCTATATATTAAAGAGTAATAATTTCTGAACACTTTAAATCAAAATAAATGACACCTCTTAATAGTTTTTAAATAACTTTAACCTATTATTAAGCGCCATTGTTCCCATTTTGGGAACATTACTCAAGCATGTTTTTCTAAAACTAGGGAGCTCAGCCCCCTACGAGTTACGCTCGACAATCCCCGTTCAGACACCCTAGATTCTAAAAGCAGGCTAATTTGATCGGCTTTAAAAGACTGAATTATAATTTAAGATAACAGTGGCGATCTCTCTGTAAACGGGTTTCCATTCGTTTTCCTTTCATTGGGAATTTTTAAGACGAAATCAGCTGCTGTTACGAGATACAATGGCTGTTTTCGTCTTTGATAAAAAAAAAAATTACTTAAAAATGAGAAAATAAATTAATGTAGAACGAATTAAGTAAACAGTCATTGTCTCCCGATATTTTTTAACAACGCTATAAGAAAATTCTTTTAAATAAGTCATTTTAAATGTATCGTTTTAAATCTGACGTAATTTTCACCAAAGTTTTCTTTTTCTTATTAATATTAACGAGAAAATACTTTTGTTGTTAGAAAGGAAATATTTCCGCTGTCTTAGAATTCACAACAATAGTTGAAAAGATTATCTCAAAATATAAAAATTAATGTCTCGCGCAAATATATTTTTTAATTTAAACTGTTTTGCATTATTATTTGGCCATTTTAAATATGATGTAATTTCTTCCATTTACTTTTGACGCATAATAATGAATTTATTTTAAAATTTTCTTTCTCTTTTAAATTTCAAGTGTAAGTATAGCTCTTAGACGTAATTTTCAATATTTTCCTGCTTTTAACACGTAATCATTTAATTCTAATTTTAAAGTTTTTTTCCCCTAATAGCCACGTGTAAATAAATTTTTAATTTGAAGGAAATATTATTCTTTACCCTGTTTTAAAAATGGCAACAATTTAAAATAATACCTTTTTCTAAAATATGTAAAAAATCTCTCTCGAAAATGCTGAAAATTTGAATTTGAAATGGAAATAAAACCTTAAAAAATGAATCAAATAATAAAAAAAATAAATGCAGTCTGCACACCGGAAACTGATCGATTGAACTTAAAATGTTTGATTTTTTATCAATGAAAATGCCTCGTTTTCTTTTAAATATGACATCAATTTCACCGATAGAATCATTTATTTACAGAAAATTCTCCTTTATTTCAATAGATAAATCAGTAAATATTACGTAATTTTAATTAAATTTGTAAAAATTTTTGGTTCTTTAGTTTTGTTCACTTTCCTTGGCATGAATACCATTGATGTGAACCATTGGAATGTAACGTTAGTGAAAATGATTTATCGCAATAAAATATCTCAATTTAGAGATTTAAAATGCCAAATTAAAATTTTATGAACCACAGTACATCCATATGAGTCCTTTGCACTGAAGTCTTGGAGATTATTTGCCGGCAATCCTTTGATTAATTTTTTATTAACTGCAATTTTTAATCAATGTATTTTAACGAAATGTCAGTGTACTTTGTCAAAAGCTTGTTCAAAAACCTTTCGAATGATATCTCATTCATCACTGTGTGTTTTTGTATGCGTATAGGGGAAAAAAATATTGATATCAGAAATAATTTATATGTTTAATGAAACGCTTTCTTTTAATTTTGACGTGATTGTCATTTCTTTATATTTTCGGCTTTACAGCTTGATTATTGTTAAAGAAGGAAATTTTTAATCTGGTTTAAAATAGTACCATAAAAAATAACCCTAATAAAATACTACTTGGTATACTTCGACAACGACGCTTTGAAAGAGTGTGGGTACATGCTAGTCATATACAAATTTTGCAAACTTTCCAATATTAATGGTATATTTTATAACTACGCGACAGAATTGAAGCAGGGGAGCTGTGGGATGAATGGGACATTCTCAATATCAGGCAACGAACTTTTTTTTTTTTTTTTTAGTTGCTTTACATCCTCATATATGGCACTACCATAGTGTTCTTTAGAACCAAAAGCAAAATCGCATGGCTGTTTTTATTGTTTTGCAAAGTTGCATTTTCTGAAATTCTGCTTAAAAAGTAACATTTTTTACATTTGAAATTGTCAAATATTTTACACAATATAAACAAATAAGATATGTCGTAGATATTTATTTGAAGGTTCAATATTGGTAATTAAAATGAATTAATATTAACCAATGTGACAAAATAATTTCTGAGGCATAATGGCGGACAATTGAATCTATGTATTATAGGAATGATTGAGACATTTTCAAAGGGTATGAATCGGATAGCTTCATTCATCCCTAGACGTTAAAACATTTATTTATTAACTAAAAAATATTATATAAGTTTATAAATTAATGATATATGTTAATTATTAGTATTAAATAATACTCGTATTATATAGGTTGTTTATTATTAAAAATGATATTGAATCTTAATTATTGTATTGTAATAAAGGCTAAATAGTTTATCAAAAAATTGCTATGAAACTTTATCAAAATAGATAAAATTGTTAAAAGTAGTAGGGGAGATGGGGGCACATGTGAACAGTTCGCATAAATATAGCTTTTTCTCATAACTGGATTAATTTCTATAAACAAAAACTACTTAATATAGTAAACAGAACTTTTTTTTACACATGGTAATTTTTTTTTAATCACTTGTATAGTTTTTCTTACATATTTTAATAGTTTTATAAATTCAAAGAATTGTTCACATGTGCCCCATCAGCGGGGTAGTTGTGAACACACGCGGGGCACATGTGAACACAAGGAAAAAATATCCTTTAACATGCTTTTTATTCTGTTATTCATTTGTAATCGTGATCATTAGTTATATTACCTTTTAAATTCACCACAAAGAAAAAAATATGTATACATTTCTCTAGTTTCTGGGTGATATGTTTAAGCAAAAGATTATAAAATGAAAATAAGTAGATTTGGGGGGGAAGAGGCTTAGATGATTCATTAAGTATTGTTCCAATAAAATAAAAAAATAAAGAAGGAATTGAAATTAAAACTTTTAAATTTTGTTAAAGGGTTTTTTTAGGGGGGGATTTTAGGGAGGGGGCATTTACATACTATTTATCAGAAATCTGCGAAATACGAAATATTCTCACTCCTGTATTTGCCTTATTTACTTGTAAATTATAGATAAAGAAGGGTTAAAAAATCTCGCCTATAACCTCCCCCCCCCCCACACACACACAACTTCTTTTGCTTTTGAAAGAAGGGTGGGTGGTTACAATCGGGGTTTTACGGTAGTTTCAGTTTAAAAATTTTACTTTTTAAAAATATTACTGGTATCTATCTCCATTCAAAGCATCATATACATAACTGTTTTAGAGATGGAAGTAAGCCATCATTGCAAGGTTAGAACAAATGTAATAGAAAAATTTGCAAAGTTGTTCAAGGTAATACTTTTGTATTAACAATGCATAAAAAATATTGTTGTAAACCGTTTAGTAAAATAATATATAACACTTATTGCATTTTAGAAAACATTAAATTTATTTAATATACAATTGAACGTAAACGAGCTTGTTGCTCTTTATGCATTTGCTGAAAGATGTGTTTGTGGAAGTTTCAATACAAAATCAACTTTGTGTGAGGAAAATATCTTCTATTTCAGGAAATTGTAGATAATGGAACTGGCATTATTTCTCATTAAGTTAACTGAAAGAAACAGCATCACAGAATGATTATTGGGGCACTTATGAACTGTTCATATCTGCCCCAACTAGTCTGTTCACAAGTGCCCCACATTGCTGCTTCTGTTAAATTGATAAATCATTAATATTTCTCAATTTTAGAACAAAAAGGACTGTATCAAAAATGTTTATTATTATTCATAGTATATGTTAAAACACTCAAATTCAAATAAATGAATGAATAAATAAAGTTATTCGCTTATCAACTTGGAACAAAGATTTTACTTTTGAGATCTAAAAACAGTGTTTTGTCTGCAGAGGACAAACAAAATGTCATAGAGCTTCAAAAAATTTTTACCATAATGTCTACAGGTGCTATCATCTTTAGTAATTTTTTTCAAATAAAAAAACTTACAATAACTATCAAAAAATTGCGATGTTCACATGTGCCCGTGTTCACATGTGCCCCCATCTCCCCTATATGTTTATTGATCAACTGGGGTAAATTATATTGGATTTCGAACTTGTACTTAAATAAATCCCCACTCGTACTTCCCCCAACACTTTTGTTTGTGCATGTTATCTAAGATACATTTAATTCATATTAATTAATAAGTTGTGAATGAAATATATTAGCTATGCCGTATTTTAAAAACGTTTTTCACTTTCATTTCATATCTAAAATGTCTCGTAAGTGGGAAAAGGGAACAGACAGTTGAAGTTTGCATTACAAGTTAAAACTGCAATAAAAGAAGTGATTAGCAACGCTGAGATAATAGCCATATTATAAGATCATATATTAGAAATATAATTACATACAAGTTTATAATTATAAATTTTAACTAGGTAACATTAAATACAAGGAGAAAAATATTTGTGCTCCATCTATCCCTATTAGTGTCCCATTCATCCCTGCTATAGGGATGATTGGGACAGAGAGTAACTTTTTTTAATTTTATAATATTTTACTGTATAATAACAATCTAGACTAAATATTGTGCATAGATGTAGCCAAATACCTAATGTATGAAATAAGTTATTATCAATATTGCAATATCACAAGTATTAAAAATAAATATTTTTGTAAAAATGTCCCTTTCATCCCCCATCTCCCCTATACGAAATATTTTGTTAAGACTTGGTCCAGCGAGAAAGTGTACCTAGGACCATGGTAAGCTCTGATAAAATTCAATGTGACTATAGAAAAAGACTGGACAAACCACAACAAACAGTTTTTGTACAGGAAACTAAAACCTCAATCCAGTTATTTAGTCAAGAACAGGGACATAGAGACTGCGGACCCCGGTAGCAATTCGAATGCGGACCCCTTCTTCTCACATCATAAACATAATATAAAATCTGCTAAGACGGAATTGCAAACGTTCAGTAAATATACCGCTTAAGACAGGTTGTTCCATTTATAGAAGATATAACTGCATAATATTCTTTTTGCGGGGCCATGAAAAACTTCCATTTAAAGCGGGGTTCCGTTATAAACAGGTTTAACGGTATTAGAAAATAAATTTCCTGGATAGTATTTAAAAAAAATGTACTATATTTGCTTACAATTTCATTATTTTTTCTTTTACAGTATTACCGTCCATGATTTCATCTAAAGATTTTAAATTGAAAATATAGCTAAATTTAAATTTATTTCATCAATATTTTGAAGGAAAAAGTTAAAAGTATGAAAGAAATAAAATGTAATACATCAACATGTTTAATTTTATTATTTGTTAGTTATCGTAACTTAAAAGTTATGTGAAAAAGCACGATTATACTTTTTTGCTGTTTTATTTTAAGAACCAGGACCGAAGACGGGCTTCTTAAGAGAGCCGGGTACCGGTAATTTGTACCGGTTCTACCCACCTCTGTACGGGCCTGGTTAAACATCCAGGGTGTCTCACTGGAATTTTAAATTGGATTTTTGTTCATGGTAATAATGAAGATATTTCAACAAAATATGAAACAGACTGGTTTTGTGTGAAATGCAAGAATATCACGAGAAATAGTAGAAGTGGTCGCTTACTTTGTTTTCTCGATTACAAAACTGAGGACATGCCCATACTCACACGTACGGTCCCATGCCCTGATAAGAAAGTGAAAACAGAAAGAAGGAGATCAACACATCGTTTCTTCTGGAACCGAAACTTTTATCATGAGAAACGCGATAAAAAAAAGAGGACTACTATTTACAGAATATAACCACATTCCGGGAAGTTATTTCTCGAATGTAGCTTTCCACAATCGTGATTGTTTAAGGATTCCTAATAAGATTCGGTGTGGTGGAGCCCCGTGAGACCAAAATATCACTTTCGGAAGATTTCGAATCTTCTATACTTTTAACGGCGTTAGGAT
Organism: Maratus speciosus; assembly: GCA_963932465.1. Classification (NCBI taxonomy): domain Eukaryota; kingdom Metazoa; phylum Arthropoda; class Arachnida; order Araneae; family Salticidae; genus Maratus; species Maratus speciosus. The sequence continues at coordinate 281,774,701 of OZ010800.1, read as the reverse complement.
GAAAATTTACTCCCATGTCTACACAATATTCCTCCCCTGGAAGAATAATAATCTCAGCGGGAGAAATGAATTAGTTCTTAAGCCCAAGGGAAACATTCTCTCATCCGAAAAAAATCCGATTTTCTACTTATTGATGACTGAGATTAAATCATTGGATTTCCTACAGTGTAATGCTCCATGATCCTTTGGGGGGGGGGGGGGGGTGTCCCTCGCGTGTCTCTCCTTGAATTTATCGCCGAGTGAAGTTGTTTCGTCGTAATTTAAAAAACTAATTTTTCACGTAACTTAAAAAATTAGACACTTGAAAGTGGGAAAATATTCTTGGTGCAATAAAACAGATTTATTCAAATGCAGGGTCAGATTAAGGCATGAACACACGAGGCACTGCCCCAGGACCCCTACATTTAGGGACCCCAAATCTTCAGACAAAGTTTTGAAAAGTTGCCGTTGAACTTCATTATTTATATAGCTTTATGTTGCAATTTAACAATAAGGTATTAATAGGAGATCATTAAAATTAAAGCCTAAAAAAGTTTCTAGCTATTGTTATATTTAGTATCTATCTAACGGCGTTCTCATTTTTAATACTTTTCAGCATAGTTGAAGAGGGTTTATGAATTCGGTGTGCGTGTGTCCGAGCTCTAACTCGCGTAAGCATACTTTGATTGCTATGTAACTTATATACGTTATTGAGATTCACTATGGCATATTCGGTATTGAAAATGAAGTGTGTAGCATTTAACTTTCCTTTACAGGGCACTCAAAAGAATTCCATTACATTATGGTCAATGGAGAAAAATCCTTTGTGGTGTATTTTAATGGTCTTACACTATTTGAAACATTATGAAATTTATATACATCATTGAGGTAGACTACAAAATGGTTACCACACTACTACAAAATATGTTATGTGTAGCACATACAGTCAGGGCTTAATTTACGCCGGAGCCCACCGGAGCTCAACTCCGGTACTTCTCTCTTTTTAGAGAATATTTAAATATTGGTCGGAATTCACCGGAGCTCATAAATACCTAGCTCAGGAGCCCAGTGCTACATACTTCTACATACTTCTGCTAGTACTTCCGAAAAACCGAAGTCTAAATTACTCTTTCCTTTCCTTCCCATCTCAGAGGTTTTGCATTATTTTTTTTTAATCAAAACATTTATATATATCTTAATGTGTTGGACGGGTCCAATCGAAATACTCAATGCCAGAGGACACGAGTTGTGACGGCATCACTAATCGGCCGACTTCTCACTAGTGTCGGGATTCACATCGGAAAATTTTGAATAACAATTTTCTTTTATTTTATTTGTGAAATATCTATCATCTTATAAAACAATAACTATTTAAACTTACTGGTAACAATTCGGAATCCCTAAATAAAAATTTGCCCAGATGCGGTTTGCCACAGTGTGGCCTAGTCTGACTGATTTTTTATTGGTTTGCCAAATTCTCACCAGTAAATTTAAATAGTTATTGTTCTATAAGATGATAGATATTCTGCAAATAATAATAATAAAAAAACTGCTGTTCAAAATTTTCCGGTGTGAATTCCAACACTAGTGAGAAGTCTGTCGATTAGTGATAACGTCACAACTTGTGTCCTCTGTCTGGCCTTGAGTATTTTCGATGTCAGCGGTCGCACACATAGGAGATGGAGATGAAACAGACTAATTTTTTTATATCTGTTTCTAGGCTTGGGCTGGCTTGAGCTCAGTCTGTCTTACATTCCAAAATTTTATTTATTCATGTATAGAAAAAAAATCATCCTTAAAAATTGCATATTCCATGCTATTTCAAATCATTTTAATGTTATTTTGATCAGAATGACGGGAAAACAGAAATCGTGTTTTTCTATTTTTTGATGTTTGCAAATTTTTGTCTGGCATTGATGGCGGTGGCGAGTTGATGCGGCGCCACTCAAGAGAGTGAAAAATGATTTGCTTTCAGTTCGATTTTCTTTTGTGACAGTAGGATAAATTTTAATTGGATCCATTTTTTTTTTTTTTTTTTTTTTTTTTTTTTTTTTTTTTTTTAGATATCTAAGCTGAAAAGAATATTTTCTGTTTTTAGTCAATGAGCATCAGCTTGAAGTTTTGTTTGAGTTTTTTATTCTTCTGTTGTGTACGAGTTTAAAAATCACGTTAGTGGTTTTTCTATTTGTTTTGTATCATGAACGCTGTCCATGCTAAGGTTTCTGCTCTGCACATTTACGAAATCACTTTCATTTGTGAGCAGATATAATTGCCATGTATTGTTTTTCTGACAGAAAGCAATTGGGCAGTGTTTCCCCTTTTCTATAAAAACTTCGAATCTCTCCAATAACGGTGTCAAATTTTTAATTTAATCTGATCTGATTTTCAGGGACACACCACAAAAGATTATTATGCGGAAGGAATCTATTATAATTAAAATACATATAAAATGCACAAATAATTGTAAAAAAGTTACTTTCAGGTGCATACATATAACAAATATATTTAAAATGCATCAAAAATACCTTAAAAGACATTAGAAAAACCCAGAACGTTTTCAGGCATTACAAGGCCGTCATCAATGGGATTTGAATGTTATTTTTTTTACACTTATTCGAGAATTGTCCAGAGGAAAACGTTGTAATTTAAAGATTGTACGTCAGATGAGATGCCAGATAAAGTTATTCAATTTTTTAACAAAACGAGCTTTCATCTATTATGCAGCAAATCTCTCTATACTCCATAGATATCGTATGATAGTGCGTCGTTATAAGCTGTATCTTTATTGGGAATTATTTTAATTGATTCTCTTAGAATGGCTTCCTGATAATTATTTGTACGAAAGATAATTTTCGATTTATTAAAATCTACTTTTATAGGTTGAGTTAGAGCTAATCTTGGTAATGCAGCATGGGGTATATTTAATCTGAGATCTGCTTCATGTCCTTTAATTCTATCACGAAATTTTCTCATCGTCATACCAACAGAAATAATCTATACAGAATCTATTATAGTTTAAAATATGTGGGGCATTCTCACAATCTTTTGACCTTTATGTCCCTGAGTAATAATTTTTATTTTAATACATTTTTTTGTGTTTTCTTTTTTTTTGTTCTTATTTCATATACTGTTTAACATCCCATTGCATGATTGCATAACAATATTAACGAGATAAATAAGTTTTGGACGATGTTGGGGGTCCAAATACAGGAAAACTCTTATACCATCCCGTGTCCCTGATGTTGATTAAGTTTGGGGGTGTCTGTATAAAATTGTTTCAATAAAAGTAATTCGATGTAATTTTTTTCCAAAACTGGGACACTTGTTTTATATAAATATGTAGCAAAAAATTAACCTGCACACACTTTTACGGTTGATATTATTTTTTGAACTCTGTCCCTGGGTTTTCCATCCTTACCGTCCTTCTTGCTGAACTTATACAGAAAATCACTTCAGATGCAGCCACAGAATTTTTTTCAAGTTTTTTCTCATGCAGAAGCATGCTAGAGAAAGAATGTCTAAAATTCTTTGACAGGAAATTTGCTGCAGAATTTAAATCAGCATTTAAATATCAATTTCAAGATCGTGACTTTATTGGTAGTCTTACCGTTCCCAAAGTTTATTCCTGCGCTTTTCGAGGTAAATAAATATAAAAAAAATGTAATTTAATCCAATGTTAATTGTTTCTAAAAATCAATGAACATTGTGGCTATCACTTAGTCTTAACATGATTTTCCTATAAATAGGTGGTAATTTTCCTTACCGTTCCATCCTTACCGTCCCTTTTTTTACCCATTTCGCCCCTTTTTTCCCTAAACCGTTCCCTTTTTTTTTTACCTTACCGTCCCTTCTTTAACACCCCTTTAAGACGATATTATACAAAAATTCTGTATTAAAAGTACTACATTTTTATTATTTCTTATTCGAATGTCCTGTATATACTATGCAAATTCATTATAAGTAAAAATTTAGAAGAAAATAAAAAGTTAGTGGTAAAATGGTAAGGAAAATTAAACTCGCAAGTTTAACTTAAATCTCAGTTAAATAAAAAAAATTTCGCTGCTGACCCTTTTTTCTTTATTTTGAATCATTAAGGCATTCGTCTATCAGATTAAAATGTTATTTTAGCAAGTTTAATTTTGTCAGATTTTTATTCCCGAAAGTCAAAAGATTGTGAGAATGCCTCACGTACCTTTCATAGGAAATTGAAGAACGCTGTTCGATTCTTCAGCATAGAAATATTAATTTCTGTAAATTTCATTCATTTTTTCATAAAAATGCATAGCTGCGAACTATTCCTTTTTTGTGTTAACACTATTTTCGAAACATAATCCTTACCATACTTAATTACAGAATTCAACATTAAAATTAGATAAAAAAAGCAAAAATTTCTATACGGAAGGAGTGATAACTAAAAAGTGGAGTAGTTGACAGCTAAGCATGTGCTGATACATATTTAAAAATTTTATTTTGCTGAAGAAAAAAAAAATGCTGTAAATTTTGCAAATAATGTATGAAATATAAATATGCAGATTGGAGTGACGGGGGAGGGGGAGGGCATGCTACGGTAGTTTTAGAAATTAAGCCCTGCTTACAGTTCGTTTACAGAGGCCCTCTAAAGAATTCCTTTATATTAAAATCTTTGGGGAAAATCGTTTGCGGTGTATTTAAATGAACAAGCACTAATTGAAACATTCCGAAATTTATATACATTATTGAAGTGAAATACAAAATAGTTACTACACTACTACAGAATATGTTATGTGTAGCATTTAGAGTGCGTTTACAGGGGCACTCTAAAGAATACCGTTATATTAAGATCTATGGGGAAAATTGTTTGCGGTATATTTTAATGATGTTATACAGTTAAAATAATAATGAAATTGATATGAATTTAGGATATGCAGTAAAGCATTCTTCTGTAAAATATGGAGTACAAAGCATTCATGCATTAGTAGTATTAAAACATTAGTCCAAAGCATGGTCTACGGAGGAAAAACTGCTATCAGCTTATTTTAATTATGTTGCACTATTTCAAACATGATGAAATTCATATCCAGTGGTGTAGTCGTAAAAAAAACAGAGGGTATACGTTTTAAGAAGAGGGTATACGCTCAAGGCAGAGGATATATCCTAGTGTATATATACTATAGCTTTCTTAAGAAACAGAGGGTATACGGTGTTCTTTAAAAAAAATCCAGAGGGTATACGGCGTATACCCTCCACTATATCCCTGTTCATATCCACAGTTGGGTTTACAATGAGATGCTTGCTGTAGAATATGATGTGCATCGAATTTCCCGTTTATTTACACGGACACACAAAAATTCTCTGTATCCGAAGTATTGACAATTAGGGATAATTGCTGAAAATTCGTTTTTAATTATGGTGTGCGATTTTAAGTTTACTAACTACTATCTAAATTTTTGCATACTACGTGGCTTGCAAAAATGCTATAGATCATATACAGGGTTACAGAAAACTCGTAAGTATTACGTAGTATGAGCGTGAATTGTTTAAAGGTAGTTTCTAACCGAGTCATACATTTTCAAATTGAACTATATTTAGTATACTAAGACATGTTTGTAGAATATAAATAACATGATATACAGGTGTATGCAAAGAATTGAATTCATGGCCGCCTGTGAATTAATTCCCAGACGTGTGATCTCAGCAGTTTTAAGCGTGTTTTTCAACGAATTAAATTTGAGATTAATATGTGATGTGTATGTAAATATTTGGGTAATATTCAGGGCTGTAGAAAATAATTCAATTACAATTGCGTTTATTGGTAGAAATTGCTGAAGGTGAATTTTGAACTGTGTTATGCTTTTTCTTGCTAAACTAAATTTTAGAATATTATTATGTAGAATACATGAAAATTTATATATCATATACAGGGCTGCACTAAAGAACGAGTACTTTTCCGGCTATGGACGGTAATTTATGAAATCTGGTTTACAAATGTGTTATTCGTTTTCTAAAATGTTTACATAGGTATCTTCTTTAATCTATTAAACGGAGAAGTTTTTTTAAAGTGCTCTGGAAGTGTTGGAAAGTGTTTCATAGTCTATGCTTGATGCATGATTTTTCTTTGTTTTTTCTTTTTTCTTCTCAACAATGCGAATCTTTCTGAAGCATCCATAATTTTTTATGCGTAATTATATGAAATTTGCAGATTTACTCTAAGGGCCACTAAGTTGAAAACAAGTGTGATGGTACATCCTGAGCTATAATTTATTCCCCGCCAAACACAAACTTTTTCTGACTATCGTAAATCGGCCCAAAATGTCACTGAGAGTAAATTTTCTAATATATACTTTGCTTTATAGAAAAATGGAAAACGCGATTCCAATTTTCGGTATCTAATTAAAAATACCCGCAAATTTCGTGTACTTACGAAAACAAACTGGCTTCATGAATGTGCGAAAATATAACAAGTTCGAATTTGGGCCACAAGTGATAACATGCATAAAAATTCTTTTACTTTACTGATACGCATGAGGTTTGTGACCAGAGATCCGAAAAGTCATAATCGGCCCCGGTTTCAGTGCAAAGTAATTGAAGAATATTTAAGGTATTGGAACGGTTTTTTTTCCTTCGAAAACGATATAACTATACTTTGTAGATTTTTAAATTTCACGCTTTCACATTTTCTCTCTGTTTACTCTAGGGCGAAGGAGGTGGCGAAAGGATCGTGGATCGCAACTTCAGCGTCGACCCCAGAACCATAACACTCGATCGACTACACCACCTCGTGGCTCGAGCCCTAGACATACGACAGTAAGTACGACATACTTTGCCATTTTTATTGAAATTAAACTCTCTTTGTTCACATTTTCCGGTATTTTACTCTCATCTAAAAGTTGAGAATTTTTTAATATTCAAAAGCGGATTTAGACATTTTTCAGACTGTGTGTATAAACAGATGCCCCTTTCTTAATAGCCGTGCAGAAGCAAAACTGCTGTTTGGAATTTAAACCAACCTTGCGTAAAGGTTTGCACTCCAATTGGCGCTTTTGAACGCATGTTATTTTGAGGAAACCACTTAATGGCGCCCGCATTCACTTTAAGGGGGTAACCTATTGTGGAGTTTTACATTTAACTAAATGAACCTTTTCTCCTAAATCATTCATCAGATTACCGCAAAAATTTTTATATAACTTTATTGAATCTATATTTATTATTTGAATTAAGGATAAAAAAAAAAAACAAACATTTTATTGAGGTTTTGAAAAAGAGCCCTTTTTTATTGCTTTTGAGTAAAAAGAGAAATGAAAAAAATATTTGAAATTCCCACAATTCAAACAATGCCGAATGAGAAACTAAGAGAAAAAACATGTTTTGGAGGAAATGTACAAATTGTGATAAAAAAAATTGTACTTTTCAGGAGAAGAAGAGAAGAAAAAAAAAAAAACCCCGACTGTACAAGAAAATTTAAGTTACTTCCAGAGCGAGAGCACATATCAAAATGGAAATTTTTGCATTTTGTGCCGTGCATAGAGTAGAATAACAACATTATAAAAAAAAATATATATATATGGATTTTTTTTTATTTTTTGAGTAGATTACTTCGTTAAACAGAATTGTTGGTAGAATAGTTCATGTTTAATGCTGCTCCACGACATGCAGTCCGATTACGACCGATCTTAAGAAATTTTACAAAAATCCGCTATTTTATCTTCTGTACTCTTATTTCTGGCTTTTTGGTTAAATTATTTCTCGGGGTGCATCGTACCTCCAATAACGTGTTTCCAAAGTTCGTAAAGCTGTTGGCCAGTCATATCTCAAATTCTACTTTCTATGGTAAAGGCATAGAATGCATTCATATTTTCCTAATTTCTCATCAGAACATTATACAGGGTGGTTCAGAACTATATGTCAAGAATGTAAAGGAAGGTATTGGGGACCTAAATAAGCAGATTTCGTATAGGAATGTGTGTTCGGAAATGCAGTGTTGAAATAGAGGGCGCTGTTGAATGCGACGGATGGATTGCTCTTCGGTGGCTTGAATCGTCATTTCCCGCACGGATTTCGAGCAACATGGATTATTACACCAATACGGTGCTTGCCGACATACATTTCATGTATGGGATTGCGCAAGGAAATTGACTGGCTGCTCAAAGGATTTAGACTGAACGATTCCCAGTTAGGATTCTGCCGGATCCCCGAACATTTGAGTGTCTTCATTAGAAGTTGTGCGCGAGTGGATCGTTTTATGCTTCCAGGCATGATAAGGGCACTGTAAGATATCGCGGAATTCCTGCAGTGGAAGAAGCAGTATTACGCACAGTAGAGGATTGTCCTTCGACAAGCTCAAAAGCTGCTGGACGTGCGTTGGGTGTGAACCATTTCCTTACTTAGGAAATGGTTTCCCCATACATAAAATGCATATCAGCAAACTCCGCATTGGTGTAAAATGATGTATGTTGCTCAAAGTCCGTGAGCGAATGACGATTTAAGCTAGCGAAGCGCTTTCATCCACCGAACTTAACAGCGCCCTCTACTGCCTCAACGCTGCATTTCTGTACCCAGATTACTATACGAAATCTGCTTATTTAGGTCCCTTCTACCTGCCTTTACATTTTTGAAGTATAGTTCTGAACTATCCCGTCTTTTTATTTTTTTCTGTATATATTGTTTAAAGGTTTGTTTGGAAAAAAAAAAAAAACCCTCCTGTAATATGTTTTATACACTCTTGTTAAGGTGGGGGGGGGGGGGGGTGACGTTGAAAGTTTAAAAAAAATCGATTTTTTGAATCTTAGCATGGATAACAAATGTTACAAATCCACTTCAAAAAGAAATTTACACCAATTCCATTTAGAACAGAAGTTATCGCTAAGAATATCTTTCACAAAAACATTTGCTGTTATGCTATAAAATTAATCCTACAATGCATGAATTTTATTTCTTCTCCTTCTCCTCCCCTTCAAAACAGTTATGCGATAACTATATACGGAATAAAAGCAAAATATTTAAATAAAATCCCATGTCAATTTTTATTGATAATTCAGAAAAATAAACTGTGTCAAGCGGCTATACATTATGAACTGAACAACGTACTAAGTGAAATTTGAGCGTGACAAATGGCTACACTATGCATTCTAGGATTAACTTTCAAGCCGTTTTTCTCAAAACCGTATTTTTTGGCATTGAATTTTTTTGCTCATTTAAAAAATAGCTATCACAGGACCTTGAAATGTTGTGCATTACTAATTTTCTAGGTATATTTTTATGCTGAGCCTAAATTTAGCCTGATTTTTGTCATAGAAAATTACATAATGAACAATTAAATCTAAACCTTTTGGTAAATTTAGTGAATAATAAATAATCTCCATGTTTTCCACGAGTTTCACGTTATTGTGAATTAAATCAAAGTTGGGAGAACAATGTTCAAGATTTTGAATTTATATCATTTTTAAAGTCATCATAATTTCATGTATTATGTTTGAAGAAAAGTAAAATCGAAATGTTTTATTTTTGTGTTCTTCTATTGTCAATAATCACCAACAAGAAATCCTTTAGAACGTATTATTGGAAATCCAATTATATACAAAATTTACATAATGTACATATTTATAGATGAAACATGTGGTTAATAATTGAAAATCACTTGTTTAAATATATATATATGTTCCTCGCTGGGAATCCAAGATAATTTATAAAATCAAGACATTTTATTTTCTTTGTTCCTTCTAGAACTCATGATTCTAAAAACAATTAAAATTTCAGCAACTATTTTCTTCTGTATGAAGCCAAGAGAAACAATACAGTTTATTTACTGCGTTCAAGTTTTACATTACTACCATAAAACTAAACTGAAAGAACAAGAGAAAATGTTTTTTAATATTAGTTCTCTAGTCAGACCACGTGATCTGGCGCCTGCCGTCTGGTCGAGAGAGGAAGGGGTTTGCGAAATATTCCACAGTGAATACTATTATAAAAGCAATTAATTATGCTAATGAATTAATACATACTTTTAAATTTAGGTTCAGTGTAAAATATAGTAGTATAAATGAAAATAAATGAAATATTAAATATGTATGTGCGGTAGAATTTTTAAAATCTTGCGCCCTAAAAGCATATTTTAGTATTCATATTTTTAAAAAGTCATTTATGTCGTTATCGTTTAATTAATATTGCTATGCTAACTATATATATATATATATATATATATGAATTTTTTTATCAAACCATAAGAATGTGTGTATTGAAAAAGTATTTCATTCATTGGTTTTGAAACTGCAGAGTTTTCCGTACTGTTTCAATTATTGTCATTTTCAGGCTGCTCACAATGTGATCTCCACCCTTAAATTTTTTTCTGTATTATGTAAAGATGGAATTTTGGAATTGACTTTTAACCCTTAAATGCCTGATTTTTCAAAAATCAATGTAATAATGTTTTTCGGCTTTCAATTTTTAAATAAATCATAGGAAAAATATTTAAAAAAATCATATTTTGTTTTAAGTATAGTTTACGGCTAAAAAACAGTTTGTTACTAATCGGCAGTACTGGTGTTTAATTGAAAAAATAATTTCCCTTGATAAAATTCTATAATATTAAACACTCAAGAATTTTAGGAACTACAATAAGAAATAAATTTTATTTGCTCACTGCAGGTCAAAATAGGATATTTCGCAAGCTTCCAAACAAAACAAAAAGTACAAGTAGCAACAATTGAAAAAATAAATCTATCTTTATTCTTAAACAGCACAAGTGTTGCCATCTACATGTTGAAAATCGATTTAATAATATTTTTAGAATGTATTTTGTTGGCAACATTAAGCATTATAGCTTCAATATTATTCTAATAGTATTTTAGAGCCTAAATTGGGGTATGTTGCCGAAAAGCAACACCAGGCATTTAAGGATTAACTTACTTCCTGATATGCTAGTAATATAAAAACTATATCGACACGTGTTTCCGATGACATTACAACATTTTAATATTTTTAGAACTTAATTATAAATTAATAAATTGTAAGGCATTTTTGCGTTAGCCCGCCATAGGCAATAAATCGCCACATGCTCTTTATGTTTACAATTGTAAACCAGTTACAACAACAATGGATTCAGTGGTATGCCAAACCGCGCTCTGCAGTAAAGGCCAACTGTCTGTGAAACTGCAAAAATGAAAAAAATTAAACACCATAAAGTAGAAAATATAAATAAAAAATAAAGAGTAATATTAAAAAAATACGATTTAATCAATTAAAAGTTTCATATTAATGAAATTATTATACGTTGAGAAATAAATTTAGAAATCCTAAAAAAGATAGTTTAAATCAAGATCCCCTTATCATATAAATGTTATCGTTAATATGATAAGAGGGCTAAATTTAAATAATGCGTTTTATCCTTCTGTTGCCATAACTTAAAGAAAGAGAGCAATAATTATAATAAATTCCCATGGTTTCGCTTTCAACCAAGCTTAAAAAAAAGGGGGGGGGGATTTTCTATAATTGGTCTTTATAAAAGAGTATTTTAAATAATTTTAGTATTTTTATATTTATTTTTTGTGTTAAATTCTTATTCACAGCTTGTCAGGTTCACTAATATTTTAACACGAAAAATATAAAATAAGCATATATTTTAGAAATATTTTGTCAAATAAACAACGGAAAAAAATCCTTTAAGAACAATAATCAAATTACTGATTTGCAAAAAGACAGCAATATGGCATGCTTGTATAAACGAGAGCACACATACACTCACAAAGTAAAACTATCTCCAGGTAAGTCAGTTATCTGCTTGCACGTGCGTTGCTAAAATGCATTTTTATCAATTTATTTTGCATGGCATGCAGTTAATGATGTGGTTTTCTGAAAACAATTACATGGGAAAAATATTGAAAACGTAAAGTCAAAATAAAAATGGGCATGTGAAATTGAATTAAACTTTTATCAAATTGATTTATAAATAACTAGCAAAACCCATCGCTTTGCGCGAGTAGTTGTTGAAATATCCCAAGTGGTATTTGTGCGCCTTTGAAATGAATGGTGAAGTTAATGACAGATATGTAAAATTCCACAGAAACCGTAATTTAGAACGTTTTTAGAACGCTAATTTAAACTTTTTAAATTTCGAATTTTTTTTAGAAACCATTCGTAGCGAATATTTGTATATTAGAAGTATAACCGCCATGACAAATTTCTAGTTTATAGTCCTTTCCAGTTCAACAAAAATTATATTTTAACCTTTTATTCCTCCACCACGCTTTAAAATATTGAAATAAAAAAACCCTCTTCTGAACGTGCATTTGCATCTTTAAAAAAGCAGCGATGTCAAATTTCTAGTTTAGATTCTTCACAATTCTATAGAAATTGTAATTTAGAATGTTTTTAGAACGCTTTTCGCGCATTTCACCTTCTTAAATTTCGAGTTTAGAAACCGTTCTTAGAGAGCATTCATATCTTAAAACTACCAAATTTAAGGGGTTTTAGATCCTTCAGTATCCACGAAAATCGCAATTTTAGAATATTTTTCACTCCTGCACCCACTTGTGGGTAGATGCACCGACATAAAATATAGCTTATGTTGGAGCAAAGACTGTACCATCAATTTGTTGCCACTGCTTTTGAAATCAGTTCGGTCGTTCCAGAGATTAACCCCTACAGATAAATGCTACTTCTTTATAATATTAGCACAGATAGAGTTATTCAAGGATCATAAACAATTAATATTGGCTTTATTTTCTCCTGAGATAATTTTTTTAATTACATCAATATTAGCAATGCCACTGAAAAGTACTGATTGCCATCTATGAAAATGTGCAAAGTAGAAATATGAGATTGACAAATTTCTTTTCTTTTCTCAGAACCTATTTAAGCCTTTGAGGGACGATAGGACGTAGTATATCCCACTTAATTTTTATCAAGATTCGCACCAAAACCTATTACTTAAATTTCACTTTTATAACATAGATGAATAAATGATGCAAAATCGCATTTCCTTATTTTCAAATAAATTTTTTTGAAAATTCCTGTGTGAATTCAATATTACAGAAACACAATTACTTGCTCTTGGAAGGATTAATTTACCTATGTCGGATGCGTTTGATCAGCTCAAGCTTTCGATATTAGGTTTATGTACCTAGACTATCGGAGGCGTGGTCAATGGCGACGGCAATAAGCTGAAATATGTCCTTCATATAAATTGTATGCATGTAAGGAAGCCGAAAGCATAATTTGTAGCGGGCTTCAAAATTTCTGCTAACGCCCCTGCTTATAACTACTGACTTAAATGGTAGAAACAGTCAATACCAATGAATCAATGTTTCTGCATTCAATCAAATATTTTGTATATAGTTTATTTTTACTAGATCTAAAAATTCAGCAATTCGATAACATTTGTTTTTTCGTCCATTGTTATAGTGACTTCGACCTCATTTTCCACCGTAGTAGCGGAGGCGATCCGGTACCCTTAATCAGCGACTGGGATCTGGAAGGCGCCCTATCAGAAGAGCCCCGCATAGACCTTACCTTGCAACTCAAGCCCAAGGAGCCCGGTAAGTAACAGGCCTTCTTTTCGATTAACTTTGATGTTTCTATACAGACAAAATGCCAATAAAAACGCATTTTACGATATAGAAATCTTTATAGTTCTTACACGATCAATTGAGTAACGCAAATTTTGATAACCATTCATTAATTAAGGTTAGTGCCGCAGCAACACTATTTGGTACCTAGTGCGAAATATCATGTTGCTTCTTCTACTGATTGTTTGCTCATCAGAAAGGTTAAGTGATGGTGCAATAAATCTTGTCTGATGGCCCATGGTGTGGCAAAAACACTGCTGCTGCGGCTCTGGTTAAAGGGAAAATGACTACGTACAAGCAGCTAGCAGAATCCAGTTTTTCATTAAATTATGCATTTCTTTCACTAATTGTATTTAGCAGCATTTTCCCCAATAGCATCGCGAATTCTTTCAAGATCATCGACTAAGTTATCGCGGGAAGACTATACTTATTCTTCTCCACGCATGCTTCTTTCAATAAATTTTAAATCTAAGATTAACGAAACACCTCCACCCTTTTGTGTGTGTCTGCGGTTCGCTACCGATCCCAGATCCCATATCCTTAGACTTGTCAATAATAAAGTCAAATTAACTCCGTAATCCACTTTCACCACAGAAAATCAATAGATCCAATTAATCCTTCAAAATTTCACATTGAGAAAATTATACAATGTGTCGACTCACTGGAGGTGAATCACCACTTATTTGAAAACATATCACTTTGTTTCTCATCCCAATAATATAGATACCAACCTTCCGGTTTTATTCAAGTTATATAAACATATTCAACTAAAAATTCTTAATGAATGAAAAGATATAACTGCTGCATAGAAGAAAGACAACATTTTATTAAAAATAAATTCTGGTTCTAGGTATTAAAAAAAAACAAACCGGACGCGATTGCCAGATATGCAACAAAGACAAAAGACCCTGCTGCCGAATAGGGATAGTGTCGCCCTCAACCAACTTGAGTTTTTTTTCTCCATATTGTGGCCTATAATGTTAAAGTTCGTTGTTAGCGTGTTATAAGTATGTCTTGTATATATATGCATATTGGATGTAATAATTTAAACGGCGAAACTATCTGTTAGCAGCAGATAATCAAACCAGTGATATCGTAGTTGCAATCCTCACACAGAAATGCTCAATTTGACCAAGACAAACATGATATTTCGAAGAAAAAATTTTACTTAATAAATAAAATGCAGTAAGTATTACATTTCTACATAGATACAAGGACATCTTATTAAATGCCTTTTCTGTTTCAAAATATGCCCATTTGACTTGGCTGAAACTGAACAATTTTACGTGAGTTTGGAAAGTATGTAATATGTAAGCTGTACACGCATTAGTAAGTATCATATAATTTGAATATAGTCTGGGATTTGAATGTGTCCAAGCTCCAAGACAATGCTGGTTATCAAGAACAAATAGGTTATGGCTCTCTCGTCAAGTACTTCTTTTACTAAGCAGTTATTTAAATTGATTTCCTTATTTTTAAAAGACTAGGGGGCTCGGCCCCCTACGAGCTACGCTCGCCAACCCCCGTCCAGACACCGCAGACTCTAAATGCACGCTAATTTGATCGGCTTTAAAAAGATTTCGAAAGATTGAATTATAATTTAAAAAAACAGTGGCGATCTTCCTATAAACGAATTTCTATTCATTTCTCTTTGATTGGGGAATTTTAACGCCAAATCCGCTGCGGTACTACTTGATTATCCTGTCGACCAATTTCGCCAAATTATATAAATCGCCAAACCACCCGCCAAATTATACAAATTGATATAATTTTTATTTTAAATAACGAAAGAACAAATAAATCCGTACAACATTAATAAAAACACAAATAAAACGTCGAAATAAAAATAACTTGATGACGTATACACGTGTAACAACATTTCAAAATAAGCTAATATAAAAGGAATTAAGTAAAGAGAGTCTTTGTCTCCTGGTATTTTTTAACAAAGCGAAAAGAACGTTCTTTTAAATGAGACATTTTAAATTAATTCTCAAAATATCAAATAAATGTCTAGCGCAATTTCTAAATTTAAACTTTTTTGCAATATTATTTTGTGTTCATTTTATGTAATAACTATAATGTGACGTAAATATGACGTAATTTCTCCTAAGACTTCTAACGCATGTTAATGAATTTATTATTTTACAATATCCTTTCTCTTTTAAAATTCACGAGTATACTTTTTATGACGTAATTTTTAATAAGTTCCTGCTTTTTATACGTAATTATTTAATTCTAATTTGAAAGTTTTTTTCTGTTTATAATAGTCACGTGTAAATAAATTTTTAATTTGAAGCAAACATTATTGCTTGCGCTTTTTATACAGTTGGCAACAGTTTAAATTAGTACAATTTTCTGAAATCTGTAAAAAATATCTCTAGAAATGCTGAAAATTTGAATTTAAAATAGAAATAAAACCTGAAAAAATGAGTCAAAATAAAAAAATTAATGCAATCTGCACTCCGGCAAATTCTAACGCATAAAATGATCTAAAAATGATTATACTGCCATGTATAGTTTTTGCTGCTATAAAACTTTTTTAGTGGAACGATTTTGTCCAACTTTAGCATTAAATAACTCTTAAAATAATTCTTCGATTTGAAAACTGTCTGCATCAGCGTGTTTATCAAACATTTCTGTATAAAACCACCGATTTTCATATTTTTCTATGCATTATTTTTGTTAATATTAACGAAGAAAGTCCTCCGGTCACAAAAAAATCAAAACCGGCGGCGGCGGTGACAGCGGTAGTTACTTTTTTTTAGAATAGAGAGATAGTCTCGTGTTAGAAATATCAGCATACTATTTAGCCTTTCTCTCCCCAAATAAAGTCCTGAAATTAAAAAAAAAATGTTTTTTAGTCCTATACATCACGTAGTTTCTTCTTGACCACTGGTACAGCAGTTTTGGAATTTTGTAATCTATTTTCCCATTGATGTCTATATCCCCACTCAGTATGTTTCACTAAAAGACAATATATATATTTCGTGTCCCGTTGGTAGTGTAAGGATTAAAGTGTATTTTCTTTCTCCCAGGCTTCGAGGAATGGGACATCATTTGTGAAGCCGACGTTCCTGTCAATGGACACGAAGCTTGCACCACACCAAACGCAGAGACGAGAAGAGGGACTTTTTTGGAACAGGTAATATTGATTTTTTTAGCTTATCCCTTTCAGGTACGAAGCACTGTTGCTAAAATGTTTAAATAACTAAATGACACCAGAATTTACGAAACAATTTGAAAATAATTAAAAGCTTTTCTTTCTAACATTATTCTTATTATAGAATAATGTTATTAAAAAAATTCTAAGTGCCATTTATCAGTTTGTAATTAAAATTAAGTGTTTGTAGGGCCTGATCATCCCAGGGGCACACGGGGCATGTGCCCTGGGGCGAAATTTTCAAGGGCCTCCAAAATAAATACCCCCCCTCTCTTAAGATACAAATTGATACAAATTTACATTTATAGTTCACAGAAAATATTTTTTACCATCCAAGCAAACTAAACTATCGCCGTGTTCTTCACTAACGACAATAAAATGCAAAATGCAATATAAAATTCGAAATCCAGAGTAGAACGGATGTTACATCAAACAATTTTATCCTTTCTTTAGATCTACAATTTTACTCACTCTAAATAGCATATAATGCAGAGGATCTTAATTTCTCATAATTATTTAATGCATTTTTACATGTGTCTATAACGTATTCTTTTTCTTTTTATCAAGCCATGATTCAGATTTTGAACTGCACAAAGCTGCTAGTCATGTTTATAAAGCAATTTTCTTGAGAAAGTGGGGCCCCGACACAGTCTGTATGCCTCAGGTTCCAGTTTTTGTTGATCAGGCCTTGAGTGTTTGCACTATGCAAACACTATCTACACACACGGCAGTGTGTCAGCCAAGTTCGCCTGACATAGCCGTGTGTTATTTACACGAACCATTTCGAGCTGTTTTCGTCAAATTTCGATGCTCTACTACTGAAAATCTATGAGACCTACGTACTTGTTATACGAAATGTGTAGTAAGGCCACCCTAATTACCTAAAATCCAAAATTTTATAAATAACGCATAATTAGTTTCCGAGATAATGACATTTGAAAATGTCTGATAATCGATAATTTTACCACTGACTGACTGACTCACTCACTCACTCATCAAAAAGATCTCGTATATCTACTGCAGCTACAGACTTCAAAATTCGTGCGAAGTTCGTTTACACGATAAAACTAAAGAAAAAAAATAAAAAAATTGAGAAAATCGATGAATTACCCACCTAGGGGTGCCCATTTTTACTTTAACATTACGTCTATTAGGCGAAATTTTAATTAGCCTTAGGAGGGGATGCTGTTCTGTCGCCAAATACCGCCAAGTTTCTCGCCAACATGGCGATATCTCGCCAAATTTGGCGACCAAAATTAGTCGCCAAATGTGACGCCACCTTGGCGATATCTCTATATTTCGCCAAATTCCAATAGACTTGCATTGTAAACCTATCTACTTACTGGGGGTTTATCTGGATTTACTTGCTTCCAGAAAACCAACAAATTGATATATTTTAAAAATTGAGATATTTTAAACAATTCTTTCTAAGTGAGTCCCTAATTAGGTTGGAGGAGTGAAATTTTGCATATTGATAGCTGAACACCTCACATCAAATGACAAACCATAAAATTTTGAAAAAGTCGTACATTTAACCCTTCGCGCTCCCACATGTGTATTTTAAACAATTCTTTCTAAGTGAGCCTCTAATTAAGTAGGAAGCGTGAAATTTTGCATACTTATAGCTGAACACCTCACATCAAACGACAAATCATAAAATTTTGAAAAAGTCGTACATTTAACCCTTTGCCCTCCCACATGTGCATTTTAAACAATTCTTTCTAAGTGAGCCCTAATTATGTTGGAGGCGTGAAATTTTGCATACTTAGAGCTGAACACTTCACGTGAAACGAGAAATCTTAAAACTTTGAAAAAGTCGTCCCTTTGCGCTCCGCTATGTGTATTTTAAACAATTCTTTCAAAATCAGCCTCTAATTTGGTTGGAGGCGTGAAATTTTGCATATTTATAGCTGAACACCTCACATCAAATGACAAACCATAAAATTTTGAAAAAGTCGTACATTTAACCCTTTGGGCTCCCGCATGTGTATCTTAAAAAAATATTTTCTAAGTGAGCCCCTAATTAGGTTGGAGGCGTGAAAATTTGCATACTTATAGCTGAACACACATCAAATGAAAAATCATAAAATTTTGAAAAAGTCGTACATTTAACCCTTTGGGCTTCCACATGCGTATTTTAAGCAGTTCTTTCTAAGTGACCCCCTATTTAGGTTGGAGGTGTGAAATTATACTTATAGCTGAACACCTCACATCAAATGACAAATCATAAATTTTGAAAAAGTCGTACATTTAACCCTTTGGGCTTCCACATGCGTATTTTAAGCAATTCTTTCTAAGGGATATCCTATTTAAGTTGGAGGCGTGAAATTTTGCATACTTATAGCTGAACACATCATGCGACAAATCATAAAATTTTGAAAAAAGTCTTACATTTAACCCTTTGGGCTTCCACATGCGTATTTTATGCAATTCTTTCTAACTGAGCCCCTTATTAAAAGGCAGATTTGAAATTTTGCATATTTATAGCAGAACATCTGTTGTGGCCAGGCGACAAATCATAAAATCTTGAAAAAGTCTTACGCTTAACCCTTTGAGGTACCACATATGTACTTTAAGCAATTCTTTCTAAGGGAGAAAGAATTAAGCCCCTAATTAAGTTGGAGACATGACTTTTTGCATACGTATAGCTGAATACCTCAGACCACACGACAAATCATAAAATTTTCAAAAAGTCTTATATTATTTACTCCCCCGGGCTCTAACTTGTGTATTTTAAGCAATTTTTCTAACCTCCGTCCTTTTCACCCGGGGAGCACTTTTCCAACTTTTACCGCCAGGGGCACCTATTTATCTCGGATGCTATGGGCTCAATCCCCTCGACTAATATATCTACGGATAGTATGTAAAACGGAGTTTCGTTCGGGTAGAGGTTTGTTTAGAATAGAGTGCGCCCCTGGTTGCGAAATGTGGAACTAACAGATTTTTCAAAAGGATAAAGTGTTTTTAAAGGAATATTAAACGAAACCCTCGGTGCAATCTGTGATCACACTTACCCACTTGTTATTTTCAAAATCATCAGAGAAAAGGATATATAGTTAATTAAATTTGAAAATCCAGGGAGGAGCAATGTCCTTCCTCTGCACTGCCTCTTTGCCGGCAACCATGGATGAATGATACATAGTGTGTGGCATAAACACATAACTTTATTTTTCACTTTCAGTACAAAAAAGCAGGCCCAGTTATAGGATATTTAATTGGAAACTTTAATAGGAAAATTTAATATAGAAATTTAATAGGAATTGTTGTTTCAGAAACAATAAAAATTTCGAATCAATACATTTCGTTTCAAAACATGCATTCAATGTAGCAGTATTAAAATATAGATTTCTACCGCAAATTGACAGCCAAATAGTTTGTTGTAGGAAATTAAAATTAAAATTGAATGTTGTTTCGTGAATAAAATAGTCACATGTAAACACATTAGAAAGCATTAAGTAAAGTGTCTAAATATATTGTAACTTTACAAAAAGTAATGATATCTAACAAAAACATAGCTGTGAAAAAAGGGAGCCAAGTTCTGTAAAGACAATGGCAAGAAAAGAAGTGATATCTAAGTGGGTGCCAAGTTCAAATAAAATTCACTCAAACTTACCTACTGAAGTATTATAGCATTTTTTAAATTGTTTAGAAATAAAAATTATT
The DNA here is from genome assembly GCA_963932465.1 of Maratus speciosus. NCBI lineage: Eukaryota > Metazoa > Arthropoda > Arachnida > Araneae > Salticidae > Maratus > Maratus speciosus. Next base: position 281,754,361 of record OZ010800.1, on the reverse strand, counting down.
GATAGCATATTAATAATAAATCTAGAGCTTGGCAAGTTTTTGATAAATGTTATGCCTATCAATTTCATGTCTTAATAAAATGGTGATGTTAATATTAATTTCAATGACATTACAAAAAAAAAATTAATGTAGTTTTATAAACAAATGACTCATGTTAAAGATTTGATAAACCAATAAATACACAGATACACTCCCGCTCGTCTTTGGTTATCACTCTAGCACCCACCCTCCAGAAACCTCAATGCAAACAGACTAAGATACCTGACAAAGAGTCAGATATACTTACGCTTGTTCTTGGTCATCACTCTAGAGACTGCTCCCCTTTAACCCTTTCAGGGGCAAATATCTTTTATTCATGAAATGCTGGGAAGGAGCTCACTCAATTTAAGGCTTCCAATCATGAAATAACAAGATTTGATATAATAATGTCATTATTAAAAATAAATGACTCGTAGGTAAAAACTTGCCAAGTTCTAGATTTATTATTAATATGCTATCAATATTTTTTATTTCTAAACAATTTAAAAAATGCTATAATACTTCAGTAGGTAAGTTTGAGTGAATTTTATTTGAACTTGGCACCCACTTAGATATCACTTCTTTACTTGCCATTGTCTTTACAGAACTTGGCTCCCTTTTTTCACAGCTATGTTTTTGTTAGATTCCTTTTACTTGCAAATTATTTATTATTCATAATGTCAAGTCAAGTCAACGCGGAGTGTCAACATGGATGGTGTTACCGTCACGCGTAACCTCCAACGAAATTGAAAATGACATAACGTCAAATTTAAATGCAACAAAACTGTTCAAAAAGGAAACTAAAAATTTTGAAAACACTGCTGGAGAAACCCCCAGGGCCATTCAAGAGTTTAGAAGAACCTGAGGAACATTTTTGCCTCAATCTAAAATGGCGCGTAGATTCATCCTTGGGATGGCGCGTTCGTTCATCCTTGGGATGAACGAATAAGATAACAAATAAGTACCGAATAGATTTTTGAGAGACATTAATGAAAGTTCGTTTTCGTTTTTAGATATTCCGTCCCAGAACATCTTCCTCCATGACAGAGTCAGAGTTCCTGGTTTTGGCAGACTGGCCCTGTCCCCTTCGATACGCCGTGTACAGGGCGGAAGGAGCCGAACCTGATATCCGACCCATCCTCTGGATGCTCTTACTGGATGTGTTTCCAGCGGGATCCGGACACAAAGAGAGAGAGGAATTCCTGAACAGAAAAGCAGAAGAGTATTACGGTCTTAGACACAGTTGGCAGAAACTCGTCCACGCGGGTAAGTTCAAGTGTCAAACAAGATACTATGTTCATTTACGTTGATTTTCGTTCATTACGTTGTAAATCTTAACTTCTTTTTTTTTCATGTCAATGAAATTTATAATCTTCATTTTTATAGAAGTGCCGCAAGCTGCGATATATATATATTTTTAATGAATCTACTTCTTGTATGTAAATGTTTCAGGGTATCATTAATATTTTTAATCCATATTCCATGTATTGAAGTGTTAAAAATCTAGAAAATGCTATACAGTAAAATTTAAGACGGAATTACATAGAAAAGAAAAAAAAAATGTGTTATAGACAAGTTCCCTTCTTAGCAACTGTAACATATCCCTACATTTCCTAAACATATCCCTGCTAGGCCCAGCCCGATTCTTCAGAAAAAAGTATGGCCGCCCGAAAAGAGTGGAGACCAGGCTCGGTTCGGTCCGAGTGCCGTGAATGAAAATAGGCCGGGCCGGACCGGGCTTCAGGCCACGGGCCGCAGATCTCCGATTCACAGTACTCTGTTAGCAACTAAAATAAGCATCGTAGAAGCTAACCGTTTCAATTAGTAATACAGTTTAATACTCGGCTGTCGTGATAAACAAACGGAATGCTTCCACTGAAAATAATGCAATACCATAACACAATACTGTGGTCCTTTCCTGGCAGGTTTTATTTGAATAGCGATCCCACAGGATTAAACTGAAAAAAAAAGTAACTAACACCGTATCAGTAGATAAAAGATGACGAAGACACCGGGAGATCGACGAACGTATTCCATTGCAATAAAGAAATGAAACAGTGCGAACCTCTGTTTAGCGGACGGTACGTTTCAGATTCTTACACTTTACGAGATTTTCACAATAATTGATTGACCTTACGATAATTTGTAGACAATATAATTTTGCTATAGTATTCTGAAAAATCGTACGCAATTATAACTATACTAGTTGGCATAGCAACCCGGTGTGTTGCATTTAAATTGCATGAGTTCTTACGAATTTTTTTTTTTTTTTTTTTTGAAATGTAAATTTAGTTTGATTTTCTTGTGTAATCTCTATTTTCATTTATTTCTTCCTTTATTTTTTTAAAAAAAGAGGTTACCTTTCACTTTTAAAAATTTTGATTTTGGTTATAACTATTTAAAACTTTTACCACTAATTAAAAAAGTGCTTAAGACTCCCAATATGTAAAATGATACGCAGTTTTCAAATTATATTTGGAAGTATATCTCCCACGGCCTATTCGACTGTGTAAAGCCTGAAATTTTTCGATTACAGATTATAGATGTTACATTTCTTTTCATTAGATTTTATTTATTTTATTACCAATTTAGAAAAAAAAAAACTAAAAAGTATTAATTTGACTGAATGCCGAATTTCAAGTAGTAAATGATATCATAATGTAGTTAAATTAAAAGGCACCTTTTCAAAATTCATTTGTAAAAAACATTGCGTTCCTTTAAGATTTCACTTTTTATATCGAAACTGTTGAAATGCAAATGAAATCATTTTGACGAAATTGAACAAAAATGGCGTCATTTGACGAACCTAGCAAGAAACATTTCAGGTTTTTGAATTAAAATAAATACTTACCAAATAACAATTTTCTCGCTTAGTCATTCTGCCTTTAGTGGGTTACCTGAAAAATTTTCAGCGCGACATCTTTAAGAAGTTATTTGAAAATCTGTGTTTCTTCTTTAAATTTATTTGGTTGAAATATAAACAATAATTAAATAGATATATACAAAAAACTTAAATTTGTTTTTGTTCAGCCTGTTTGGTTCAATATTAATAATAAAAAAAACTACGATCTAATATTTGAAGAAGACAATTTGTCGGCAGATTAATTTTTTGAAATTGGAATGAGTTGCTTCTTGAAAAAGTGCAAAATTATTTTTCATTCCTTAGCTTTTATTTCTTAGCGCTTCGGTATATTTCATGCTATGCAAACTTCAAAAAGGTAAAAAAGAGTGAAAAAGCAGGGCAGAAAATATAAAACAGAACGGAGAATTATTAGTTAAAAAATACTTTTACATTTTTTTCATTTATTTTTCTTGTGTAATCTATTTTTATTTATTCCTTTATTTATTATTTTTTTTAAGGGATTCACTTTTTCAAAAAAATTCAAGATTCCCTTTTTAAAAATTTTGAGTTTGGTTATAACTACAGCCGAACACGTTTAAGACGCTCACGGTTAATAAGCGATCGCGCTTAATACGCGGATTTTTTCCGATCCCTTTAATATCGCCCATAAGGCTAATGCAAAAATATCACGTTTAATACGCGAACGTTTATTACGCGATCCCGCTTAATACGCGATAAATTTTTGGTCTTTTGAGCAAAAAAATCACGCTTAAGACTCGAATTCATTGATCAAGATGCAAATTCCTTCTCTCTTCTCAAGCGTTGCGCATTTGGAGGATTTATTTAGATAAAAAATAAACTGTTTTCGAATAGTATTATTTACTTATTTAATAACAGATTAATTAATGCGAAAATTACTAATCGTAAATAGTGGTAGATACTTGAATAAAACCTAGCTAAATTAGTAAAATTCTTCTTTGATCCCGCCTCCTAACATTCTTTGTCTCGCGCTTCATGTATTTTTTTACTGCAGTAAGAAAGATATAGACGAATTCAGGTTACTCAGATATGTCATAAAAACTATTATGATTAGAGATATGCTTGTTGTTAGTGAGGTTTTAAATGTACGTAGTATCACTACTATGTTTTATAATGCATATTATAGGCAACAAAAAATGAATTTCGTAAAGAAACAAATACGATAATTATTTTATGTTTCCTTTACTTTTTGTTATGCTAACAATATTATGTGCACAAAGATTAATAATTTATATATATATATATATATATATATATATATATATATTAAAAAGAAGGGCTGATTATAATGGTAACCATTAATACAAGTACTAAGTATGATTTTGAAAACTGGATTGTGCTTCAAAGATTTAATGATTTTTTCTTTCTGTTAAAAAAAAAAAAATAGTTTAGTAGGAAAATTACTTTTTGTTGTTTCATTTTTAGTTCTAGCGTACAAATCGACAATAAAACCATGTTGGAATCAACATTTAATTTCCGTTTTTATTCCAGTCGGTCTTATAAAAAGAACGAATGCGTTAAAGTGGAATACAATTAAGTTTTAATCTAAATATACATATTAGACACAATTTTCGACCGTAAACATATAAATGAAAGCCGTAAAGTCCATTTAGACGATTAGATGTGTAAATAAGCCCAGTTCCTGCAACATTATACAAATCACGTTTAATACGTGATCCCACTTAATACGCGACTTTTGTCTACTCCCTTGAAACGCGTCTTAACCGGGTTCCACTGTATTTAAAACTTTTACCACTAATTAAAAAAGTACTTAAGACTCCCAATATGTAAAATGATATGCAGTTTTTCAAACAAATTATGTTTGGAAGTACATCTTCCACTCCCTATTCGACTATGCAAAGCTTGAAATTTTTCGATTACATAGATGTTACATTTGTTTTCTTTATTTTACTACAAATTTTATAATTTCTTTATAGAATATTAACCGGAGACATTTATATTGTTGAAACTATATTGTTTTAAGTTATAATGAGTTATTATTCTTCCGTAGAGCCGGCTCACGATAGATTTTTAAAAAATCATGCTTGAAAATGAATTTAATAGCCATAAAAATGAGTAAATTGAGATACAGTTTTTAAACAAATTGCATTTGAAAGTACATTTTTTCCCTATACGACGGAGTTAAAATTGAAAATATGCGGAATTTAGAAGTTTAAAAAATTGCAGTACTCAAAAATTGCAACACCGAAATTTCATCGTTAAGTGTTGCCATTCTTAAAATGTCATCAGCGTTACGCACAGATACGTTTGTCCTTTATAAATACAGCCCCACCAGTGGCTGAGAGGTTATGCTCTCGAAGCTGGTAGACGGGAGATGCTAGGTTCGAACCCAATCGCGCTCGTCGGCCTAACCGTTTCGGAGTTTTCATGGTTTTCTTCGAAACCGTGGATTCCCATGCGTAAATACGGGTTAGGTTCCCTTAGAAAGAGCCCCCACGAAGGGCACTTCCCCCCCAGGGCCTATATCCCACGTGTTGATAATCGGCCGTCACAAACCAAACCAAACCTTTATAAATACGAGATGGAACCCGTCGAACTTCGACAGGGGAAAATATTTAAGGAGGAACTGTTTTATTGATTTATAATAAACCTACAAAATTAGTTACAATAGAAAATGCATCTTAAATTTGTTAGTCTAACTTTCAAACAAATATAATTTTTAACCTAAATTAACAAAATACTATGTCTATAAAACTCAGTTGTCCAGGGATCGCATTCTACTGGGAAAATTGTATTGTTCCTACCACTATTTTGAAAATAATATCTTCTAGTACCTTACTATAGCATATTTTAAAAAAAAAAATATGAAGATTATTGATTGATAGTTCTGGTAGGAACAATAAAATTTCCCCTATGAAATGCGACCGCTGGTTGTCCGAGTTATTAAAATTAAACTTTAATCGCATAAGTAAAATTTTGCAAAATATTACGCTTTAACAGCCTGTGATTTCGATTACGTTATTTTTAAAAGAAATTTTTTCACCTGTGAAGAATTTCAAAGCAGCTGGGGTGGAATGACGTACTTCTACAAAATATATTTCAATTTTAAGAATTAGAACACACGCTTTTTTTTTTAATAAAATGACGTCATTTGCAGCCGTTAAAGCATTCCACTTTTATGATCTAATCTTAAACAACATCTGCATAGAGCTTCTAGAATTCTTAAATGTTGTAGTCAGTCCTACATCTATAGAAAAGTATTCAAATTACGTCATTCTCGCAGAATAACACACAAACACAACAAAAAGCAATATCGTCATTCAAGAAGCTCGGCAAAGAAAAATCGGGTATTTAATGTTATATAGCCCTTCACTTGTTTTTGTTTATAAGAGCTCCATGATTTATCAGAAATCACTTTTTAAAAATTCGGAAAATATTATTACACACGGATAAATAAAATTGCATTCTTTCATCTTTATGATACGAAATGGGTAATTGTGGAGGAAAGTCACACAGTTATTTAAAATACGTTTTTGGTAAAGAGAAAGTGTTATATTGTTTGTAAATTATTTTTGCTATAAACTAAGAAACATTGATGAATAGAAACGAAGTAAAACCAAAATTCACCGGATTTTATAAAAGACTATTTTTGACATAGCATGTATTTAAATTTTAATTTTTATAAGGAAATGGCAACAAAAAAAAATACAGTAATCTACTATTTTCATTTTACTTTTAATAAAAGTGGAGTACTTCTGTTGCCAGAATTACAAAATTGGTACAAAAAACTATAAAAAATTAATATCTCAAACATAAATTGAGATACAGCTGTCAAACAACTTGCATTTAAAAGTACATTTTTTTTCTTATACGACGGTATAAAAACTGAAAATGTGCGATGTGTAGAAGTTTTTCAATTTTCGTTACTGAAAAGATTTTAAACAAAATTTCATTTCAAATTTGAAAGTGTTGCCATTCGCAGAATGACGTATGCGTTACGCACATATACGTTTGTCCTTTATAGTATCGATATGTGCAAAATTCAATCGAAAATGTATACTAATTATTATTTTTTTAACGATTTTTTTTCAAATTCAGGGAGGACTTGCTTGCCACAGCCAGAAACATGCACAAAAAATTTGGTTCAATTATACACGTAACTTCATGTACTTTTCGATGATACAATAATGAAAATCGTACAGATATCGCAATTATATCGCCCCCTTCCGGCGGAATTTTCCCAAATTCAAGGAGGACCTTCGTGCCATAACCAAAAACAAGCATAACTTCATACACTTTTCGATGGTACAATATTCAAAATCGCACAAAAATCACCATTACAGCGCCCCTATCGGCGAATTTTTTCCAATTTCAGGGAGGATCTGCTTGCCAAATACTTAAAATAAAAATTTGGTTCAATTCTATGCATAACTTCATACACTTTTTGATGGTACAATGGCGACGGACAGACGAACATTTTCTATAAACATGTTTTTTGGGATCTCTGATCTCTAAAACGTGTAAATCCGTCGAAAACCGGAAGTCGAAAATATTTCGATTACAATACTTTCTTCTATTGAAGATAGAAGAAAGTAAAAATTATGCAGGGGTGCAACTGTTATATATTGATCTTGCAATCTTCATTGCACTACATCGTATCAGGAATTTACGTGACGAACTTCAGGTTTCCACAATAAATACATTTGAGGCTCTTTGTTGACAGATAAGTCCAACTGCCATCCAAACTTTCCTTTTTATACAGGGTGATCGCAAAATGCTTCAGCAATAAGAGGGGGGATAGTACCCATTAAGACGAAAAATGTTTGTATGCGAGGCTAGATTTGAAAGAATTTAAGGCGGCTTTAGGGTTGGATAAACATGATCTCCATAGTTCCTTCTCTTGCTTCATTGTCAGGTGTAGAACACTATACATGACAGAGTACAAAGTTCTATTTTAACCCTTTGCACTCGATGCCTTTTAGGTACTGGAAACTAGCAATTCGACGAGTTTTTTACTTTCTTCTATTGAAGATAGAAGAAAGTATTGTAATCGAAATTTTTTTCGACTACCGGTTTTCGACGGATTTACACGTTTTAAAGATCAGAGATCCCCAAAAACATGTTTATAGAAAATGTCTCTGTCCGTAGCCATTGTACCATCGAAAAGTGTATGAAGTTATGCATAGAATTGAACCAAATTTGTATTTTAAGTTTTTGGCTATGGCAAGCAGGTCCTTCCTGAATTTGGAAAAAATTCGCCGGTAGAGGGCGCTGTAATACGATTTTTGTGCGATTTTGAATATTGTACCATCCAAAAGTGTATGAAGTTATGCATAGAATTGAACCAAATTTTTATTTTAAGTTTTTGGCTATGGCAAGCAGGTCCTCCCTGAATTTGGAAAAAATCGCCGTTAGGAAGCGCTGTAATAGCGATTTTTGTGCGATTTTTAATATTGCACCATCCAAAAGTGTATGAAGTTATGCATATAATTGAACCAATTTTTTTGTGTATGTTTCTGGCTATGGCAAGCAAGTCCTCCCTGAACTTGAAAACATTTCGCCAGAAGGGGGCAACTCATTTACTTGTTTTTAGTCCGTTTAATTGACTGGAGCAGAAATTTAAGATGAAAACCAAAGTTCGTATAGTATTGAACTAATAATACTGAAGTATTAACATGTGTAACTAGGTTTTGAAATATTAAGATGTCTAAGATAGAAGAAAGTTTTGGGATTACCACATCCAACTAGTTTTTTTTTTATAGCAAACACGGAAATTTATTTATTACAAGAATATATTTATTGCTTTGATGGCAATTGTTTTTCAATAAATGAAATTTTGAATTTTCACCCGGCCCTCTGTCATGATTAAAACTCAACAACAGGTATACCAGGTATCAAATTATTAAGCTCAATGAGACTAATTGAATGAGCTATAAAAATCTAGATTCGCGCGAAGGACTCTGGTACCTTTACTTGTCAGTCATCTCTGGAGTTGCTGCAATACATTGAGTGGTGAGTGACAGTCACCTATCGAATTGTCGCAATACATTTTGTGGCGAGTTCGTGTCACCTCTCGAGTGCAAAGAGTTTAAAAAATAGACGACGATTTCTTCGAAACAGAATTTGATCATAGGAGATATAACGCCATTCACCGTAACTCTGTCGTGTGTAGTGTTGAACACCTCGCAATGATACAAGAGAATGGAACTATGCAGACCCTGTTCGAACCCTATTAATAGCGCCGTAACTCAAATGAAACTCTTACTGCCCACATTATCATCAAGTCACGTTTAAGATGAGGCACTGAAGTTATGTCTCATTTTGTGACGAATTGAAAATTGCAAAAATAATCGGTCACGGCGATATCACAGTGGAGGCACAAAGTGGCGGTCATTTCAGAATCATAATGTTACGAAATAAAAAAGTCATTGGGATTAAGACCATTTGTGACATGAAATCACATTGGCTGGCTATGCTGTTAGGGTAGTTGCTTCATTAGCTGAGAGAAAGTTAAAACATACCGGAGAAAAACTGCCATAGATCTCTCGTTGAAATATATTGCTCTACTATTATATTAATTAATCGAATGTTTCTGAAATTCTTTTTTTTTTCAGGTACCATACCACCCATGTTACGGGACATCACATGTCTGGTTCGTAAAGACGTCCGCCGAACAGATCGTTTGCAGGATTTGGACGAACATGCCCTCTACAACATTCTGACGACGTATGCAGTGCACCACCCTTCGACTAGTTACTGCCAAGGGATGAGTGACCTCCTATCTCCACTCTTGCACGTTATGAAAACCGAGGCTCGAGCCTACGTTGCTTTCTGCGGACTTATGCTGCGTATGCGCGAAAATTTTAGACGGGACGGCCGTTCCATATGCATCAAGTTTCGTCACCTGCGCCATGCTTTAAGAACTCACGATCCACAACTATACGATTATCTTAGCAGCGTCGGAGCACTGGACTTGCTCTTCTGCTACAGGTGGTTGCTGCTTGATCTCAAGCGAGAATTCCAATACGAAGAAATGCTCAGACTCATGGAAGTTCTGTGGTCCACACTCAGACCATTGAATTCCGAAAAAGGTGTTGACCTATACGAAATTCGTTTCCCCACGGCGTCTATTTATCGACAGATTCAGAAGAGAATTGATCCAAAAGACTTATTAGTGTTTACCGAAAACTATTTCGGCAGCCCAAAAAGGACTAAAGCCGTCTCCCTAAAACGTTGGGCGTTACTGTCCAGGCGGCAGTCTATATTCAACGCCGAATCAGACAACGCATCTTCTTCGGAAGATGAGGAAGGGGGTATCGTCCACTACAAAAGAAGACGGCGGAGATCTAGGAACATCTGCCGCAGCTGGTCGGGCCGAGATACTGCCGACGATAATCGGAAACTGTGCTATTCCAATACGTTACCGGACATACGATTGGATCAGTGGTTGGGAGATTCAACCGATTCCTCCGTTCGTCGACGTCACGGCAGCACAGATTCCAACTACGAGTCCAACTTTTCCGAAGAAGAACTTCAGTCAGAGGAGGAAGAACAGACCCCTTCCAGAGACAAAAGCGAGGGATACATATCGGACAGGTAAAAAAAAAAAAAAAAAAAAAAAAATCTATAATAACTACTGGCTAATATCCAAAAGAATTTAAATTATGGTGATTAAAAATTTTGCCGGATTGGCCAATTTTCTTCTTATATTTTTAATCCAATTTGTTTCAATTCGGCTAACTTCCACATGAAACGAGTTAAAGTTTAAATTTTCATTACAATTTTACATGCTATATAAAAATTTATTACCATCTCTTATTTCATAAGTGTGATAAACATAAGTTTTATTATATGTTAGTTTATTTATATCAAATGGTTTCGAAAAATATAAGAAATAAAGAAAATGAATCCATCATAATAAAACTGATGAGTTTGTACAGTTAAATCCTTAACTTTTATAATATTTATTTAAGTACAAAATCGGGTCATGAAAATCAACTTTGACGATTATTTTGGAAGTTTATTAATAATTTTTCTTCACTATTAGGTTACAAAAAAATAAAATAAAAGATTTCCGTACAATGCTTTTCCATTTTCAAATGCTATTTATGTACGTTTATTCCTTTAATGAGAATATTAACATGGACCAGTAGATGGTTACTAAATAAAAATTAACTGGGGCATTCTCACAGTCTTTTGACTTTTGGGGAAAAAAATCTGGCGAAATTAAACTTGCTAAAGTAACATTTTAATCTGATAGACGAATGCCTTAATGATTCAAAATAAAGAAAAAATGGTAAGCAGCGAAAAAAAATTTAACTGAGGTTTAAGTTAAACTTGCGTGTTTAATTTTTCTTACCATCTTACCACTAAAACTTTTTATTTTCTTCTAAATTTTCACTTATAATGAATTTGCATAGTACCCACAGGACATTCAAATAAGAAATAATGACAATGTAGTATTTTTAGTACAAAATTTTGGTATAATATTATCTTAAAGGGGTGTTAAAGAAGAGACGGTAATCTAAAAAAAGGGGACGGTATAGGAAAAAAGGGACGAAAAGAGAAAAAAAAAGGGATGGTAAGGATGGAACAGCAAGGAAAATTACCACCTATTTTAGGCAGATCATTTTAAGACTAAGTGGTAGCCAAAATGTCCATTGATCTTTAGAAACAGTTATTTACATTGGATAAAAATTTAAAAACAAATTATCTCGAAAAGTGCAGGAATAAATCTTGGGGACGGTGAGACTACCAATAAAGCCACGATGCTTGAAACTGATATTTAAATGCTGATTTAAATTTTACAGTAAATTTCCTGCGAAAGAATTTTAGACATTATTTCTCTAGCATACTTCTACATGAGAAAAAACTTGAAAAAAATTCTGTGGCTGCATCTGAAGTGATTTTCTGTATAATTTTAGAAGAGGGATGGTAAAAAATCTAAAACCTAGGGGCAGAGTTTAAAAAATAATAACAACCCTAAAAATGTGTGCAGACTAATTTTAAGCTACTTATTTATATAAAACAATAGTTTAAGTTTCAGAAAAAAATTACATCAAATTATTTTTATTGAAACAATTTTATCCAGGCAGCTCCAAACTTAAAAATCATCATCAGGGACACGGCACGGTATAGGAGTTTTCCAGGTGTTTGGACCCCCAACATCGTCCAAAACTTATTTATCTCGTTAATATTGTTGTGCAATCATGCAATGGGATGTTCCCCAAATATATGGAACTAAAACAAAAATACAAAAAAGTGTATTAAAATAAAAATTATTATTCAGGGACATGAAAGTCAAAAGATTGTAAGAATGCCCCAACTACTGGCTAGAAACTAGCCATTAAAAATTCTCTTTACTAACCAGTGACTACTAACCAAAATTACTTCTTTTCAGTTTTACGGATCGGAACTCGCAACAGACTCTGACCACCGACCATAGCCAATCAGAAAGCGAAGACGAGAACCACCTGCTTGAAGATTCCTATCTGAATTCCTTCGATTCCGCCGATACCTATTTCAGCCAACATTCCGCTACACGACTGCTTCCCCCGCCCACCAGACTGGGAGACGGCAAACCGTTTTTGATCTTTGCGTGTCTCACCATGATACTGAACCACAGAGATGTCATTTTGACGCATAAAATGGATGCTAGCGAGATCGGCATCTATTTTGACAAGCTTGTGCGCAAGCATAGGCTGGACGACGTTCTTCCGAAGGCGAAAGAGATGTTTGTCGAGTACCTCAACTCGGGATGGACAGACGATGATTGAAACTATCACTGTTGGAAGCGCTGAGCTACATAGTAATGGGGAGCGAAGACGCTTTCTATGATTTTTAAATTCCTTTGGATGCGCCTACATTATGATCTTATATGCGAGAGCATCTCGCATTCATGGGATTTCGTCCAATTTCTGGAAACTACACAATATTTGCAAAAACTGAAGAAGTTTGATCAAGTACGGTACTTAACAATCCCACATCCAAATAAGACCATACCGTAAACGGATCCTTTAACATGTCTAAGTATTGAAACCCACACTATTTAAAATATTAATGGCATTTTCTTTCACCTTACTTCTTTTCAGTTTCATATATTTTCGCATTTCTATTATGATAAAATAGCATTTTTAAAATACAATCCTTTTTATTTTCAGTTATCATCCCTTTTATTTTTGTAAGGAAAACTTCTCGCATTTCTCTCCTTATTTGTGAAGTTTCTGTTTTCCTCTTTCAAATTTCTCTGCTTTCTAATGTGTATAACTCTTCATGAAATAATGATATGAAAGCAGCAGTTTTTTGAATACAGAATATATTTTTAAATTTACATAATATAAGTTGAAAATTTGCCATATTTTGAAAACAAAATTTAAAATGTCTATTTATGAGAGACCCATGCGCTCTCCCTATGATGCGGTACTTTATACTTGTAAGTGGACAGTTGAAAACAATGCAATAGAATGAGGAATTCTCGCCCCTTATTAATATGTAGCTCAGTGATTGCAGCTATATCAAGGAAACAAAAGTGATATTCAATGTGTATTTAGACCATTCTGCAATAAAACACATGGCCGAGACTATAGAATGATGAAATTATGCAATGTGATGCAGCAATGGACCGTTCAACTTTGTGCTGAATTTCCAAAAACATTATTTTTAACCGGTTAGATACAGTAGCTTAAAAGAGATTGTGTTTCGAAAAAACATTGTTTTGTTTCCTCCACCCTTTCTGCTTTCTCTTAAAATTATATAAGAACCACCACAAAACTACAATGAAACCAATAAATGCAATGTCAGTTGCAAAATATAACAATAAAGAAATGTAGAGATTGACAGAAATTAGGAATATAATAAATAGTCGAAATTAACCACCAAAAACTTAAATGATTGCATTAAACATAAAAAGGTAGAGGAAAGTAGCAGGATACAGATGTGTTTTTCAATCCACGATTATCTTTTACGTCAAAGTGAAAATACTCTTATAATAACGCCTTTTTTTACATTAAAGCTATAAATTGTTTCTACTCGTTTTTCAGCTAGATCAAATAATTCAGGGAAAATATCCTGCAGACAGAAAAATATTTTAAAGGACTGAAGTTTATTAGGGGCGCCATTTGAGGGAGGTCAGGCAGTGACAATTCCCCTCTCAAGGAATTTTATTTTTTAGAATGTATCAGCCATCACATGTCAGATTAAAAATCTTTCCAGAAATTGTACAAAGTACAAAAGCGCCATTGTTAGGTTTGACTAAAATATAAACATTATTTATTAAACCTTTTAAGCGCATAAATTAAAAAAATATCAATGATAATTACTAAAACTTCTCTACTGCAACATTTTCAAAGTGAAACATATTTATTGCTAATGAGTACTTTGGCTAATTAAAAATATATGTGAAAATAAAACTATACAATAACTTAATAGGTGGGCTCAACAAGATAAAAAGAAATTTTTGATCCCCTCCCCCCTCAAATAAGGTTCTGTGTCTCTGCTAATTATATATCCAAAGCAGCCTTGCCGGAATGAACTTTATCGAGCTCTTGATGCAAATTCTTTTTAAAAATTGAAGTCTTTGTGTCACCCTATAACATTCATATTCCAAATATAACTCCATTTATGGTATCGAATAGATAGTTAAAGAAAAGAAACTGCAAGTTATGTTAATGTCGGTGATGAATTCATAACGATTGATGCCAAAGATGGAGGAGAGCACACCATAAAAAAATTCTACCTCTGAAAGACTTGATTTGCTGTTTATTATTGATACAATAGAAAAATTTCAACCTGGAATTTCAAAATGCTCCCTGCCTAAAAATTTGGAAATCCGCTACTAGACAAACATGTTTGAATTTAACACACAAAGTTTCATGGAAGTCTTATGGGCATATACCACACTATGAAAATAACTTCTTCGCGACGAGCATCGCGTATACATGATGTATAAAATGCGAGCAATCCTTAATTTTTCCTACCAGAATTTTCGATTAAGAATTTTTGTCCTATTTAATTGCAGAATTTCTGCGAATAATAAAAGTTTCTCTATGGAAATACTGATGCTACAAAATTAAAAATATATACGGGAGGATCGTCGTGAACGGGTTAAAGATATTCTTCACCGTGAAGACATTCAATAGACAATTGTAATAAATAAAAGTTATTTATTACAAACGTTAATGTTTAAAAATATATATATATATATATTAACGTAGAATTTCGAAGTGGACATTTTATATTCATCAGTAAATTGTGCATCCCGTGATCCTGTTCCCCCTGATTTGCACAGTTCTTACTTTGTACCGGACAATTTTTTTATGTGAAAGCAGTCGATAAAGCTACGACCGATAAACTGCTATTGCAACAGGTTTCCGCAAATAAATGTCGAGCCGAATTCGCACAATCTCGCCATCTTATCGCCGACCGATTAACCAAAAAACGGGTAACTATAAAAACTATCCCATTGTCCAAATGGAAGCAATGACACAATATGCGCCTGGCAACAGTGCCTTTATCGAAAATTGATTTCGATTTTGAAACATTTACAATGTCTTTCTTTCCCTGTATCTTGACAATTCTCAGATATACATCTTTGCATATGCTGATTGATAGGAAAAAAAATTGAATTTGATTAGGTTTCTTTTTTAAAATATTAGAATGAGATATGTATTTTCGAAATAGTTGTTCCCTAAAATAATGTTAAAATTTTTATTTTTAAACTATGCATTTAACAAGAAATTTCTGCTATTAAAAAGGACTCTGCATTTCAAAACTAAAATCACAATAACAAAAATGTAAAATAAAATTATTTCCAATTAATTGAATGCTGTGAAGAATTATTTTTTCTCACTTAAATTATATTTTAGAAAAATTTAAAAGTCAAATTTGTGTTCTAAAATTTTAAAATGTTACTTCTATTTTATTTTTTATTTATTTAGAGACGAAGAAATTATTAAACAGTTGTATTCGATGCACACGGCGACGAAGTGGCTTATTTTGCACACATTCGTCGCAATTAGTCGCATATGATGTGCAAAAGCCCAAATTCATGTTTCAATATGCCCTATTAATGTATTTTCGTTAATTTTACGCAAAATAGTAGGATTAAAAAATATCAAATTTCGTTATTTAAAAATTTTTTTAGAATGAAATTTTTTAAAAATGAATTTTTTTTACATGGATTTTTAATTCAATAAAAGACTAACTGCCGAAGTCGCACCTGCCCCCCACCCCCCGTAGGTAGTTCCAACGTTTAAAACTCCTCAAATGCCTACACAGAAGAGGAATGTACCAACGATTTTGCAGGATAAAGAGGGATCTTTGCTTTACAGGACGAAGATATTGAAAATTATAAAAATGTCAAACACCACACCTTGGTATCAAAACCTAATTAATTGGAGAAAAAAAATGGTTCAAGAATATTGCTCACAAGACGAAAAAAAAATACAATAATATAAGAGAAGTCTGAAATTCTATGTCAGACGTGGCAAATGAGGTGCGTTCGTACTATAACTAGTTTTATAAGTATTCAGATCTTAGTTCAGTAGCTGTTGCACTCGTGAAAAATTCCTGAATACAAAATTTACTACGATTCTATATATCAAATTCAGTAATACGGAAATAATAGGACTCCAATCTTCAATAGAACGTCATCAACATGGCAGCCTAGAATCATTACCTATCATGGGACATCATTGAATGAATTATGTTCGATATGATTTAATAGAATGAAGAAAAATTTTATTGATATCTTTTTAAGTTTTGATCCGATTTTCACAAAATTTGAAATGAATCGACAAAATTCTGTAACGCTTCTATATATTAAATTTCAAACCATTCAGATGGGTACTTTTTGCGTTGTTATATGCGTACAGACAGACGGATCAGACGACGACTGTAGATGCAACGTATTTATATAATTACGAACGCACCTAAAAATAAAGTTTAATTTTTTTTCACCAGTTACTCATGTTTAGGTGCGTTCGTAATTATAAAAATACGTAGCACCTATAGTCGTCGTTCAGCCCGTCCGCATATAACACAGCAAAAACTACCCAACCGAATGGTCTGAAATTTTAAATATATAATTGTTGCAAAATTTTGTCGAGTCTTTTCAAATTTTATGAAAATCGGATGTATAGTTTAATGACAGGGAGAGTCAAAAGTTTTCCGTTACATTACGGCCAATGGGAAAAAATTATTGCAAGTGCATTTTAATGATGTTACAGCCTTTCGAACAGAATGAAATTAATAGGCACTTATGAAGTGCACTAAAATATACATTCAGTACACTATGCGCCGCAAAAAATATTTATAAAACTAGTTATAGTACAAACGCACCTCATTTGCCACGTTTGAAGAGCAATTTCCAGCTTGTTGATTTTCTCTTGTTTTTCCTACTTTACCGATATATTTTCTTTCTTCTAAAAACGGAGCCAGACGGTATTGCAAAGAAAAAGTAAATATGGTTTACTGCTGTGGAACTTGTAAAACAACTTTACATAGTTGACAAACATTGGAAAAATACATACCAGTTTCACCTATGCAGGGCTCCCAAATGGTCCGCCAACTGAATACCAATACTTTTAGAAAAATTTTCTTTAGATTTTTCTTACAAACCGCCCGGAATCACCTTTGAAAGTTAATTCTAGCGCAAACCTACCATAAAATTTTCTGTTATAATTTATTTGTATTCAGTTGGCGGATCATTTGGGAGCCCTGCCTATTTCGTGAAAAATTAATCGTTTAGGCACACTGTGTGACGTTCTGAAAGGAGTACAACTAGAATTTTGTTGCATTTTAAGATTTATGGACTATTTTAACATAAAAAATTTCAGAGTATTTTAGGCAAGCTTAAAAAATTTTAAGGTAATGTCCAAAATGTCACTAATAAACAGCACCATTTAGAAAAATCACGTCAAAACTGGAAATCCTTATAAAATTCGTCAGTCAGTTTGTTAATGCAAGTCTTGTATCCATGTTTTAAAAACGTTTTATAACCATAGAAAATTGGATATATCATTTAAAATTATCTTTAAATCCATTTTTATACAGGTCGCGTACTACTAAGTAATAAGTGTGTAATAAGTATATTATTAATGATATAAAATAAATTACATTTTGTATGTCTTGTATTTGAGTATTGTTGCTTAAAAAGAAATCTTGCTAAAAATATTTAGCGTTTTACTTTCATATGATGATAAAATGACTTGGGCCACTGTAAACAAATCTATAGATCAAGATGCGAATCTCCAAGTTGCTTCATTTTTTTTTATTTTGTTTTTTCCTTTGTAGCTGTAGATTTTTTTAGATTCATCCGCTGAAATTATCAGCCGGAATACTTGTGATAGGCGCTGCTTCTTACGCAGCCTTTCTCCTTTACACTCACGTATGTATGTATGTATATTTGTATCTGATCTGTATGAATGGCTGTAACATCATTTTGTTGTAAGCAATAAACTCATTTTTAAAAACTGCTGTGTCTGAACTCATTTGTAATAACCCCACATGAGTGTATATGGTGCGTGCAAGAGAGGGAAGGAGAGGGTCATTATCCCAACCTAGATTTCAATATTTAATAAATAAAAATTAATTTTGTCTGATGGTTTAATAAAAAATAATTATTTTTCTCAAGTGATTTAAAATAAGGGTTTTTCACGAGAATCGGAGACCCCCTGATGGAAAAGGGAATAAATTGTTTCAATTTTCATTTTGAAAAAGCTGGTAGATTTTTTTTTTTAATATTTAATATTTTATTAAATTTCTGTAATGCTTTATATGTTAATATATTTAAGAGTAATGTGATGTTCTGACAAAAAAAAATTCCTACTTTAGCATTATTATACATTTAAAAAGTGCTGCCTTCGCAACGGAACACGGGCATACATGTTCCAAAATCTTGTCACTCTCTGGATTACGTTCTGCCGCACCCATGTGAGCATAGACTAGACAGTAGGGGTTTGCAGTGTATTGATTTTTTTTTTTTTTTTGGGGGGGGGGGGGGTAGAGTCAGGTTAGGTCAGACCTGGACCTTATTCTTTCCAGGACCAGCCTGGTCCGAGTCCAATTAAAGAAAATTGGCCAGAGATCGTACTCTACTTGCCTTTTTTTTTTGTTTTTTTAGGGGGAGGTCTGGAGTTAAATAGTATTATTGTACATTTGTTTAAAAAAATATCTAGACATTTATTTTGCTTTAATTAGAGGAATATTTAAAAAATATTAGGGGAGAGTGGGGTGGAATGGGACATTGGGAGGAATGGTTGGTTGGTTGTTGACGGCCGATTAGTGGGAGGAATGGGACAGTGCTTTTCTCGTTATGTATCATTCTAAACATTTAATCAATCGCTCACTAGATGAAGCAATGGTAGCCTAATCTTCACTGGAAAAAAGTTGTTGATTTGCATAAGCTTGCAATTGTATAAAGAAAAAGATTAGTTTAGCAATCAAAAGTAAATTTGCTTCATATACTTTTTGTGCTTTCTGTAAATTAATGACTTGTTTATACTTAGATGTAATAGTTTCCCTATTTATCGAACATTATACTGTATGTTTTCTATAATTTAAACTAAGTCTAAAAGCAGTATTTTTGTGTATACAAGAAGTTTAACATAAAAGAAGGCAGTGGGGAGAAATGGGACATGCCAGCAAAGGGAGGAATGGGACAAATCAAATTCATTCTTTTTAATAAGATGAATGTAAATTGCTAATATGTAACTATTTTTTGAGGGCAAAACATTAATTATAACATTGATAATATATTAATTTATTTCAAAATGTAAATAAATTGAACCGATGATTTTTTATTGTCATATGAGACTGACAATCCTCAATTTTCCAATCCTAAATTAAGATACTGGAATTTGATATCATGGCACAGACATTACTAACCTACAATCTTTGTTAGACAGTATATGTAGACGACATTAGACTATTTGTGCTTTATCATACTTATTTTTAGCTGTCCCATACTTCCCTGTTAGTGGGAAGGTCTAGGACACATTTTGAAACTTACAATTTCTTTAATTTTAAAATTGTTTCTGCAAATTATGTTTCTATATTGTTCAAGGACATTAAAAAGCGTTTCATTTTGTATTCTATAAATTGAAATTTTTGTGGCAAACAAAGTTGATTTTCTTATTTTTGTAAAAAGTGTCCCATTCCTCCCTTCTCTCCCCTGTATATTTATATATTTCCTGTAAAGAGCTCTAAAATTATAATTTTCTTTAATCATCTTTTTCTTTCATTCTGAACTACATTAATTATTTTAATGACTGTTCATGTACGTAATTGCTAAAGTGATCATTAATATCGTTAATTGCATACTCCATGACTAGCGGACGTATAATCTAAAAAATTACCGTTTTTAAATGTTTGCATAAATTTAACAACATTCTTTTAAATTTATTTTAAATTTATCTTTCAATAAATATTCTTTCAATTCTACAATTGAATTCTAAAATTTTTTTTTAATTATAATTTTAATTACAATAAATTTGCTTAAGAAATAGTGGCATTTTTCGTAGAAAATGAGTCGGCAGGGGCATGGGACAATGTTTGGACCGTGCAGATACCTATCAAACTAGGATGTGCAGTGGAACGAACAATGTAAATACCAGGACGTTGTTGAAATTTTGAATTTTTTATTTTTAGTTGTATTACCATTGAAGGTTGTTCTTAAAACCACATAATGTACATAAAAAAATCCTTGCCAGCTCGACCAATAGGTGGAGGTAGATTTTGAAGTTAAGTACTAATTTCACCAACAAAAACTAAATCAAGATTAGAGATAAACCCAGTTTAATAATTTCATCTGGTCGCTTTTTACGAATTTTTAATTTCATTGTTCTGTAACAGCTCGTTTTATCAGAATCATATTAAGGCGGTATTAAAAAAAAATATTTATCCACGCTGAACAACTTGAAATTTTCTGACACATTTTCAGACTCATTTTTAAAAGTAAAAACATGAAACTTGTCGACGTGATTTGCTGACGTGCGTTTTTATTTTTTGTTCAATTAATTAGAACTTGATTTACAGTTATTTTCTCGGTACGACCATTTCTTTCGTTTCAGCACTATCGCTTCGGGAAATTCGGTTCAAAATGCCCACTTTGACAGCATTTTTTGAAATATATTCTGCCTTTATCAAAAACATTGACCAGTAGAGCACATTATATAGTTTCTGAATAAGAGAACCTGCCAACTGGATGCGTTTGAGAGCAAAAATGAATTTAAAAATGAGTCAGAAAATAAGCCGTTTGGATTTGAGTACACCCTTAATACGATATTTTTTTCGTTAACCCCCCCTTTTTTTTTTCTTTTGCTATAAGAATTGATCCTATCAAAAACTTGCCAAAGTGAATGTTGTAGATAATATTGAGAAGATGTATAATAAATTTAAGCGGATTGGATATCTTGTGAATTGACTAAGTTATAATTTTTTTTCTTCAGCCCCCCATTTCGGTTTTCACAAAACCCCTCCCTATTTCCACCCCCTTGGTCCAATTTTGCTCATTAACGAACTCGACCGACATTTTCTACACCTTCATTTTATGTATAAGTTTGGAAGATTTGTGCAGAATTACGGAAGTTATCGTGTCCATAAGAAAGTGATATAAGTTTTGAATTGGGGATGGTTTTGGGTTCTAGGGGTCATGATCAGCGTAGATCGCAAAAAGTTTTCAGAAATTCCAACATAGGGGAGATTGCAATAGGTAGTAATTCTTACGAAATCTACCTAAAACACTATGGGCTTAACAGGAATTTCCGCTTCGAATTATTAGCCCAATGGAATGATGGTAAATTATGTTTTTAATGTCATACATGTTAAATTGTTAAAAACTGCCTTTAAAAATTATTGATTTTCAATCGATTACATAGATATTTAATACCATTTTGGTAAAGGAAAAAAAAAAAACTTATTTTTCTTGGTAAAAGGTAAATTCGGAGCAATTTTCTCGACTACTTCAGCGAAGACGATTACGATTTCGTCATTTACTTAAAATGCTTAAAGTTGCCGAAATTTTCGTCTTCGGTACTTTAATCTTTTTGAGATTAAAGTTTGAAAGAGTTTGAAAAAAATATCCATATTAGCTACGACGATCTGCGACTCAGAGAATAACTTCAATTATAAATAGAGTGCATATTGATTGTTTATAATTGCAATTATTCTCTAGGTCGCAAATGGTCACAGCAAATATAGATTTTTTAAATCTAGAATTCGAATAGATACCAAATAGTATCAAAGGGGAAAATTTGGGTAAATTTAAGCATTTTAGATAAATGACAAAAACGTAGTCGTCTTCGCTGAAGCAGTCGAGAAAAAATTACTTCAAGTTTACACTTAAAAAAAATATATACTTTTTTAATAACTAAAATGTTAAATATCTTTCTCAATGTCATTCCCACATTGAAAATGAATAATAATTGATAAAGTAGTTTTTAACGATTTAACATATATGGCATTAAAAACAGAATGTACCACCATTCCATAAGGGTGAAAATTTGAGGGGACCATTTTTGATAAGTCCTTGGTGTTTTTTGGGGTTACATTATATGCTTAAGAATTTTTCGAATGGCACTTTAGAATTTGAATGGTAATACAACTAAAAAAAAAAAAAAAAAAAATCAAATTTTCATGAATGTCCACAGATTTTTACGATGTTCGTCCCAGTGTGGGACAGAGCGAATGGGGTATTTGGCTCTTTGTTCATGGGCAAAATAATTTTAAATCTTTTCTTTGTAAATAGTGCACACGAAATAAATTATCAATTACGATAAAATGCTAAACGCGTGTTCCAATTCCTACAATCCATGAAAAAATACCCCCCTCCCCCCCCCCCCAAAAAAGTATTAGTAGGTATTTGATGTTATATTTTATAATTAACATAAAAAGGTTTTAAATTTGAAAATCTACCGGCATTAGTATTTTCATTTAAACCATTCTTTTCCAATGCTTTAAATATACATAAAAAAAAAAAAAAAATGAAATACCGTTTCTCTGTCTCTCTCTTTTCTAAGAAAAGTAACTAACACTGCTAGCGCCTCAATTGAATTTATTATTACCTTTTCATTTTAACAGCAAAACTCTCTCATCCTGCAAAAAATATTGCA
This sequence comes from Maratus speciosus, assembly GCA_963932465.1. Taxonomy (NCBI): domain Eukaryota; kingdom Metazoa; phylum Arthropoda; class Arachnida; order Araneae; family Salticidae; genus Maratus; species Maratus speciosus. The sequence continues at coordinate 281,731,393 of OZ010800.1, read as the reverse complement.
TATAAAAACATGGAAACTGGTAGTTTTAGAGAAATATACGACAAAAACATTGAAGTCTACAGATTTTAAATCGAAGAATTATTTTGTGCTATTTAAAGTGACAGTGGACCTTTATTTGAGCAAAAATCGACCCAGAAGTCGAAAATTATTTTTGTGTATTTTATTATTCTCCAATTTATTCCTAGCCATTTATGAAAACCCGCATGCAGATGTGATTATTTTTCAAACAATTACAAGCGTTTAAATTTTGTACACAAACAATTTTTCGGCCCTTTCAAATGCTGTTTTTCTCAAAACTGATTTTTCAACGTTTTTAGAATTTTGAAATGCTTTGCGAGTCTTAATTTTTGATTAAAATTCATGAAATTGAAAAGTAAGAATCCCGATATTATTTACAAAGAAACTGTGTATGCATTTTAAAATTGGACTTCATTAAGATAATTAAATTTTATTTTTAACTAATTAAAAGGCAAAAGTTTGATGAAAAACGATATGGAATTCAGAATTTTTTTTTTTTAATTAACTACTCAAGGAATTAAAAAATAGATACACAGGTTTATTTCTAAAAGAGTTTTATAGGATTAAAATGCAGAATCAAGGAAATATCTCAAAAATTAATACGCATGGCGCATTTTATTAAAATTTTCAATTTTTTAAAAAATCTTAAAAATATAATAAGATTGGAAATTTCTTTTAAATTGTTCTATATGTTTATGGTGAAATATATATTTCCACAAAATTTCATATCTGACGAAAATTAAATGAAATTTTTTTTAAAACGTTTTTCGTCCCCTTAATGTTGAAATTGGTCAAGAAAGTTTACTTATATGAAAGTTTTATGGGTTCAGAAACTATGTATAACAATTTAACCATCTTTTGCAGGCCTATGTACTTGACTAGATTATGGTGTGTAATGCCCAATCATTTTTTAAATTAGTCTAATTTTGAAAGTTTTTTTTCAATTTTTTATTCAAAATTTCAATACCTAAATAGAGATTTAAAACCATAGTTTGAAACCTCAATTTTTATATAGTGTTGCCAAATTTAAAAATACCTAATGTTTCTAAACACTTTTAAATTGAAAAATATATTACCACGTGAATATTAAAAAAAAAAAAACACTTTAAAATATTTAAATTATTACATACGAAAAACATTTTTGGGGACAAATACTTGATGATTAAAGCGGTTTTCTTATAACGTCTAAAAGAAAACTTTTCTTCTGGACTTTATAAAATCCGGCAGTCAGCAACATTTTTCACTTAGCCATGTTATACCAGCTGATTTTAAAATGCGTAACTTATCTTTCTTAACCCTTTCGGGTCCGATTTTTTTTCAATTTTGAGAACAAAATTACTTTTACTTTAATAATGTTAATCGTAGCTATCCAAATAGATTTACTAAAGTTTAAAGATTATCTAATTGTCTGAAATCTAACGAATGTACTTATTTCGTGTACTATTTCTATGCATAATATTGCATTACAACAGGGTTTAACAGATATTACAACTTTCTAATTTTTTTTTTTAATTTTATCACGCATGATTCGTTTAGAAAGTAACCTATATTTTAAATTTAAAGAGTTAAATATATGTATAAAATATAAAGGAATCGCTAACGTTGCAAAGAGAATTAAGTAAACTTTTATCATTATTGTTATTAGTAAATTTCAAAACATAAATGAAGTCATAATAAGAAATGCATAACCATATACAGGGTCATCGAAAAATAATGCCTAGATTTAAAAAAATCATAACATCGAAACCTTTTATGTTAAATGAGCAATTCTTTCACTACACGGTAACTGGTGAACGCAAGTTTGGTTTTAGTTCACCAGAATTCGTTTGCGTGTCTGTGTTATGCGCGGATTAGTTGCGCAGTCGTCAAGGTCGGCCGATGCGACAGACTGCAGCTGCTCACTACATGGTTTTTTCTTCGAAAAAGAAAGGTCCAATAACTTTGTCATGAAATAACCCACATACCAAATCACGTACTGTGCTTTTTGTTGCACGGTCAACATCGTACTGAGCAGCTGCAGTCTGGCGCGTCGGCTGACCTTGACGACTGCGCAGCTAATCCGCGCATAACACAGACACCCAAACGAATTCTAGTGAACTAAAACTAAACTTGCATTCACCAGTTATCGTGTAGTGAAAGAATTACTCATTTAACATAAAAGGTTTCGATGTTATGATTCTTTTAAATCTAGGCATTTTTTGATGACCCTGTACTATCACTACTATATGTTGATATAGTAACAAAAGTAATTGTTAAGACACAATAATGCTCGATGAAAAGACATGTACTATTAATAGTACTCCAGACCCGAAAGGGTTAATCACGAAAGCAGCCACCAGATCTGACGACAGCGCTGGATGCAGCCTTGGAAACCGAAAAAATCAAAGTCAAATGGAAATGAATGACAACCCGATAACAGAAGGTCGACACTGGTTGTAATAAAATTTTACAATAGCATGACGTTTAAGGGCGGGCGTTACATCCAATGAACAAACAATACTGTAAAGAAATGAAATATCCTGAAAACAATCTACACACTTGAGGAATGAAAAAAAAAAATCGAAAATTTTGAACCTAAAGGAGTCAATCCAGTAGAAGTTAACCAACTATATTTAATAAACATACGTACGTAATCGTACAGAAAGTTCATATTATATATATGTAAATAAATAAAAATATAAATGTTTATTTAATGGTTATATATATATATATATATATAAAGTATAATAAATCACCAACATAAAACAAATTACATTCATGTGAAATGCGCCAAAATGCTGCAGTAAAACATAAATTCAATATAAACCAGTAAAATATTGCATTTAGTCTGAACTAGCGCACCCACCCCCCTCACAAACAAGAAGAATATAACTGTAAAATATTAAAATTTCAACAAAAACTAGGAAAAAAACCAGGCTGAGGCCTCCTCGGCAGTGGGTTATATTTCAAAAGCAGCCGAGCATTCAAAAAATGTACATAAAATATATATCAGCATGGCAGTGGGTGTTCTGGCCGAAACCCACTGCCACTAATACACACACACATATACATACACACACTATATGGCCATTAATCGCACGACACTTTCAATTTTCGACATTTTGTCGAATATTTAAAGATATTTCTCGGGTTTTCTGGAACTTCGGGATTATGAAGAATATGTTCGACTTCATGTTTATCAACGGTGATTTGATCAGAAGGACAATTAGAGGCAACAAAAAATCAAAGAAAAACAATAAATGTTTGGGATCACACTGTAAAATAAAATGCATGAAATGATCTACCGCTACAGCTTACGAATATATGGCTATTGTACAATATATGTATTCATTTGCAGAAGAATAGAACGTATATTCATGAATATATCATTTTTTTTTTAAAGTTAAAATTTTTTGCATATTTCTTGTTTATATCGTGCAGGGTTTTGTACTAAATTTAATTCCAGTTTCAGAAGATTTGACAAAATGTAGTAAAAATAATATACTGCAATTGTAATGCATATATATATATTAAATATTTGATGAAATATGAGCAGTTGTATGAAATATTTTTTATCTGCGCATGAGCGCACGATAATTTTTTTTCCTTTTTATGATTTGATAGTCAACTTTCTGGAGGGACACAAAAAAAAGGTCAGTCAAATATTGTAAATCTCAGAAAGATATCGCCGATAGACTGAGCTGATTTTTAGTTGTTCTCTAAAAACAACTGAATGATAAGCGGTTTTCCATAAATTGTCGTTTTTAATTTTTACTTTTCATTTTTTATTGATGCGTTAGTTCTTTTTGGAAAACCACCAGAACGAGCCTATTCCAAGAAAAAAAGAAGTATCAAAATCAAAGCATTTCTTCTAAATCTACTCGTTGACATTCCTTAAGTACAAACTCCTTTCCTGAAAGCCAGATAATAAAAAATGACAATTTGTGGAAAATCTCTTATCATTCAGCAGCTTTTAGAGAGCAACTAAAAATCAACTCTCCCTATCGCCGATTTATCGTTCTGAGTTTTCACAATATTTCACTAGCTTTTTTTTTTTTTTTTTTTTTTTTTTTTGAGTTGCGCCATAGAGTTGACTATTAAATCATGAAAAGAAAAATGTTTATCGTGCACGCATGCTCAGAAAAAAAAATGTTTCATACAACTGCTCATTATTTCAAATATTTAGCATATTTACATTACAATTGCACTATATTATTTCTACTATACATTTTGTCAAATTTTCTGAAACAGGCATTAAATTTGGTAAAAAGCCCTGCATGATAAACAAAACATATACAAAAATTTTTTGAACTTCATTTTTTTTTATATATCTCTATGAATATACGCCCTATTGTTCTACAAATGAATACATATATTGTACAATATCCATATATTCGTAAGCTGTAGCGACAGATCATTGCGTGCATTAAATTTTACAGAATGATCCCAGACATTTTTCTTTGATTTTTTGTTGACCCCCCCTAATTGTCCTTCTGATAAAATCGCCGTTGATAAATATGAAGTCGAACATATTCTTCATAATTCTGCAGTTCCTGAAAAATCCGACAAATATATCTTTAAATATTTGGCAAAATGTCCAAAATTAAAAGTGTCGGTGATTAATGGCCATTTAGTATATGCACACTAGAATATGTATACTTTAAAGAGTAAAAGATTAAGGTTTCCAGGTTTGATTTTATGAAATAAATACTATTAAACTTTTCTTTAAAATCGCTTCATTTTTAGCTATCGAAATCTATTTATATAAAATCCAAGTCTCTGTGTGTCCCTCACAATTCCGGTTGGTCCGCCTCATTGTAATGAGTAATTGTTGAAAAATACTACTGACGGGTTACCGCAATAGCGCCAGAAATTAACCAACTTGATGAAATACCGCCAAAATTGGCACCAAAAATAAGTTGCCATATATGATGCCAACTTGAGAATAGGTGCCTAATTTTTGCGATATTACCATTTAAAACCATTAATCTTTAACAGTCGAGCTCACCGCAATTTAATTTAAACTCCGCGCATTTAAGGTTTTTTTTTCTTTTAAATCTATGGGCCAGAATTTAAATTGTAATATATGGAAATGTACGTCTTTACATCTTCATACCGATGAACTAATAACATAACCGTCACTAGGCGGCGTTATATTATCCGATTTCCTAACAGCTCGATTTTAATGTACTTTAGATACGAGAGCTTTAGGCGAGATAGAGAAAATGGTCTTGGCGAGAATATGAAATTTGGCAACATATTTTCTTGTAACTTATTCACTACGTTGTATATATGTTTATATCCCCTTTTACATCATTTTTGACGGGATACCTTTCTAGTCGAATATAAATATTTGATTTATTCTTTCCATCGCAATTTTCAATCTCACCAAAATTTTCTCGGTTATTCTCCTATTTCAAAATTTCCCAGCTTTTTACATCTCTGTCGGCCACATCAATAGAATTGACCTTGGACCGCCGCTGTCTGAATTCAGCACCAGACTGGAAACTATAGGGTGATCCAGAAGTCAATAAAAATTCAATAATTCGTAAAGAATAGACAGCATCACGATGCTATTTTCACACGGACATGATGTGGGATTTTTGACAGCAAAAAAAAAGGGGGGGGGGGGGAGGGAATTAAGAATAGCTGAATTTGTCACCGACAGATAGCAATGTAGTATTCCCAACGCAGCCATATAGCTATTTAATCCGCAATGTGTCAGGGATTGTTTCAGAATTATTTTTCGATGCTCCGAAAAGTATCTTGCGGCCTCTGACAGCTATTATCATCCATCAAATTGAAAAATTTTAGTCCTACTTGCGTTGCGAACTGCACTCCGCTGCATAACAAAATATTTCCATAACTGAAATGCTACTTCATTAGCCTATGTAAGACAATTGCACCATAAAATATAACAAATAAGGTGTATAGGGGAGAGTGGGGAGGAATGGAACGCTTTTTACAAAAATAAGAAAATAAACTTCGTTATACATAAAAACAAAAAAATTAATTTATAGAATACTAGCAAACCCCGCGACTTTGGCTCGTGTAATAGTTGAAATATGCCAAGAGATATTTGCACGACTATTTTTTATTAGAACAACACTTTTTGTAATAATTCAAAAATTACAAATTAAGCCACAGTTTGACTAAACTTCATTATGAAACTGCAATAGACAGAAATGAGATCTTAACACGTTGGCGGCGGGTGTCGAAGGGTGTTCGACACTAGCGCCCCTCTCCAAATGGCGGCCGTCGACGACCCTTCGACACCTGTTAATGCTGTTTCAATTCATTCTGTATCTGTCTAGCCAACTGGTAACTTCTTTAAATTTTTCCCTAGCCTTCTTAAAGAGTTTTGCAACAATTTCAACAAAATAAAATTAATTGAATTTCAACAAAATTTCAACAAAAAAATTTCAACAATAAATTTCAACAAAAAAAACTTTCAGCCACGAGGAATGATTTCACCTCATACGGCTTAGCCGCCAATGTGTTAATAAGAAGAACCAAAACTAATTCTAAATAAATGATAATTTAGAAAGCATTTTGAGACTTATGCTAATTTCAATATTCATTTGAAGTTTTGAATTTTTTAGAAACCATCTTAACACATTTACATCTTAAAATTACCCATTATGTCAAATTCCAAGCTTCTTGTCTAACAGTCTACCACCTCTCTGGTGTTAGTGGCACTAATATAAACAGAGCTGAAACCGAAACAGAGCTGAAATAGAATATTTCGAAAAATCTTGAAACAGAGACGGTCACCATTAATTTGCCAACATTAACCTTGAAATCGGTTGGCATTTCCTAATATTCTAGGGAAAACGGAATTTAAATGTTTTTAAAGGCTTTCTTGTTGTTCCTGCTAACCAGGTGGTAGTGACACCATCATAAAATATAGCCTGTATAGGATCAGGAACTATCACCCTTGATTCGCAACCAATAACTTCTGTAATCGGTTTAATATTTCCTGAGATTCCACAGAAATCGTAATTTAGGACTCTTTTAGAATGCTTTCCGCTCGTTCCCTTCGCTTCATCCCTTTTTAATTTCGAATTTATTTTCGACTGTTCTTAGAGGACATTTATATTTTATAAGTAACTACCGCGCTGTATTTAAAGTTTCTAGCCTCTTCAGTACCGCAGAAATCGCAATTTAGAAAGTTTTTTGCTCCTGCAACCCTCTAGGGGCTGTGGCACCGACATAAAATATAGCTTATGTTTGAGCAGGTTCTATCACCATCAATTTGGGTTGGTTGTGTTTATGACGGCCAATTATCAACACGAGGGATATAGGCCCTAAAGGGGAGGGGAGGGCCCTTCGTGGGGGTCTTTCTAAGGGAACCTAACCCGTATTTAAGCTTGGAAATCCAAGGTTCGAAGAAAACCACGAAAACTCCGAACGATTAGGCCGACGGGCACGATTGGGTTCGAACACAGCACCTCCCGTCTACCAGCTCCGAGAACAGAACCTCTCGGACACTGGTGGGGCCACCATCAATTTGGAACCATTATGTTTGAAATTGGTTTAGTATTTCATACGATTGCATAAAGATCGTAATTTAGAACGCTTTTTGAACGCTTTTCACTCACTTCATCCTTTTAAATTTGAAATTTTCTTTCGACAATTCTTAGAAGGCCTTTGCATCATTGGAATAATTACCACTCCAAATTTAAAATGTTAGATCCCCTCAGTAACACAAAAAACGCAATTTAGAAGATTTTTTGCTCCTGTAACCCCAGGTGGTAGTGACAACAACGTAAAATATAAGTTATGCTGTCTCCATCAATTTGAAACCATTACTTCTGAAATCGGTTTATATTTTCTGAGATTGCGTAGAAATCGCAATTTAGAAAGCTTTTAGAAAGTTTTTCGTTCATTTTCACCCCTTTTAAATTTCAAATTTTTAAGAAACTGTTCTCGGAGAATATTTACATCTCATAAGTAATTACCATGCCAAATTTCAAGTTGCTAGCCCCTTCAGTATCACAAAAATCACAATTTAGTACGCTTTTTAAAATGCAACCGCAAGGTGGTAGTGACGCCGACATGAAATAGATCCTATATTGGAGCAAGGGCTGTCATTTCCAACCATTACTTTTGAAATCGGTTGGGTACTTTCTGAGATTGCGTTGGAATCGAAATTTAGAATGTTTTTTAGAACGTTTTTCGTTCTTTTTCACCCCCTTTTAAATTTCGAATTATTTAGGAAATGCTCTTAGAGATCATTTATATCTTATAAGTAACTACCATGCCTAATTTCAAGTTGCTACCCCTGCAGTATCACAAAAAACGCAATTTAGAACATTTTTTGCTCCTGCACCCCCTTTGGGGTAGTGGCACTGACATGAAATAGAGCCTATGTTGGAGCAATTGCTGTCATCATCAACTTCCAACCATTACTTTTGAAATCAGCTGAGTACTTTATGAAATTGCGTAGAAATCTCAATTTAGAACGTTTTTTAGAACTCTTTCCGCGCATTTTCACCCCTTTTAAATTTCAAACTTTTAAAGAAATGTTCTTAGAGATAATTTATATCATAAGTAACTACCATGCCTAATTTCAAGTTGCTAGCCCCTGCAGTATCACAAAAACGCAATTTAGAACGTTTTTTAGTCCTGCACCCCCTTTGGGGTTATAGCACTGACATAAAATATTGCCTATGTTGGAGCGAGGGCTGTCGCCATCGTTTTCACATGATTTTTTTTTTTTTTGATCGAATCGGTACTTTCTGAGATTGCGTAAAAATCTCAATTTAGAACGCTTTTCGCGCATATTCACACCTTTTAAATTTCGAATTTTTTAAGAAATGTTCTTAGAGATCATTTATATCTTATAAGCAACTACCATTCCAAATTTCATATTTCTAGGCCCTTCAGTAACACAACAATTGCTTTCAGAACGTTTTTTGCTCCTGCACCCCCTTTTGGGCAGTGGCACGGACATAAGATATAACCTATGTTCTAAGTGGGACTAACACCATCATTTTGATACCATTAGTTTTGGAATCGGTTCGGTAGTTCCAGAGCTTACCTCCTACAAATAAACAAACTTTACTTCTTTATAATATTAGTATAGACAAAAGGAAACACTTTCTAATGTCCTTGAACAATATAGTAACATAATATGCAGAAAAAAAATTATAATTAAAGAAATTCTAAGTTTCAAAATGTGTCCCATACCTCCCCACTTACAGAAAGGTATGTGACAGCTATAAAACAAAGTGGTGTAATTAGGCACAAATATTCTAGTGTCGGCTACATATGCAGTCTAACAACGATTGTAGATTGATAATGTATGTACCACAACATCAAATCCAGTGTCTTCACCACAGGAAGGAAATTTCAGGATTGTCAGTCACACATGACAAATAATCATCAGTTTAATTTATTTACATTTTGAAGCAAATGAATATATTATCAATGCTATAATTAACATATTACGCTCTTAAAAGTATTTGCTTATTAGCAATTTACATTCATCTTGTTAAAAAGAAGGAAATGGATGTCCCATTCCTCCCAATACCCATTTTTATGTTATTCTTTCATAAACAACAACGCTGCTTTTACGCTTAGTTTAATTTGTGGATAATATACAGTATAATGTTCCATAAATAGGGAAACTATTACATCTACGCGTGAATAGGTCCTTAATATAAAAAAAGTATAAGAAACAAATTTACTTGTGATTCTTGAAATAATGCTTTCTTATATACAGTTAAAAGCTTATGCACATCAGCAACTCTTTTCAACTGAAGATTGGGCTACAATTGCTTATCTAATGTGTGATTCATGAAATGTTTAGAATGATACATAAAGAGAAAAACCTGTCCCATTCCACACCACTCTCCTCCACGTTAAAACACAAACTTGTGCAATGCTACACATAAACAAGGACTTATATAAACTTGTACAAATAAAATTACTGATGAAGCACAATATTGACGTTTCGAACTGCTTCTACAGTCGTCTTCAGGGTAAATATGGTGTTGAAGTGTTGAACTAGAGACGAAAGTTTGCTGTCAAACTCTTGATCAATTATATGAAATGGAAAACGTGGGAAAATTTTAAAATGAAATAAGTTGAGATGAATAGAAAGTTCACTTTAAGATCATGGGAGTGTCACAATCCGTTCCTCTTCATAGATGGTGACACTCCCACGATCTTCAAGTGAACTTTCTATTCATCTCAACTTATTTCATTTAAAAAATTTCCGATGTTTTCCATTCATATAATTAAGATTCGACAGAAAGCTTTCGTCTCTAAACTTTTGAAGCAGTTTGAAACGTCAATATAAGGCTTTATCGTTAATGTTATGTGTACAAGTTCTTATAAAAGTTCTTGTTTATGTGTACCATTGAGAAAGTTTATGTGTTTTAACGTATACATCTTATTTATTATACAATGCTACCTGTGCTGGTGGCAAATTTAATTATACTTGCTATAAAATTTTTGTTATTGAAAAAGAAAATCCCCTGTATTTTTGTACATTTCTGCAAAAGCCGAATCTTCCCCGTACCTATACTTTTAAAAGTATTGATTTTTTTTTTAATTGTTACGTTTGGATCACCCGGTATTTCTGACCACCTTTCCCGTAATCTAACGTAACATATGTCGTGGATGAGGAAGTAGAATTATACATCTGTTGTCGTGGGTAAGGCAGAGCCAATGAGTGCCATTGTACGCAAATGACGAAAAGTTTCACGCGAACTGGGAGTGATCAATTCGGAACAGACGTTTTATCTCCAACAAGTGACGTCACTTATCTAAAATATCAAACGAGAAACCTGCAAAAAAGAATCTAATGTTGTTTTCTATAAATAAAGCTGGAGTTCAAGGACCTGAAAGAGTTGTGAAAAGAAAAAAATAACGAAAATTAGGTCATCTACTAAGATAATTCTTGATCCGATAGATTTTCAAATGATCCATGGAAAATTATGTAAAATACAAATTCTTGTAACCTTGGAAAACTGTATGTTGGACAAATAACTTTTGATTTCAATGTTTAAACTCTTTGAGCAATTGGATAGTCTCACACCATAGGCAATATTTTATTACCAATTTCCTGGTATATTTTAAAGATGAATTAATAATATTAAATACTACCTCAAGCAGAGCTACTCATTCTGAGGACCGCATGCGCCTCCGAAAGTTGGGCACAAATTTAAAAGATATAAATATATACAAAATATCGTATTTTGTAAACTAATTTTCAAAAAGCCTCGCGATTGTTTTTTAAATCCTGCGATTCTTTTTAAAATCTCAGGCAATAAAAACTATCATAAGGTTTTAATATCTCTCCCCCCCCCCCCCCCAGTTGATAGACCACATTACTGGAGTATGTATTACAAATCTGGTCTACAGTGTGTTTCATCTCACCTTCAGGAATTTGCCATATTAGCTAATGGACTTAATTTAATAGTAACTGCGTGGTAGATAACTATTGTTAAAATTATGTGTTAATAATTAGTATAATAACTAATTAGAGTGGGTAGGACATGTGACAGAAAAGTAGGTACGGTCCACGAACTAACTTCGCTAACAGAAATTTTAACGAGTGTCACTGATCTAAAGTACAGAGTGATTATAAAGTCTCTTATTACAAACACAAATAAACAAATAGATGTATTAGACGGGGAGGCGGTTGCATAAACCATCCGCTTATCGAGTTAACGGCTGAAATTTTATGTTATTACCTTTTCTAAACCACGCTTTCTGATCAATAGAAATTGGCTTTTTTGGATTTCAGCCTCTATCCTCTTTCTCTTTTATCCTCTTTTTTGTAAGGTTAAAGGGGTCATTTTTTATGATAGATTGTTTTAACAACTTTGAGATTACAGGTAATGTTCCTCTAGTAGTTATTCCCATAAGACGACATGCAGGAGACCCTAAAACTCCTCTCGGTGAATTTCTGCTATTTAACAATGCTAAATATAAGTCAGAACCATCTGAAGGACATTTAGCTATCAATTGTTTAGCTTCTTGAACGTAACGCTCAGCTAGACCATTGGATCTTTTGTGTTCTAGAGACGATACTTGCTGATTTATATTCCACTGTTTGGCGAATTGTTTCACTTCTTTAGAAATCAGCTTAGTATATGCATCAGATCATAAAGTTTCAGAAATACCATGAGTTGCAAACCAACATTTAAAAGCTTGTATAACTGTACTAGATGTTGTTCAGTAAACAACAATCAAAATAACCAGAATAGATGTCTGCAATAAGTAAATAATTCTTTTTATCTAAATGAAAAATATCTGTGCCAACAATTTGCCATGGTATTTCTGGTACTTCATTCAAAATTAACGGTTCTTCGGGATTATCTCTGACGTTGGCAAACTTTGCACTGTTTAACATGTAACGTAACATCTTTATTCATGCCTATCCAGTAGACATTTTCTCTAGCTATACTGAGTGAATATTGAATACCTTGATGACCAAAATGAATGGCTTTCAACGTAGGTTCCACAAGCTTGCACGGAATGACTATTCGATCACCTCTTAACAGTCTATTATAATAAATGGTAAACTCATCTCGAAAAGTCCAATACTTTCTTAGACTATCAGAAACTTCAGTTAATTCTTCCGGCCAACTATCTTGAATCATTTTAATTAGCCGGCTTAACTCTTTATCATCTTTTTAGCGCTTGAATCAGTTCAGTTGTTTTAGATTCAGTCGTTGAAACAACTAAATGAATTTCCATAGAACTTTAAACTTAATAATAATCAATACCTCAAATTTGTTTAACAGGTCATCACTCAGGAATATAATCAATAATCAATATCTCAAATTTGTTTAACAGGTCATCACTCAGGAATATAATCAATAATCAATATCTCAAATTTGTTTAACAGGTCATCACTCAGGAACATAATTAAATTCAGCAAGTTTAATATCTAATTTAAATAATATTCAAATTTTCAAATTCTTGCATTGATTTTATTATCTGTTTTATCCTAAATGGATTACTTATTTAGTTGTATTAAGAATTTATTAAGATTTATCAAAACTTCTATGACTTTTTAAGATTTAATGCTAATCTCCTTGATGAATTAGTTTTTTAAATTTCAAATTTTAAATTTCAGGCTTCAAGATTTCAAGCTTTTAAGCTATTTCTATTAAATTTTAAATAAATCATATTCTTTCTACTCACAAGTAGTTCTCACAATAACTGATTGATGATCTGTAATATCCATGCATAAAAGATCCAAAGTTTCAATACATTGTTTAATTTGGGCTCGCCCAGCTTATGCAACATTGGGTATCTCTTGTGAGAAGATTGTACTACATCCTAAGTGAAATTTCAATAAAGGGGGGGGGGGTCTTCCCTCCTGCTGAGGCCTCTGGGCCCGCTCCGATGTCTGGGGGTTTCGTGGGATGGGGGATATGGTTTTTTTCCCCCCCTCGTGGACATTTAGCTCCTATACCGCAAGGTTGGCTGTCCACGAGTGGGTGATTTCTGTAATTCAGGCATATCTGAATTAGAACTAAGATTACAATCTTGCCTCAAGGTATCAGCTATAAACATCTGTCCTTTTTTATGCATAATAGTTTCAGGACGGTAAGGCATGATGTTCAATATGATTCATTGCAGACGAGGAGGAGCTAAATGTAATGGCTTCTTTGAAAACAATTTTTCATCAACCCCAGACGTACTGATGAAAATGTAGACATCCAAATTTGACTGCAACTGCTTCTTTTCTATTTGAGAATAATTTTGCTGCGTCTTGTCTAACGCTTTGGGCTGCATAAGATATAGGACGTCCTTCTTTAATAATTACAGCTCCTACAGAATGCTTGCTTGCGTCTACCGACAATGTTATAGGTAAATTCACATTAAAATAAGGTAATGCCGGTAAATTCTTTAAGATTTAATTCTGCTTTTCAAATGCTGTCTGTTGTTCATTCTCACAAATCCATTCGGTGTCTTTTTACTTAATGCTCTTAACAGTCGAGTTAATTCAGACAAGTTCGAAACAAATTTAGCCAAGTAGGTAGCCATTCCAAGAAAACTCTGTAACGATGCTACATTTTCTAGAACTTTTAACTGAATAATAGTTTGCATTTTTTCAGGATAGACTTTCAGTCCTACATAAGTAACTATGTGTCCCAAGAACTTAACACCGTTCGTTGAACAAATGCACAGAAGTCAGTTGTTACAATTTTTTTTAGATGAAGCATGTATCAGAATGTCATCCATTACACATTCAACATTTTCTATATTTCCTATGAGACGTTCAATAATTTGCTGGAAAACTTCTGGTGCAGATGCTAACCCATCGGCATTCTCAAGTAGAAAAATATACCCCAAGGAGCGGCCATAGTCAAGTATCTACTAGTACGTTCTGTCACTTTTAGTTGCCAAAATCTTTTTTTACAGTCCAGTAATGCAAACCATTTAGAGTCATTTATACGTGCAGCAATTTCTATCAATGTTTTTAAGGGATAGTGTCTTCTTTTCAAATTCTTTTTCAGAGTGGATAGATCCATGCAGACTAATTTGACCATTTCGATGAACTACAACCATAGGCAAGACTGCAGGCGTAGGGTCACTCACTGGTTTTATGATGCCCATCTGTTGCATCCTATCAAGCTGTTCTTTAATTTTTTCCCTAATGGAATGAGGAACTTTCCTTGCAGGAAATATTTCAAACTTAGGGTCATCAATTAAATCTACGTGATATGTGAAATTCTTCAAACAGCCTATTTCATCTTCAATAGCACTGGTATTTAAAAAAAACCCGTTAATCTAATACTGTTTACGCGTTTAACTAAATCCATTTCTACACATAAATCTTTTCTCAATATAGGTTGCAACATTTCTTCTATTATTACAAATCTAGTAGCGTAAGTTTCCTTTTTAACCTTCAACTTGGCAAAAGCTTCACCAGCTACTTTCATTTTATGATTAGAGAAAATGATATCAACGACTGCACGTTAGAACATTTAATGCTTAAATTTGCTTTTTTAGCCAAAAGATATGATAGGACATCACATTGAGCACCAGTATCCAATTTGAATTTTACTCTGTACCTGTTCTCAAATTCAGCCGTTTCCTACCAATCTACAGATTCTATATTATTGGCTATACTACTTAACTACACTTTTTGAACCTTTATTATTTTTGTTGCCTTCGTCAAATGAGCTATTTACTGTAGCTACATGTTTTTTCTTTCAATTCCTACTACTAGTTCACACTCTCCCTATATTTATTTATTTATATATCTTGTTCAAATTTTCAATCGATATCCCTTTAAGACCGGACCCGAACAATCGTGCGGGTTAGACAATAACTAAAATTCAATATCCGGGGTTATCTATTCTATAAATGCCGCAATCGAGTGATTGTGCTGGTTAACTATATTATATTAATTTTATCAACAGATAGTAAATTATCAGTTACAAATTTCAGTTATATCATTGTTTAAAAAAAACCTCAAAAAGCTGTCCGGTCTTAAAGGGTTAATAAAATACTTATTTCATCCTATCAAGTTGAAATAAATTTTTTAAAACTTGTACTGGATGACAATTGATGTTAATACACAGGGGTGTAAAAATCTAGGCGCCAGCCGGCAGTCTCTCACCACTAAATTTTAATAGTTTTCTTCGGTTAAATTTTATTAGAGTTCTTGTGAAAAATTTAGACGAAATATTACACGAAAAATAATGAATAAAATTCAGTGGTGAGAAACTGACCGCTGGCGCCTAGATTTTTACACCCCTGTTAATACAGATTTTTCAAATATTAATTCATTAATAAAATTTTAATTTTAAATGGGAGACAAAATGGCGGCCATTGGTTATTGAACAGTATTTAATGCATCTTCATATCTATAAAGGGTGTTACCATAGGGGGGACCCTGTTCTGTCGCCAAGTACTGCCAAGTTTGTCGCCAACTTGGCGATATCTCTAATATTTCGCCAAATTCCCATAGACCTCCATTGTAAACCTACTTGCTTATAGAAAACACAAACAACAAACTCAACAAATTGAGATATTTTAATGCAACGAAAACTAATATTAGCTTAAGGGATTATATTAAATTTTTCTTTGATGACCTAAATAGGCATTGACTTTAAAAACAAAATTTTTATATTTCTTGTTTTCTTTGAAGAACAAATGCTAAAATGGCTTTCTCTACCATAAGCAAAACACTGCTTTTTATAGGCCAAACATTCGAACTTTTTATGAGAAGTATTGCATTGCGTGCATAATTTACCATTAAAAGTTTGCTTTTCTTTATCCTTTTTATTTTTCGGACTTGTTACATTCTTTTTTACACTTTCAATATTTAATAGTTTATCTTTAAGATAACTCAACTGTGATCGAGCTTGTTCGCTAGCTTTACAAATTTTCGAAGCTTTATCTAAATGTTAAATGATCTTCTGACAGTAATTTTTCACGATCGGAATCGCTGTAAATACCAATTACAATTCTATCAGTCACTAAACTATCAAGTAAAGTACCAAACTGACAAGATTTACTTTTGCGTAGTAATTCCGTTAGAAAATCAGTTTTCTCATTTTCACTTTGAAATATCTTGTTAAATAAAAATCTTTCATACGTGATGTTTACTTTAGGCGTGAAGTACTTTTGGAAAGCTTCCATTAAAACATTCATTTTTTTAAAAAATATATATATATCTTCAGTAAAAGTATTATAAAGGCTTACCGCTTCATGACCAATAGTTGACATAAAGTTAACTGGATTTTATCTGGCTTTTTCTTCAATTCGATGACCGTAGAGTACCATTCAAACTGTTGAAACCAGTCTTGCCATGATTTCGTAAGACTTTTAGTCGTTAGGCTTAGTGGCGGCGGCGGTCGAATATTTACAGTGTTATTGCTGTTATCTCCTGGTATGACGATTTCTTTAAAATGCAATCAATTTGGCACCATGTAATGTTTATGATTTATACAACGCTATATTAATATTAATAACAAACTAACAATAAGTTAATAGACGACGCGCACATAAATAATAACATGATATATTTTGAATACAGTTAACGGTTACAAGCAATATCAGTTACATTATAATATGACGGTTTCCGTGTTAGGCAGATTGCTGCTTATGGAGCATGTATTAACGTTATTTTCTATGGGTTCAACCGGACTTTAAAATCTTTCCGCGATAGAGAAATTTCAGGCTAACAAGTAGTCCGCCATAGACAGATTTTACTGTAATCTTATTATACTTGGGAAGAGTTAAATCTTGAACACTGTGAAAGGGTTAATTCACATAATTTTTCAATTAAAGTTACAAATTTCCAGTCACAAAAGTCAGTATAGGGTAGTCCGACCAGTAAGTGAACAGCCCCCAGTGAATGAACAATTTGTATGTATTTTAACAGAATAAGGTTTAAAATCCTTCCCAGTAGATGGAGTTACAACATTGCCTTAATTCTATTCAATAGGAAGCTATCGCATTCTCGATCGGTTACTAAAGTCGCATTACTTTACTCTGTGAACACGTTTTATTTCTCATGTCTGAGAAACACATTGTTTCTACGCTCAAATAATAAAGTAAGTGCTATGTCGTTTCATATGTTTGATAAGAATTTACGGTTTTTATTTGCGTTATGCACTAATTTTATTGTACATACATTAAATATATTATAGCTATATTTCTAATTATTTTAACCATTGTAGAATATGTACAATTTGAGAATAGGGATGTTTAATAACTGGTTAGGCAAATCTTAAAAAATCCGATGAATGCACAGCTGTTCATGCACTGGAATGAATACTTTAGGCTACTTTTCTTAGTGAATGAACTATTTTGGGCTTTATGTTTTTGTGGCTTACTTTGTACCTATATTTGAATTAAGTGATTTTCCAACAATGGTAACAAATTAAAATTTAACCGATATAAAAAGGTAACAAAAGAACATATACACACACATTTTTAAAGGTAATAATTATTGATGACTTTCAAATCTTACTTTTTCTATGTTTTTAGATGATTGATAGAAATATTCTCACTGATGACCAAGAAGATTCCTCGAAAAGGAAATATGGGAGATTCAAGTGCTTTACAGAGGACCTTAAAAATGCTGTACAAGCTATGAGGCTCAGGTCAGCTCAGTTTGAAGAAGGCCTTTCTTCATTTTAATATTCCAAAAGCAACGTTGTCTATGAAACTGCGAGGGAAAACAATTGAAAATAAGCGTATGGGACATTGCCTGTGTTGTCCTTTGAAGATGGAAAACTTCTTGAACATTGCATAGTTGGAAGGGGAAAACTGGATTTATAATGCATAAGGATGAAGTAAAAGCTGATGTTTACAATGTCAAGAAACAAACAGGAAGGGAAAATACTTTTATAGACAAACATCCAGGGGAGAAATGGATGTCTCTTTTTATAAAATAGCATCCAAGGTTGGAAATATGAAGAAAGAGCCATAACAATATGAGGACCGCAAGTCCACACTTGTGGTGGAATTGGAAGTGGCCTGCAGTAAAGTATAAGATCTGGTATTTTAAGGATCATGTGAAATGCATAATAAAATATAACTTATTTCTACAACATGCTTCCGTTCATCTGGAGTTATTACTGAAATAGAGAAGTACAGGGCCGTTGATTTCAGGAAATAGAATTAGTTTCCTTTTTTATTTAAATCTGTAATTTATGATTAGTTTCAAAACTTAAAAGTGACAATTTTTCAAGCTAATTATCGTTCTGGGTTTAAAAAGTACTTAATTCAGTAAAAACATTATAAATTATTTGTACAAGTTGCAAAATAAATAAAGAACTATGAAATTTAAGTATTTTTGAATTGCTGCCTGTTCATTCACTGGAAAATTTTGCGTTCATTCACTCGTAACAACTGTTCCTTTTTGGCTTTTGTATCGATTTCTATTAAGACACCCCTAGCATCACAAACAAGTAAAATATAAAATTCCTTTTGTTATTTTTTAATTATTTGTAAACCAACAAACGTATTTACACTGTCAAACACCAGTAGGTACTGTTTATTAAAATGTAATGAATCCTTTTCTTTTAAAATGTGCTTAAGTGTTCATTTACTGGTCAGGCTACCCTACCATTATACATACCGTTTTACACTTTTTTTTTAAAAAACAGAGTTTTTCGCAGTATTTAACAGCAGAAAGCTATTACAAAATCTGCGATTAAAGATTTCGAATTTTGCGACTTAAAAATAAAACAGAAAACTTCTAATCTGAAAAAAGTGGTGCCAGACTCCTTGGAGGTTCTAAGGAGTCACTTGGTATACACACTTGGCAAAATTTACGAAAGAAACTATTTTATGGAAATAATTTGTATTTATTGCGACCTTACAGGCAAAATCTGTTAAAATAACAGAAAGGTCGTAATAAAGATTTACGTGAAATTGGCAGTTTTTTTCTGTAAAATCAACATTTTTTTTTTTTTTTTTTTTTTTTTTTACAGTGTTCCTATCTTTCTACAACAATCAGAAAGACGTGAAAATTGATGATACTTGTCACAGTGCAAAACAAGTATAAATATTATAATATTTTGAGCACCAGAAAATTACCAACTGTTTCAGACTAGTTTCAGTAGTATTCAATGTACCGTGATGAGTTAAAGGAATTTTAAGAAATAAAAATGACGAATTGAAGGTGAAAATAAAGGATTTTTCCTAATATATATAAAGATATAGATAGTGAAGAAGTGGATTGGGGGGATAAGTTTATTGACCCATAGGATTTCATGAAAATATAAGGAACAGCCAATGGGAATATACATAGGAAAATGAACACTGATGATACGAAGAAAGATAGTTGCAAATAAAAAAAAGAGGGTTTTTTTCATAAGATTTCTAGCAATCTTACAATGAAGGAACAGAGAAGTCACAATTAAGATTTTTATGAATTTTAGAGATATGGAATGTTTCAAGAAAATTTATTAAAAGGCGATTCCATGCGGAGAGTCACGCACGTAACGCAGGTTTTAATTTGCATTCATTCAATTATTTATTATATTTTAATGTTAATTCTGATTTAAATGGTATGGTAAATAAGTTATTAACATATTTTTTAGTTTAAATGTGTGTAAGTAAAACTCACAGAAATATATCATTTAATTTCATACTCAAAATGTGCTTTTTTTCTGAAGTAGAGAAAAAGCACATTTTGAGTAATGAAATTAAATGATATACTTCTGTGAGTTTTATTGCCACACATTTAAATTTAAAAATATGTTATTAACTTATTTACCATACCACTTAAAATCAGAATTAACATTAAAATTTAATAAATAATTGAATAAATGCAAATTAAAGCCTGCGTTACGTGTGTGACACTCTCCACGGAATCGCCCAACGTATAATTTTTGGCGCTTTTCTTTATTTAATAAAAAGACGTTTATTTAATAAAGATAATTGAATTTATACAAACAATTCGGAGATATTTTGATGGACAAATTATAATGGTTGTATAACTAGAAGAAAAATTGTCATGTTTAAAACGTATGGGAGATTAGGGATACTTGTTCCCCACTTTGTTTTTAATTTTTTCTCAGTTGTCAATTGACATTTAAAAGAAACATTTTACCAAAATAATCGAGTGTTCATTTCTTATACATTTTTTTCTTGGTATATAAAAAAAAATATTCAGAAAATTACATTTTTCAATTTTTCAAAAGGGGAATCATGTATCCCCACTTAAAGGGATACTTCATCCTTTCGTTGGGGATGTTTGATCCTTGTCAACAAATCAAGCTAATATTGTTTCATTATGCATACATCGCAGTACTATAAGTTAGTAATAAACATTTAACTTTTATTTCTTTCATTTATGACTACAAGATGAATATTTAAACACTTTCTTGATGACGTGACGTGTAGATATTTATAAAAACTATAAACGCAATTTAATAATAATAAAAAAGCTACAGTGAGAACTTAAAAAAAAAAAAAAAGCTAGAAAGAAATCAACAAACAGTTAAACTTTATTTAAAAAAATAATACAAGTATTTCAATAATACAAAGTAAAAGTAATGAATAAAGCTGTCCAAAAATAATTACACAACCTCATTATCAGCAGCTACTTTGAAACTTTGAAAAGTGAAAGGTTATAGTTGTAGCAGTTCTTAAGGTTCCTCCGACCATAAGTGGATTAAGCAACTTAATAATGCAATCTGACTATCAACTATGTTTTTATCAACTTTTTCCGGGAAATGGAATTTATTAAGTGTGGCTTTTCTTCGTAAAAAATTGATCTCATATTCAAAAAGTTCAACTTTTTGTTCAACTTGACCTACGTAATGAAAGATTTTCTTTTTTGTATAGTTTAGTTAATAAAATTAAAGTATCACAAACACCTTTTGCTAAATTGATGCTAATGTTCTGTATTTAGTAACAAAACTGAAATATTTATGTTTGCATTAAAAGTTTAGCTATTTAGGGATACATGATCCCTAGAAAAAGGGGAATCAAGTATCCCCATTTTGTGTTTGGAACATAAATGTATATTTTATGGGGTAAATAAACAAAACTAATTTGCTAAAGAAGTTATATTGAGAATAGTAAAGTTTATACTTTAAAATGATATACAATTGAATTTATTAAATTCCCAACAATAGAAAATAAAAACAAAACTTTAAAAACCTTTAAAAAAGTTGAACTTGCAACAATTAACTATTTCCTTTTGATGCGGAAACAAAATGGCTGTAAATGATTTTATGTTGCCAGATTATCTGAAATAATGCATCTTAAAATGTGTTACCAGATTTCGAAACTCTACATATTGATTTTAGTATACTTTATAATCAGGGATCAAGTATCCCCAGTCTCCCCTATAGAGAAAGTATTGCGTTTACTAAAAGCCAAATTTAAAAGTCTCAAGGGCATCTAATCAAATATTTTTCAGGAACAAATGTAAATTAAATGTTTTTGCGGTGATGTTTCTAGGCTAGGATGCCTGACACCTTTAAAAGTCTTCCTCAAAACACTCCCAATCTCACAGTTAGCCCTGTTAATATTTTGACCACTTAATTTTAATCCATAAAGGTCACATTGGAACCAGAAATTCAGAATGCAAATTTCCTTATATTAAGTATGCAAACAAAAGGTTTTACACATTTTTAAATAAATCTGCTCCTGAATTCTGATGTTATTCCATCATTTCAACATTTTACGAATAGAATAACTCTGAAAGGGTTAAGCATGGAAGTGATTTGGTTCTTGTGTCGGTATGTTTGTCTAAGAACGGATATTTTTTTAAATTATAAATCCATGAATAAAATTGTGTACTTGGACGTATTAAAGGAAGGAAGTTTCAAATGAAGTGGCAAAAATGTTGATTTACGGTTAGAGCGGGGGGGGTGGGGGGGGGGGGGTGTGTGTGCACAGACCGTCACCTCATCGAGTTGGCGGCTGAAATTCCAGGATTAGACAGATTAAACTAGGATTAGAATAATAAAATGTAACTCGTCTGCAATGTTATACCCAAAATGTGTGAAAATATGGAGCACTTGGGAGCAGGAAAATACAATGGTAAACCTACCATTCAAACACTAAAAACGGGTTTGCAGGTGTTTTCCACCAAGATATGACTTGGCAGACCAGATGCATTTTAATATGCAAATCGAGTTTTAACTAATCCTGGAATTTCAACCGTCAACTAGACGAGGTGATGGTTTGTGCATCTGGAGTGGAATTTAAGTAGAATTTTATGTTTCTATAAGGGAAATAATACAAAGCATAGAGCTAAAATTCTTTGGCTATATGGCTGTTGCGGTGATGTAAAATGCAATTTCACATATTAACTTTATCTCCAGATCTACAATGTATTCGAAAATTCATAGTCTCAACAGAAAAAAGATTAAAAAACCGGATATCAGGAGCAAAGAACGCTTCACAACAGTTTTAAATGAGAATGGTGGAAAATATACAGCGAAAACAACAAAAACTGTTATCAACCGAATTTACAAGAGTTTGTTGTTTTCAGTACTTTATTACAGTAAAAAACGGTGAAAACGGAACCTGTCTATAAAGAAATCTGTCTTAAAAAAAAAGAAAATTTTATTGTCACAAGCAATGGAATATCATGCAATTATACAGTCTCATGCGGCAACCTATTTAAAACGGAGTTTTCCAAAACACAATTTGCCGATTTTTAAAATAATTTTCAAATATGATTTATTTAAAAGTGTTACTCGCATGCAGCCCGATTATGAAAGATTAAGTCGTCTGCACTTTAAATAATATAAAGAGTTCAGAACTTATCTCTGATGATATTCTATAACAAAATTAAAACATCAAAAAATAAATAAAACACAAAGTTAACAGATATGTAATCGAACAACGCACTTAAACTCTGAAATAACCAGAATAAGAAAGCCTGCTATAAGTAGCGAAATCTTTGGTGCTTAATTTAAATTTTAACCGCTGGCATGCGTCTTATACGAAATTATAGTTTTTACTAAATTTTTATTTGATTACATAATGGCTATTTTTCGTATAAAAATGCTTTTTGGCGAATGGGCAATCCAAAAAACATTTTTAATGAAAAAACAAGTAAGAAAAAAATCATGCGTCAAGCATAGATTATGAAACACTTTCCAACACATTCAGAATAATGTAACAAAACTGCACCATTTAAAAAAATAAAATATTACGTCTAATTCAACCATATGGACACGCGTAATACATTTCTAAACCCAATTTCAGCTGTTCCCATCTACAATCGGAAAATTATGCGAATTTTTTCAGCAACCCTGTATATGATTTATAGATTTGAATCTATTAACTACGTGCAAGCCGAAATTTAGTTCACTTCAGAGATACATATACTTCAGTAGAAAATTTACCTTCAGCAATTTCCCCTAATAAGGAGAACGGTACGTGAATACTTTTGTGCAGCACTGTATTTGAGGTATAGAATTTATATATAATGAGTAAGATGCAAAAAAAAAAAAAATAATTAAATTTAAAAGCGCATACCGAATTTTAAACCGTACACTCCAGCAATTACGACTCAAAGACAGTACTGAACTGTAACCGATTTCTTTTGTGTGTCCCTGTAAATGAATAAAACATGCTATAAATGTCCTGTTCAAACGTGATCGTAGTGAAATTCAGTGATTTATATTAGTTTCAATACATTTGAAATAGCATAAAGTCATTAAAATTCTATGCAAACGATTTTTCCCCATATACCATAATGTAATGGAATACTTTTGACTGCCCCTGTAAATGAACGATTAATCCTACATACTTCATGTACAATACCAAACATGCTTTGGTGATCCCAAATAACCTTTATAAATTTCATGAAAATCCGAGTCTATTTACGGGAGTTAGAGCGTGGACAGACGGACAGACAAACCGAATGCATAGACACTTTTCAACTTTGTTGGAAAGTGTTAAAAAATAAGAATTTAGTTTTCTATTAAAAATGATTTTTACCATCATATTCTGTACAACGAGCAGTATGTCCTGTAACCCGGGGGAAGCCCGCGTTGGATCCCCAGGTTTTTTATAAGGGGAATAGCGGATTTCTCTCCCCCCCCCTCCCCCCCCCCGCGTCCTGAAAGCAATAGTCAGACGAATTGCTTATCTTACCCCATATGAAATTCAGTCACAGGAATAGGTCCATTCTTTAATCTGATGTATGAAAGTGACTTTGGCGAAAATTTCTCTTTCGAAAATTGCATCATCTAATATTATCCCGATGCTGGGGAGAGTGAGATGACGCGATTAGATACAAAAGTTGCGATGGGAAAAGCGTAAACACAAATCTCCACATAACAGAACTTTAATCTTCGGTTGCGGCTTTTAACTTTAGACTCGTGACGTTGCTCGGCACACGAGGCGTACAGGAACCGGCATTTTTTTTTTTTTTTTTAAGTTTTAATAACCAAAATATATAAGTCAGTATTTCAAGATTTTGTTAATGGGATCCCGCTTCTGTTGTGCAACATTAAATGAGAAAAAGTAATGTTTCCGCGAAAATTAGATTTAATCAGAACATGATTTCATAATATTAGCCCTACTCTATAGGTGCAAATTCTCAAATTTTTTAAGGAGCCAGTGGCTCCTAAAGCCCCAAAAACCCAGTCGCCACTTCCGCTCCTAACCAAAATCTAGTGGCCACATTGTGAAACAAACTCGTAAAACAATAGTGTTTAAATGGGAAAAACTTAAAAAAACTCAGGAATTTCAAATGAAAAATAGTTTAATTAATAAATACACATGTACAACAAAACACAGACTAATTACAACAAATGTGTATACTTAATTTAATCCTAAAATTCTTGAAACTTATTAAAAAAGTAAAATATAAATCTGGAAAAATCAGAAGATAAAGTTGGACAAGATACAATTGAATAACAAAACATGTATAAGCTAAGCAGTCATGATAATGGGAAACATTAGGAAAACTATTTCTTATTTTGATTTTGTCATATAACAGTATCACATAAAAAAATTAGGAATGTGTAAGATTATTTTGCACTATAAAAATCTCGCACTTTCAGGAAACATTTACAGAGCAAGAATATACCTCGCGTTAAGTTTTTTCGTGCGAGTTTCTTTTCCATTTTCTGTTTTCTCCAGAGCTCGGAATCCGCTATCCTCGCTACTCCATGATCCAAAGTCCTTAAATAATTTTCATCGCATCGGGAACTTTGGACTGTCTCGTGAGCAGATCTGCAGTAATGGAATATTTATTTCAACTCTGAATTTCGGAAGAAACCTTCGAAGAAATGCTCGCTGGTGTCGTTGTTGATGCTTTCCCCAAATTGGCGTCGGAAAAAAATCGCGCCAATATGGGGCGTATATGACATCTTTCCCAAACTTTCATATGAAAGGCGAAGATGATGACTTGAACTATTTTAATATAGATGAATTGATGGCGATAGAATAATATTTGGCGACTTATCACCTGTGCCTGGCTAACATTAAAGTACCAAAATGGCACCTAGAGTATAAAAAGCGAAGTGGTCCGCCCGGAACTGTTGATGACTTAGGCTATTGTTATAGAGATTGTTTTAAAATATCGGGAGACAAAGACTGCATACTTAATTCATTTTATTTTAGCTTCTTTTCAAATGTTTAATTGATTCTCTTTAATCAAAAACGAAAACAACCATTGGATGTCATAACAGCAACTGATTCGCCCTTAAATTTTTGCAATCAAAGAGAATTGAATGGAAACCCGTTGACAGAGAACAGCTTTTTCAGCATAATTCAATCTTATCTAATATTTTTAAAACCCACCAGATTAGCGTGTTTTTAGATTCTGCGGTGTCTGAACGGGGACTGGCGAGCGTAACTTGCAGGGGGTAGAGCCCCCTAGTCATATATAAAATGCTCCACAGAGTAAAGAGAAAGAATGCCCGAATATTAAGCATCGTCATATATAATGTATGTAAGATAAATTATTAAGCGTGAAAAACTTTTAATGATGGATATTAGATCACATTTAAAAAGCTCAATTCTCAAACATTTTAAAATTAAATTAGGGGACTCTGCCCCTACGAGCTACGCTCGCCAACCCCCGTTCAGACACCGCAAACTCTAAAAGCATGCTAATTTGATAGGCTTTTAAAAAAATTCGAAAGAATGAATAATAATTAAAAACAGTGACTATCTCCCTCTTAACGGGTTCTTTTAGTCTTTAATTAAATCAGACCAATGAAACATGCGAAAATAAGCTAATCTAAAATGATTTAAGTAAACAGAGTCTTTGTCTCGCGGTATTTTTTAACAACACTATAAGAAAGTTTTTTTAAATAAGACATTTTAAAAGTATCGTTTTAAATCTGACGTAATATTCACCAAAGTTTTCTTTCTCTTTTTAATATTCAGGTGAAAATACTTTTGTTATTAGAAAGGAAATATTATTTGCGCTGTCTTAGAATTCTTAACACAAGAGCAATGCGACTCTTGTAGGCACTTCAATAACATCTGCATTGGTTCAAAATATCTCAAATTGTTGATTTTCTGTAAGCAAGTAAACCCTATTGGTTTACAATGGAAGTCTATGGGAATTTGGCGAAATATTAGAGATATCGCTAAGTTGGCGTCACTTTTGGTGGCTAATTTTGGTCGCCAAATTTGGCTATATATCGCCAACTTGGCGGCATTTGGCGACAGAACAGTGTCCCCCATGGTAACCTCCCAATACAGATGGATGACAAAATAATACGAACGCCAATGGCTTATGAATTGCAACTCTTCCATAAATGTTCAAAGCATGAAGTTCCTTTTGGGCAGTTCTTGCTGAAATGGGATTCTGGAAATGACTATCTTTGACGTCATCTGGGATAAAGATTGCCTGCGCTTTCGGACCGCTATGCAAGTCAACTCTCTTTTATCCTTCTCAGAAAGCTTTCTTTTCCGTCCACTGTTGTACTTCTCAGACGACACTTTACCGCATTTCGTGTACGCTGTTATAACGTCTGACACAGCACTGCTTGCACGTCCCAAATAATTGGCTGGTTCCGCCACGGAGTAACCAGTGCACTGCATTCCAAAAATCATTCGTTTTTCGAACTCCGACAGGTCAGTCATTATTGAGTTTTCCAGAGGGTATGGTAAGCGCATGCAACACCTATGACTGATGTTGAGAGACTGATATCTTACCTTTCAGAACCACTAGGTGGCAGAATTGAGTGCAAAGTGATATGCGCATTCTGCTTCTTTAAAATGGACATTTTTCATGGGTGTTCGTATTATTTTGTCACCCATCTGTAGGTATGGTGATGCATTAAGCGCTGTTCAATAACCAATGAGATGAGTTTCATTCGGGAGTTTACCATGAAAGTTACTAGACATGTTTGCAAAATAAAAATCTAAATAAATTCTTGCCAGCTTCATCAATGGAATAAAAGTACGTCTGAAAGTTAGATTGTGCTGCTATCTATCTGCATCTATAAGAGTTAAGAGTTAATTTAAAATCTAGTGCAAAAAATAAAGCTGTCCGAGGTGTACTGTGTTTCAAAGTGTTTCAAAGTTCACTCTCCCCTATTGTCAAAATTGGGTGTTGCTACTTTAAAAAACAAAGTTTGATCTGGTTTTGATTTGTATATGGCTCCTTAAGCAAATTTTATTTACACGCATGTCCAAAATTATCTTTACATGCATAGAATCACGGATTTCGCAGAAATTGTGAACTGTAATTTTATGAATTACTATGGAATTACACATAACATCATAACACATGAATACAGAGGAAAACATTTAATATCACTGCTTATGATATAAAAACTGTTGCATGAAACAATAAAAATGACAAAATAGGTGACAAGGAGAGTGCAGAAACACAGAAATAACTCAGAAAAAAAATGGATTCTTATGATTTTAATACGGAATGTGATCTGCTCTAACCGAACACACACATCACAACGTGTTTCCATGCTGGGAATAACGTTGGCAACCATAGTTTGGGGAATTAAGTTCCACTCTTCCAGCAATGCGGTCTTCAGCTCATTTCCGTCTCTAGGAGGAGGATGTCTCCGTGCAATAGCTTTCCCAAGGTAGTCCCATAAGTTCTCTATCGGGTTGAGATCAGGAGATTTTGCTGGCCACGGTATTCACTGAATATTTTCACTTTCAAGATAGTCGTCATTGAAGTGTGTTTGATGCGGACGAGTGTTATCGTCCATAAATAAAAAGTCAGATCCATAAGCAACTCTGAAAAGTCGGACATAAGGTTCTAAGACCTCATCCCGATATCGTTGGACGGTTATAGATCCGCTGTTGAAAATGTATAGGGGCGTATGTCCATCGACTATTATTCCGCCCCATACCATCATACCTGCACTGCTGTACATGATAAATTTGGACATGAGTGTACATCATTTAAAAGTAGACTTTTTTCCAATCGTTTGGCAGCAGAAAATTTCTTCTATGATTTAGTTCAAGAGTTAGTAGGGGGTGTTTACTTTTTTCCCCCACGACTGTACAAACGATTTTGAGGAATCTTGTCTTTGCAAGACGAAAGTGTTGAAAATTCAAAAACCATACATAGAGATAAAAGCTAATTAAAACTCAGAATAATTCTCACAAAGGAAAACAAAAGTTACTATGATATAAAAAAATGGGACTTGCATAAAATGTTTTCACCAGTTACTCATTTTTGTTTTTCACCTGTTTTTCCAACTTTTCCGATCCATTTCCTTCTAAAAACGGGGTTAAACGGTATGCAAGGGGCCAACCATTGGTTTCTCATGCTGTGGGACTTATAGAACAACTGTATATAGAACATAGTTGACAAACTTTGAAAAATACATAAAATTTTCCCCTCGTCGTGAAAATTGTTTCGGATACGTACGATTTCGTGCGGCGGTATAACATGTCCTCTCTACGCTCCTAATTTTACTCTTTGAAAATTAAATAAACGCAAGTACGCAATACAGAACTTCGCCTTTCATAATTCCTTCTTTTTACTAGTGGTTTTACATTTCAAGCATCCATAAATATTTTAAAAGAAAGTTTCTAACCGAGAAAAGTCTATATAGCAAGAACCTTAATTTTTCTGTATTTTATAGTATAGCAAATGTACAAGAGTAAATATGGAAATTTATGCAAATTTCTCTTTTTGTTTTGTGATTCAAGATTTTGCAGAATTTTCCTAAAATATTAATGGATTTTAGGAAGGCTTTCGTGATACACCCTGTATATTTCTGAGAGAGAAAATTGGTATTAGAAGTAGGCAAACAGGGCCGGTGCAAGGATCCCTGGCACCCCTGCAAAGAAAGTTTCATGCGCTCCTTATCAGTACTCACTAATACCGGGTGTCCCAAAATTGACTGATGGATTTTAAAATTCAGTAACTTGCAAACGGTGACAGATATTAAAAGAATTCTTGCAGGAGTGTTATGTAAGGTGTCAGGCGTTTTTATGCTGCGATTCTCAGTTTTAGTTACAAATAGCATCGATAGATGGCGTTTCAAGCAATAATCGCTAAAACCAAGCTTGATTTTTCGGCCTCTCTCTTCTTCCATACGAAAAAAGGAGATTAAATTGTATTGAATGGATCACGAAGTACCAAAAATCGGGTCTGGACTGAGCACCTGTTTCTCTTAGCGTTATCTATTGCTTGAAATTCGAACTAAAATCAAGAATCAAAGTAAAAAAAAACTCCTGACATCATAGATAACACACCTGCAAGAATTTTTTTTAATATCTTTCATCGTTTGCAAGTTATTGAATTTTAAAATCCATCAGTGACTTTTGGGACACCCGGTATATTCACATGCCTATCTAAACTTAACATAGCAAATTGGCATAAAATAAAATTCTTTATACTTACAAAAAAATATTTAAATTGCACA
Source organism: Maratus speciosus (assembly GCA_963932465.1). Lineage (NCBI taxonomy): Eukaryota > Metazoa > Arthropoda > Arachnida > Araneae > Salticidae > Maratus > Maratus speciosus. The sequence continues at coordinate 281,701,118 of OZ010800.1, read as the reverse complement.
AAAAAGAAAAAAAATAATTTTCATTAAAAGGTACTTTTAACATCAATAATAAATTGACATATTTAATAGCACAATTACACTTAAATGCACATTGAAATTAAATATTCATGAAAAATCTAGTTTTTTGTGTCTTTACTTTTACGATTACTTGACATGCGCATCAACATCAAGCTGCAATTGCGTGTTCTATTGGTCAAATCAGCCAATATTACTTGAGCCGTGGTCGATTGAGTACGTTTTTATCATTCCATATTTGAAAAAAAAAAAAAAAAAAAAAAAAAAAACCTCGTTTCTGAGGTGGTTACTGATATTGGTAGTTACGAATATGCACAATGTGATAAAAAAATTTGGAACACTGATTTCTAATTCACGTTGACGTGACGTATACATATATGAGTTCGAGCTCTTTAATCGCCCGCCCGAGCCTGATACCGAAAATGCGCAGTAGAAAATGGTTAATATTTCAAATTTGTTTCAAAAAGTTCACATCCCCCCCCACGGAAATGTTTATTTTCATGACCCTGAAAATTTGTTTAAAATAGCTAATTTGTTATTTATACCCAACCACAGGTCTTCAAAAGTCACAATTCCTATTCTTTTAAAAAAATTTACAACTTTAGCAGAAAGAAACTAGAGAACAGAAATTCTGCTTTTTCAGAATTTAGTGTTGCCCCCGGCATTTCCATTACTTCATTTTCTTCTGATGGACTGGTGGCTTCTATTATTATGAAACTGCCATTATAAATGAAGCGTTAGGTGAAGATGAAAGAACAGCCGTAAAAAGTTACAAATTCGATTTTCTGGTCAGAATAAGGGAAAAAATGGCCATAATTTAAATTTAAAAAAAATTATGGGCATTTTTTCCTCCTCATTCTCACCAAAAAATCAGAGTTCTAACATTTTAGGGCTGCTTTTTCATCTTCACCTAACGCTTCATTTATAATGACTCTTTCATAATAATAGAAGCCACCAGTCCATCAGAAGAAATTAACTCGGTTAAGCGAGACTCTACTGCAGTACAAAACATATTTCAATTTTAAGACAAAGCACACGTTTTATTTTATGTAAAATGACGTCATTCGCATCCGCTTAAGAATTCCACATTTACGATCTACTCTTAAACATCTACAGTAAAGCATGCATAACACATCACTATCGCAAAACAATGCACAAATGCAGCAAACAGATGGCGTCATTCAAGAAAAAGGACAAAAAAAAAGGGCTATCTAATGATTCACAGATACTTAAAATTAAATATAGTTTATAATAGCTCCATTGTTTTAACAGAAATCATTCGTTTACATTTTTTCCAAAATAGCACGTATTTTAATTACATTTTCTTTCGGTTGTTATGAGAAAATGACAACAAAAATATATAATTACTATTTTACAACTATTTTTCTTTTACTTTCTACAGAAATGGAGTACTTTCCGTTGCTAATATTAAGCAAATGGCTCTAAAAACTACGAAAACATTAATATTTCAAAAATAAATGGAGATACAGTTTTCAAACAAAATGCATTTAAAAGAACTTTTTTTTTTCAAATACGACGATATAAAAATCGAAAATGTGCGACGCTTAGAAGTTTCAAAAATTGCTATAAAGTATTTAATTGTACTGCTTTGTTTTATGGCTGGCTTCCGTAAGGTAACGCTATTTTTTGGAATACACAAAATAAGCTGGGAGAAAGAAATAGCATACCGTACCGGAGCTAATAAATCTGTCTCCCAGTAATGCTGGAAGAGGGCTTCAAACAGAAAGATAGGTGCTATAATGAATGCGCACCTTTCCTTACGCAGAGCGTCAGCATTCAGAGTCCGGGTAAAATGAGCGTTGACGAAGAGTTCAAAGAAGCATAGGGCCATTCCTTGAAGAAAAGGGCATAATGTACTGCGCTTGACACTTACAATAAATACCTATATCTATTAACTTATAAGTTGTTAAAATATAATCTCAAGGCCGGCACTGCTGGCAAAATTAAAGCATATTTATCAATTTCAAAAAGAAATTTGTGTTCCCACTTCCTAGCGATCATGCGTCGGGATCAAACAAAGTATCAGCTCAGCACTCCAAATCTGGACTTTTATGGACTTGTAGTGCACGCAGCATTGCCATAATAGCAGCAACCCCTCTTTTTCCTCCTGTGCCTGTCGCGTGGAGGCTCCTTGCACCAGCGGGTAGTCATCGTTTTTTCTCCCGCTCTCTGTCACGAAGGGACAGCCTGTGCCCCAGCGGACAGAGCTTTTTACGTAAATACTTATCTTCCCGGAATTTATGGAAATACAGTCCATTGTCGCGATTTTGGCGGCTTCAGCTCAGGCTGAAAACTTTTTTTAAGACCTTAATAAAGGCGACCGGGAGGGACACTGTGCTCTACAGACTTTGTTTCCTGTCTGAGCAGTCGCTCTTAGGCAATCAAACTATACATTAAAAATAATATAAAACCCTAAATTTTCATATTAGCATAGTTATTTTAATTTGAGGATATAATAACATAGTTAAAACAGCAGTAATATGTAGAAAAGCTGTTTCACACGTGACATGGAATGGACCATCCCTCAACAAATCATTGTAAAATTAAAATTTTTATTATAGTATGTTCACGTCAAGATTTGCATACTTTATAATTTTTATGTATTTTTATTCACATTATCCTGGTGTTTCATATTTTTTATTATTACCTTCCATAGACTTTACATATAAAATAAATATTTAACTTAGTCTACAGCTTTGGTGTTACTTTTAAAATGAATGAATGCTCAAAATTTATAGCCTGCCAGAGTTCAAACAGGGACCCCCACGACCCGAGGGGCAGCTCTTCCGTCGAATGGGGTATTGGAATAATTTAACACTATTACAATAAATCGTTTGTCACTGTATTCAGTAATCACTGGTGGTTGCGTAAGGTCTGCCAATCCCTGAAATGATGGGGCAATCTGTGACCCCCCCACCCCCTCTTGAAGTTTAACTTATGTCTCACTCCTTTAAAAAACATAATTATCAGATATTGACTTTATAGACTGGGCGGTGACTGCACAAACTATCACCTCATCGAGTTAACGGCTGAAATTTTAGCATGTTATAATTTGATTAGCATATTAAAATGCAACTGGTCTGCCAAGTCACATCTTGTTGGAAACCAATTGCAGACGCGATTTTAGTGGTTCATTGGTAGGTTTCTTAGTGTGTTTTCTTGCACCCAGTTCTTCATGTTTTCAACCATCGGGTTCAGGAAAATTCAATGCTAAACCTACCAATCAACCACTAAAATTGGGTCTGAAGGTGGTTTACACCAAGATACGACTTGGCAGATCAGTTGCATTTTAATCTGTTAATCCAGTTTTAACTAATCCTAAAATTTCAGCCGTCAACTCGGGATGAGGTCATTTGACATTTGTGCAGTCGCCTCCCGATATATTAGATTTTTCACTAGACATTCACTTGAGGTTTAATGGTGTTTTTACTACACATTGACTGTAGCAGATTTGCTTCAATCTTCTTGAGATATAATTAAGATTTCATAGAAATTTAGCTTGAGCTTCAAGGTTTTTAAACAAGTCTTATGAAGAGATTTTTAGACAAAAATCTCTATGGAGTACTATTATTTTAAAGCAATTAATCCATAATTTGTTTTAAAATTCGACCTATTGGTCCGTTGTTTTTATATATAGTATGAGTGGGTCCTACAATGGATTCAGGGCGTGGAAGTGCTGTCAACCGGAGTCCGATGCCTCATCGTTCTGTATATAGTTTCCAAGTATTTCTTTCCTTATTAATTTGTTAGAGTGTGATATACTATATTGTTGTCAGAGGTACCTTGGACGGGCAGTAATGCAGTTACTTATCCTAGAACAGTTAATGCACTTACTCAAAACAATATATTACATTAAAATAAAAGTAAGCAATTGAAAAATCGCAATGATTTAATTTACAATTTAATGATTGTAAATTAATTATACTAAGTAAATCATTAGTGATCAATATTAATATAAATATGTATTTAGATCTGCTGATTCTTAATAATGGCTACATGGTAGCGAGTTGTGTTTCAATGATTTCTAAATTTCTTTTGTATATTTCTGTAAATAAATCTTATTAGTTATTTAATTATTTGTCTACTCAACAATTGAATTGTGTGTATTATTTATTATTAGGTTAACCTTTAACTGATGTTACCGGTCTCTCAGACCGCGGCTTATTTCAATTTTTATAGTTTAACTTTCAATTTTCAGTTTAACTACAAACACTACCGAAATTTTGTTCCGTTTGGAATTTAGTACTATCACCAGACACTTTTGAATAGGTGAGTTTTAATTATAACAGTCCTGTGAAAAAAAGTTTAGTATAAAAACACCATCCTATGAGTTAATCGCGCCTTTTATTCATCTTTCGAAGGAGTGGTCTCGCAGACCGCTTCACACTAGTGGAACAGATGTCATAAGTTCCCTCGGCCGCTATCTTGGAATTTTCCTTGGCGTGAAAGCTACTTTTCCGCCAAGTAGTAAATGTCGCCAAGCACCGTTTTATACACATGTTTGACTTAACGAAAATAAAATGTAAATAATAAACAAAATTCGCTAAAATGGCAATGAGTAATCGTTGTATGTGCGCTTCGCGCACATTAACCGAAAAAAAAATCATTGCATTCAGCACTTCTCGAGGTGTAGCATTCTAAAAATTCAGCAGTTCTCGCTTTCTAGCAATTTCAAAATGTAAAAAACTCTTAAAGCCGCAAAATACACATAAAAAACAAAATTCGCTAAAATGGCAACCAGTAATCGTTGATGTGCGCTTCGCGCACATTAACCGAAAAAAACATCACTGCATTCAGCACTTCTCGAGGTGTAGCATTCTCAAAATTCAGCAGTTCTCGCTTCCTAGCAATCTCAAAATGTAAAAAACTCAAACCAGTAAAATATACATAAAATTATCAACATACCTTAACAGACATTTGCTTTCTTGAAAGCTCCAGATCGAAATAGCATCACCGACATTTTCCAAAATAGGCTTATGAATACGTTATTCACACATTATAAACAAACCTTTTCTCGCCAAAATTTCCTCTTATTTCCTAATTACTTCAGCAACAGCGTTTAAACGGACTACAGAAACCATAGTCAAAACCACATTCAATAAATTTCACATAAAAATAAAAAGGCAGAACATTACAATACGATATCAAAATACATTCACAATATCCCACGCTTAAAATGAGCTTCTCAGGGGTTGCCAAAACGACACGTCACAACACACACGTCACACGGGATTCAACATATCGAGGTTGCCATATCCATAAACACCGTCAAACGTCAACACGCCAACAAAAAATCGCCAAACAAATCAAAACAACGGCTGAGGGAATATAAAGCATCTAAGCCTAGAAGGAAACCATTGGATTTAATATTAGTTTGTGAGTGTCTTTGCGTTACTAGTGTAGATTCTTCAGACTGGTTATCAGTTACCCTACAAATTCCCCTCTCCAATGTTAATTCCTATGGTCTTGGAAGTATGATGGTTGAAAGAGCAAACTGGTAAATTTATTTGAAAATATTTAATTTTTGCCCCATTTCAATTTTACGATAAGGCAACAGAAAAAAAAAATATTTTATTTAAAATATCTATTCAGGATTTCTAAGTTGTTTTCTCGACGAATAATTCAAAATTAATCGATATCAAACTGTTAATGGATTAAAGTGCATTTTTTAATTGTTACGTTCTTTATACTCTGTTTCTATTTTCTACTTTTTAGCGTTTAAAGTATTTCGTTGTTGCAGTTTCTCAGCTAGTTGTCCTATTTTTGAGAGCGGGGTTTGGCGCACAACTAACTCCATTGTTTTTGTTAATTCTATATTGTAATCAGAAAGAATATTTGGCGATTTACCACCTACGCCGGCTAACTGAAAAACGCCTTGAAATTAATTTAAAATTAAGTTCTAAAAATATTAAAATGTTGTATTGTATTGTCATCGGAAACATACCTGCATACATAATTTTTATAATTCTAGCCTTTCAGAAATGAGTCAAAATAGATTATAAAATCCCATCTTTACATATATAAACAAAATTAAGTTAAATAAAAGAGCCTAAAAACCGAATGCATTTCAAGCCCGTAGGGGAGACCGGGGGAATGGCGACACCTTAAGGGAATTTAATTTTTTTCTCCTCAAAAAAATGTTTATTTTTTAATAGTAAAAATTCTAAAGCTGAATCATTATCTTTAGTATCTGTATAAATTTAACCGTAATCATAACTGTAAAGTAAGCACACATAAAAAAAATTTCTTTCAACCTCTGTACAGTGGCGGGATTACCCAGGGTACTGGGGTAATGACGCCACTCTTTAATGACCTAGTAAATATATAAAATGGATACTACGAAACACATAACCTACTAAAAATGTTTAGAAAGCAATAATTTATCAAAATAATGAATAATTACAATGTTTCTTAAGCTAGATTTATTAATGTGCCAAGCTTACAATTTAACTCAAATTGGAAAAGTCACCCTTTGCCATGGTGACGGCATTACTTCGAGAGGACATTATAGTGGCAAACCCCCAGCAAAGCCGAAAGAAGAACCGAACTTGTTCAACAAATTGCATCAAAATGTCGGCGAATGCATGTAGATTACGGGTAATATTATCTTAAGTACCTAATGTTTCCATAAAATGTGTTTACTTCTACTCATTTGAAGCTCCAAAATAAGAAGCAACTAGATGAAAACTAAATTTTTCACTAGAGCAAGCGAACGACGTACAACAAAACCATTCTCACTCTAGGCACTGTTTCTATTGTTGGCCGCTACACTGCAGGTGCAATCACTATCTCAAACTGTCGTTAGTTTTTATACTAGACGGGGTGGCGGCATAACCCCGAGTGGCGCCATCCCCCCGGTTTCCCCTACCAACCACGCGTAGCATCACGTATACGTGACGTAGGGTGAGTACAAATCTTTATTTTTCTTACCATTAATTTTTCTACTGTAATTCTTGCCTTAATTAATCACAGAATTCCTGCAATTAAATAAGGCAAAAATTTCTTTTCAAAATACTGGTTCTGAACTGTTTAAAATCTGTATACAAGACGCTCGTCTCGAAGGGGTTAACATTGAAGAGAGGAATTTCATATCTCCCCGATGAGGAGCCCCAAACCGCTTTCACATTCTTAATTGGTAGGATTTGCAATATTTGTTCTTTTACAGTTATATATATATGTGTATGTATTAAAATAACAACTCTATCTGCACTTACCCGAGGAACTATCACTTTCAGAATATTTCCTATACGACGTGTATCGCCTGTTTCTTTCTTCCGGTCGGCGACTAGATGGCATTTTAGGCAAGAATTATTCAAAATCGGCTGTTTAAATAATCTTTAAACACTTAACAGCGCAACAAAACTAAAACACGACAAGCTTTAGGGAAAGATTTTTTAAAAAATAAACAACAAAGATCGACCTAAAAAAAATTGTCGATGAATGTGCCATCCACTGTTTATCATAAAGTGCGGAAAGTTACGAGGAAAGCAATTCAGGTATAACTTATGAATTTCGTACATTCTAACATGATTTTCACTTCGCGACTTACGGAGTAAGCTGAAACGGATGAATCCACATACATTTTCCTCTTTTTTTTTTAACGCGATTAACCAATCAGGAGCAAATCGTGAAAAATTACCTCTGTTTTTTAAGGCTATCTATTTTCTGACTAATGAAAATGCTTCATAGGTGTTTATGTAGCGTTCTCATTGGTCAGAATACAGATAGTCTTTAAAACAGAGGTAATTTTTCACGATATTTTTAACTGTGTAGATACCGGATTTGCTCATTCATTACAAAACGATGGGGACGGGATCCAGGTAGATTTTTAATTATTTGGGAAATGAAAATGACCAATGAGAAGCAAAAATTTTCAAAAAGAGTTAAAATTTGCAAAAATACAGGTTTTTGGCTAGTTAATCTTGTTTCGAAAATAGCGAAAAATCTTCTGGGATCCCTGACTTAAAAAAGACCTTCGAGAACTTTCTAAAAGAATAGCTGCATACGGACAGATTATATTATGCCCAATTCTGAGCGTTGTCGTTATAGAAATCGACATCGAAGAAGTTGTAATTCCCATGGAAACAATACTTTTCTCTAATGTTGCTTCGACACCAACGATATTGAAATGGAGGACATTCCATCTACGTTGTGATCACGTGGTCAAGGTAAAAGCTTCTAGCGTAAAGAAGGGTAGACGTAATGTAAATCCCCGCCAGCCACTGAAACAGTTCATGTGGAAAGTAGTAGCAGCCTCCCTTCTTATCAGTTAGAAATTCTTTGGGTAAATTACCGGTATCACGTGACTTTTTTCAGCCTCGAATCCAAATCTGGAATATAGTCTATTGTTCTAATGCTCGTATTCACCAACTACCTCAACTACGGCATCTAGAATATATAGTGTCGGAATCTGCTATCCAAACAGCGCTAAAATGTTATATCCCTTAAATGTGCAATGATGCTGAAATCCAGGGAGCCGATCGCAGCGATATCTGCGATATATTTTCAAATTTCAAAGTAAACATCGTATTATTACAGCGGGAGTTTTAGAAAATATAATGCAGATGTCGTTGTGATCGATTCATTGGATTTCAGTATCGTTTGACATTTAAGGGATACAATATTTTAGCACTTTTTTTAAGTATTACTGGGATAGTTGATTTCCACACTATATATTCTAGACGCTGTACCTCAACCTAGGAAACCTCGGCCGAACGCTCAAATGAAATTCCCAATTAATTTGATTGGAATGATCACGGCAGAAATCCAATCAGATTAATGATGAATACCACCGATTTTGACATTAATTGCTTGGACTAGGTTGCATCTAACATTTATGGGCCGGCGACAAACATGCTTACGTTCAGGCTGAAGTTTCTGTCTAATTTTTCGCAACCTACATACCAAAATTTTGTAATAATAGCGTGCCTCGATATGAGAGTAGCAACATACGAGGTTCTGCCATTACTGTCAAGCTATTACTGTTTAACTTGTCTTACTCGTACAATAGAACTTATTTCAGACGAGTATCGCCAAGTTCTGGAATAGAAAATGCCCGAGTTTGCCATAGTTTTAACAAACGCGTCTCTCTCAAAGACCTTTAAGATACATAGACCGGCAAACTGTCAGTTTAACTGAGGATTTTTGATCGCAGCTGTTGTACGGCGGTATATATGTTTTGTATTTTAATTTACCTAAGAAAATGCTTTTATCAGTGTATTTTTTATTGCGGATCATTAAGTATTAGTCTACCCTATTTCATTTCGACTTTTTTTTTTTAAATACTTTATTATTCATCAATTTTGTTTTTGTTTTTTCGCATAGCAAGTAAGTATTTCAATAAACATGCTCCAAGGATAAAAATATAGTATTACTTTCGTTAATATGCATTTTTTAATTACCTTTTTGCATAAAAATTAGTTTAAAAAACATAGATTTCTTTACTAGTAATCTAAAATTTTGTAAATTACTATATTATGTTACAGTTGGTACCTTTAGACTAAACTTCTCTAGCAGTTACTTTTGCAAGTCAAACTTAAAAAAAGCTGGGATTATAATCTTTAACAATCTGTTTCCATATAAATTTCGGCTTTATTTCGGTTTATAAGGCATGTTAAAATTAGATACTCTTTTTCAAACACACCATTCATAAAATTATTAATAAATCGCCTTATTTAACTTTATTTCTGAAAATTCAATATTTATAACGCGTATTTAGATATAAAAAACAGCTTTATGTAAAAAAATGTGCCATAAGCTTCATATACCGGGTATCCTAAAAAGGACTGACTGGTTTTAAAATTCAATAACTTGCAAACGGTGACAGATATTTTTTAAATTCTTGCAGGAGGGTTATGCATGAGGTCAAAAGTTTTTTTACAGGGATTTTCGATTTTAGTTCGAATAACAAACAATACATGGCGCTGCGATCAATAGACGCTAAATTCAGGCTCGTTTTTTGGTACCTAGGGACCCACTCAATACATTTTTATCCCCTTTTTCTGCATGGAAGAAGAGAAAGGCAAAAAAATCGAGCCTGTATTTAGCGCCTATTGCTTACAGCGCCATCTACTTTTTGTAATTCGAACTAAAATCGAAAATCACCGCAAAAAAACTTTTGACCTTATGCATAACCCTCCTGCAAGAATTTTTTAAATATCTGCCACCGTTTGCACGTTATTGAATTTTAAAATCAGCCAGTCCGTTTTAGGACATCCGATATATTGATAAAATTAATTTGTTTAAGCTCATTCTAACCATAATACTTAATGGTAAATAACTCACTGCTGACGTACAAACCTCGCGGTTGAGGTGTTTCAATTTACTTCAAATCATTTCAGATGGCTGCCATGCTTTTGAATGGGAATGCCGAGGAATTGCCAGTCTAGTATCTTAAAAGTCTTTGGTGGAAATCGGCTATACAAGCAATACTTAAAAAAGTGATAAAATACTGGATCCCTTAAATGTCAAACGATGCTGAAATCCAATGAGTCGATCACAGCGACATCTGCAAGATATTTTCTAAAACTCCAAGACGATTTGATCTAGACGTTGCAATAATGCGATGTTTACTTTGAAATCTGAAAATATATTGCAGATGTCGCTGCGATCAGTTCCCTGGATTTCAGTATCATTGCACATTTAGGGGCTACAACTTTTTAGCGTTACTTGGATAGCAGATTTCCACACTATATTATCTAGACGCTATACCTGTACTACAGCGCCTAGAAGATACAGTGTGGAAAACGGCTATTCCTATAATGCTTTAAAAAGTGCTAAAAACTTGTATCCCATAAATCTCCAACAATGCTCAGCGGCAATATGCTGATACGAGCGCCATCGCGTAACTCTTTTCAATATAAACACTGTGTTTTCAAAAATTATAGAATGTTAAGTATCGGAAACTATAAATATAAGATATTTTGGTCTGTTATAAGCTAATTTAGTTAAGGAAAGACTTGGAATAGGTTAAATAGTCTCTTTTAGAATGACTATCGTTTTTAAATCACTACGATGGCGCTACGATCGACATCTTGTTATTCAGCATCGTTGTACATTTATGGGATTCAATTTTTTAGCACTATTTTGTAGCCGTTTTCCACACTGTATCTTCTAGGCGCTGTACCTGTACTATTAGCCTCTAGAATATATAGTGTTGAAATCGGCTATCCTAGTAATGCTTTACAAAGTGCTAAAATATTGGATTCCTTAAATGTCAAACGATGCTAAAATCCAAAAAGCCTATCGCAGCGACATCTGCAGGATATATTTTTTAAAACTCCAAGGCGATTTGGTCTATACTGTGACCAACGATAGACACGGCCATTTCATAACTATAACGAGTGTCAAATGGACCGGATCATCTAAACTCAACTTCTCAGCATTAAAGCATTACGATAGTGCATAACGTCTTTAAAAGATGACTTCTTAAAGTATATTGCAGGTTTCTTATGGATATGTATTGTTTTTATTTATAATCTGTAAAATTTTGTGATCATTTAGACAAATGGTTCCCAACGTGGGGCGTACGCTCCACCGGGGGGCAATTTGACATTTTAGGGGGGCAATTTCAAATGTGTAACTTACCTATTCGCTGTGAGCTTTTTAGAAAAGTAATGTTTTTAACCAAAAAGTAAAAGTATTAAATGCAAAATCTAAAAATAAAATTAAAAAGAGTTTTTTGTTGAATCTTGAAAAAGTTCCGAATCAAAAGTTAAAAATGGAATCAAAACGAGAATAATTTATATGAAACATTTTAAAAATATTGACACATTTTTGCAATTTTTAAAAGTACTTATAATTTTTCTGGTTATGAATGTATTTTACAGGTTTTTTTTTTTTTTTTTTTTTTTTTTTTTTTTTAACTTTTCCGAATATTTACTGAATGAGCTTTTTATTTCTATTCGCTCTACTGTATATAACATGAAAAACTTTTACATGTGTAGCTGTTTAAGATGTGATTTATATAAATCTCATTACCTGTAATATATTTAACATAAAAAATATTTGAAATTCCTCATCGTAGTACTATCAACTTAATAAAACTTATAAATCTTAAATAGTATTAAAAAAGGAAATAGGTAGATGGTACTTAAGTTTATATGGCATCAGTGCAGATCTCCTACACAATAAATTAATATATAACCTATATAATTTTAATTTTTAAATCCGACATGGTGATAAATTTAAAAATAATCGGGAAGGAAAAAATAATGATTTGATGGGTAATAATGGTTGCTTAAAATTGGTAAATGTCAGAATCTTGAAATGATTCTTGTGTGTCTTTTTATCTTGAAAATCAAAATTTAGTGTTCAAAACTTTTTCACCAATTCTTAATAAGTTATTAAATTATAACATGTGTCAATGTTATCAATTTTAATGACAAATATATGAGTCTCTTCAAGCATTTTGTGAAGCTAAAAATTCAGACCATATAACACATTTTTAAACATTGGGGTGAGTTGGAAAGGAACAATAAAACTCCTTTTGGCATAAAAGTGGAGATGTACAGCTTCGTTGCATTAAAAACACATATATGATAGAAAATTCACCTCTTGGATGTTTAAAAAAATGGCAAATGAATAGCTGTTGTTAAGGCTATGTTACGCTTGTATTAGGTGAATAAGGTTCATATTTAAATAATAAGAAATATATGTTTGATAATGCGTGTGTAAGGAGGGATGGGGGCCATCGGGGTTTTACAAATGCTTCTGTGGGGCATGTCCAATAAAAGTTGAGAACCACTGATTTAGACATATTATATTAAAGATTTGGTGAATTTTTTATTAGTTAAATTTATTACTATTTTTTGATCTGTCATCATTGTGCTAGCGCTTGATATGGGTGTTTAAGCCTAACGATGAATTGCTGTATAGTTTCATGTTTTCAGTACTATATTTGTTTTATTGCTTGTCTTATGTTATAATCTATTTATTTTATAGGCCGAAAACGCTGTTTACGGTTATTTTTTCTTTCGTCATAGAATTAAAAGCTTTAAATTGTGCATCCTATTAAATGTTATATTTTGTACGTTTGTTTAGCATGTAGCTTATGTTTACTTTTAATTTTCTCCCTAAAACATTTCTACACAGCAATCTAGCGAAGTAAAATTGATTTCTGAATAAATTTAATTTCTCATTTTCATTACATTTAATAGTTGTATAATTCAGAATGTTACTGTGCCTTGTCTTTCTATCAGTTTTTTAAATTGCATTTTTAACCTTCAGATGAATATTTTAATAGTACTGAAATATACATATTCTGTATTTTAAAAAAGTATGTCTGAAATGCATGCATATTTTATTTATTTATCAATAAGCAAATGCTATTTCATTTAAGTTGCTGTAAAATAGATTTTCACAATCCTTCACAAAAATAGGTGTTAAAAAAGGATTTTGGATTTTTCTTTTACTTTTGATAAACATGCGATGCTGCATTTTACTAAAATAATTATATGCAAACACAAAACACAGCTGCTAGCATCCCATTTCTGTCCAATCAAATAAACATATTATGAACCAGAAGTTTTACTTAAACGAAATGTAAATAAACACAAGACACATTTTATATTTTTTTCTGAGTTTAAGTTTATGAACTATGTGCAAAATAAAATCTAATTTGCGTGTATTTTTTAATAAATCCTTAGAATGTAATAAAACTCTTTCATCTAAAACCTAGATCTAAACTTTGATTGTAGATCAAACATTTATGTTTTCTTTTCAGAATCTTAATTATATGATCTTTAAAACTCAATGAGTATGGTCTTCACATCAATTTGACACGAACCTGTCTTCATATGAACCTTTGTGGCCCCAAAACTGTCACAGAGTGCATGTCGAGTATTTTTAACATCACATTCCTCAGTGACACTTCTCCTGACAAATTTTCTGCAATATTTAAACGTTTCAGCTCAATGTTTTGGTTCTCACTTAACCAGTTCTTCATGACTAAGGGACTCAGTTCAGGTATGTCTTAAAATATTAATATATTTGTTATTTCTCATCAGATAGTTTAAATTTGCTTCCATTCTAATAAGTTTTTTATTTGAATTCTATTATGTATAAAAATATATTTTTATTATAAAAAAGCACAATCGAAAAAAAAAGTTATTTTTTATTTTTTTTTTATTAAGATCTTAAAGTATAAGTAAACAACTATCAGTAGTTTAATGCCTTTTGTTTGTCGTGCCCCGACCGAGTGCTCTCATGGTCGTGACGTCATTACCTTCACGTCACACCATGAACTGGCCTTGTATTTCGTTGGTCACGTCTAGACACCGTAATAGCACTGTGTTTACATTGAAATTTGAAAATATACCTCAGATGTCGCTGCGATCGGCTCTTTCGATTTCAGCATCGTTGCACATTTAAGGGATACAAATTTTTAGCACAGTTTGGATCACTGAGCTCCATTATAGTACGGAGAGCTAACTCACCGGTCCACTTTCTACCACGACCGCATCACAATTTCAATGCGCGCAAGTAATGAATCCTGCACTTTTCTTAATATTAAAAGCCTTTATTCAAATTTTTCAGAATATTTTTTTTTATCAATTATGGTTATTTCTATCTTTTTGATATTTTTATGGGCAATACTTAACAATTATTTTACTTTTTTTTGTTGAGCTTACCTAAAATTTCATTTTTAACTAATACCAAATTAAAAATTTGCGATGAATTTAAATAAAATCTGTAGTTTTTTTTTTTCAATAATAAGTATATTTCAGTAAAAATTATAACAACTTCGTCCTATTTTAAAAAGAAAATCCAATTTGAAAATATCTACCCCATATTACTCTATGTTTTGCCAAAAATTTTCCACGGAAATTCTTTGGCATTGTATTCATAGGCGGACCGCTGGATTCAATATATTAGGATAGGGAGTTAGCCCTCCGTATTATTGTGGAGCTTAGTGGTTTGGATAGCTGATTTCCACACTAAATATTCTAGACGCTATATACCTGTAATATTTCCATTAGACGAGTGAGGCGACACCATCCCAAAGATAATAGGGCGGAGTTTTGACGTCACGGCAGATCGGTCAATCAACATCAATGTTGGACAGATTACATTTAATCATACAGAAGCTTTTGCATTTGTTTACTATTGACCCAGCATTTTAAGACGTTGTCGGCTGCATATTTCAGACATGTATATCGCGGAAGCAATTACAGAATCTAAGCCAATCAGCGATCGTCACCGATGTCAACACGCTCATCGAGTTATTCCGCCCACTGTCAAACAAAAGCGTCGTTATTCGGCTTCACAATAAAAAAATTTTGTCAAATTTCCTGTCTGTTTATTTTTGTTAGGTTGTTATATAATGCATAGGAAAAAATAAAAGAAATACACTAATTGCACACTTTATGATGTGATGTTGTAACTTGCAACACAATTAACTCAATGAAATTGAAGAGTTTCAGCTTTAAGGTATTTCAAAATACGCAAAACATTGCAAAAAGTTATCTTTTTTAAATTTATTTATCTAGCAAATAAATCGTAAGAAATTATTTAAATCTTTCTGTCTACTACTTTTTACCTGCTAGCTTTAATCATTCGTAATATGGGACTATAGAAATAGATCGACTTGAACAAAATTTAAGTACTAAGTCCAACATTCGTATTATTTCTAATTGAAGTAAATAAAATCCAAAGTCATTCTGAAACAACAACAACAAAAAAAATCTTTTACTTTCATGGCGACTAATGTAAAAAATTATCACACGATCGACCGTCCACGTGTTCACTGTTCACTGTCAATCAAACTGTGTGGGCGTGTATATGACCGTGATGATGACGCTCTTTGATTGGATTAGAAGCTGTAATCGTCTTAGTGATATGCATGTCTGAAATATGCTTGTCGGCTATTTTAAAAAATAACATTTTAAGAAATAATGTGCATATCACAAAAATAAAAAAGGAGTAGAACAACCCGCCGCCAGTAGCTGAAAAAGCGATATAACATAGCATAAGCTTTCACCTAATATGTGGAGTTACTTTTGGAGGCCATCCAGAAAGCGTCCGTGTAAAAAGTAGTTAAAATATAAACTGTTTGTTAATTTGATTTAAAATAAATCAAAATTTGAAACATAATTCGGCAATTTGCCCTCATATGAGGTTGATATATATTTAGAATGAAAATTTTATGCATTCTATTACAAAAAAAAAAAAAAAATAAATAAAAAAAAAATAAATAAAAAAATAAAAAAAATAAAAATAAAAACAATTAAATTTAAAAAAATAAAAAAACCCAAATGCGTAAAAAGCGGACTAATTAATTATTTCTCATCAATGTGAAACTATTTTTTTTTTCAATTCCTACTATTAGCTCACACTTTCACTATATATATCTTGTTCAAATTTTCAATCGTTAATAGAATACTTATTATTCATCCAATCAAGCTCAAATAATTTTTTTAAACTTGTAGTGGATGACACTTGATGTGAATCCAGTTTTTTTTTCAAATATTAATTCATTAATTAAATTAAATTAATTAATTTTCAATAATCGAGAGGGCCCTCTTCTTGATCAAGGTATTTTAAGACCAAGAGAGCCATCTCCGTAATCAAGGCATTTTAAGCGCCACTCAAGAAGAAAGAAAAATGGGAGAAAAAAAATTCTCTTACTAACCTAAGTAGGAATTGACTTAAAATATTTTTTTATAATACTTGTTTATATTACTTACCTATTTTTTTATTTACTTGTATTGATGACTTTTAAGTTGTGATTAATTGTTAGTTCCTATCTATAAACACTCTTTTGATGAGGACTATAGATGTGTATGATGGTTGGAGTTGCAGTAAAGCTAGAGATCCTACATACACAACTTCCAGGTTGTATAATATTTTAACGGAGCTTCTGACTGTAAAATAATCAATGAAACGTCGTCTTCATTTTGAAAGACCTATCCAATGATATGCCACTCAATAGGGTGCGTAAATTTTTTTCGTCTCTGCCGCCATTTTGTATTTTACGGCCGCCATTTTTAATTTATAAAAACAAAACCTAGCCTATAACCATCGGGCAGTTAAGACGAATTGATAGAGACCTCATTCATTAAAATCCATCCAGCGGTTGGGATGTTTCGAGAGTATAAAGAAATCCACATACACAGATAAGCGTGAAACACATAACCCTTCTTTTCAGTCGGATAAAAAAAAATGTAAGAGCAATTATCTTTAAGAGCGAAACTTTCTTTTATAGTATAGATTTATTTTTTACTTGTTAGCGTTAAAAATGTTTCACTGTTGCAGCTTCACAGCCATTTGGCATGACGGTGTACTGGTGCATCATTCAATCCATTGTTCTTTCAACTCGTATAGAATTGTACGAGTCAGTGATAATGTTTGTCAACTTACACCTGTGGCGGTCTAATGGGAAAAAGCCTTTAAAATCAATGTATTAATTTATAATTAAGTTCTAAAAATATTAAAATATTCTATTGTCATCGAAAACACGCCTGTGACTGTAATTTTTATAATTCTAACCTATCAAGAAGTGGGTTAAAAATCGATTCCATATACCCTCTTTACATACAAAAACCATGTTGATTTAAATAAAAGAATGTAAAAAAAATCCTTCTAGAAAAATGTACAACAACAAAAAAAAAAAAAAAAAAAAAAAAAAAAAAAAAATAAGAATTTTAATTTTCTGGCAGCAAATTTCAGCTATACAAATGTATTTCATGGTCGCAGGTTTGACGTTGGAGACGAGAATTCGAAGTCTGACGTATAAAGCAGCCTTAAGGTAGCTAGCTGATGGACTATTTAGCATTCAGCGTGCGGATGGACCAACTAGTCTTGTTAGCATTGAACTTATCGCAGGAGAATAGCTGAAAGAAAGTAAATTCCAAAGAAAAGAAAAGTTGCTACAATATAGAAATGAGGTAGAGATCCTTTTGAATGTGCTCACGGCAAAATGCATTTGTATTCCACCGGAGAAAAATCCTTTCGTAAATCTCTCGCCCAATACATTTCAACAGAAGGAGTTCATCCCTTAGTTGTCGCCTAGACATTGTCCACTTCATGAGGGGTCTTCAACTTATGGTCCTCGAGTCAGCAAGCTATCGCTATTTTAGAATAGAATAATTTACCTTATCCTCTTCGGACCCGAAGGTAAAATAACACTGCAAATACACATTCATTGATTTTGCACAAACAAAAAGACATCATAGATGAAAGAAGGAGCCCTTTTTCTGAAATTGACACTTTAGGGGACTGGTAATTTAGGTTCACAAGTACGGATCTAAAATTACTAACACTTTTAAAATATCAGTTTAATTGTCAATAACCTAAATTCACGTAGCAATAAATTGAAGGCCTATAATTAATTAACTGGTCTACAATTCCTCATTTTTTTAAAATTTTTTATTCTTTTTGTAAAGCGTTTAAGTTAATTAATTATGAAGATTTCTTACTTTCTTGGACACACTGTCTGGAATGCATTTTATAAACTCAAATGATAATGAAGCTTATTTTATGGGGAAATAAGCATCAATGCTACCATTTATTGGTTTTGATCCAAAGCCAAAAACATTTAGTTATATCAGCTCCTCCCAACAATTTTTCTTTCACGCACCCCTCTCTTAGGTTTTTCATTTCGGAGTGACCACATTTCACATAAACACACTTCCCCTTCCCTTTCCACTCAACATGCTTTTTCTTTCACCAGTAATCTTATCATAACCATGTAATAAAGCGATACAAAATACATTTCCTTGCATTTTAAAATTAATATCGTTTTTTATAATATTACCCAAACATTAAGAAAAATGAATGTAGTATTAAAAGAAATTTTAACATTCCTATTAGGATCCAGATAACGCAATTTAGACGTTCTCCAATTATTATTAAACACGGAAGAATAAAAAAAAGTGGTGATAAAAGAATATTGCATAACGATTAATTGAAGTATTTGGGAAGATGAGGGAAATTATATAAGTACTCATGCAATATGCTTATCAGTGGCGGAACTACTGACATGACATTATCAATGAATTATTAAGAATAGTGGGCCTTTTCCCTCCTTTTGAGTGTAACATATTGGATTTACACATGAGACTAAGTTTGTCATCTAAAACTATCAATTTTCTTTGTCTTTTTAGTTAAACTCTTTTTGAGATTTCCACCATTTCCGATATTATTTTCACATACCCCTAGCAAGCCCGCCACGTACCCTAGGCTGGGAGCCGCTGTTCAAGGGGTACTTCAGAAACGAGGAAGTTATTTAGTGACATACACTTTGCTATTAAATAAGGCGAAGTCTACCTTTCGGAATTTGTAGTGGCAGACTACTTTCTGGCAAAAAAGAATACTCCTACCATAGATTAATCAATAACGTAGGGCAGTTCCAGGAAAATCTTTTTCAAATGGAAACATTCATTTTTGACATCTTATTCGAGTTTCTCGGACCAAATAAATCCAGAAAAGTATGCAGTTTATGTACAATATAGGGTATCCAAAAAATTCTTTGAAACGCGCTTTAATTTTTTACCTGTTGGATATATGTAGGGAATGTAAATTGCAAAAGTGTTCAAAATAAGTCGAAATTAAGATTATGTGGATTAAATTACTGCTACAATTAATCTTCCAAAAAGTTACACTTTTTAAATTTTTATTCAGTCTCCGTATCCTATCCTATAAGTTATATTTAGAAAAAAATTCTTCATACTCAGACAAATTAAGCAGTAAAAGTTCTTCCATGATCAAAACTTACGTTTTATGATGCTTTAAATTTTAGTAAAATTTGGAGCTTTCAGGCACAAAAAACAGAAAAACTTAACTTTAATAGCTGAAAACCCCGAAAAAATTTAAAATTGTTTGTCAAGAGTATCAAGAGATTTTTTCCGCAGAAGGGTGGACTTCTTATTGTTGTGCTTGCCACAGACCGTATAATTTTTTTTAAATATAATTTTTAGTGCACAAGGACCATATAAAAATTAAACTAGTCGGATGTAACAGTCCCAAAACTTTCTTCTCTCTCATACATGTTAATACTTGAAAATTCGCTATCACACTGCCAAAATTAAACAGCAATCTATGCCAATCATGAGGATTTTAAAGATATGAAATTCCGTGCATTAGTTCTTGAGATATGGTTGTCTCTGAAATCGTGTAAATCCAGAAAAATTCAGCCTAGCAGCGCCATCTATTGGGTGCTTTACACCAAAACCTATGTTACAGCAAAACCACCAAGCAACCACTTAAGTTTAACTGAATCTGAAGTTTGGGGGAAATCCGTGCATTAGTTTTTGAGATAGTTATTGCGAAAATCATGAAAATTCCAGCATAGCAGCGCCACCTATTGGACGATTAACACCAAAATCTAATCAGCAACAACTTTTGTTTGCATCTAACTAAATCTGAAGATGAAAATTCGTGCATTAGTTTTTGAGATAGAGCTATTGCGGAAATCGTGCAAAATGCAGCACAGCAGCGCCACCTGTTGAGCGATTTATACCAACACGTAATCAGCATCAAGTCATATCAAGGACTAACTGAATATAAAGTTTTATGAAAATCCGTGCATTAGCTCTTGAGATAGAGCCGTGCGGAAATCAAAAACAATGCAGCATAGCAGAGCCACCTGTTGACCGTTTTGCACCAACACGCAATCAGCATTAAGACATATCAAGGACTAACTGAATCTGAAGTTTCATGAAAATCCGTGCATTAGTTCTTGAGATAAGGCCATTGCGGAAATCGTAAAAAATGCAACATACCAGCCCCACCTGTTGAGCGATTTGCACCAAAAACTAATCAGCATCAATTTGTATCAGGACTAACTGAATATAAATTTTTATTAAATTCCGCGCATTAGTTCTTGAGATAGAGCGCCCACAAAATTTGTGTCACACACAGACAGACATTTTGTAAAAACATGTTTTTCGAGTTCACTGACCCCTAAAACGTGTAAATCCTTCGAAAACCGGAATTCGAAAATTTTCATGAATCCAATACTTTCTTCTTTTAAAGATAGAAGAAGGTAAAAAATTTTCATGAATCCAATACTTTCTTCTTGTAAAAATAGAAGAAAGTAAAAATGTGTAACTTTTTAAAAATTAATGTGTGAACAACTTTTCAATTTACATTACATTCGCATCTGTAACAGGTAAAAAATTCAAGCGCGTTTCAATCTTTTGTGGAACTTTGTATATCTACAAGTACAGGATATATAAAAGGAAATGTCTGAGGGGGTTTGTTCATAAATTTAGAATAATAAAACTAGAAAACAGGAATTCTGCTTTTTCAGAATTTAGTGTCGCCCCCGATAAAAAAAAAATATATGTATATAAATATAGATAGTAAGACTTAAAGACTTAAAACACACGCTTCTATTTTACATAAAATGACGTCATCCGCATCCGCTGAAGAATTCCTCATTAACGATCGACTCTTGAACAACATCTGCAGTAAAATATGCATAGGACGTGACTATCGCCGAATAATACACAAATCCAAAAGAGATATCGTCATTCAAGAAACTCGACAAAAAAATCGGCTATCTCATGATTCATATGCCTTCATTTGTTTGTAATATTAATATAGATACTAAAAATTAAATTTAGTTTATAACAGCTCCATGTTTTATCAGAAATCATTCATTTATACTTTTTCAAAATAGCACATATTTTAATTGCATTTTTTAAAAAGTTGTTATGGGAAAATGGCAACAAAAAGATATAATTGCTATTTTCGTACTATTTTTCCTTTACTTTCCACAGAAATGGAGTACTGAGCTGCCAAAATTAAACAAATGGTGCTAAAAACTACAAAAATTAATATTTCAAAAATAAATAAAGATGCAGTTTTGAAACAAATTGCTTTTAAAAGTACTTTTTTTCCCCAATACGACGATATAAAAATTGAAAATGTGCGATGCTTAGAAGTTTAAAAAATTGCAGTAGAGAATATTCCGTACAATGATACATCTGCTTTGTTTTACGGCTGGCTTATACAACGGAATGTTATTTTTTGGAGACGACATTTTATTTGCTGGGAGAAAGCAATAGCATACCGGGGGCTAATTAAGATCTTACAGACAAAAAAGTACTATGTCCATCTGGTTAGTAGAAGGAACAATTACGTAAAAAATATGAATAGACTGTAAAACTTTCATAGACTACATAACTTTCTGTAAAAAAAAAAAAAAAAAAAAGAAAAAGAAAGAAAGAAAGAAAGACTACAAAACAGGAATTCCGCCTTTTCAGAATTTAGTGTCGCTCCCGATGAAAAAAAAAAAAAAATATGTATATATAAATATTACAAAACATATTTCAATTTTAAGACTTTCAGCACACACTTTTATTTTATGTAAAATGACGTCACTCGCATCCGCTTAAGAATTCCACATTTACTATCCACTCTTAAACATCTACAGCAAAGTAGGCATAGGACGTCGCTATCGCGAAATAATACATAAATGCAGCATAAAAAAAAAAAAAAAACCGGCTGTCTCATGATTCACAGGCCTTCATTTGATTAAATAGAGTTTATAATAGCTCCATGTTTTAACAGAAATCATTCGTTTATAATTTTTAAAAATAGCATGCATTTTAATTACATTTCCTTTCGGTTGTTATGAAAAAATGGCAACAAAAATATATAATTAATATTTTATAATTATTTTTCCTTTACTTTCTACAGAAATGGAGTACTTCCGTTGCCAATATTAAGCAAATGGCTCCAAAAACTACAAAAAAATTTATATTTAAAAAATAAATGGAGATACAGTTTTCAAGCAAAATTCATTTAAAATAACTTTTTTCTTTTTTTTTCCAATACGACGGTATAAAAATTGGAAATGTGCGATGCTTAGAAGTTTAAAAAATTACTATAGAGTATTTAATCGTACTGCTTTGTTTTACGGCTGGCTTCTGTAAGGTAACGTTATTTTTTGGACTCGGCACAAAATAAGCTGGGAGAAAGAAATAGCACACCGTACCGGGGGCTAAAAAATTATTCTCTTCTGGCTTTCTAAATTGTCCTTTTTTGGTGATACAAAGAATAAATGGAGGCGGTTGGACCGTTGAAAAGTAAAATTTTTCTATACCGGGTAATTCAAGATAGACTATGGCGTTATCTCTTAAATAGCCGATCATGGTAAAATACTTCCAATTTTTCAAAAAAATACTCAAATAAAATATAGCTTTTAGATATGACGTTTGTTTTACAATATGTATATGTATATACATTAAAATACTAAATTTACTTTTTTATACAATCCCTGCGTTCTATAAGTTACATTTATAAAAACTTTCTCCATGCTTTGACAGTTAAAACAGTATTCCTCCATTCTTCTATCACCAAAACTTACCAAATTATGATGCTTTGGGGCGGAACAGAAATTTTTTGGAAGTTTGATTCCCTTTTTTTAAATACTTGTTTAACTCTATAATTTTTTGTTGAAAGCTATTTGAAATTTGAGAATTACATAATTTCTTTTCTAGAAAAATTAACTTTTCTTAGAAAAAGAATGCTAACTTTAACATATCTGGCGGGCAAATATTTACAAATTTGCAATTAATATACATCAAAGTACTTTAATGAACGTATCTTGAGATAAAATGGCGAATTTTAGACTTGAGAGATCTAAAAAATACAGACTGCGAAGTTAAACAAAAATTTACTGAATCTTATTCATTACCGTGTAGCAAATGCTTTTCTTAAATGCATATTTTTGAAACAAAAATGGCCGAAATGCATGAGTGCGGAATGAGAGCAAAACGTACTAAAGTTGCGATTACTTTGAATTTACCGAAGACTCTGAATTTACCTCTGAATTTCAGAATTTCTTTCACTATAGGATAGGCCAGGGTTGGCGAACCCATGGCACGCGTGCCAGAGTTGGCACGTAAGACAGTCTCTCTGGCACGTGAAAAAAAAATATATACAGATAACATTTAATTTCTATTATAATCAATAAAATTTCTTCACACGGGCAGAGTATCACAAATGATACATTTATTTTTGCGTGATTTAACGCATCAAAAGAATTTTCTGTGATGTTATGCAGCGTTTTCGACATGTATTTTGCCTTTCTATATCTACCCTATGCATATAAAATCCTAATGAAACGAATTTATGAAAGGTAAGTATGAATCGACTGATTAAACAACTGATTATGTTTCACGGCGATTTCCCCTAAAATATGGAATACTTTGCGATGAAATTAACACCAAAAATCAGCATTGATCCGCAGATCTCAAAACTGGTATTAGAATTTTTAAATTCGAAATAGTTTTCGAAATAGTAATTTTTTTCTAATTTTATATACATTTTTTTAATGATGGCAACTCAAATTTTAATCAAACAGATATATTTTTTAATATTTCAGAAAAGGTTGACATGGTAAACCGGCTATTTTTGTTTATTTGATAATAAATGTTTATTTACTTTTATTTCTTTTTACAAATTATATAAATTATTTTGTTCTATTATTATTAATTATTTTTTTTTATATTTCCTTTAGAAAATAATAGAAAATAATTAAGAAATACAGTACTACTTAGTTATTCTGTCGACCAATTTCGCCAAATTATATAAATCAACAAAACACTCTCCAAATTATACAAATTGACATAATTTTTATTTTAAATAACGAAAGAACAAATAAATTAGTATAACATTAATAAATATACGAATAAAACGTCGAAATAAAAATCACTTGATGATGTAAACACGTGTAACTTGCTTAAAGTCAAGTGAATGTGACATTTACGATCAACCATTATTGGCATTTAATCTTATAGTTTGGCGATAGATTTTTGGTCGTCGGGATATCTAAGGAATACCAAAAATGCATATGTAACTGGTATTTGAAAACGAGGTTTTCACCAAATTTTCGTAATAAAACAAAAATCACGCCAAACCTGTATATCTGTAACCGTGTATATCTGTAACCTGTATAACCGTATCTGGCCAAATATTACCACTCGAAAAAAAAATGCTAACTGGCGAGTTGAAAAAAAGCTATTTGCGAGATTTGCATCCTGCTAGCGTAACAGTACCTAGAATTCTTTGCGACCATAGCAACTTTTATGTAGTTTTATTCGAAAAAAAATTTTTGATTTTTAAATCAAAATGGAAAACTTACGGTCCCATATTGGCGCGATTTTTTTCTGACGCCAATGTCGGAACGGGCACATAACTGGCGCCAAAATATCGTTATTTTGCTTCATATGGTAAGCCGGATGTTGCTGTTTATACTGTTGATGCTTTCCCAAATTGGCGTCGTTGAAAAATCACATCAATATGGGACGTATATGACATTTTTGCCAAACTTTCATATGAACGGCGAAGGGATCAGACCGTATTTGTTTATGGCAGTTGATGACTTGAACTATTATAATATAGATGAAATGATGGCGATAGAATAATATTTGGCGACTTATCACCTGTGCCTGGCTAACATTAAAGTACCAAAATGGCACCTAGAGTATGAAAAGCGAAGTGGTCCGCCTGGAACTGTTGATGATAGTCACATGACTTAGGCTATTGTTAAAGAGATTGTTTTAAAATACCGGGAGACAAAGACTCTCTATACTTAATTTATTTTATTTTAGCTACTTTTCAAATGTTTAACTCATCCTCTTTAATCAAAAACGAAAACAAACATTGGATGTCTTAACAGCAACTGATTCTCCCTTAAATTTTTGCATTCAAAGGGAATTGAATGGAAACCCGTTTACAGGGAGATCTGCACAGCTGTTTTCAGTGTAATTCAATCTTCTCTAATATTTTTAAAACCCATCAGATTAGCGTGTTTTTAGATTCTGCGGTGTCTGAACGGGGATTGGCGAGCTAAAGCCCTAGCGATTTTATAAAGCTGTATTTTCTAAAAAAGTCAAAATTTTCTAAAATAAAATTTCGTATTTTTATTCACAGTGAAGATGATTACATATATGAATCATTTACGAATTATAATTTCATTAATTTAATGGCTTATTCAAATATATAGAGAAATAGCATTTTTATTTTTTATAATTTTTTATTTATTAATTGTAAAGGCATGAAAACAACTGATTTTTTAACTACTGTTTTTTATAAACATCGTACTTTGCAAAATTGTTTCATTTGAAAGTGTGGCACGTCACACTGTTGATAGATATTGTTGATGAATTTTTGGCACGCGCACGTAAAAAAGTTCGCCGATCCTGGGATAGGTGGTGGGCAGAATTCACAAATAGGCTAGATTTCATTCGTTTTTCGCAAAGGGGAGGACACAAATGAGTTCGAATGAAGATTTTCTCTTTTAATTAACAGTGTTTTTATCATTAGTCCCAATGTAATTATCACTTTATGTTATAAAATACATTTTTATTATGTTTTCAACACGTATGTTCCATTACATAGCGGGGAAAAGCACGGTTCTTACTAGTAAATTTATATTTCACCACTAGATGACAGCACTAAAAGAGCTTAATTGAAATTTCAGTTCTTTATTTACAGCTCAGTGAATAATTCAGAACGTTAATTCCACATTTTGTTTATGATTTTTTTTCTTTTTTTTTTTTTTACTAAGATACCATCAGTATAAGATTTCAAAGTATTACAATATTTATTTGGAATAAAATTTAATATAGTTTTTAAAATATTACAACATTTATGTTCAATTTTAAAGCGCGCAAAGCCGCAGTCCGTGTTTAATTTTATATATCGATAATAGATGGCAGCATTAAAAAAGCTAGTTTGAAAATTGAGTTCTTTCTTTATTGTAGAACAGAGACGGCGAACCTTTTCACATCCATGTGCCAAATTTTTCCAAAAATACACTTTACACTTTACGTGATCATGACATGCCGAAAAAAAAAAAAAAAATTAATGGATCAAATAACATTTGAATCAAAATTACTTAAAATTTTGTTTTTAGCATTAAAAAAATATGGTTAATATTTAATGTTATATTTTTAAAATTTATTTTAAAAATATTATTTTTAATCTCATCTTATATGCCAAATAATTTATATCAGCTTCTTACTTAGTTATTTTTAAGAGAATTTAAGTTGAAGTGAACTCATTTGACAAGATGTTTTTACTTAAAGTTTTAATTCCCCCCCCCCCCCCCCTAAAAGAATGATGTCTCGGAGATAAAAATTGTCAAAAGAGTAAGCACCAAATCCTACAGCTTTTAGGGCCTGGGATTGAATTCCAATTTTTTTTAATTTTACCATCGGCATTTTTGCTTATAATGCTTTTTAATCTTTCTTTTGTGACAATCTCCTAATTCTCTCTTATTCTTAAAATTTTGTCAGCCAATTTTGAGCTAGATTGGGATACATTAAATTATATTTCAGTTTCTTCAATCTGTAGGACAAAGACAACCAACTGAACCATTGGCGCACCCACGGGGAGAGCTAAGGGGGCTGAAGCCCCTTCCAGACCACGGACACCAGACAGGCTATATTTAAAGTTCTCTTATATTATAAAAGTTTATTTTTATTATTTTTAACAGGTCCTTAGAAAAATAGAAATTTGGAAAAATATTTATGTTATCCCATTTTTTTTCCTTATTTGTAAATTTTCTTATGAAATTTGAAATGCTATTAACATATTTAATATTTACTAATTAAAACAATATAGATATATGTATATTATGAAACATGTTTAAGCCTTCCGAATTAGCCCCATCAAAATTTTTCAGAGCCACCCCTCTCCTCTTGGCTTCGCTATTTAATTACAGCTTTGTTCAAGTCAATAGAAAAATTATATGTCCGGGCTCGACCCGTCTCGTCCATTTCGAATGAAATGTAAGACAATTGGACCGAGTTCGTCCGGGATGCCGGGCCAGATCTAGGCACATGTAAAGCTCTAAAATATGTTAGCCCCCTCCAAAGCTTAATCCTGGGTGCGCGACTGAACTGAACTAATCGAATTCAGATAAACAGAGACATCTAGATTATTTAATGCATTTTGTAAAATTCCACTATATTTTGATGGAGAATATTAATCTATGCCATGCCAAAAATAATCTGCAGCGTGCCACTTATGGCACGCGTGCCATAGGTTCGCCATCCCTATTGTAGAACATCAGATTAACACCAGAACTACTGTGAGTCGTCATTTTGGTGGCTACCATGTGAATATGTTTCGGTTAAAACCAGAAATTTGATTATGAAATAAGTTTAAAAGACACAAAGAAGAAAAACGTTAAATAATAAAATTAAACTGTTTTAAATCAAAATTCTGGTGTGAAATATTTTTTTTATAAAACTTGACTCAAATTTTCGGTAGTTCTAGTGTTATGGAATTCTATTCTTGAGTATGAGTTATTTACAGCTAGCTCAATGAATAATCCAGACACTTTGTTCATGCCTCTCAAAAGTTTAATACATTCCCATATTTCGTTTCTACATTTTGATTTTTTAAAATTATTATTAGCTACGCTAGATTAATGTGGGTTTTCAAAGTTCATCACGAGAACTTCATAACGTACACCTTAAGACAAGAGAAAGTCATAGATTCCGTGTCACATAAATCAAATTTCACACATAATTAAACTTACCTTGTAATCTTGCCCAAATATATCTGGAACATACCAATATACAGTGTAGGATCTTTATGTTACATTCCTTGGGACCAGGTGTTGTTTATGACGGCCCGGCCAATTATCTACATGAAAGATATGGGCCCCAAAGGGTGGGGGGGTAATGCCCTTCGTATAGATCTTTCTAAGGGAACCTAACCCACATTTACGCAAGGAAATCGAAGGTTCGAAGAAAACCACGGAAAACGCCGAACGATTAAGGCGACGGAAGCGATTGAGTTCGAACCCAGCACCCCCGTCTACCAGCTTTGAGAGCAGAACGTCTCGGCTACTAATGCGGCTCCTTGTGACCAGAAGTTGTGCAGATTATACATTTTTGCGCAATATAGCTCATTTCTTACATAATAAATTTACCTTTTAAAAGTGATCCAAATATGCTCCATACAAATCATTATATTATTTATTTTCAAAATGTCTTAAAGTAACAACAGCAATTTTTTTTTTTTCTGTAAAAGCTATGAATCAAAAAGATAAAGATGAAATAATGTCTAAAACTCAGTTCTTTAGAGTATAGAAATATTTCTTCAATGCAGATTACAGGCGCTTCTTAACTGCATAAGTCATCGTTTACATCCGTGAAATTGTGCGTTACATACAGAATTGCATCCAGGTTCGGACTGGCCCGCCGGCCCATCGACCCGAGGGCCAGGGAAAACTTCGCGCACCTAAGTGGCAAAACCGTTCCAATATTTTTTCTCTCGTTGTACACATACATTCTGACTAGTGTACTACATTTCGAGAATTCGTTTATGGAGTAATCAACAATCGCTAGAAAGACAGCACAAGAGAGGTATTTTTAACATAACAAAGAAATTAAAAATACATAGGCACATTTTCAAAATCGGAAACGAAAGCGGGCATCTTTGCATGCGATTGAAAGAGAAAACATGCACCAAGGAAAGCTTTAGTAGGCACGGCGCCCTGGCCTAGATTTTTTTTCATCACTTCTTTGAATGATATCTTTTAGATTTTAACCAAATATTTTACACATTTTCAGTCCTTTAGTTTTTAGTACCTTGTCCCTCGCTCCGACTTTAAATGAATCCAGTCTCCTGAATGCACCTATAATGGAAACCGTAGTTTTTGAAAACAACTTGAGAAAAGAAAGAGATAAATATCGGAAAGAAAGCAAAAAAACTTTTTGTGGGTATATTGTTGTTGATTGAAAAACATGATCTTTTTTTTTCAGGGATACAAACTTGATGATACTTTTGGATTACAATCCTGCAAGTTGTGGAAACGCGCAGCTAGCGTTTTATCATACACCGTAATTTTCGGTTAGTAATCTTTGCTTTATTTAATAACATACTTTCCATGGTTAAATATCTATTAGGAAATTCCGTGATGTATTTTCAATAAAAACATTGTTTAATCACGGGAAAATGTATTGTTAAATAAAGCGATGATTATTACTCAGAAATTATGATAGCTTGTTCGAATAAAAAAAACGCTGGTCACAGGATCCTGCATATATGGTCCCTTGATACGATCCCTTTGGCATTTCTCTGACTTATAGAAACTTTAATACTGCCATTGATCTCTAATTATGATAAGAGTTTTGTAAATCATGGGAAGACTGTGCTGAGAAGTGTAAATTTTAAAAAGCAGAAAAACCAACGTTTAAAATGCATAAATAATACATAAAAAGAAGCAAACAGTTGTTTCGAATCTACTAGCGAGATTCTTCTTCAGTGCAAGATTGGGAAAAAAGAACAGCGTGCTAGAAAAAGCAAGGCTGAGCGAGCCTCCTCAGCCTCGGTTGGCGATGGAATAAAATTTCAAAACATACTATTTTGTGTCAAATGCTCTTTAAGATAAAAATGTTTCATATTGAACTTGTTTAAATAAATGTAATGTAAATAACTTTAGTTTTGTCGGTTTTAGTTTGCTTTTAGTATAGTTTTGTCATACATATATTTTTATAATGAAAGTTAACTATCAAATTTTATGAATTAAAACAAAATTTAAATTAATTAAAATTGTTTCAATCTCAAAATTAAGTCCAATTGAACACTGTCGATTCAATTTTGTTGTTATACAAACAACGACTTCTTTGATATTGAAATGAATAACTGCAGCTTTCTTCATCTCGCCTTTATTTTGGAATACGCGTAAATTTATGAAAATATTTTTTATATATGAAATTGTTTCTAAAATAACAAAATTAAATAACAAGCAACATAAATATGTAATACAAAAAAAAATGTATTTATTAAACTCTGTCATTGTTGAAGTTTAATTTCATTAAATACAATATACACGCATTCTAAAAATCAATTAACACGCAAATTTCAGGTGCATTAAAATAGTTTGCTTTTGGCAAGGAAAAATACTGCTTGCCAAATCGCGTCACGCTTTCGTCTTTTCGCGCCAAAAATTCGAAAGTATTTTATTTTTTTTACAGACATTCTACTGTAATTCCGCCGCTAAATTTGACCGATCCTTTATTACATAGATAAGTACTTTAATTAGTATTTTTTTCAAAATATTCTGAGTATGACCGGTAAAGAGACCTTCCTTGTAAGTATTGTTATGTACAGGCATCCCTCGACTTACGTATTATGCGACTTACGTAAATTCGCAGTTAAGTAATAAATCTCGAAAATTACATTTATGAACACACTAACACGTTTGATATGCATTTGCATACTTTTGACTGATCCTTTATTACATAGATAAGTATTTTAATTAGTATTATTTTTTTCAAAATATTCTGAGTATGCCCGGTAAAGAGACCTTCCTTGTAAGTATTGTTATGTACAGGCATCCCTCGACTTACGTATTATGCGACTTACGTAAATTCGCAGTTAAGTAATAAATCTCGAAAATTACATTTATGAACACACTAACACGTTTGATATGCATTTGCATACTTTTGACCGATCCTTTATTACATAGATAAGTATTTTAATTAGTATTTTTTTTTCAAAATATTCTGAGTATGCCCGGTAAGGAGACCTTCCTTGCAAGTATTGTTATGTACAGGCATCCCCCGACTTGCGTATTATGCGACTTACGTAAATTCGCAGTTAGGTAATAAATCTCGAAAATTACATTTATGAACACACTAACACTTTTGATATGCATTTGCATACTTTTGATAATTATGTTATAAATAAAATATGCAGATAAAAACCACAACCATAATACAGTAATATACCGGGTGTCCTAAAAAGGACTGACTGAATTTAAAATTCAATAACTTGCAAATGGTGACAGATATTAAAAGAATTCTTGCAGTAGGGTTACGTATGAGGTCAAAAGTTTTTTACAATGATTTTTGATTTTAATTCGAATTACAGACAATAGATGGCGCTGTGAGCAATAGGCGCTAAATACAGGATCGATGTTTTGGCCTTTCTCTTCTTCCATGCGGAAAAAGAAGGTTAAAATGTATTGAGTGGGTCCCGAAGTACCAAAAATCGAGCCTGAATTGAGTGTCTATGGGTCATAGCGCTATCTATTGTTTACATTGTGTACATTACACGTCTACGGAGCCTTCCCTTCTTTGCGATAGAAGTTTTTACATTGACCACGTGATCAAAATTTGTTTTGTCGGTTTTAGTTTGATTTTAGTATAGTTTTGTCTTACATATATTTTTATAATGAAAGTTAACTATCAGATTTTATGAATTAAAACAAAATTTAAATTAATTAAAATTGTTTCAATCTCAAAATTAAGTCCAATTGAACACTGTCGATTCAATTTTGTTGTTATACAAACAACGACTTCTTTGATATTGAAATGAATACCTGCAGCTTTCTTCATCTTGCCTTTATTTTGGAATACGCTTAAATTTATGAAAATATTTTTTATATATGAAATTGTTTCTAAAATAACAAAATTAAATAACAAGCAACATAAATATGTAATACAAAAAAAAAATGTATTTATTAAACTCTGTCATTGTTTAAGTTTAATTTCATTAAATACAATTTACACGCATTCTAAAAATCAATTAACACGCAAATTTCAGGTGCACTAAAATAGTTTGCTTTGGGCAAGGAAAAATACTGCTTGCCAAATCGCGTCACGCTTTCGTCTTTTCGCGCCAAATATTCGAAAGTATTTTATTTTTTTTACAGACATTCTACTGTAATTCCGCCGCTAAATTTGACCGATCCTTTATTACATAGATAAGTATTTTAATTAGCATTTTTTTTTTCAAAATATTCTGAGTATGCCCGGTAAGGAGACCTTCCTTGTAAGTATTGTTATGTACAGGCATCCCTCGACTTACGTATTATGCGACTTACGTATATTCGCAGTTAGGTAATAAATCTCGAAAATTACATTTATGAACACACTAACACGTTTGATATGCATTTGCATACTTTTGACCGATCCTTTATTACATAGATAAGTATTTTAATTAGTATTTTTTTTCAAAATATTCTGAGTATGCCCGGTAAGGAGACTTTCCTTGTAAGTATTGTTATGTACAGGCATCCCTTGACTTACGAACTATGTGACTTACGTAAATTCGCAGTTAGGTAATAAATCTTGAAAATTACATTCATGAACACACTAACACGTTTGATATGCATTTGCATACTTTTGACCGATTCTTTATTACATAGATAAATATTTTAATTAGTATTTTTTTTTTCAAAATATTCTCAGTATGCCCGTTAAGGAGACCTTCCTTGTAAGTATTGTTATGTACAGGTATCCCTCGACTTACGTATTATGCGACCTACGTAAATTCGCAGTTAGGTAATAAATATCGAAAATTACATTTATGAACACACTAACACGTTTGATATGCATTTGCATACTTTTGACCGATCCTTTATTACATAAAGTATTTTAATTAGTATATTTTTTTCAAAATATTCTGAGTATGCCCGGTAAGGAGACCTTCCTTGTAAGTATTGTTATGTACAGGCATCCCTCGACTTACGTATTATGCGACTTACGTAAATTCGCAGTTAGGTAATAAATCTCGAAAATTACATTTATGAACACACTAACACGTTTGATATGCATTTGCATACTTTTGACCGATCTTTTATTAGATAGAAAAGTATTTTAATTAGTATTGATTTTTCAAAATATTCTGGGTATCCCGGTAAGGAGACCTTCCTTGTAAGTATTGTTATGTACAGGCATCCCTCGACTTACGTATTATGCGACTTACGTAAATTCGCCGTTAGGTAATAAATCTCGAAAATTACATTTATGAATACACTAACACGTTTGATATGTATTTGCATACTTTTGACCGATCCTTTATTACATAGATAAGTATTTTAATTAGTATTTTTTTTTCAAAATATTCTGAGTATGCCCGGTAAGGAGACCTTCCTTGTAAGTATTGTTATGTACAGGCATCCCTCGACTTACGTATTATGCGTCTTACGTAAATTCGCAGTTAAGTAATAAATCTCGAAAATTACATTTATGAACACACTAACACGTTTGATATGCATTTGCATACTTTTGACCGATCCTTTATTACATAGATATGTATTTTAATTAGTATTTTTTTTTCAAAATATTCTGAGCATGCCCGGTAAGGAGACCTTCATTGCAAGTATTGCTATGTACAGGCATCCCTCGACTTGCGTATTATGCGACTTACGTAAATTCGCAGTTAGGTAATAAATCTCGAAAATTACATTTATGAACACACTAACACTTTTGATATGCATTTGCATACTTTTGATAATTATGTTATAAATAAAATATGCAGATAAAAACCACAACCATAATGCAGTAATATACCGGGTGTCCTAAAAAGGCCTGACTGAATTTAAAATTCAATAACTTGCAAATGGTGACAGATGTTAAAAAAAATTCTTGCAGGAGGGTTACGTATGAGGTCAAAAGTTTTTTACAATGATTTTTTATTTTAATTCGAATTACTGACAATAGATGGCGCTGTGAGCAATAGGCGCTAAATACAGGCTCGATGTTTTGGCTTTTCTCTTCTTCCATGCGGAAAAAGAAGGTTAAAATGTATTGAGTGGGTCCCGAAGTACCAAAAATCGAGCCTGAATTGAGTGTCTATGGGTCATAGCGCTATCTATTGTTTACATTGTTTACATTGTGTACATTACACGTATACGGAACCTTCCCTTTTTTGCGATAGAAGTTTTTACCTTGACCACGTGATCAAAATGTAGATGGAATATACTCCATTACGTTGAACACAATTTTGCATTTCCGCATTCAGGAAGGGTATTGATTGTCATAGCAACAAAACATATTCGAAACTATTTAAGGCACTGATTCTGAACTCCTGTGCTATACATTTCGATATTAAAGAAGTTGTTGTTTCCATAGTAACAGCACTTTTCTGTATTGCTTTCTCTAAAACACAAATGCAGAAATTTAACAAAGAACGCTCAGAATCAACACCATAACAGAGAGCCTTTATACATAAGAGTGGTGATATATGCACAGGAGGCATGCTCATTTCTAGTTTTTGCCGAAAGTACGGCTACAGCGTCTAGAATACCTTTTGTGGAAATATGCTATCCAAACAACGCTAAAAATTGGTATCCCTTAAATGTGCGACAATACAGCTAAAATCCCAAGTATCGAGCACAGCGACATCTGCGGGATTTTGTATTACATTGTATAGACTAGCAATATCTTGCAGTTTGAGAAAATATCCTGCAGATGTCGCTGTGATCTGTATATTACAGCAGCATAGTTGCACATTTAAGGGATACAATATTTTATAACTTTTTTAAGTATTACAGGGATAGCCAATTTCCACACTATATATTCTAGGCGCTATAGCACGGCAATCTACTTTCTTGAATAGAGGATATTCTATCTACGTTATGATCACGTGGTCAAGGCAAAAACGTCTAACGTAAAGAAGGGAAGGCTCCGTCGACGTAATGTAAATCCCCGCTGGCAAATGAAACAGTTCACGGGAGAAAGCAGTAGTAGTTTCCTGTTTCCCTTCTTATCAGTTAGAAGTTCTTTAGGTAAATTGCCGGTACCACGTGACTTTTTTAGCCTTGAACCCATATTTGGAATATCCTTCATTAGACGATAAGCACATGGACGAGCTTTATTAGACTAGGGAAATAATTTAATATGCATTATATCACCCAACGCTGGCAAAGCAAAGAAACAAAATCATTCATTGGCTCGTGATTATGAACGAGCAAATGAATGATTTTTTCTTCTTTGTTTTGCCTGCTTTGTATGACGTTTTCCTGACACGTGTCAAGGCTTTCTACAATATATAAAGGTCGTTGAATAGGCCGGGATCAAGATAGATTTTTCGCTATTAGCGGGATGAGATTGATCAATCAGACGCCTGCATTTTTCCGAACTTTTTTATGTTTGCAGTAAACACCGAAAAGCCTGCAAGGATGGAGGCTACTGATTGGTCAATCTAATTTTACTAACAGAGAAAAATTCATCTGGATCCCGGACATTAACTTTCGTTGGTTAAGACAATTT
This sequence comes from Maratus speciosus, assembly GCA_963932465.1. Taxonomy (NCBI): domain Eukaryota; kingdom Metazoa; phylum Arthropoda; class Arachnida; order Araneae; family Salticidae; genus Maratus; species Maratus speciosus. The sequence continues at coordinate 281,665,110 of OZ010800.1, read as the reverse complement.
TGAATAAAATCAAATCAGGAAGACAAAGTTTGTTAATTTTTCTGGTTAGTTTAATTGAAATCTTCCTCGTCTATTACAGAAAACTGAGTTACCGTACTTTGGACAAAAACTTGAATATGAGTACACGACTTGTGCATATGTCACCACTCTAACCCAGATAGCATGCACGTTTGCAGTAAGTTTGACCTTTTTTCGATATTTCCTTGTCTTGACAAATTTGACACAACAATTTTCACTCAAAAGTACTGCAAGGCAGGTGAAACAAAATCGATTTCTCCCTTGCAATGCCATTTTGCTGTAAAACTGCTGCAACACTGTCATATTTCAAGAACGTCATCGAAAATTCCCTTTGTTGAGAGCAGAATAGATAACAGCGTATGACCGGAAATTCAGAGCTCAGAGTCAAAAGAAAAAGACGCATCGTTATTGAATCTCGTGATCAGCGGATCGTTGATTAGCGTTCAAGTAAAGGAACTCAGAAATAAAGGTATTTCTTATTTTAATTATTGAAATATGGTTACTTTCTCTAAAGTAACATTTCTCTATAATCTACAACTTATGTCATACAAAAATTCTAATAAATTAAAAGTTATGTTATTTTCTAAGTAATGGCTACGTTTTTCAATAGTTATGTTTTGGGCCATGTTAAACCAATGTTGAAAATCTTAATTTTTTAATGAATTTTTCTGAACTTTACAGGGGTTTTAAGATTTCGTTTACTTTTTTTAATGTTGTTGTTGCCTTTCACGCTGCTGGAGCAGTGTTTAACTCAGACGCTTATCTCCGGGATGAGGTTGGGGGGGGGGGGGGGCATTTTAGAGATCCGAGGTGGAAATTGCACTTTTGTCCATTAACCCTCCGTCTACCAGACGGGTCCATTGGACCCGACAGGTACATACAAAATATTCATTCAAACCAGAAATTTCTTTAAAATAAACTAAGTATATAAACCAGACAAAAATAAGGTAAATAAATAAGTTAAATAGTTTTAAATAAAAATTCTGGTGTAGAACGTTTTATTAAAACTTGAATAAAATTCCCGGTAGATCTAGGGTTAAAAAGCATAGAAACTCAAACCTTCCGGGACGACTTTTCAATGTTCCGGGGTGAATGTCCCCTGCCGGTCACCCCCTGCATTCAACACTGCGTTCGAGTGTATGATTTTAAACTTTAAATTATTTTTTCATTACCATTAACCTTTTTTTCTCTATTTAAATATTAAGTATAATTTTAAACTGTTTCTTAGTTGGCTCTATGTTTATCAACCTGGATTTTTAATGTACCTCATTTTTCTAATTTTTATTGAAATTATTAAAAGTATTTCGTACCGACGTTCGTTTTATTTAATTCTTTAATAATTTCTCTTTTCTTTTGACGTAACTGCTTCTTAATCGGATGTGTATAAATCTTTTTATTTCCAAATTTTTGTAAAAATTTTAAATATGAATATTTTTAAATTTTTAGTTTTTCACGTCCGCAAATCAGGCATTTACCGGAGCAAATCGAAACGATATTCAGGTTCGTGAAATTATGACAGATATTGTTCTGGTTAGTGATCCGTGAAGTTATTAAAACATCTTATTACAATTTTATACATATGGCTTTTATTGTGCTGTCTATAACTTTTTATTATTATTTAGAATTTTGAATGCAGTTTTTAAATTGTTTTTGTATGATTAGACATAAATTTGCCTAAAGTTAAAAAAAAAAAAGTTTTTAGTCAACGATAATTTTGAAATAGCGTCCCTGTTCGTGGATTTTTCCATTTCGAGGCCTGCCGCAAAAAATTTTACTATTATTGATTGGTGCGTATTTTTGTAATGAATTGAAGCTAAATAACCACTTCAAAATCTCAATGTTATAGTGCTAATGTCAGATTTGAATATTGTTTATTTGTATTCTTATTGAACATGTTTTGTTTTGTTTTATTTTTTACATGTAAAAAAGGTGTCCAACTGTATTTTTATTTATTATTATTTTTATGGTAACAATCAATGTTGAATTCAGGGGGTGGTCCGGAGGGGGGGACATCCCGCCCCGGAGCCACATAAATCCCTCCCGGAGAAAAGTGCCTGAATTCAACACTGGTAACAATCTTTCATAAAAGGTAACTTCTTAAGAGCCTACACTAGTCACGCAAAGAAACGGTCAAGTTAATGCTAATCATATGGGAGATATTTACAGATTTCTCGCGCGCTCGCATTTTAATATTTTTAAATCCTTTTCATGCATAGGATACCTGATGTTGAAAAGTTTTATTCTGCATTTGTACTGTTTAGGTACTGACTAGTTAATGTTTAGTTTGTCTCTCTGACTAGATTAAAGTTGATAAATTAGATTAAACTAATTTGACTATATAAATTAGATTAAACTGATGAAATTTTACCAGATAAATTAGACTAACTGACTAGATAAACTAGTTTTGATCTTAGTTAAATTTTTTGGCTTCCGCACTTAAAATGTAAAAACTGAAGAATTGTAAACATCACTTGTGTGTCTCTCTGTCCGTCTGTCATAGTCAATTTTTCGAAACTACGGAACATGGAAATTTCAAACTTGGCAGAGTTATACGGTTATTGACCAACATACTTATTGATTATTAGCGATTCGCAAGTATTTTTAGAAAAAAAATAGGGAAATAAGCTACTTATTTTTCTTTTCTTTTTTCTTTTGTGTGTGTAGTGTGTGGGGTATCGTTCGAAAGGTCTTGTAATACGGAAACCAAATGCGTATTTGTTGTAATTTTAGATATTACATTTTCAGAGATATAGTCGAAAATGTACTGGAAAAATGTGTCCCCCCCTCCTCCTTCCCCGCTATTACCAAATCTACTGTTAATAAAATTATGAAAAAAAAAATAGTACTAGAAGTTTATTTAAGCCATACAGGAAAACTATAGCGACTATCCTAGTCACATACTTTTGAGAAAATCGTATTTTTTCGTTACGCACTGACTTTACTTGGCGGGTGCTCAGTGGAGGAGTTGACGGATGCTCGATGTACCTATCGACGCGGAATCATAATCGTTTTCGCAAATATTTAATAAAGGCTCTGGTAATGATTTGATGACTGCTTAAAGAATTTAAAACTTTATACTAAAGAATGTTCTGATTTTTACTGGTTTATCTTGTTTGCTCTTGGAAAAAACAAATATTTTAAGAAGTAAAACTATTTTAAATGGTTAAATCTTTAAAAGTTTGATTAAACTTTACGTTTAATTTCGATACGTTCATTCCTTATGGGATAACGCATGGGATAAAAATTTCACATTAAATGTCAAACCAACTGAATGAATTATCTCAATATCTTCTTCTCGGGTCTAAACAATATAGAAAATAAATTGTTTATGTTAATTATGTCTTTGTTTAGTAATATTTATTCTTATGTATTGTGCAATTTGCCAGAAGCATAACCCACATTACTGTCGAGTCTGGTTTGCCTGAAAGTTCAGTCTGAAAGATAAGGCTTATTGCTCAGCAAAATCGATTTAATTGTTTCTATTAAGTTTTATTACCTCCCGGCAATTCCACCCTTAACATCAAGGTATAGTTTTGTTAACTGGGAAGTTGTAATTTGTGATCACCTTAAAAACTAACTGTAGACAGAATTCTTGAAAACTGTAAAAAATAAACCTGCGATTTTTAAAAATTTATTCTTTTTTTTTTTTTCTCTCTTTCAGGATGCAGAGACATTAAAAAACATGGATTTTAAATTGCATGATGCAACAGACTCCGGTGGGGGAGGAGACAGGAAAGTGTTAAATATATTTAAATATTTACTTTTTTAATTATCTTTTGTGTGTTTTGTTTAGGGAACAATGTCTTAACTCAAAATATGTAGAAAATAATACTTTGTAATACTATTATTTATAAACTGTTATTTGTATTTGTGTAAAAATAAACTTTGTAACTATTTTATAACTAGTATTGTTTTATTACAACTTTGTCTTTTTTAAATTCTAGAAGCTTTTTAAATAATTTATATATATATATAGAGAGAGAGAAATTCATTTAGATTTAAGTATACGAGAATCTAAAGTTTAAAGTTAATTTTTCTTTCCTGATAAGCTTTGCTTCCATTGCTTTAGCCATATATTACATTTTGGCTGCAAAACATATAAATTATATTATCTTTGATAAGATTAGCTAAAAGGTTCATCAGTAGACTGGTAAGCATGCTTATTTTCAGAAAAACCTTTAAACTGTGTTTTTCTGTTGTATCATTAAAAAAATCTTAGGATAAAAAAAAAATCTTTTGAAATGCAGTGTTAATACCCAGAATGCGTGGTATTTATAATAAACATTCATTTATGTTACAGTAAAAAAAAGAAATGTTTTACTAAATCAGTAAATAAGTTTCATTTGTTGAAATACAGGCTATTAAGTTTGCAAATTCAATTATCCTATTTTTAGTTTAATTTTCTATTAACCTTAGGATGTTGTTTTGCCTTTTTAAATTTATTACAGTTTTCTTACTTGCCTTTAAAATCATTTAATGTTAATGTATGCAAATTATTAGAGAAATATTTGTGTGGTGTATCCAATAACAGTTTGCATGTTGATAGCTATTTATGAAATTTATTTCAGAAAGGAATGAGTTCCATGAATTTTTTTTAATGACAAGCAATAAATAATATGTATATAAGTTTGTTTAGAAAATCAAACCTGCTAGCATTTATTTATTTATTTTTTTTTTTGCATATTTTTTGAGGGCGTAAATAAGAAACAATGCTTTGATTCTGAGATAAAATGCTTCTGTTTCTGTTATTTTTTTTATTTTTTGTTTTAATTGAGGTAAGTCAAAAACAATGTATTTTAAGCGTATGATACATTTTTTTAAAGGAATGTATTTGAAATGAAAGCTGTGTGTTTTAAATGAAATGAATGCAATATAAATGATGGTAAGGGAAACAATATTTGGGGATTTATCACTTTTCCCGGCTAACTCAAAAATAGCCGATCTTCTCTTAACCCTTTGAGGGGCAAGCAATTGTGTTTTTGAAATGTCGAATTCACAGCGGAATCCGCAAAAAGATTTATTGTAAAATAAGGAAAAGCAAGTTTACAACTTTTTCCCACCAAAGTTAGAAAAGTAAAATTTAATAAAAATTTTTCTGGTGCAAATCCTCATTAATCGTAGGTGAGATAAAATATATCCCACCGCCGCTCAAGGGGTTAATATAAGTTAAATGCAAATAAATCCATCACCTGTAAAAATATTTAATTAATCAAATTTTAAAACGAATGATCAACTCATTTTCTACTTATTTTGTTATCCATCTCGAGAAGATAGATCATGCAAAATGTTATTGTTAATTGCCAAGCACACTTACCATTCATTAACCAAATGTATTCAAAACAGTAATTTGATATGCATTTGTTAAGTATATGAAATCAGATTGATGAATTTCAGCTAAGATGTTTGATTGCCTAATCTTCCGTAATCGAGTCTACTGCCAAGATTCAAGTGTAACAAAAAGAATATCAGCAACAATATAGCTTAATGTAAATGTAGCTATCATTAAAGGATTTTCACAAAAAACATTCCATTGCACCAAATCTTATTAGCTAAAACACGTCAATTGGTCATTTACCCGATTACGGAAGATAACAGGTTTAAAAATCTGCGTTATCGAACATATTGCAATTGATAAACACATTGACATCAAGCATAAATGCCTAAGCGATTTAAGCTGTATTTGTAAAGAAAGATGAAATACGTAACAACAAAAAATGTATGAAATGTTGCCATGATCGCAAAGAGTTCTTGGTACTTTTATGTTAACCACGTACAAATCTCGCAAATAGCATTTTTATTTTTCACGTGATAACTTAAAACAATGCTTTAATGTTAAAATTAAATGTCTTGGTTTATGTTATTTATCAGGTTTTTTATTATTATTATTATTAATTCTTTTGAAATAAGTGAAAGTCTTGGATTTAAAAATTTTCTGTTTTAAATTAGCTATGCATTTTAAAGAAAATGAATGAAAGGGTTATATTTTAAATGAAATTAATGAAATAAGAAAAAATGCAATGGGATTTTGGATATTTGGCCATTATCACCTACACCCTGCTGACATAAAAGTACAGAGTTCTTGATTTCTCTATCAGAATCTTCTGATTTGGCGAAGACTTGAGAAAGTAAATTGAATTATGAATAATAAAAAAAGCATGATACAATGATTACCATATATTTTAAGAAAAACCAAACAGGTCGCCAGGTACAGCTAGTTGTATAAGAAATTAGAATTGCTTTCGAATCTACTTTAAACTATAAGTCCTTGTCTACTCAGTCTATATATGGCATAAAAATGTTGAGCATCTGACAAACCTCCGATTATGCGGAATCTTGCACAAAACCCACACAACCCAGAAAAGTCCTTCCGGCCAGTGCCGGGAGGAAGAGGTAGCTTTCATAATCCTTATTTAAAAAAAGCCAACTTATATCATGCAAACACACGAAGCTCAATTTAGTGGAAACCGAATATAGGAGATTCAATACTAATTTTTATCAATATAATGAATGAGAATTTCGCGAAATTAGTCAGCTTTATCCAAGCTGCTTTTCTTTAAAGTAACATATTTGGCTGCCAAATTCGGCAATTTCTTAAAGTGCCTGTCATTTTAAGACAACATGGTGGATGAGGCTAAGCAGTGAACTTGGTCGAGACCTTAGTAATTGCTGTGCACATGCTCACTCACATCGGAATCGGTTAATATATAGGAGTGCTGTCGCATGCAAAAAATCAGATTTTTCAAAATGTCACCCACAATAGAAATTGAAACTGCTATATCTGAACCATTTTTTAAGGTAAAGACAAACAAAAAATGCTCCTGAATCCTTATATCAAGATCAAATACTTAAGAAAGAAACCTTTTTCAATTTCTAATTTTTTTTCACCTCACTTTAAATATATATATATTTTTTAATTTAATGGCCGCCATTCTGAAACAAGATGGCTGGTGAATCTGGCCAGCAAACTTGGTCGAGGTGTTGATGTATACTATCCACATGCCTTCTTACATCGAAATAGGCGAATACGTGTGTTATCGCGTGACAAATACAAGATCGTTTCAAAATGTTAGCCATGCTAGAAATTCAAAGTGCTATAAATCAACCATTTTTTAAGATATCAACAAAAGAACAAATTTTTAGAAACAAAAACTGCTCCGGAATCTTTGTATCAAGGCCAAACACATAAAAAAAAATCTTTTTCATTTTCCAATTTTTTAATACCTCATTTTGAATTTTAAATTTAATTTTTTTTAAATGGCAACCCTTTTGAAACAAGATGGCGAATGAAGCTGGACAACGAACTCGGTCGAGACATTGGTATGTACTATGTACAGACCAAGTTACATCCAAATAGGTTCATAAATACGCCTGTTATCGCGTGACAAAAATGAGGTCGTTTTAAAATGTCAGCCACAACAGAAATTCAAAATGCTATTACTCAGCCATTTTTTTTTAGATATAGACGAAAGAAAAACTGTTCCGGAATCTTTGCATTAAGGTCAAACACATACAAAAAAAAAATCTTTTTCATTTTCCAATTTTTTGGTATCTCATTTAAATTTTTTTATTTTTTAATTTTTTTAAATGGCCGCCATTTTGAAACAAGATGGCGGATGAAGCTGGCCAACGAACTCGGTCGAGATATTTGTATGTACTATGTACACACCAAGGTACATCCAAGTCGGTTCATAAATACGCCTGTTATTACGTGAGAAAAATCAGGACGTTTCAAAATGTCAGTCACGCTAGAAATTCAAAATGCTATAACTCAGCCATTTCTTAAGATATAGACGAAACAAAAACTGCTCCCGAATCTTTTTATCAAGGTCAAACACATAAGAAGAAAATATTTTTTCAATTTTCAATTTTTGGTACCACATTTCAAATCTAAATTTTTCTTAAAATTTTAAATGGCCGCCATTTTTAAACAAGATGGCGGGTGAAGCTGGCCAACGAACCCGGTCGAGACATTGGTATGTACTATGTATAAACGAAGTTACATCCAAATCGGTTCATAAATACGCCTTTTATCGCGTGACAAAATTCAGGACATTTCAAAATGTCAGCCACGCTAGAAATTCAAAATGCTATAACTCAGCCATTTTTTAAGATATAGACGAAACAAAAACTGCTCCGAAATCTTTGTATAAAGGTCAAATACATACGAAAAAAATATGTTTCCATTTTTAATTTTTTGGTACCACATTTCAAATTTTAAATTTTTAAAAAAATTTTAAATGGCCGCCATTTTGAAACAAAATGGCGGATGAAGCTGGCCAACGAACTCGGTCGAGAGATTGGTATGTACTATGTACACGCCGAATTACATCCAAATCGGTTCATAAATACGCCTTTTATCGCGTGACAAAATTCAGGACGTTTCAAAATGTCAGCCACGCTAGAAATTCAAAATGCTATAACTCAGCCATTTTTTAAGGTATAGACGAAACAAAAACTGCTCCGGAATCTTTGTATAAAGGTCAAATACATAAGAAAAAAATATTTTTCCATTTTTAATTTTTTGGTACCACATTTCAAGTTTTAATTTTTTTTTTAAATTTTAAATGGCCGCCATTTTGAAACAAAACGGCAGATGAAGCTGGCCAACGAACTCGGTCGAGACATTGGTATGTACTATGTACACACCGAATTACATCGAAATCGGTTCATAATTACGGGAGTTACAGTGTGACATAGGTCAGATATATATATATATATATATATATATATATATATATATATATCAATTTTGAACGAAGGGTGGTTTCGGGGTCTGGGGGTCATGATCGATGAAAATATACCAAAATTTTTTGAAATCGCTTTCCTCCGAACGGCTGCAATAGGTACTTTTTTGTAAAGAAAGCTACCTAAAAAAGCCAACTTATATCATGCAAACAATCAGATTTTTCAAAATGTCACCCACAATAGAAATTGAAACTGCTATATCTGAGTCATTTTTTAAGGTAAAGACAAACAAAAAATGCTCCTGAATCCTTATATCAAGATCAAATACTTAAGAAAGAAACCTTTTTCAATTTCTAATTTTTTTGCACCTCACTTTAAATATATATATATTTTTTAATTTAATGGCCACCATTTTGAAACAAGATGGCTGATGAATCTGGCCAGCGAACTTGGTCGAGGTGTTGATGTATACTATCCACATGTCTTCTTGCATGGAAATAGGCGAATACGTGTGTTATCGCGTGACAAATACAAGATCGTTTCAAAATGTTAGCCATGCTAGAAATTCAAAGTGCTATAAATCAACCATTTTTTAAGATATCAACAAAAGAACAAATTTTCAGAAACAAAAACTGCTCCGGAATCTTTCTATCAAGGCCAAACACATAAAAAAAAATCTTTCATTTTCCAATTTTTTAATACCTCATTTTGAATTTTAAATTTAATTTTTTTTTAAATGGCAACCCTTTTGAAACAAGATGGCGAATGAAGCTGGACAACGAACTCGGTCGAGACATTGGTATGTACTATGTACAGACCAAGTTACATCCAAATAGGTTCATAAATACGCATGTTATCGCGTGACAAAAATCAGGTCGTTTTAAAATGTCAGCCACAAGAGAAATTCAAAATGCTATAACTCAGTCATTTGTTTAGATATAGACGAAACAAAAACTGTTCCGGAATCTTTGTATTAAGGTCAAACACATAAGAAGAAAATATTTTTTCAATTTTCAATTTTTGGTACCACATTTCAAATTTAAATTTTTCTTAAAAATTTAAATAGCCGCCATTTTAAAACAAGATGGCGGGTGAAGCTGGCCAACGAACCCGGTCGAGATATTGGTATGTACTATGTATAAACGAAGTTACATCCAAATCGGTTCATAAATACGCCTTTTATCGCGTGACAAAATTCAGGACGTTTCAAAATGTCAGCCACGCTAGAAATTCAAAATGCTATAACTCAGCCATTTTTTAAGATATAGACGAAACAAAAACTGCTCCGAAATCTTTGTATAAAGGTCAAATACATAAGAAAAAAATATTTTTCCATTTTCAATGTTTTGGTACCACATTTCAAATTTTAAATTTTTAAAAAAATTTTAAATGGCCGCCATTTTGAAACAAAATGGCGGATGAAGCTGGCCAACGAACTCGGTCGAGAGATTGGTATGTACTATGTACACACCGAATTACATCTAAATCGGTTCATAAATACGCCTTTTATCGCGTGACAAAATTCAGGACGTTTCAAAATGTCAGCCACGCTAGAAATTCAAAATGCTATAACTCAGCCATTTTTTAAGATATAGACGAAACAAAAACTGCTCCGGAATCTTCGTATAAAGGTCAAATACATAAGAAAAAAATATTTTTCCATTTTTAATTTTTTGGTACCACATTTTAAGTTTAAAATTTTTTTAAAAATTTTAAATGGCCGCCATTTTGAAACAAAACGGCGGATGAAGCTGGCCAACGAACTCGGTCGAGACATTGGTATGTACTATGTACACACCGAATTACATCGAAATCGGTTCATAATTACGGGAGTTACAGTGTGACATAGGTCAGATATATATATATATATATATATATATATATATATCAATTTTGAACGGATGGTGGTTTCGGGGTCTGGGGGTCATGATCGATGAAAATATACCAAAATTTTTTGAAATCGCTTTCCTCCGAACGGCTGCAATAGGTAGCTTTTTTGTAAAGAAAGCTACCTAAAAGTACGACTATTAGTGTACATGTAAAATATATATACCAAAAAGTGAGTAATATACGACAACTGATGGCCATTCACCAAAATTTGGGAAGAACTTCGTTTTTACACAGATACTTGAGTCCCCCAAAAATTAAGTTACTTAACCATGTTTTGGGGAGCATTTTTAACTCAGGGAAGGGGAAGGGCAAAGCTAAAAAATTTTTAAGTAGGTCAACAGAGGGTTACCGTTTATTATGTTTTTTTTTTTTTTTTTTTTATCGAATGGTACCATCCGCAAGTCGATACGATCATTCGCTACATAGTTACGGCAGGTTTCATGAATCCTAAGTCGAAAATTATACTTTACTGCAGGTAAAATAGGTTTTTACAGCAGCAACTGATGCCATTCACAAAAATTTCGTAAGAACTTCATTTTGACACTAGAAATGAATATCTAATAAGTTCCCCAAAAAAATGAAGTAGTTTTATCGTGTTTTTTTTTTTGTAATTTTTTTTTTTTTGGGGGGGGGGGGCTTTAACTTTGTAAGGTAGAACTGAAATTATTTTAAATAGGTCAAATGGGGTATCGTTTGTTATGATGTTTATAATTATGAATCAAATGACACCGTACGCAAGCCGATACGACCATTCATTACAAAGTTAAGGCAGGGCATAAGTGGATTTTGGCAACTTTAATGGCTCTGGAGTAAACTCAAATTATTCTGATTTTGATTATTGCTATTTTGAAGACATTTAAGGATTTTGATATTATAATGATTAAACTTAATGATTTAATATGATATAAAGAACATGTTTTGAACGTAAAATAAATGCGACAAAACTATGCTAAAAAATAAAGTATAATTTTCCACTTTGTATTCATAAAACCTGGTGTAACTGTCTCACAAATGATCGTATCGACTTGCGGATGGTTTTATACGAATCAGAATTTAAAGATACATATGAAACTATATCCCACTCGACCTATTTAAAAAATGTTGAATTCTGTCATCCCCCCCCCCTTTTCGAGTTAAAATGTCCATTTTTGCCCCCCCCCCCAAAAATACGATAAACAACATTAATTTTTGGGGACTCAACGTATCTTAATTTCTAGTGCCAAAACGATGTTTTTCTCAAATTTTCGTGAATAGAAATCAGTTATTACTGTAAAAACCTATTTTACCTGCACAAGTATAATTTTCGATTTCGTATTCATAAAACCTACTTAACTTTGTAAGAAATGATCGTATTGACTTGCGGATTATTTTATTTGATTCGTAATTATAAAATACATAATAAACAATATCCTACTTCACCTACATAAAACTTTTTGAGTCCCACCCCCTCCCTGAGCTAAAAATGCCCCCCGTCTTTTGTCCCCAAAACATGGTACAATAACTTTATTTTTTAGGACTCATCGGATCTTCATTTCGAATATCAAAACGAAGTTCTTCCCAAGTTTTGGTGAATGGCCATCACTTGTCTCAAAAAATATTATTTTACCTGTACTACACGTAAAATTCAGAGAATTAACAACATTGCTATGAAATTACAGCATACTTGCAGCTAGCTTGACATGACAAGAATCTAAGTTTGCAATGCATTTGCAGATAGTATGTCATGGCTAGATTGCAAGTTTACAATGCATTTGCAGATCGTGTGCCATGGCAATATTACTAGTTTGATATGAGTCTGCAGTCAGTTTGAAGAACAAGACTGCAACTTGCACGACAAGTTAGCTGCAAGTTCAAAGTATGGTGACTTCGGAGTTTGCATAATCTTGTTGCAGTCTTGTTATGAACTTTCAGGCTTGTCATGCTGAGCTTGCTGCAACTTTGCAAGTTTGCAAAGTAAGATTGCTGAAAATTTTCTGCAAATTAAAATTGCTATCTGGGAACATATAAATGTTCTCTGTTATGACCATGATTCTAAGTGCAGTTGGTTAAATTTGAGTATCTGGGTATTAGAGAAAGCAATAGTGGCCCACGGTGTCTGAGTGGATACGACACCATGCCGCTAATCGCTTGAGACCGTACACTGTTAAAAATATCGTGAAAAATTACCTCTGTTTATAAAGGCTATCTATTTTCTGACCAATGAGAATGCTAGATAAACGCCTATGGATCATTCTCATTGGTCAGAAAATAGATAGCCTTTAAAAACAGAGGTAATTTTGCACGAAACTTTTAACAGTGTAGGTGGAAGCAGATTCGAATCCCGCCGTGATCCGCATGTGATCTGGTGTATGTGTTCAATAAAACAAACAAACAAACAAACAAGCAATAGTGAAAGGTACAGTTGGCACGGAAACAACGACTTCTTTAATTCGTATTGAAAATTAATGAATAGTAGTAAATGACTCAAGTTTAAAATGTAGGCAAATGGTCTGGGAATATCAATGGCTCCCATCTAGTATTTCACAAAAGTAATTTAATAGATTCACATGATGTATAACTTGATGCAACTCTTACCTAATGAAAATTCTGCAACAAGACTTATCTAGATAGATCTTTTGAATGAATAATTCAGAATTCTGAGAACAAAACGAAGTTCTTAAGGGCTTTTCCTCACCCCCCCCCCTCCCTCTCAAAAAAGGAAATACGATAGAAAGATATAAGAATTTGATTACTTCAATGTGTGTGATCTTTTGTCAGAGTTCAGAAAAAGAGTCTGGTTATTAAAAAAAACAAACATAAAACAAATTTGACGAACGATAAGACTATAGATTTCAGGCAATTTTTAACCGAAAAAATATTTAATTCTAATGTATATCCGGCTTTAATAGTAGACTATTAAAGATAATCAATTTAGGGGAAATTTTATAGTAAATTAATATCCTCGCATTTATGCAAATAGGTATGGATAAACAGACTTGTGTAAAATTACATATTTATTCTTTCTTCTCTATAACACGATCTAAATGAAGATGAAGTTATATGTACAGTTTATATCTTTAATTTTTTAGATTTTTTTTAATCAAAAATGTTCCTTTATTAAGTCTAGGATTGCTAGATTTACAGATCTTTAAACAGATTTTCGATTCTTCAGATACCTGCGGGGTTTCATTCTCGGACTAACCGTAGGTGTTTGTAAAGGTAAATTTATTTTGCAAAACCGGCAGCAAAAAAAGTTAGAAAAACGATTAACTGACAGGCTAATTGTAAATATATATTTTATTTTGACTCTATCTGTTTTTTACTAAATTTTCATCTTTCGTAGAAAATTTTAAGGAGATATAAATTGAAAAAGACTGATACTTTGAAAGAAGAAATTGACTTTCCTTATTTTTAAATTATTAATCACTCGAAAAAAATGAATGATAGGTAAACAAAATGTATATTATTGTGCTTGCTCCCTGCTTATAAAGGCTATACAAGGACTAATTTTAATTTGAGCTAGTATAATTATTTCAATTATATATAATTTGTTATAAGAAAAGAACTGATATCTACTAAAAAACAACTTCTCAAAAGTAAAATAAAAGCCAAGCAAAAAGAACAAAAAAAAAAAAAAAAAAAAAAAAAAAAAAGGTGAAAGTTGTGGCTAAAAAGTAGTGTGATATCAAATTTCCAAGCTTATATTATGGTACTTATTTAACATTTTCCATTAAAAATTTACCATATGTTAATGTTTACCAATTTACTAAATACATCATAACGTGTTTCTGAAAATTAAATTTTTTTAATTATGCATGATGGGCTTGGCGAACATCTTTCCATATTTTACACAAATTTCTAAGCACTCAAGCTCGTAATATATTAGCATTATTGAGAATTTCGAACTTCTAGTTTTAGCTACAGACAGATAGATTAAGAAAGTTTTTTATTTTGAAAAAACAAATTGATTTTTACTGCTTTAACTAATTAATTAACCCCCTTCAAAAAAAAAGAATCATAAGATGAAACCTGAAGTTACTTCAGCTTTATTTTAAGACACAAATTTTTAGGCACTCATTTCCATAACTTAAAAGAATAAAATGTTTGCTTTAGTAACAATTTCGAACTTCCAATCTTAACAATGAACTTGTGTGCTTAGAAATTTGTGTAAAATATAGAAAGATGGCCGCCAAGCCCATCATGCATAATTAAAAAAAATTAATTTTCAGAAACACGTTATGATGTATTTAGTAAAGGAGAAAAGGCTTTCTATCAACGCATACTTAGGTACTCGACTTACACATGGTAAATTTTTAATGGAAAATGTTAAATAAGTATTTAAGACATAAAAAATCACATGGAGTTGATCATACATTACGTACGCCATGTACATTTTTCGGTACTGTAAATTTTTAAACATCTACGGAGCTGGTCATTCATTACGTACGCCATGGATTAAACATTAATATTCCTGGACCCATTTTAAATGAAATTTCATTCTTAAACTTCTAAACATCGCACAATATTACTTTTTACACCGTCGTATAGAGAAAAAAATGTACTTTTAAATGCAATTTGTTTGAAAGCTGTATCTACATTTGTTTCTAAGTTATTAATTTTTTTTGTAGTTTTTGTTACTTTTTTGTCATAGTAGCAACAGAAGTATTCATCTTTGTTGAAAGTAAAGGGAAAATACAGATTACTGTATAGACCCACCAGAAAACGAATAAAATGAGGATTCAACCAATAAAACGCTTCAGATATGTTTTTGATTTCCTACCCTGACAGAGGACAATAACCATTTTTCCAAATGGTTAAAAGAGAGTCAAAATACAAAAATCTTGAAGGTCGCACACATTAAACCGGGCATCAATTTCTTAAACATTTAAAATTAAATTAATAAAATTTATGGTATTATCATGGTACTAAACTGACGTAATTTCCATCAATTTTCTCTTTCACAAGTGCTAAATCATTCTCCTATGTATTAAACATACTATTCGTCTGAAAATACATTTATTTAGGGTTTCGTTCATCTGACGAAAGCCTATTCGCCTCACTCCTGTGTCTGTGCATGTGACTGTCACATCGCTCGTTCTCAGAAACTGTATAAGTTAGAGACTTGAAACTTTGCATACTTATAGCTGAATACCCCCGATCACACGACAAATCATAAAATTTTGAAAAAGCCTTAATCAACGCACGTTATTAATTGAAAACTCCCAATAAAAGAATGGAAAATATTCATAATTCAACTATAGCATTGATTTTAATCAGACCGCTAAGATTTTCTTTCAGAAACTGGAAAAGGGGTGGGAGGGGGGGTGTCCACAATTTTGCCGGCTTTCAGGGGATAAAGTATTGGGCGTTTTCAAAGATACACGTATCTTAAAAACTACTAGACCTAAACACTTGAAATTTCGTAGCCACACGCAAAAAATTTTCTCTTTCAGAATTTCTGAATAATAATAAAAAAAATCTAACTAGAAGTCGAAATATACATTAAAAATCGAGTTATATAAATTCATTTCATTTTGTTTCAAAGACAACAGTAAATCACAGATGTTTGAAAATAAAATTCCGAACCAGACAGCTGCCGTCAAGAGCAGTGGGATTGTTTCCTGGCCTATAAAAGTTTTACAAATTTTGCATCTATAGATTCAATATTTATGCATCTATGCGTATTTTTTACGCTGATTCCGAATATGTAATTTTCGTTAAAATACTCCCAGTAGAACTTCAAACATCAATTAAAAATCTCATTTAATAAATTAAATGATTTTATTTTCTTTCAAAGAAACTTATTTCCTTTGAACAAGTTATTTTAAAAGACAGACATCTGGTTGAGAATAAAAACCACAGATCGTTTTTATAGTGGGCTTGTTTTGCGGGCTATAAAATTTTTACAAATACTACATTTATAGATTTAAAATTTATGTATCTATACCTATTTTTTAACGCTGATTCCGAATATGTAATTTTCGTAAAAATCGATTAAGAACTTTTTTTTTTTATAAAAAAATCGATTTTTTAAAAGAAAAACAAATGTTTTCGTACGGCGCATTATTTAAATCTTAGATTTTCCCTACTAATTATCATTACTTTAAGTCAAATTTTTTATTATAGGCTATATAAAATTAACATATTGTCTCTTAATTTAAGAGTGGTAATAGTTACCACTGTTTTCGAATGGTAATTTCAGCAAATTTCTTAAATTCTTATTTGAGGCCCACACACCCTCGACTAATACATCTACGGATAGGTTGAAAAACGGAGTTTCGTTCGGATAGAGGTTTGTTTAGAATAGACTAAGCTCCCCTGGTGGCAGAACTCGGAACTAGAAAATTTTGCAGCGCGCTCTCAGCACGCCTGCTGTACGGTGCCAGAGGTAGCGGGACAGGTATTGATTTTCGTATAGAACATATTGCTAATTTATGAGTGGTAGTTACCACTATTTTCGAATATTAATTTCAGCAAATGTCAAATTTTTATTTCGCCCCCCCCCCCCCCCGACTAATATATATCTACGGATAGGTGGTATAACGGAGTTTCTTTCGGAAGGTGGATTGTTTTTAACAAAATGCACCCTTTAGCGGTGGAAAGTGAAACTAATAGATTTTGCAGCGCGTATCATTTTAAAATTAAAATGTTATGAAACCCGTCAAAATTCGACGTTAAAAAAGATTTACAATGTCCTCTTTAATCATTGTTCATTTCAATTTCATATCTTTTGAAACGTATTCATTGTTTAAGCTAATTAACTTTTATGTAAAAATGGAGAAATTATTTTTCAATAACAATAGGACAATCTGCAGATGAGATAGATTTTTAATGTTTTTAACTGATAACTTCTTCTTTCCCTTTCCCTAATCGGGATGGCTGTCCCTTTTCCACAATCGCGTATACTTTCCCTATTATAAAAGAACATACCCAATGGATATTAAAAAAAAATAATATATTCAATTCGAGAGGAAAAAATGGCCATATATATATATTTTTTTAAACAAAAAAATTATGGCCATCCCCCCCCCCCCCATTTTGACTAGAAAATCGGAGTTCTTACTTTTTACGACTGCGCTTTCATCTTCATCTAACATTTCATTTATAATGGCTGTTTCATAATAATGTAATCCATCAGTCCATCAGAAGAAAATGATTCATTCCAAAGGTATAAGTTCGATTAAAAAAAAAAAAAAACTATTTAATACTTTGAGCAGAAAGAAGAGGCTACACCTGCAATTTTCAGGACACGAATAGAATCACATAGCTGGCAATTTGTACGGTTTTTGTTACCTCTAAAATTTAATGCAAATTTTTCACATATTTAATCGTTGACAATTACTAAATTTCGGCGACTGAATTACGCAAAATTTACTGATAAGAAAAAATCTTAGAAATTGGTAGCTATGTAGCAATACTGCAGCAAAGAGAAACAAAAAACTGCAGCAAAATTGACATTCAACAAACAAAAAACTATGAAGGGCCTTTTTCAAATAAACAATTTCATTACCCGTTTTTCTTAAAAGTAGCGGAAATGTACATCAAAGAAATGTTACTATAGTAGAGGAAGGTGGTCTAAAATAGAGAACCTACAATGGGTAAGAGAAACGACATGATGGCAATAAATTCTGATTGGTCCAAAGCTGTTTTCAAATGCCACGGGCTATCGACTGCAGCGCTACCATAGACTTTACACAGGACGAAAATAGAGAGTTTTTAAATTTATGTAATTCATAATATTTTCAGGCTTGTTTAGATTTTAACACCAATTTTCAGGCTCAGAAATGTTTATACTAGGAATATAAACAGAATTTTGTCTAAGAATTTCGCAATTTTCTTGAAAAAATATTTTTTTCCTTCCTTAAGTTTCGTTTTCATTCTGTCAGCACCGAGCATTATTCTTTCTTTTTCTGGTTATATTTTAAAATACACATATATATATACAATTTGGATTATTTTTATTTCTATGACTAAAATGTATATATATCCTTGCTTTGTTTTGGTGGAATCGAATCACATGTATTTTTTTTACCCTTTTTTCTGTCATCAGTAATCAAAATAGGTGTTGGCCAAGAATGAAAAATCGCTAAGCGGGAAATCCTCCTATGATCTTATCTCGGGACTAATAGAGTCGTTTCGTAAAAGTCGAGTAGATGATATGGTGTAATGGTTAAAGTGCATGTCTAGTGCATCTAAGGTAGCGGGTTCGATCCTCTTTGTTGCGACTTTCAAAATTTTGTTTCTTTCTTTATTGATTTGTTACCAGTTACTCTGATTTTTAGGTAGCTTTCTTTACAAAAAAGCTACCTATTGCAGCCGTTCGGAGGAAAGCGATTTCAAAAAATTTTGGTATATTTTCATCGATCATGACCCCCAGACCCCGAAACCACCCTCCGTTCAAAATTGATATATATATATATATATATATGACCTATGTCACACTGTAACTCCCGTAATTATGAACCGATTTCGATGTAATTCGGTGTGTACATAGTACATACCAATGTCTCGACCGAGTTCGTTGGCCAGCTTCATCCGCCGTTTTGTTTCAAAATGGCGGCCATTTAAAATTTTTAAAAAAATTTAAAACTTGAAATGTGATACCAAAAAATTAAAAATGGAAAAATATTTTTTCTTATGTATTTGACCTTTATACAAAGATTCCGGAGCAGTTTTTGTTTCGTCTATATCTTAAAAAATGGCTGAGTTATAGCATTTTGAATTTCTAGCGTGGCTGACATTTTGAAACGTCCTGAATTTTGTCACGCGATAAAAGGCGTATTTATGAACCGATTTGGATGTAATTCAGTGTGTACATAGTACATACCAATCTCTCGACCGAGTTCGTTGGCCAGCTTCATCCGCCATTTTGTTTCAAAATGGCGGCCATTTAAAATGTTTTTAAAAATTTTAAATTTGAAATGTGGTACCAAAAAATTGAAAATGGAAAAATATTTTTTTCTTATGTATTTGACCTTTATAGAAAGATTTCGGAGCAGTTTTTGTTTCGTCTATATCTTAAAAAATGGCTGAGTTATTGCATTTTGAATTTCTAGCGTGGATGACATTTTGAAACGTCCTGAATTTTGTCACGCGATAAAAGGCGTATTTATGAACCGATTTGGATGTAACTTCGTTTATACATAGTACATACCAATGTCTCGACCGGGTTCGTTGACCAGCTTCACCCGCCATCTTGTTTAAAAATGGCGGCCATTTAAATTTTTAAGAAAAATTTAAATTTGAAATGTGGTAACAAAAATTGAAAATTGAAAAAATATTTTCTTCTTATGTGTTTGACCTTGATAAAAAGATACGGGAGCAGTTTTTGTTTCGTCTATATCTTAAGAAATGGCTGAGTTATAGCATTTTGAATTTCTAGCGTGGCTGACATTTTGAAACGTCCTGATTTTTCTCACGTAATAACAGGCGTATTTATGAACCGACTTGGATGTACCTTGGTGTGTACATAGTACATACAAATATCTCGACCGAGTTCGTTGGCCAGCTTCATCCGCCATCTTGTTTCAAAATGGCGACCATTTAAAAAAATTAAAAAATAAAAAAATTTAAATGAGATACCAAAAAGTTGGAAAATGAAAAAGATTTTTTTTGTATGTGTTTGACCTTAATACAAAGATTCCGGAACAGTTTTTCTTCCGTCTATATCTAAAAAAAAATGGCTGAGTAATAGCATTTTGAATTTCTCTTGTGGCTGACATTTTAAAACGACCTGATTTTTGTCACGCGATAACAGGCGTATTTATGAACCTATTTGGATGTAACTTGGTCTGTACATAGTACATACCAATGTCTCGACCGAGTTCGTTGGCCAGTTTCAAAAGGGTTGCCATTTAAAAAAAATTAAATTTAAAATTCAAAATGAGGTATTAAAAAATTGGAAAATGAAAAAGATTTTTTTTATGTGTTTGGCCTTGATACAAAGATTCCGGAGCAGTTTTTGTTTCTGAAAATTTGTTCTTTTGTTGATATCTTAAAAAAATGGTTGATTTATAGCACTTTGAATTTCTAGCATGGCTAACATTTTGAAACGATCTTGTATTTGTCACGCGATAACACACGTATTCGCCTATTTCGATGTAAGAAGGCATGTGGATAGTATACATCAACACCTCGACCAAGTTCGCTGGCCAGATTCATCAGCCATCTTGTTTCAAAATGGCGGCCATTAAATTAAAAAAAATATATATATTTAAAGTGAGGTGCAAAAAAATTAGAAATTGAAAAAGGTTTTTTTCTTAAGTATTTGATCTTGATATAAGGATTCAGGAGCATTTTTCGTTTGACTTTACCTTAAAAAAGTCCTTCCGGCCAGTGCCGGGAGGAAGAGGTAGCTTTCATAATCCTTATTTTAAAAAAGCCAACTTATATCATGCAAACACACGAAGCTCGATTTAGTGGAGACCGAATATAGGAGATTCAATACTAATTTTTATCAATATAATGAATGAGAATTTCGCGAAATTAGTCAGCTTTATCCAAGCTCCTTTTCTTTAAAGTAACTTATATTTGGCTGCCAAATTCGGCAATTTCTTAAAGTGCCTGCCATTTTAAGACAACATGGTGGATGAGGCTAAGCAGTGAACTTGGTCGAGACCTTAGTAATTGCTGTGCACATGCTCACTCACATCGGAATCGGTTAATATATAGGAGTGCTGTCGCATGCAAAAAATCAGATTTTTCAAAATGTCACCCACAATAGAAATTGAAACTGCTATATCTGAGCCATTTTTTAAGGTAAAGACAAACAAAAAATGCTCCTGAATCCTTATATCAAGATCAAATACTTAAGAAAGAAACCTTTTTCAATTTCTAATTTTTTTGCCCCTCACTTTAAATATTTTTATATTTTTTAATTTAATGGCCGCCATTTTGAAACAAGATGGCTGATGAATCTGGCCAGCGAACTTGGTCGAGGTGTTGATGTATACTATCCACATGCCTTCTTACATCGAAATAGACGAATACGCCTGTTATCGCGTGACAAAATTCAGGTCGTTTTAAAATGTCAGCCACAAGAGAAATTCAAAATGCTATTACTCAGCCATTTTTTTTTAGATATAGACGAAAGAAAAACTGTTCCGGAATCTTTGTATTAAGTTCAAACACATACAAAAAAAATCTTTTTCATTTTCCAAATTTTTGGTATCTCATTTAAATTTTATTTTTTTATTTTTTTAAATGGCCGCCATTTTGAAACAAGATGGCGGATGAAGCTGGCCAACGAACACCGTCGAGATATTTGTATGTACTATGTACACACCAAGGTACATCCAAGTCGGTTCATAAATACGCCTGTTATTACGTGAGAAAAATCAGGACGTTTCAAAATGTCAGCCACGTTAGAAATTCAAAATGCTATAACTCAGCCATTTCTTAAGATATAGACGAAACAAAAACTGCTCCCGAATCTTTTTATCAAGGTCAAACACATAAGAAGAAAATATTTTTCAATTTTCAATTTTTGGTACCACATTTCAAATTTAAATTTTTCTTAAAAATTTAAATGGCCGCCATTTTTAAACAAGATGGCGGGTGAAGCTGGCCAACGAACCCGGTCGAGACATTGGTATGTACTATGTATAAACGAAGTTACATCCAAATCGGTTCATAAATACGCCTTTTATCGCGTGACAAAATTCAGGACGTTTCAAAATGTCAGCCACGCTAGAAATTCAATATGCTATAACTCAGCCATTTTTTAAGATATAGACGAAACAAAAACTGCTCCAAAATCTTTGTATAAAGGTCAAATACATAAGAAAAAAATATTTTTCCATTTTCAAATTTTTGGTACCACATTTCAAATTTTAAATTTTTAAAAAATTTTTAAATGGCCGCCATTTTGAAACAAAATGGCGGATGAAGCTGGCCAACGAACTCGATCGAGAGATTGGCATGTACTATGTACATACCGAATTACATCCAAATCGGTTCATAAATACGCCTTTTATCGCGTGACAAAATTCAGGACGTTTCAAAATGTCAGCCACGCTAGAAATTCAAAATGCTATAACTCAGCCATTTTTTAAGATATAGACGAAACAAAAACTGCTCTGGAATCTTTGTATAAAGGTCAAATACATAAGAAAAAAATATTTTTCCATTTTTAATTTTTTGGTACAACATTTCAAGTTTTAATTTTTTTTAAAAATTTTAAATGGCCGCCATTTTGAAACAAAACGTCGGATGAAGCTGGCCAACGAACTCGGTCGAGACATTGGTATGTACTATGTACACACCGAATTACATCGAAATCGGTTCATAATTACGGGAGTTACAGTGTGACATAGGTCAGATATATATATATATATATATATATCAATTTTGAACGGAGGGTGGTTTCGGGGTCTGGGGATCATGATCGATGAAAATATACCAAAATTTTTTGAAATCGCTTTCCTCCGAACGGCTGCAATAGGTAGCTTTTTTGTAAAGAAAAAGCTACCTAAAATGGCTCAGATATAGCAGTTTCAATTTCTATTGTGTGTGACATTTTGAAAAATCTGATTTTTTCCATGCGACAGCACTCCTATATATTAACCGATTCCGATGTGAGTGAGCATGTGCACAGCAATTACTAAGGTCTCGACCAAGTTCACTGGTTAGCCTCATCCACCATGTTGTCTTAAAATGACAGGCACTTTAAGAAATTGCCAAATTTGGCAGCTAAATATAAGATACTTTAAAGAAAAGCAGCTTGGATAAAGCTGACTAATTTCGCGAAATTCTCATTCATTATATTGATAAAAATTAGTATTGAATCTCCTATATTCGGTTTCCACTAAATTGAGCTTCGTGTGTTTGCATGATATAAGTTGGCTTTTTTTAAATAAGGATTATGAAAGCTACCTCTTCCTCCCGGCACTGGCCGGAAGGACTTTTTTTTTAATAGCTTGTCAATAAAACTAAGTTTTAATATTTAATTTTATTTATTTATATGTTTATTTTTAATAATTTATTACCGGTTAATAAAATATTATAATTTTTTAGATCGGTTCTTCTTAATGAAATTAAGTTTTAATATTTAATATCACAAAAGGGCTATATTTTAATAATTAAAAAGAAAAATATATTTTAATGCAACAACATCGAATAAAATTACATTTAAAATATTTTTATGTCGCAATTTTAATAACATAAAAATATCTCATTACTAGAAATAAGTTAATACAGTATTCATTTTTATTAAATTAAGAATAATGTTTCATACCTCAAATACGCATATAAATTCAAACATTTTTTTTTAAAAAGTATTTCACATTTTTTTTTCTTTTTTATTCAGGAATTTTTAAGGTTGTTCTCAAATTCAAACTAATTACTTTCTACCATATTCACGAGGTTGTTTTTATCCGCAAATGCATACGAATTTGCAAAAAGAATAGTTGCAAATTCGCATGCATTTGTGGATAAAAATAACCTCGTGAATATGGTAGAAAGTAATTAGTTTTAATTTGAGAACAACCTTAAAAATTCCTGAGGAAAACAGAAAAAGAAATGTGAAATACTTAAAAAAAAAATACTTGTATTCTATTTATATTGGTTGTCTTCATCCTTAATTTACTTAAGGCGATTCTCCAAAGAAGAATTATCCCATTGAACAACGCAAAACTTTCTGAATCATTTTTAAACATAAAAGCACGATTCTTCAGGTACGATTATTAAAGGGATTTTCAATGTAACAGTTTTTGTATTTTTCTGATAAATGAATTGCATTTTGAATTATAAATTATTGCTTCTTTTATAATTTATTATATTAAGGCAACGTTCCCCTTTTCTGCGGTGTCGCGTCTGGAAATTCGGTCCAATTGGACCTGCGCTAATTCAGTCCAATGTTTTAATATGCCTTGAGCTTAGATAAAATGTATTCATATATTTATGTATTTTAATATTATTTTACAAAATATTAAAAAAAAATCTTTCTATATTTTCAGGAGATTTTTAATGTTAATTTTCAAAACTATGGGAATTTAACGGCCATAAATATTTATATTTTTTCTTGGGGGGAGGGGGGGATTTTGAGGTTAAGGTTTAGAACTTAGCTCATACATACATTTGGAGCAAAATTTAAACATTTACTTCATCCGACATTACATAAAAAACTTAATTTTACTGTACAATAAAAAATAGAGGAAAAAAAAAAAAAAAAAAAAAAAAGGAGTTAAAAAAGTTAAATGAAGTTGCTCTCTTTGTTCGACAAATAAATCTCTGCTAACAGTCGTCATTGTAGGGCGATCGATTATAATAAAAAATGTAATATGTTTATAGGAAAACTAAAAACGATATTCGATTCTAAAGAACTGGAATATAAAATTTCATGTATGACTACCTGCAAATTTCATGCATTTTAAGACACTCAATTCGATCCTGAATGTGTGACTTCGTGAAATATATTTATTTATATAATTGTTTATTAATTTCCTGGACATCCTTAGAATAAATTGTGCATGGTTGGTTGATTGGGGTTTTATGGCGCAAAGTCCCTTTAGGGACATGCTGCGCCAAAAATTGTGCATGGAGATAAGCAATATACATTTTGTTTCCTATGCATTTCAGGAGTGTAAAAAAAAAAAAAAAAAAAAAAAAAAAGTGTTATATGTAATGTCGGATGAAGTAAATGTTCACATTTTGCTCCAAATATATGTATGAGCTAAGTTCTAAACCTTAACCTCAAAATCCCCCTCCCCGCCCCCCTAAGAAAAAATTTAAATATTTATGGCCGTTAAATTCCCATAATTTTAAAATTAACAATAAAAATCCCCTGAAAATATATAGAGATTTTTTTTTAATATATTGTAAAATAATATTAAAATACATAAATATATGAATACATTTTATCTAAGCTCAAGGCATATTAATCCATTGGACTGAATTTCCGCAGGTCCAATTGGACCGAATTTCCAGACGCGACACCGCAGAAAAGGGAAACGTTGCCTTCTGAGACAGGAATAATTTATAATTCAAGATGCAATTCATTTATCAGAAAAATAGAAAAACTGTTGCATTGAAAATCCCTTTAATAATCGTACCTGAAGAATCGTGCTTTTATGTTTAAAAATGATTCAGAAAGTTTCGCGTTGTTCTATGGGGTAATTCATCTTTGAAGAATCGCCTTAAGTAAATTAAGGATGGAGACAACCAATATAAATAGAATACAAGTATTTTTTTTTTTCAAAGTATTTCACATTTTTTTTTCTTTTTTCCCCAGGAATTTTGAAGCTTGTTCTCAAATTCAAACTAATTATTTTCTACCATATTCACGAGGTTATTTTTATCCGCAAATGCATACGAATTTGCAAATATCCTTTTCCGGTTGTAAGAAATCTAATAGCTTTTCCCGTTTTCCGATAAATAGAAAAGTCTTCTCCTAAAATGGTAATAAGAATTGCACATTCTGTCAAATTGTAAGGCACTACAGTCATGAAAAGTTCGTCATAGTCGACTAATTGGTTGTAATTGAAGGTGTTTTAAATTTTTAGGAAAATGGAAAAGGCAGTGCCATTGTTTGGCACTTGAATAGTAATATCTAAAAATTTCATGCATTTCCTTGTAAAAAAAAAATTTGTGAATGATCCAAAGAGATTGGCATTTTTAGGAGGGCACAATTAAAAAAAAAAGTACCACTTTTAATACATTGTTAAATGGCATAGTTTTTTTAATATTTTGAGCAATATAGAAGAGACAAGGGCTAGTAGGCGTAGTTTTTAATTATTGATTTTTATTAATTTTTTGTTTAAGTTTTTTATGAAACTTTAACTGTACTTTTAAAGAACAGGGATTGGGCTATAAATACCCGGAGTTTTGAGTTTCTAGCTTTTGTTGTTTATGTTAAGCGGAAGCCTAAATTAAAAGGAAAATTGTGCGCGAACCTACCCCGTCACCGGGCAAGTTGCCTATACTTATGGGGTAAGTTGGCACACGCCTTATAAAAATTTAAATGAAACTCAAAAAGACACGCAGTTAAGAGAAATCAATTTTATTATTACCAGTAAGTTTAAACAAAGGAGTTATCTCCGTACAATGTAAATTCTAAATTATACAGACAAAAATAATGAATAAAACATTAACATTGAGTAACTTCTATCCTACCCGATATCATCATCAGAGTTACATTTGTCACAAATAAAAAATTGATTTTCTCCGTTTGGGAAAGCCTCGTGTGCCCAAAATCTAGCATTGCAACCACTTTTCTCGGTGTTTGCAGATTTTCAAGCTACCAGCACACACCAACTTGCCCCGTGTTTAATGCGCCTGTTTGCCCCATAATAAATTTCTTCAAAAAAGGGACACGTAACCATCTAAGCATAAATAACCCAAGTAAATCACATATAGGGTAGGTACATGTGAGATGAAATCTCACAGTGTTTAAATTATGTTACTGTTTTATTTCTTTTAGCCTTATACATCGATGTTCTTTAAACTTAAATCCATATTTATTTTTGCGCGGGCGATTTCGCTTCACCGCACATCGGCAATTCGCTGACGTTCGGCTGCCCCTGGCATAGGATGCTTCTCCTTTGAACTTTGTACGATTGTGATGACGTCATCGGAGCAAGCCTCTCACGGCATATGCATTGAATGGATGATTGATCTTTCGGAGGTGTGTCCATTCACTGTGCGGGGAGCAAATTAAAATAAAGCTTTTTAAATGTTTTCTTTCGGATTTGTTTATTAAGACATTACCTAATATTTTAAATTCTCTAATAGATTTAAATCTTTTCTTTCAGTAACTTTTGAAGTCCCCGCATTCTTACTATAAATTAAAAGTTCCGTTCAAGGGCGGATCTGGAGAGTCCTCAAGGGGGGGGGGGGGGGGGGGCGATTTTAGAAATTTGGAAACTCCAATCTGATGCGCAAGTCGGGTCTAATTTTTTCACTGCGGGTCGTGTTACTTCTACTTTTTGCTGTGGGTCGGGTTTGGGTCCGGTTGACTTCTATTTTTTGCTGCTGGTTGGATTAACTTATACTTTTTTGCTGTGGCTCGCGTTTGGGTCTGGTTGATTTCTATTTTTTGCTGTGGGTCGGGTTAACTTCTACCTATTTGCTATGGACGGGGTTAACTTCTACTTTTTCGATGCGGGTCGGGTTTGGGCCCGGTTGACTTCTACTTTTCTGCTACAGGTCGGGTTGAATTTTACTTTTTAGCTGCGCCTAGCGCGTTGGGTTTGGGGCAGATTGATATACATTATATCCGGTTCGGGTTAGTTTCGGATTGGGTTTTCACTACTGCGATTTGTGAGAAAGTTCGGGTTGACCCGTTTTTTTTAAAAAGAAAGTCTAAGTATTTTTGAAGATAAAACTATATGCAGTAAAATCTCCATAATAGACATGTCCAAATATTTATTTAAGAATACTTTTTAATCTCCAGAATTATGTAAAAAATACTAATTTGGTATAAGACTGCTTGTCTCTTTATATCTAAGGTGAGTTGTAATTCAGTAAAGAATGCTTTGAAACTTATTAAAAAACATACCGGGTGTCCTTAAATGGATTTTAAAATTTAGTACTTTTCGAATGGTGACAGCTATTTAAAAAAATCTTGCAGGAGGGTAATGTAAGATGTCATAAGATTTTTTACTGTGATTCTTGATTTTACTGTATAATAGCAGAGATAGATGGCGCTGTAAACAATGGTCGTTAAGCCTATCTCCTCCGGGAACCGATTTAGCGCATCTTGCTTCCAGCACCATCTTCGTTGCTATTTTAAACTAAAATCAAGAATCGCAGTTAAAAAAATTATCAGGGGTAGAGTAAAAAAGAAAAAAAAAAAATTCTGAAATTCAAAGAAAATTTTCTGAAAGGTTACAGCAGATGGGGGGACTCCCTTCTGGCCCTAATTATTTTTGTTGCAGGTCGGGTTAGCTGTTTTGGATTCGGATCGATTTCAGGCTGAGTGTAGATTCCCGCAAGCTGGATTTGGGTTAAGTTGTTTTTTTTTTTTTTTTCAAAAATTAGTTCTGTATATTATTTCAAGTAAAAAATTATACCTATAATAATAAACGTATGTAAGTGTGCTGTTTTCTAAAGAGACCACTGCATTTTTCCCACGACTCTTTGATGAAATTCGCTCGTCTTCGACCCTTTGATGAAATTTGCGTTTCTTCTGCAACCCTTTGACGAAATTAGTGTAATTTTGCAGACCTTTGGTAAAATTCGCGTTTTTTTCCGTGACCCTTCTACAAAATTCGCGTTTTTTCAGCGATCCTTTGACTAAATTCGCGTTTTTAAAGCGATTCTTTGACTAAATTCGTTTTTTTTCCCCACGATTCTATGAAGGAATTCGTGTTTTCTCCACGATCCTTTGACGAAATTCGCGGGTTTTATTCGCGGCTATTTGACAAAATTTGCGTTTCTCCGCGATCCTTTAACAAATTTGAGTTCTTTTCCGCTGCCTTTTGAAGAAATTCGCGTTTTCTGTGATCATTTGAAGAATTTAGCATGTTTTCCGTGGCTCCCTGACCAAATTCGCGTTTTTTCTCTGATCATTCGGCGAAATTGAAGTTATTTTCTGCGAACGATTGACGAAATAGATTTTTTATGGAGACCATTTTTCAAAATTTGCGATTATTTGTATGCCCGAATTTTCGGATAGGTGAATTTTCTAAATTTTTGGAACCGAATGCCTTAACCCTGGCGCTGCGTATTATTATTATCATTGCGGGTTGCGCAAATTTTGCCAGTTTTACGTTGGCCGTGGAAATCGCGGGTTGCGCAGCGAGAGGGTTAAATTTTCGGAAAATTTGGAACGTAATCATCCCTGTTTCCGACATCTATAACCCTCCTGCAAGTATTTTTTTAATATCTGTCACCATTTGCAATTTATTGAATTTTAAAATCAGTCAGTCCATTTTAGGACACCCGGTATATTCAGTAGTTATGGGATGATGGCTGAAATTAAGCATTAAAAAAAAAGTTAAGCTGGCTTCGATAGGTCAGTTAGAGGTTTACCTGGACTGAAGTTATCAGGCCCAAGCCCAGGTCCAACCCACATAAAAAAAAAATAAAACTATTGGCCCCGCCCGGTATAAAAGCTAAATAGTCAACTCCAGCCCTGCCTGCATTTTGCAATTAAAATTATTCATAAAGTACACTTGCTTATGCTCATATTTTATTTTCAAATTATGTTCGAAATTCACGAATACAGAAAAACAACAATATTAATGACTATAATGATGACTATTTAGGCAATTATGTACGTAAACACTACGTAAAAATATGACTTAGACAATTACATTCAAATAAAAATCCAGTATGATAATCAGTTTAGAATGAAAGAAACGGTTGATAAAAGAAAATTATAATTTTAAAGTTCTACAAAGTAAAAAAGTAAATTTTAAAAAATGCATTTCTGTAACTTATCAAATTAAATTAAATTTCTAAAGATTTCGCTAAACAAATGTACAAAACAAATATAATTTTTACGAAGGAGAAATAAGTAAGATTGCAGACCAACTTGGGCTCGGGAGGAAGAATTTAGAGGAGTGCACGGGTCGTGGTCGGGACAATAATGCTTATCATACGGGCTGAAACGGACCAAATGTTTAGCTTTTATTCCGAGCCGAGCCCGACCTGGAAATTTTGGCCAGTGCAGCCCTCTAGGAAAAATGGAGTCCAGGCCAGGCTCGATCTGGAGGAAAAAGAAGTCTGGCCCTACCCGAATCTGCAGAAAAAATTAAGATCCGGGCATGACTCGACTCTAAAAGAGAAAAGACCTGACCCAGCCCGAGTCTCGTGGATTTAAACTGGCGCGAACCGGGTCGTGTCGGACCAACTTGTGCTCGGGAGGAATAATTTAGTGGAGTGCACGGGTCGTGGTCGGGCCAATAATG
This sequence comes from Maratus speciosus, assembly GCA_963932465.1. Lineage (NCBI taxonomy): Eukaryota > Metazoa > Arthropoda > Arachnida > Araneae > Salticidae > Maratus > Maratus speciosus. Next base: position 281,634,688 of record OZ010800.1, on the reverse strand, counting down.
CTTATCATACGGGCTGACACAGACCGAATGTTTAGCTTTTATTCCGGGCCGAACCCCGACCTGGAAATTTTGGCCAGTACAGACATCTAGGAAAAATGAAATCCAGGCCAGGCTCCATCTGGAGGAACAAGAAGTCTGGCCCGACCCGAATTTGCAGAAAAAATTAAGATCCGGGCACGACCCGGTTCTAAAAAAAAGACCTGACCCAGCCCGAGTCTCGTGAGCGACCCTGGTCGGGTCGGACCAACTTGGGCTGGAAATTTTGGCCAGTGCAGACCTCTAGGAAAAATGAAATCCAGGCCAGGCTCGATCTGGAGGAAAAAGAAGTCTGGTCCGACCCGAATCTGCAGAAAAAATTAAGATCAGGGCACGACCCGACTCTAAAAGAGAAAAGACCTGATCCAGCTCGAGTCTTGTGAATTTAAAATGGCGCGACCCGGGTAAGGTCGAACCAACTTGGGCTCGGGAGGAAGAATTTAGAGGAGTGCACGGGTCGTGGTCGAGCCAATAATGCTTATCATACGGGCTGACACGGACCGAATGTTTAGCTTTTATTCCGGGCCGAGTCCCGACCTGTAACTTTTGGCCATTGAAGACCTTTAGGAAAAATGAAGTCCAGGCCAGGCTCAATCTGGAGGAAAAAGAAGTCTGGTCCGACCCGAATCTGCAGAAAAAATTAAGATCAGGGCACGACCCTACTCTAAAAGAGAAAAGACCTGACCCAGTTTGAGCCTCGTGGATTTAAAGTGGCGCGACCCGGGTCGGGTCGCGCCGGGATCGAGCTCCGCCCCAAGTCATTTCCCGTGAGGATGCATAATGTCGTTTTACAAACCCTTTATTAGCCCAAAGGGGGGGGGGCGATCGCCCCTTCGCCCCCCCCCCCCCCCTTAAATCCGCCATTGGTTCAGTTAATTTTAAATCAGAATCTGTTTTGTTGGTGTTGCTGTCATGACATAGTTTCGTTTTAAAAAGATCGCGGGGCTGCGGGCTCCCATCGGTCTGTCTACCGATGAATGTGGAATCCGGTAAAAAGCTTTTGCGTAAACGATGTCTGCGATTTTAACAACTCCTGTTAAATTATTTCTTGATAATTTCATTTATGCTGCACTTTAATTTTTAAAAGAAATATCTATCTTCAAGTGGAGTAGATGCTTTTATTGGCAAGAATTAATTTATGAACGGTGACCAACGGGAAGCCTTATCTTCTCTTCTCAAGATGAAAATAAAACATTGATTTATGCTTATAAGTCTCCTCTTCATTTATTTTACAGACGACACGATCCAAGCAAGAAGTTTCATTTATTTCTATTTTTTTACAATTGCTGACCTCAAAGAACGAAGGGTCTTATTGCAATACTACACAACGCATTGTAACTAAAAAGAACTTCAAATTTAATTATACCTTTCATATCACGGCACATTATTAGTAATACCACATTTGGTGCCGGAAAAAGGAAGTGGTTCTGAAGAAAAATTTAAATTGATTTAAAGAAAATAGTAATATTTTAGAACTTTTGTTCTCAGAATATCTTTTGAAAATTTCTTGATGTGTTCAATAGAATTCAAGATTTATTCTTTTAGTGAATTTTAAGAAATATGGAATATTTTATGCAAGAATTTTTGCATAACTACATATGAGAATATTTTTTTAGTATTGGAAGTTTCTGTTCTCAAAAATTTCTTGCATAGTTTTTTGCTATTTTGAAGAATTAAATTTTACAATTCTAGAAGGAATTTTGTTCTGCTCCATCTTGAAGAATATAATATATTTTACTAAGTTTCCCATATTTTTTTTAAACAATTATTTAAATTAAGATCAATTTCCCATTGAAGAATAGTCATTTTTGTTGATGCATAATTATTATTCCATTTACTAGTTTTATTTGAAAGAATTTCATCTACATATTCTTTTATTTGTAATGAATTATTAGAGAACATAATTATTTTTTAAAGAATGATTATTTGGTATATATATATATATATTTGAAATGAATTATATATTGTTCTTAGAAAAATTGTAATGAATTTGACATAATAAAATTGTTCTTAAGAACATATTTTAAGAGGCTATGACTTTGGGTTTTTAAATTAAAATTTTTTTATGGCACTATTAAATTGTAACAAATTTGCAAATTCTATAATATATTTATAAGAAGCATTATTTTTGAAATCATGATTATTGGTACGGAGAAATTTTATTCTTATATCATATTTATTAGTCTGAAGCTGAAATTCTTCACAGAAGTTAGTAGTTGCAAATATCCTATATAACATTCTTAGAGATTTCTATGCTTCTATTCTACAAATTTCAAATCAAGATATTTTGTTTTAACAATAATTTGAATAGACAAGAGTTTGTTCACAGATTTATTCTTATGCCATCTGGACTGTGATGTTCTATTATAATCATACAGTTTGGCTTAGTGCAAAGATAATCTACAATTTACAAATTAAGAATGTATGCATTTAAGAATATTTTCACATTTATTATACAACTGTTCTCATGTTGTTTCTAAAAGCACTCTCAGCTGACAAAATTTTATATTTGAAAAATTCTTGTTGCTTCATTTTTTTTAAATATATTCTTATGGCAAGTTGTAATTTTGACATAAAGACCTTTCCACTTCATCGTATGTGCAGACTATGACAGTTTTCAACAGACAAGATTCTCATGTTACTCTCAGAAAAAGAATGAAAGCAGCATTATTTTTTTTTTCTCTTGAGAAGAAGTAGGCATGGGGCTACTTCATTCCTGTTACAGTTATATTCTTGAAATTATTTTACATCATCTATTTTAAAAAAAATCATATCGTTTTATCAGCTTTTAAAATAAGTTCTCATATTGTCAGTATTTCTCTGCAATAATTTTAACTGTGTGTCACTGCTGTTTCGCATATTTAAAGACTGTATCTCTACATATGCTGCTCCAAGAGTTCTTTTCCAACCTGTCAAAAAAAATATATACTCACCGGCAAAAAACTTTGCTTCATTTTCAAGTTTCTTACCTGATGAAGTTGGCCATTCACTGATGTGTTGTATCCATTTGTGCTGACCTCTTCTCTAGTATTTTCCTTGTTTGATGATAGAAGATAAATGTATTAATACTTACCTGCTTAACTCACTGTTTTATAACAATAACTTTAAAATTTATGCTTCATTTTCAATGCTGAAGTAACTATTGAAGAAGAGTCATGTCATGGTATGAGTCATTTTATCCTTACAGTGTCTGATTCAATTCAATATCTTCGTTGTTTGTCTTTAAAGCTAAATAAGATTTACGAGTAATCTCAGATGTTTTCTCAAGTAACAGCTGTCACAAAGACCTGATTATGGAAGTTTTGTTGGTTGCCCTTTTCTCTTGTGAGATGTAAATTATCCTTACTAAGTGGATTGGTTGACTTGTCTGCTCCTATAAGTCAGTGTTGCTATATTTTTGCAAAAATTTTTTTTGCTAAATCAAAAAGATTTATGAAATATTATAAAATTAGTTACTTTCAATATTGATTCTTACCTATACCTACAGTTACAAGAGTTGTATTTTGATTCAGGAATTCTCAAGATCAATTTATTTTCTGTCTAAATTCCCCATATTAAATTTTATTGTGCCTTTGTTGTCATTTGTGAATATACCCAAAGTTTCTAAATTTTTATGTTGTCATATGCCTCATATTTTTACACAAGTAATTAATTGAATGAAGTCTGAAGATTTATTATTAATGAAGAAATTAAAATTTTTTTTTTTAGGCATCAAATCAATTTCTAAACAAGATTACACAAAAAGAAAAGAAAAGCACAGTTCTTAGTAACTATTTAACAGCGCCTTTTAATGTAGAAGCGTTCCGTGATGAATCTTCAAAATTACTAAGAAATTTAAAGGAAAAGTGCTTATTGATATCATCACCTACCTACTTATGTCTCTTTTTTTCTCAAGATGTGTGTGTGAATACATCATCAATTCTCATCAAATACAACATCATTTTATCATCTTCAGTGCTCTATAATTCATCCTTTTAGTGTGTCCAAAATAGTGATTACTGAAAGTTAATGATTAGCTTCAAAGGAAGTGAAGCACACAGATGTTGTGCTGTCGCCCCCCCCCCCCCCAAAAAAAAGTTCTCGTCCAATGTTCCTGTAAAATGTCTATTCAACTGTTAAGTTGATGTTGCCTTTTTGTGTATGTCATCTAGAAATGTGCGTTTGTTTCTACATGGTAAACAAATGTTTACACCTTTGCATCAATACACATACCTGATGTCTTTTTTTGTGTACCACTAGGGGTCTCGGCCCCCTACGAGCTACGCTCGCCAACCCCCCGTCCAGACACCGTAGACTCTAAATGCACGCTAATTTGATCGGCTTTAAAAAGATTTCGAAAGATTGAATTACAATTTAAAAAACAGTGGCGATCTCTCTATAAACGGATTTCTATTCATTTCTCTTTGATTGGGGAATTTTAACGCCAAATCCGTTGCGGTACTACTTGATTATCCCGTCGACCCATTTCGCCAAATTATATAAATCGCCAAACCACTCGCCAAATTATACAAATTGACATAATTTTTATTTTAAATAACGAAAAAACAAATAAATTAGTACAACATTAATAAAAATACAAATAAAACGTCGAAATAAAAATAACTTGATGACGTAGACACGTGTAACAACATTTCAAAATAAGCTAATATAAAAGGAATTAAGTAAACAGAGTCTTTGTCTCCTGGTATTTTTTAACAAAGTGAAAAGAAAGTTCTTTTAAATGAGACATTTTAAATTAATCGTTTTTAATCTGACGTAATTTTGACCAAACTATTCTTTCTCTTTTTAATATTCACGTGAAAATACTTGTGTTAGAAATTAAATATTATTTGCGCTTTCCTAACAAAAATAGTTGAAAAGTATCCTCTTAAAATATCAAATAAATGTCTAGCGCAATTTCTAAATTTAAACCGTTTTGCAATATTATTTTGTGTTCATTTTATGTAATAACTGTAATGTGACGTAAATATGACGTAATTTCTCCTATTTAAGACTTCTAACGCATGTTAATAAATTTATTGCTTTACAAATTCCTTTCTCTCTTAAAATTCACGTGTAATTATAGTTTTTATAACATAATTTTTAATAAGTTCCTGCTTTTTGTACATAATTATTTAATTCTAATTCCAAATGATTTTTTCTGTTTATAATAGTCACGTGTAAATAAATTTTTAATTTATTTACATGTATAAATATTTTTTTTAAGCAAACATTATTGCTTCCGCTGTTTATACAGTTGGCAACAGTTTAAATTAATATCACTTTCTAAAATCTGTTAAAAATATCTCTAGAAATGCTGAAAATCTGAATTTAAAATAGAAATAAAACCTCAAAAAATTAGTCAAAATAAAAAAATTAATGCAATCTGCACTCCGGCAAATTCTAACTCATAAAATGATCTAAAAATGATTAAAATCCTATGAACAGTTTTTGCTCCTATAAAACTTTTTTAGTGGAACGATTTTGTCCAACTTTAGCATTAAATATCTCTTAAAATAATTCTTCAATCTGAAAACTGTCTGCATCAGCGTGTTTATCAAACATTTCTGTATAATACTACCGATTTTCATATTTTTGTATGCATTATTTTTCTTAATATTAACGAAGAAAGACCTCTGGTCACAAAAAATTCAAAACCGGCGGCGGCGGCGGTGACAGCGGTAGTTACTTTTTTTTAGAATAGAGAGAAAACTGTCAGCTTGTTTTTGAACATTCTGATAACATTTATTTATTTATTTTTCATGCAAACTTTAAATTGTGTTTATAACACTAAGGAATCAAGGATCTGTAAAGAAGGACATTGCTGTTTTTTTTGCAGTTATGGGATGGTATATTGTGCTATTTAGTGTATATAGTTATTTTTTTCTTTTTGCACAAGGTGTCAGGAGCCTTGTTTAGGGAAAATCCAAGCCACCTGAAATCTTGAGTAAAACATGAGTAGTCACAGTGTATATTGTTCTATGATTGTGGATAATAGTATACTTTTTACACATTTCTCTTGATTTTTCTGCATGAAATATTTTATGTAAATGATTTATAATATTTATATTATGGTACACTTAAAAATTTAAATTTCCCATGATAGTGTCAATTTTCTTTCATTGTATATGAAAGCATTTACTTTTTTCCGGGGATCCCCACCCACTCAACCAAATACCTACTTATTCTTAAAACCATGGTTTGTTTGTCTATTTGTCTATAAATTTATGAATTTATCTTTATACATATTTAAAATTATATTAAGAGATGTCTCATATTTTAAAGAATAGTATATACTTTGAAAAATTTTGATGAGTAAATAATACAAAAAGTATAGGTGTACAAAAGGTCCCGGGTTCGAGTCCTGGTCCGGACATTTTTCGCCCAGTTGGAAATTTACATCTAATATGATTTGTTTACCAATTAGAATAATTGTGTTGATATTGATCTAGTGTAATTTCGTATCCAGCGATTTCTGGAGTTCCATTACCTGAGATTTATTCTGTTGAGCTGAACCAGGTTTCAGACCAGATGCTGTAATAATCATCAAGGTTAGCTGGGTGAAAAAGTTCGACCAGAATCGTCCGGGATAGCTCAGATGGCAGAGCACTGGCGGCTTCAGCCAGGAGGTCCCGGGTTCGAGTCCTGGTCCGGACATTTTTCGCCCAGTTGGAAATTTACATCTAATATTGGTGTTTGTTGATATATTGCTTTTGCAATGCATATTTTCAGGACTAATGGAATGTGGTAAGAATATATGATTCAGCAGTCAAACACTTAATTCCTTTCAGACATGTATCTCTCTCTCTTTTATATATATTGTTGCAACTACTTTACCTATCTGTGTTTTACATGTGGGTGGTCATTTAGTGCACGATTTGGCCACTTGTTCATGTGGAGTACAGCTGGTTGTTTGAAGTCAAAATATTTAGTACTAAATTGAATTTAAAAAAAATGATGAATATATTGTGAAAATGTTACTAAAGATATTTTTTTATGTATGGCCAATTTAGAGTAATTAAAAATAAATGCTCTATTTTATGAATTATAAGTCCTAGGCTGTGATCAAATACTGAAGTTATTTTGATCTTTGTTGCTTGTAAAGTGCAACTTTTCTTATATGGTATATCAATTTAATTAAATGTTTGATAATGAGTTCATTTTATATATGCCAATTCTCATTTTATATATGCCAATTCTCATTTTAGATATGCTAATTCTGATTTTGTTTAGCATTTTTACTTAAGTAATACATAGGATTTTATATATGCTAATTCATTTTCTTTAGCATTTGTACTTAAGTATTTGTGAAGATAAGGTTATGACATCATACTGCAATTGCCATAAATGGAAGATTTGGCATTTTTTATGTATACTTTTTGACTATGTATACTTTTGATGTAATTTCTTTTTCTTCTCTCTTACCTTTTGGTCACCACTAATTTTATTTGCAGCAGTTTAACTTTTGGCTTTACTTTAATATTTTATCTTTTTTTTCTCTGTCTTTGGCATTTAAAATTTTGTCATCCCGTTTCTGTAAAAGGTTTTTATTTCATTTTACCTTTTACATCACTTGCTCTGCCAAAATTTTTCTCGGTAAATGGGGGTATTGTGAGATGAAATCTCACAGTGTTTAAATTATGTTACTGTTTTATTTCTTTTAGCCTTATACATCGATGTTCTTTAAACTTAAATCCATATTTATTTTGCGCGGGCGATTTCGCTTCACCGCACATCGGCAAGTTCGCTGACGTTCGGCTGCCCCTGGCATAGGATGCTTCTCCTTTGAACTTTGTACGATTGTGATGACGTCATCGGAGCAAGCCTCTCACAGCATATGCATTGAATGGATGATTGATCTTTCGGAGGTGTGTCCATTCACTGTGCGGGGAGCAAATTAAAATAAAGCTTTTTAAATGTTTTCTTTCGGATTTGTTTATTAAGACATTACCTAATATTTTAAATTCTCTAATAGATTTAAATCTTTTCTTTCAGTAACTTTTGAAGTCCCCGCATTCTTACTATAAATTAAAAGTTCCGTTAATTTTAAATCAGAATCTGTTTTGTTGGTGTTGCTGTCATGACATAGTTTCGTTTTAAAGAGATCGCGGGGCTGTGGGCTCCCATCGGTCTGTCTACCGATGAATGTGGAATCCGGTGAAAAGCTTTTGCGTAAACGATGTCTGCGATTTTAACACCTCCTGTTAAATTATTTCTTGATAATTTCATTTATGCTGCACTTTAATTTTTAAAAGAAATATCTATCTTCAAGTGGAGTAGATGCTTTTATTGGCAAGAATTAATTTATGAACGGTGACCAACGGGAAGCCTTATCTTCTCTTCTCAAGATGAAAATAAAGGATTGATTTATGCTTATAAGTCTCCTCTTCATTTATTTTACAGACGACACGATCCAAGTAAGAAGTTTCATTTATTTCTATTTTTTTACAATTGCTGACCTCAAAGAACGAAGGGTCTTATTGCAATACTACACAACGCATTGTAACTAAAAAGAACTTCAAATTTAATTATACCTTTCATATCACGGCACATTATTAGTAATACCACAGTACAGTTAATCATACACTAAGAAAAATTGCACAAGTTAAATCGCAATTATTAAGATAAGTATTAGAAATTAGAAAAAGAAAGCAACAAAAAATTACTTATGAGGGCAAAAAACAGAAAAATCGTAATAAATGTCCACCGCACGTAGGTAACGCTGCAAAACTACAATGAAGATTGTAAAAAGCAAGAAGAAAGGTACTCTGTGACTGGTTGCGCAATCTATTCACAAACAGCCAATTTATAAGGACTGCGCCTACTTACTCCTGTAGCCAACTAGCCCCGGTCTCCCCTATACGAGATCTGTTCTAAATTTGAATATTCATAAAAACATCCATTTTAGTTGAAGCGTGCTAAATTTATAAAGTTTTAAAAATAAACGCTAAAAATTCGTTATCAAAATCCCGAAGTTAGAGGAATATTAAAAATTGTTGCTGAATTATTAATGCGATTATGAATTCTGTTTTTGTAAGATCACTTAGTGATCCTATTTCTTTTAATATATTTTTGTTTAATACAAATTATAGGGATGGAGACAATTAAATGGAGATATTAAATTTTTGAGTGTTTTTAAAATGTATACTATATATAGAAATGTAGAAAATAATTGTTTTTAATGCAATGCTTAATTGGGGTTAACGTTTACATTTTGTATTTATCGGCCCAAATAAATAGATTCACACACATACAAAAGTTAACATAGATGGTTGTTAAATTCAAAAGGTTTAGAAAATTAGCAATAAATCATAACCCCCCCCCCTTTCCTCTTCCTTCAAACGAAGAAATGTTATTTTTTATTCCTTATAAGACGTATTGTAAAATAGTACTGAAATGTGTAATTTCAGTTATTCAATTCGATGAGTTGAGTGATTTGATTTACCATATTTTTATAAAAAGTCTAATGAGAAAGTCAATAAATAAATATTTATTGCCAGATTCTAAATAATCAATTTAAAATCACTATTAAATGTGTTTATGAATAGAGAAATTTCACTTAGAGCAACTTTTGTTATAATATGGAAAAAAACAGAAATGAACCCACGATTTGCAATATTTTATTCGTCCTAAAAAGGAGAAGAATTTTTTTTTTTTTTTTAACCTGTTCCGATTTGTAAGAACTCCCATTGAAATAATAATAATAATAAAAGTAACCAAAGCGCGAGAACGCGCCAAGCGTAGAAAACGAGGTTTGCATGATTTTTTCTGCCATGGGACACTTTTCTTCCACAGAGCATGCGTACTTGCGCTCATGACGTTTCTCTTACCAAGTTGGAGTTTCTCTAGCCTAAAATGATCCTAGCGGGCAAAACGATCCACATAGGTTTTCTTCCAGACAGGTCGCGCTATCTACAGGGTAACACATAAACTAGTTGTGCCAAGTGAAGAAGAAGCAATGGCGGTATTCAAGCAATCCCAGTATTACGCGTTTGAAAAAAATTCTTGGAAAAAGCGGTTTTTATAACATCTGTTATAAGTTGAGCACTAACTTTCATATTTACTTAGATATACAGTCTTTCATGTACAGAAATATGACTTGGTTTACTTAATACAGTATGTTTTTATATGTGAATTACACTTGCTAAGTTTGTTATGTTTCTCGGCGTCATGCAGTTATATGACCTAAAATAGACGGCCATGTTGCCGGGTAAAATGATCCATTATGTGGATCATTTACTACCATTTCATTGGTTGAAGAGAATCCAGTACCGCGGCCTAGCCATCATGGGAGACAAATGTGTGATTGCCTTAAACCTTTCTCTTTGAGTCCATGTGTTAACCTGCGATCATAATTTTCAAATATTCCATTTTATTGTTTTTTTCAGAATTATGTGTGACACTTTTTTATTTTAAAATTTACATAAAATAAATTATGTATGCTGTTTGATTCCAAAATTTATTTTATTTCATCATGTATTGTCATAACTACTTTTATATCCTTTATTTTGGCGAAAAAAAAAACAATTTACAATTATTTTTAAATGAAGGATCATTTTGCCTTGTGTAAGGGTAAAATGATCATTTGGACTTTTTTTCAAAAATTTATTTTTTCATTACTCTGTTTGGGTTTAAAATAATATACGGCACCTTGCACAACACGGCATCTCAACTCAAGTTACCCTATAGCTAGGTCCCTAATTCGGGAAAATTCGTTTTCGCAGGGTTAAAATAAACTCTGTTCTGAAAATGCTGTTTTAAGCAGAAAACCATTCTGAAGATTTTCATTACTAATTCTAGCACGAAAAAACCATCTTACGAGGCCTTGATTCCGGGAAAATTCGTTACGATAGGTTTTAAATATTTGTCTTGTTGTTAATCTTTCATAAAATAAGTTCTCGCCAATACTATTGGTCATTTATCCGCAGCACGATTACAACTTTCCGGCGTCCGCTTTATTTCAAATATAACTCAATTCTTTCCTAGTGTTATGTTTCCTTAATAATACAATTCTTGTTCATTTTCTTTTCCTGCTAATTATGATGTCGATTTTGACATAAAACGTGTTCTCTACGTAACTGATATTCATGCTTCATGTATAGTAAAAAATATTTCAGTTTTTCGTTTCAGATATGACATCATATATATCTGATTTTTAATTCTTGAAAATTTTTATTTCATTGTCATTTTCATGTCTAAATCTTTCAGTGGAAAATTATTTGCTGTGTAGAAATTATCATTTCACATCACAACTTTTATTGCATCAGAAATTTTAATAAATGACTACTGCGCGTCAAAATAAGCAAAATTGGTTCCAATTGGATTTAAATTGAATGTGAATAACAATAAAGGGTTGCTACAAACGCTCTTTTGTAACGAACAATTTTATTATGGTAAATTTCATGCAACAGGTCAATTTCAATGCAGGAATTTAAAAAAAAAACAGCCCCTTGAAGTCAGTTTTATTTTTTTTCTTAAATTTACTTGTTTTTCATTCGAATATAGAATATCTGTATATATAAAACGCTAAAGTGCGTGGCGGCGAAAAGCGGTTATTTCTCTTTTTTGACAGTGGTTTGTGTCAATAAGAATGATGACAATTTTCACCAGTTGGCTAAAATTAAGAAAACTAATCAAGATATCGATTTGAAAATTTTAGAGTAAATGTAGAAATTTTTCTTATTTTTTGCAAAAAACTGACGGCGACAGTACGAAGATTCGAAGAAAGAGAAAAGACTGGGACGAGCATTCATTTTCAAATATTTGACAGTAATACAAGGAGTATGAGTATGAGTAAGTGCAGAAAGCAGGTAAATATGACGTCATTATAAGAATTAAAGAGAAAATTAATATGACGTCATCCATGAAGTATAATTGACATTTTCGAATATTTGAGACTAATAAAAGGACTACTATAAATATGAGTAATCACAAAAAGCAGATGAGCATTTTCAAACATTTTTAAATAATGCAAGGAGTAGCAATATAAGTAAGTACAGAAATTTGGTAAATATATGTCATATTTAAAACGAATATATGGTTAATGTAGGGCTTTTACAAGAGAAAGTAATGTCGTGAATGGCTTTTCCTTTCCAAAACATGAATTTTCATTTATCTTTATTTTTTTTCAAGAATCAAGACTATATTTATTTAGACTTAGGAAACTTTTTTTTTAAATGCTGGTATAAAAGCAAAATTTTATAACGCTTTCAATATATTTTTTAAAAAGCACATCTGCCCCAAATTCATGCACTTATGGAAAAGAAATATGTTGACAAGTATTAGCCTATATGGAGTTTAATTTTGAAATTGATTTTCTTAAACAAACATTCTTAAAATCCCGGGCAACTCAGGGTACTTCAGCTAGTTGTTATTTATTCTGTTCTTGATAAGCTACGTAGAATGTTAAACATCTTTAATACATAACAACAAACGCCCGAATGCCAGAAAAAATTAAAAATGCAAACCATTCATATTGTTTTTGTTTTCCCGTAATTTTCCTATCTAATCTTCCAACTCTTGAAACACCGATGTTATTTTAGTTGAAAATTTCAGGTAATCGAGAAAAAAATATTTGAAATGTTACTCTAAAAACAAAAGAAACGATTAGGAAATAAAGCGCGATATCTCACTACACTTACAACGACGCCATTCTAAAAATTCTGGAACGAAATCGAAAAATACGTATAATGATAATGTTCGATCTCACAAAAAAATCGATAAGAATTGGAGATAGAAAAAAATTGTATCAGAGGTAAATGTATTTCAGGAATATTACGTATAAAGCTACGTCTTATCCTCAAAAATTAAAAGAACATACTTTTTTTGGAAGCTAAGGAATTTTCATTTAGTGTAAAACAATAAATTAAAGAAATTTACGATTTATTAATTTTTTTTTTTACCAAAACAAAAATATCCATTACCAAAATATTTCTTAGTCTCGTTGATTCCAAAACCAGTATATTGCGGCCACCACAAAACTCTCCTATTTTAATATAGCAATTTAAACAGCGCAACACAATTGCCAACAATTTGAACAATTCCTTGCCAACAATTTGAATAAGAAGCACAGTGCATTTTAAAAAGTTTACCAAGAGCATTTTTTAATCGCTTAAAAGGTGTACAACCAACAGACGGAAAAAGTGTCCAAGACTGGAATCGAACCAGAATCACTGTCTTCGCACGCCAATGCTTTTACCACTAAGCTACAGGACGATACGAACCATAGCACTTCTCACTTTTATTTGTTGGAAAGGTTGCAACTGAAGCACACGATGGAATATTCTTGAGCCATCAAATCTAGGGCCAAAAAACTACAAAATTTTTCAAAACTATATACACAAGGGCATTTTTTAAAACTTCATTAATCGGTACATTAATTTTGAATAAAAAATAGCACGACACAACCTCCCACCCTCAAAAAATAGCACGACACAACCTCCCACCCTCCTGTTGGATATTCAAATCCAAAACTGGATCAAACATACACTCCTCAAAAAATTGAAGGATATAAAAACTATTCTATAAAAAAGGCATAATCGTTTTTAAAATTAAGAAAAAAAAAATAAATAAAAGTACAAATCTCCCACTTTTTCAAACTTCGAATATGTAAATTTTGCCTGTCATGTAGAAAATCAAGCATTAGCGGGTAACCAATGAAATTTGACTTTCAGATTATTTAAACGGAAAGGGGAAAAGAAATAATCGAAAGGCATTGTTTGCTTTGTGTCGATGATTTTAGTACTGGGAAGCCTGGAGAATTATAGGTCTCTTAGAAGGAGGCCAAATACAATCAGTAGTAGACGCCACAGGGTATGACAAAATGTGATTTCCAGGACATGTAGTCGTGTTTTAGAGACTGTAAGTCCATTCTGAAGACCACGCCAACACCGTAGATAAACAAAATGAGGGTTGTTATTTAATACACAGTTCAGACAGCAGAACTCACCGAGAGAGTTCCACAAACACTCTCAGTGAGTTCGAACTACCTACGGCTAGATACAGCCACTGCCACTTACTCTGATTGGCTGTAGAGCTTAGCTTTAACTGGTTAACTGTTGAGGCCGGTTTTAACTTATGCGCATGCGCACACTTTACACTTGTTCAGATCTTAGACACAGTGGCGTTCACTGAGTTATCTTAGATGAGGTTTGCTGTGTGAACAGGTTCTCTAATTCAGGGGTATACAGCCTACAACATGGCGGTCTAAGATATCTTAAATATCCCCTCTGAACGGGTTATAAAGTTGGCGTTCAATCTGACATCTGAATGCCACTCTAACAGAAGAATACTTTTGAAGGGCTGCTAACATCCGAGTCTCAGCTCACACTATCCGAAAGTGACTCTATGTTGTAGGTTTGTCAGTTGGCAGACCTAGTCATCGTGCTTCCTACATAGAGTGGAGGGAAGAGTATGTCATTTGGAGGTGAAATAAATGAAGCAACATTCTCTTTACCGACGAGTCTCGGTTTACAAATAATGTTCATCCTCATAGTAGGCGCATTTTCACGTGGAGGAACATGAGACTAAAAATGAACCCACATTTGTGCAAAAAAATTATTTGAAAAATGAATAAAATTATTTTTTTTTTCCTTTTTAGGGTTCCGTACTTAAAAAGTAAAAACGGAACCATTATAAGATCACTCCTGTGTCTGTCTGTCACAGCCATTTTACTCGTAAACTATGGAACGTGGAAAGTTCAAATTCGGGGAAGTAATAAAGACCATCGACCCACATATTTTCAGATTAATAAACATTCATAAATATATTTCGTAAAAAAGTAGAGGGGCTAATTATGCTAAATGCTTGAAAAAAACTATTTTCTTTGTATATCATGTGGGGTATCCTGTGAAATCTTTTGTAACACTGAACTCAAAAATACATTCCTTTTAATTTTAGGTATTATATTTTCAAAGATATTGTTGAAAATGCAGCGCAAAAATATGTCCCCCCCCCATCTAATTCCGAATCTACTGAAACTAAAATTATGAAAAAAGTAGAGGTAGTAGACGCTAATATAAACTTTGCCGGAAAATTATAGCGATTACCCTAGGTCACATAGTTTTTGAGTAATTAGCATTTTTCTGTTATACACAAATTTCGATTTACGGGCATTCAGAAAAATTGTTGAGCATCGCTGAATATACCTATCGTTGCAGAAGAATAAAAGCATTGTTGATAATGATTTTCGAAAAAAATCATCGGTAATTAGCCGAGATATTAATCCTTAAAGGTACGGTCAGTTTGGACATACACAAGGGCAGGGGCGGCGTACTCTATGCCTAGTTAACAACTTTTAATGATATATATGTGTAATGTAATGTCCAGTAACAGTATAAAAGCAATAAACGTCAAATTGTTAAAAACATACTAATTTAAGGGGTCTCGGGACTCTAAAAAGTGGAAAAAATGAAAAAAAGACCATTTTCAACATTTAATGTCTTAAAATGTATATGATTTTAATTGGGATGAAAGATATAAGTATGTTCTTTCGTTTCATGTACTTAAAAAATTGCAAGATACAGAATTAGTATTTATAGGGGGCTCGAAACTGTTAGACATTTACCGAACAAAAAATTGGCATAACACTTTACGCGCAGGATTACAAAAAGATATTGCAACTAGAATGAAAATTTTGGTGCTTACTTATACTTCAGATTGTAATAATTTCCCTGAACTTAAATAAATTTGTATTTTAAGCATTTTTATATTTTTAATGCAATGTTGCATTTAGCTAATACAAAATTTTGAAAATTTCTTTTGAACAATAAAAAGGAAATTTTATGTTCAGTTTATACAGACTAACATGAAATACATGTTTTGAAAATTTCATGAAAAAATATTCAGAAATTTTTGAGGTATCCTGCGCGTTATGCCTAAAAAACGCCATTTGGAAAATAATGACTTTAAAGTTTCGGAAACGCCACTTCAGCTATTGAGCGGGTATTATTCTAAAAGCCAAAACTTCTGTTCTAATGGGGATTTCAAGGAATATCAAAATATTCAGAAAAGATAGGAGTTTAACATCTAAAAATATTACAATTTCTTAAATTTTGAAGCTTTAAGAGTGCTGCGACCACTTAGTCCTTTCGGCACTTAGTCCTTTCTAACACCAGAATTTATAAACGAATTTATTAGAAAAAGCGAACTTGCTTATTTTCACGTACATGATAAAAGGAAAATTTTAATTAAATATTGTTGGTGCCGTTTGTCTGTTTTGGAATTAATATTAGGTGTCCGTTTTTTAAGAGCATCGCCCTCGAAAGATTTAATTAGAATGAATCGCATAAATACTGTAAGATTCGCGATAGTTTGCATTGATTGCATCTCTAAATACGCCTGGAGTGACTTTAAAAGTTAATTAAACACCTATCTGGAAAAACGCGGCACTGACCAAGGCGCCGTTGCAACTTTGAGATCTCAATTCGAAGCGCGCTTATAGCACAATGCCAAATTTAAACTTTGAACAAAGGTTTTGTTTTAGCTACACTGTAGAAATAAAGGTTATTACTACGCTGAATTTAGTTTCATGAAATGCCAAATGAAGTTTAACTATGCACCAGAGTTGTATGATATAGGCGCACACGCGCACGCCGTGCGCGGAAAATTTTCCGCAAAATTCGGAACTTTGCGGAAAATTTCTTAGAAAGAAAAAATTTTTGTTCTTATATATATATATATTTTTTTAAATACCGAAAAATTAAAAATGTTCCCCAATTTTATGTACGATTTATTTATTGTTTGCCAGGGGTGATTCTGTTCCGAATGTTCCGAAAATTTAAGGCAATCGATTCCGAAACTTAAAAAAAAATCGGCCATGAGTCCGAAAATTCAGACATAAACAAATATCACCGTAATATATTGCGGATTTCAGCAAATGTGCGCCGAAAATAAACCAATTCCGTCAATCGTTCGCAGAAAAAATGCCCAATTTTGTCGAAGCATCGCGGAAAAACGCGAATTTCGTTAAAGGACCGTGGAAAAAATGCTAATTTCTTTAAAGAATCGCGGGGAAAAAATTTTTGTCAAAGAATCGCCAGAAAAAACACAAATTACGTCAAAGAAGCACAGGAAAAAAATGAATTTCGTAAAAGCATAGCGGAAAAAGCGCGAATTTTGTCAAAGGATCTTGAACTAAAACGCAAATTTCGTAAAAGAATCGCGAAAAAAACTAATTTCGTTAAAGGATCGCGAAAAAAACACACGAATTTCTTCAAAAGGCCACAGGAAAAACGCGATTATCGTCAAACGATCGTGGAAAAAAAGAGAATTTCATCAAAGATTCGCAGAAAAAAAGCAAATTTCGTCCAAAAAAGCGCAGGAAAAAAACGAATTTCATAAAAGTATAGCGGAAAAAGCACGAATTTTGTCAAACGATCGCGAAAAAAAAAATGCAAATTTCACCAAAAAACCGCAGAAAAAACTAATTTCGTCAAAGGATCTCGAAAAAACGCGAATTTCGTCAAAACGCCGCGAAAAAAGCGTGAATTTCATCAAAAGATCGTGAAAAGATGCAAATTTCGTCAAAGGATAGGAGAAAAAGCGCGCATTTCGTCAAAGGATCGCGAAAAAAGCACGAATTTCGTCAAACAATTGCGAAAAAAATGCAAATGTCGTCAAAAAATCGCGGAAAAGCGGAAATTTCGCCAAATGATCGCGGAAAAAACGAGAATTTCGTTAAAAGGCCGCAATAAAAACTCATCGGTCTCTTTAATGATGATACCTATGAATAGACCTCTCCTTACAAAATGTGATTCAGTCGTTTCATAAGCAATGTCCATTATTGCATTTTGTGAGAAGAGGTCACAATATTAAGGATTGGGCTGTTTCTAAAATGCATTGATAAAATAACTGATAAGAATTCACTCCTTCTTATGATGGATTTTTAGCTTTATTATTTTTTTAGCCAACGTAATTATTCTGCAATTAATATTAATTAATTTTTAAATTAAATGGCAATTATTTAAAACTACTGTTTAAAATTCATACCGTCAATATAAGACGTTATTTTATTAAACATGAATTTGCAGAAAGTTTTTGACCCAATATTTATGTGCGCAGAAAGTTTTTGGTTTTATACAAGTCTGCTATGCACTATGCTTTTATTGTCAGTACCGAATTAAGTTCATCATACACAGATTAGGATAATATTAAAAAAAGAGTTATACGAATAGCTATATTTGATATTATTTAGGTTTCATATCTGTTTGAACTTTCATGGTATACTCATTTATACTTTTCTAATATATACAGTTATACCCAACCCTACGTTGTATAGTTTTTTTTACAAAGTCTTAGTATTCTTTTAGCAACTTTTTTTTTTATAATACAATTACAAATTTATATATTTATTCTACGGAACCCTCTGTACACGAGTAATGCTCGCACTTGACCGTTTATTTTCCTTAAGAATCACAACAAACCTTATGAAATTAGCAAATGTTTACAATTTTAGGTAGCCTCACCGGTTGAAACAGCCTTTTTTGCTGATGCTTAATTTCACAGTTGTACACAAAGTTGCAGGGTTGCGTGATGTAAGACTCTGAACTTAGAATTTCATTTCATACATCAAATACCGATTCAACTTAAGTTAGACATCCGAGGGCTTGAAAATGCTATCAATGCTAGTCTTTTGTAGTTCGAGCTTTTCTTCCTCCTTCTCTTTTATTGATTTCGAGAGGTTTCTGAAGATTTTAAAGGTTCAGAGTCTTTTCTTGCATCATTTTTTTCTTGCAAGACATTACAAGAGATAAGAGTCTGAGAGTTCGAATGAAATACACGTTAAATTAGAATTTGATTGAAGGCTAAATGTACTTGAAGAATTACATCACAAGGATTACATCATCTAGTTTTCAAACTTTAATGACAATTATTAGGATGAGCGAAGCGAATCCTGTACTAGGCTACACAAATTACATTTTGTCGTACAATTTACAAAAAAAAAAAAAAAAAAACTATTCAGTATTTTGACTTGAAATTAAACATAAAAATAAACAAGTAAAATTTAAATTTAAAAAAATAAAAAAACCCGACTGCGTAAAAAGTGAACTAATTAATTATTTTTCATCAATGTGAAACTATTTTTTAATATTACTTACCTATTTTTTTTATTTACTTCTATTGAAGACTTTTAAGTTGTGTTTAATTGTTAGTTTCTATCTATAAACACGGTTTTGATGAGGCCTATAGATGTCTATGAAGGTTAGAGTTCCAGTAAAACTAGAGATCCTACCTACGCAACTTCCAGGTTGTGTAATATTTAAACGGAGCTTCTGACTGTAATATAGTTAATGTAACATCGTCTTCATTTTAAAAGACCTAACCAATGATATGCCACTCAATAGGGTGCGTAAAACATTTTTTCGTCTCTACCGCCATTTTTTATTTTACTGCCGCCATTTTGAATTTATGAAAACAAAACCTAGCCTATAACCATCGGACGGTTAATACGAATTGATAGAGACCTCATTCATTAAAATCCATCCAGCCGTTGGGACGTTTCCAGGGTATAAAGAAATCCACATACCCAGATACGCGTGAAAACCTATAACCCTTCTTGGCCGTCGGGTAATTATGATCTGTAGATTTGCACAATATTATTATTATTATTATTTTTTTTTACAGAATAACGTTATAAAATTTTCTATTTTAATTAATTTATTTTACATGTTTTTTCCATTACAGATGCATTTTTGCAAATAAAAAATGAAACACGGATATTTTCAGAAGAAAAAATAAATCATGGAGTTATGATTTCTTTTACGAAATTTTTAAAATACCCTTTTTTATGAAAATTATAGCATATTTTTAATGAATTAAAATTTGTAAAAATTCAATTATTTAAATTCAATAATAAAAGCATTTTTCAGTGTTAAGAATTAAAATACACAATTTGTTCTAATTATGTGAAATCATTTACGCAGACGATAGTTACGCATTTTAAGAGAATTATATTGGGAATTTTTTTCTTTTTTTTTTTTTTTTTTTTTTTTTTTTTTTTTTTTTTTTTTTTTAAGTGGCAACAAAAGAATTGTAAACAAATAAAATTAATTGCTAAATTCGTTGTATAAATATTTTATAAAATTTTGTTTCGAAAATATTTTTATTTATACCAGTCTTATATCATAAATAAAAAATTCCGAGGAAATTCTAGTTATTTGGCTGAATTTACATTTGTAAAATTTAAATGCGCCAAAACATAAAATAACCTTTTTGCTTAATAAAGATGCAAGAATAACATAAAAAAATAGTTTTACTTTCAAATATTTATCACATTAAATAATGCTTCGCGAATCTAAACAAAGCATGGTTTTTGCTAGTTATAATTATGATTTGTTTAAATGAAAATAATACAAAGTGATAATATAATTAAACAAAAACATAATTTGCATAACAAATTAAAAGAAAAAACAATTTATTTCCAACATCGTTTATTCCCGGGAAGGGACTGATATTAAGATATTTTATTTTGTTGCTTCTACATCTAACGTTAAACTCTTGTAAGAAATATGGTTAAACTGATTGAACTTTAAAAAATAAAAGTAAAATTCAAACAATATGATACTTAAAACTCCCTAAAAATTTAGATTCCGTTCAGATAAAATCGAAATAAATCCTTGACTTTTTTTTATTCTTTTAAGCTTTGCATTTTGCGCGTAGCTTATCATTTTGCATAAACATACAAAATCTGCAATACAAATATTTGCAACATAAAAATGGAAAAAAGTCTAACATTTATTTCGATTTCATTTGAACGGAATCTAAGTTTTTAAAGCAGTTTAAGTATCATATTGTTTGAATTTTATTTTTATTTTTTAAAGTTCAACAAGTTTAACCATATTTCTTAAACTTTTGAAAATTTACAAAAGTTTACAGGGACGTCACGAAATTTATAGGGAATGTGAGGAATTTTATTGTGACGTACTTGGTCCTGTAATTTAACAGGAATTTAACTTAGGCTAAATACGATAGACTCGCTTGGAGTTTTTCAGCTTATCTGTGTACTAAAAGTTAAAGTCAGTTTAAAACAGACAAATAAATAAATGAATTACACAATTAACTACGCTGCTTTTTAAAAATAAATAAATAAATAAATAAATAACAGACTGAATATTTTGTTCCACTTAACACTGCTGTAAAATATAATGAAAAAGAATTTTATTTCTTGTTTTACTGGAAGCGTGTCATAAAACTGAAACAGTAAACTAGTAAATCTGCAGATCAAGAGCCTCAACGTCAGCTGTACAAATCATTTTCTTTTCATCTCACATTCCATAATATTCAACATCCTAAAATCCGAAATTTAATTTACGTCATTTAATACGTTGTTTAATCTCACCTATTGTTCTTAATTTTGCAAAGCATCTCCTTCCATATTCTGAGATCAGTTTATTAAAAAGCATTCATATGCCTTTAAAACTTTTTTCACTTTTAGCACGCTAAAACTTTAATTTACATACATCCTAATCTACTTGATAGCATTTCCTATGAAAATCCCACAAAATTAGGCATATTTGGAGACCTTTAAATTCACTGGATAATCCTACATCGCTGCTAATTGTCTAAATCGCATCGATTTGGCGCTATAAAATATATTTTGTGATAGCCTTTTAATAGTATCTATACATTCAAATTTAAAACGTAATGTTAATAACGTCGTTCACATTTAATGTAAAGCTATATTTAAGACCAGATTATTAAAGATTAACTAACCTTTTATTTCCCTCAGCCAGACATTGTGCTGAATTTTTCGTAATCTGGATAATTTAAATGATTCTTTTTATAGGTTATGAAATGCAGTTCCTAGCCTAGGTAACTGACAAAAGAAAAAAAAAAATTAATATCTATCTGGTCAAATAAGTAAATTGATAAAACAAAATGTTTTATATCATTGGAAAACATATATAAAGAAAGTATCTATCAAAAACTATACACCTAATTTAAAAAAATCTGACAAATATATTGATAAAATTTCAAAATACTAGGTTGAGCAAAAAATTCTGGAAAATTTGTGAAAGTTGCGTTGTTATGCGCAAATTAACAACAAAAGCAACAAGGACTATTCTTCAAAGTAGAGACCATCATAGTCCACGAATTTCTGCTATCCTTATGTCAGATTCCGGATTTGCATATACGATACAAATTCTGGTAACTTTTCGATTAAAAATTTCCCAGAACTTTTTGCTCAGCCTAATAATAGGAATAATTTAAAACCCTTATTTGGAAATTTTAGCATCCATAATTTGCCATTTAAATGCATTAATCAAATGCACCATTTTCTTTCAAAAAATGGAGATTTGAAAATTGTCTGAATTGCCACAGAAAAAAATTTTGGTGGAAAAGAAAATGTTCTATATTTCCCGAACGAATGACTCCCGAACGAACCTGAGTCTCAGGACTCTTTAAAAAAAAAAAAAGAAAAAAAAAGACCATTTTCAACATTTATAATCTTAAATTGTATATAATTTTAAAACACAATTTTAAGAGGATATGAAATATATAAGCATGTTCTTTCATTTCATGTATTCGAAAAATTGCAAAATGCAGAATTAATATTTACAGGGGGGCTTCAAACGGTCAGACATTTATCAAGCAGAAAATTGGTATGACAGCTTATGCGCAGGATTACAAAATTAATTCTGGAACTAGAATGAACATTTTGGTGCCTAATTATACTTCAGATTGTAGTAATTACTCTGAACCTAAAAAAATTGTATTTGAAGCATTTTTATATTTTTAATTCAAAGATATATTTAGCTATTACAAAATTTTGAAAATTTCAACAGTTTAATCCCCTAAAAATATATATATTTTTTAAGCAATAAAGAGGAAATTTTGGGTTCAGCTTATAAAGACTAACATGAAACATATATTTAGAAAATTTCATGAAAAAAATATTGAAAAGCTTTTGAGGTATCCTGCGCGTTATGCTCAAAAACGTCATTTTGATAAAACTGGCTTCAAAGTTCCCGAAATGCCACTTCAACTATTGAGCGGGTATAACTATAAAAGCCATAACTTCTGTTCAAATGGGAATTTAAAAGAAACAATTACATCATAATGTTCAGAAAAGGTGGGTGTTTAATTTATAAAAAAATTAAAAATTTGAAAATTTTGAAGCTTTAAGAGTCCTGAGAACCCTTAAACAAAAACTATATAGCTTAAACTGGTACGTCACCAACATGCGTGTTTGATTTCAAGCTAATCGAATGCTTTTTTGCGGCAGTTATCGCGGAACAGACAGACAGACTAACTAACAGACGGAAATCAAACACTTTTCGCGTCTCCACAGAAAGCCTTCACTGACGTTTCGGCAATTAGAATACAGCTAGACTTCGGCTCCCAGTAAAAGATACAATGACAGATAAAATAGCCAACGGCTGTCCTTCCCAAGTTTACATGTTTTTAAAACAAAGAATTGTTAAGTATATCAATTTCGGATAGAACAAAGCATCTACTTCAAGAAATACTTTCCAGAACTAATAAACAATAGTTTGATACTATATCCACTAATCATTTGATATCGTAAAAATTCTAACATACTTGGGAATTTTGTTTTCCAAACACGCCTTGTGCTAGAAGTTTCTTAGCACGACTATCGCTATACTATCTTTTCCGATATAAAATCTTGAGAATAACAACGACCTCTATGCGAAATAATCGATAGCAAAAGAAAGTAAATTAATATCTAATGTCCTAAATACACATGATAGAAGTGATATTATTGAGATGACATAAGATTTTAAAAACGATAATTTGAATAATAATCTATTATGTAGCGATTACATAAATGCATTGACAATTTTAATGTAGAAGTTGAAGTGGCATATTAAAAATTCATTTATTATTCGTATAAATATGATTTCTTGTGATAATAGGGGAGTATCTGAACTGATGTTAGAACTGCAGGGGTGATAATCAATGTCAAGACAAGCAATTTTTGTATAGGAAACCACGGTCACAATTAGTGTTGTGAAGACCACTGTCACAAAAAGCGAGACAGGGAGAGAAAAAATAAACGGGACAGGGAGTCAAAAAAGTGGTACAGGGAGTCAAAAAAGTGGTACAGGGAGACAAAACAAAAACAGGACAGGGATACAAAAAGCAGGATAGAGAAACAAAAAAAGCGAGACAGGGGGACAAAGAAAAAAGGGACTGGGAGACAAAACAAAACAGGGACAGGGAGACAAAAAAGAGGTACAGGGAGACAAAACAAAAACAGGACAGATAGACAAAAAAGTGGGACAGAGAGACAAAATAGCGGTACAGGGAGACA
This sequence comes from Maratus speciosus, assembly GCA_963932465.1. Lineage (NCBI taxonomy): Eukaryota > Metazoa > Arthropoda > Arachnida > Araneae > Salticidae > Maratus > Maratus speciosus. Next base: position 281,610,399 of record OZ010800.1, on the reverse strand, counting down.
AAACAAAAACAGGACAGATAGACAAAAAAGTGGGACAGAGAGACAAAATAGCGGTACAGGGAGACAAAACAAAAACAGGACAGGGAGACAAAAAGCAGGATAGAGAGACAAAAAAGCGAGACAGGGGGGCAAAGAAAAAAGGGACTGGGAGACAAAACAAAACAGGGACAGGGAGACAAAAAAGAGGTACAGGGAGACAAAACAAAAACAGGACAGATAGACAAAAAAGTGGGACAGAGAGACAAAATAGCGGTACAGGGAGACAAAACAAAAACAGGACAGGGAGACAAAAAGCAGGATAGAGAGACAAAAAAGCGAGACAGGGGGACAAAGAAAAAAGGGACTGGGAGACAAAACAAAACAGAGACAGGGAGACAAAAAAGAGGTACAGGGAGACAAAACAAAAACAGGACAGATAGACAAAAAAGTGGGACAGAGAGACAAAATAGCGGTACAGGGAGACAAAACAAAAACAGGACAGGAAGACAAAAAGCAGGATAGAGAGACAAAAAAGCGAGACAGGGGGACAAAGAAAAAAGGGACTGGGAGACAAAACAAAACAGGGACAGGGAGACAAAAAAGAGGTACAGGGAGACAAAACAAAAACAGGACAGACAGACAAAAAAGTGGGACAGAGAGACAAAATAGCGGTACAGGGAGACAAAACAAAAACAGGACAGGGAGCCTCAGAGTTCAGAAAATCAGAGTTCTAACTTTTTACGGCTACTCTTTCATCTTCACCTAACACTTCATTTATAATGGCTGTTTCATAATAATGGAAAGCATCAGTCCATCAGAAGAAAATGATCCATTCCAAAGGAAATAAGTTCAATTGAAAAATACTATTTAATGCTTTGAGCAGAAAGAAGAGGCTACACCTGCAATTTTCATGACACTAATAGAATCACATAGCGGCCAATTTGTACGTTTTGTTACCTCAAAAATTTAATACAAATTTTTGCCATATTTAATCGTTGACAATTATTAGATTTCGGCGACTGAATTAGTCAAATTTTACTAGTAAGTTTTAGCGGTAAGAAAAAATATTAGAAATTGGTAGCTATGGAGTAGCGTAATACTGCAGAAAAAAAAAGCAAAATTGACATTCAACAAACAAAAAACTATCATCGACTTTTTCAAATAAACAATTTAATTCCCCGTTTTTCTTAAAAGTAACGGAAATGTACATCAAAGAAATGTTACTAGTAACTATAAAAACGAATGAATTAAGTGGAAATTTATATTTCATCTCCTTAATGGGTGACGATTTGTGTAAATTCGGTTTATTCGAGTTTTTTGCTTATCCGAGTTGAGCTTGGTCCATATTAACTCTGATAATCGGGAATGTATTTTATAAATTTAGTTCTAAACAGTATAGTAAAATGTTATAGTGTCATCGGAAACGCACCTGTGTAACACAAATTTTATAATTCTAGCACGTCAGGAACTGAATGAAAAATCGATTGCAAAATTACAACTTAACATGCAAAAAACAAGTCGAATTAAATAAAAGAGTATAATAATGAAGAAATCTTAGCAAAATCTTCAGTAGATTTTCATTTCTTTCTGAAGAAATATCATGGCATCAGAGACCGGGAGGCGACAGTACAGATAATCACCTCATCGAGTTCACGGCTGAAATTCCAGAATTAGCTAAAACTTGATTCGCATATTAAAACGCAATCGATTTGCTAAGTCGTATTTTGGTGGAAAACACCTGAAAACCCGATTTTAGCGGTTAACTTGGAGGTTTATCATTGTGTTTTCCTGCACCCAAAGGTATGACAAGAGGGAGGACTAGTAGCAGGAGATCACAATGACCTACGAGTACAATGAAATACGAGCGAAAACCTACGAGTCAACCGCTAAAATCGGGTTTTCAAGTGTTTTCCACCAAAATACGAGTTGGCAGACCGATTGCGTTTTAATATGTCAATCAAGATTTCACTAATCCTAGAATTTCTTCCGTGAACACGATGAAATGATTGCGTGTGCTGCCGCCACCTGGTCTATCAAGGAAAGCACTGCCCCCACTTGCATTTGGCGATTCAAGCGCTCGGATACGCCATCTGGTGGAGAAAAGATGTAACTTCTCGCTTCAGGATAGTGCCGTGCAAACGCATTGCATCACATGTATTTTAAATTTGTTCAGAATGATTAATTCTTTCTCACAATTTCAGATTTCCTGTGACATTTGTATTCTGTCTTATATGACAAAGTAAAAATTATCCGAATTTGAATATCTAAAACTTTTAAATGCATTTACAATAAAGAATTATTTCAATGGCCTTTAGCATTAGTTAAAGGGAAATTAAAGGGACAATTTTTTCTGAACCCAAGGATGCGAGCAGCGCCTCTATAGGCCGTTTTAATTCCCAATAGAATCGTACTGTATTTCGCTGATTGACATCATATGCACTGCCAGCGAAGCTAACGAAAAAGACAGACCGCCGCAGTGCGTCACACGTATCTCTTTTTTCAGATCGCCCGAGTCACGTGATGTTAGAATGCAAGAATGATATTGCACGAAAAGAGCATCACGTGACTCTAGCTGTCTAAAGCGAAAGGTAGTGCGGTAGCCTGTCGTTTTCGTTAGCCTCCCACTGCCAGCTAGCTTTCTAATTTCTAAGTATCTATTTTTGTACTGTTTGGACGTGGATGATGGCCAATAACAACATTTTTTATGATTTTATCACATTTCAAAAAAAAGCAAAGTAAGTCTGATGAAAATCCTGCTAAAATATCCAAATTATTGTTACAGTTATGAACAAAACACCGATTTGACTTAATGTGAAACACCCTGTATTTTAGATTGGATAAGTCGATTTAACGTCTGGTTTTGTAATACAAAAATTCTTTGTTTGTCTTTATAAGTGTTTTCACCTCTTGCAGTTCTGACCAGCAGTTCCAAGACACTCTATATATCGTTTATACATTTTACAATCAAAATAATGAAGTGGATATCCTATTGTATTGTAACATTTAAGTTTTTGAATAAGTTTGTATTGAAAAAAAAAAACATTTTAAAAAAGATATTTATACAACAATATCTACGTAATCTTCCAGATGAAACCTTGAAAATGAAATTTATCTCTACACGAAATAATCAATAACAAACGAAAAAAAATTTAATATCTAAGTCCTATATATCTATAATGGAACTGATATTACGAAATTGACGTAAGGATTTCCCAGCGATAATTTGAATAATAATCAGTTATGGAATGACTAAATTCGCTGATAATTTTAATGTAGCTTGCGGCTAGAAGTCTACACGGGCCGGAAATTTCAGACCCGGGCCCGGCTCGAACGAAAGCTATCTTGGCCCGGCCCGGTGTAAAAACTAAAACTGCGGCCCGGGGCAGGCCCGTTTGCATTTTTTCGATTCACGGCCCTGCCCATCCCGTTCAAAAATCAATTATATCAGTCCCGGTTCGTCTCGACACAATTTCTTACAAAAAAGAAAAAAAAAACCCGATTTTTCTTATTGTACAATTAAGATTCTTTTAAAAAATACTGCATACATATTTATGGCAAATTTTTACTGTAATATTTAAGATAACTATGTGTTCGCAACACAGACAATACACAATAACAACGTTAATGATTCCTTAGACTCTTAGATTTTTCAACATTCAAATAAAGATTTATTAAAAAAATTAATATAGCCTAGAATAAAAGAAAAAAAGAGGGTTAAAAATATCATAACTCTGAAGCTGCACTATAAAAAGTAGATTTAAAAAAAAAATTCTCTGTAATGTTTTAAGATATATTTTCAATGATTCCGTTGACAAAGGTTTCATTATCGTTATTACTATTTTTTACAAAACATATTGCCTGCCCGACACGTTCTGGTTTCAATTAACCCCAGTTCCGGCCCGGCTCGACTACGTAGAACAGAAAATGTACGACTGATCTGGCTCGGTTCGGCCCGATTCTACTGAAAAAATTAAGCCCGTGTCCAGACACGATGTAACTGTCCGATGTCGATCTCTACGCTGGACATGTTATATTTCTGTATTGATGTTGCGTCAAGTAGAACATTTATAGTTATTCTCGCGAAAGTCATACTCATTGAAAATGGTTCATATTTTATCGGCTTTGTTTAAATTTTTATATCGGGCCGGTCGGCCCACTTAATTTTTTTATCCGTCCGATTGGCCCGTTTAATTTCTTTGTCGCTCCGGCCTATTTATTATTTGTATCGGCCCGGCTCGTTAAAAAAATTGTCTTTATTCTGCCGGTCCAGCCCGTTTGAAAGTTTTCTTTCATTTTGTAGGCCGGACCGGGTATTCCTGCTCCCAATCCTCCATGTTTTCATACCTTTGAGGAGAGGAAAACATCGTCGTAAACCTACGAGTCAACCGCTAAAATTGGGTTTTCAGGTGTTTTCCACCAAGATAGGACTTGGCAGACCGATTGCGTTTTAATATGCGAATCGAGTTTTAACTAATTCTGGAATTTCAGCCATGTAACTCGATGAGGTGATTTTTTGTGCTGACGCCTCCCGGACTATATAAAAACCTGCTCTGCTGTTTCATATCTGGCCTGAAAACTCCGAAGCATTATACGAAGAAAGTCTAAAAACAAAAATCAAAACAAAACATTTCACACATAAAATATTGTGCCAGGGAAGAATATTTTTCGCATGCAAAATGCTGGGTCAGGGAAAAATATTTTTCGCATGTAAAATATAGGGCCAGGGGAAAATATTAGATCGCTAATTTACAAAATTTTAATTTAATTTATAAATTCTTTAAATAATATAAATTCTATAATTTATATTATTCTAATTTATAAATAATTTATAATAATTTATAAATAATTTATAAATTCTATAATTTCTAAAGTATCCGGCGTTGACTGGAATTTTAAGAATGTTTGTTTTGAAAAATCAATTTAAAAATTAAACGTGCAGTATGAAACAAAGAGTAAAACAAGAAAGAAAAATCATGCGTTAAGCATAGATTATGAAATACTTTCCAATACTTCCTGAATGCTTTAACAAAACGTCCTTATTTAGGGAAATAAAGTATATATAAGATAACAAACATTTTAGAAAACGCATAAAATATTTGAAAAACTGAATTCAGCAGTTACCGTCCATAGCAAATATGTATTTCAATTTTTTTGAAAAGCCCTGTATTTGATCTGTATGTTGATTGATATATTTACTATTTAATGAGGAAATTTAGTTTAGAAAGAAAAGGCATAACAGGTTGAAATTCAATTTAGCAATTTATACTAATAGATGGAAACACATTGTATATTTTTGTACAACCCTGTAGTTAATCTAGTATCTTTATTACACGCCATTATTTAGCTGAATTTTAATTCAAACCAAAACACTCTTAAAACTACTGAAATAATATTTCCTGAAATTATCATTTATAGACAGCCATGTATCGGATTCTTTGTATCCTGTATATCATTTTATCTATGTTCTACAAACATTTCTTAGTAAATTAAACGCAGTTCAGCGTAAAAATGCATAACCCATTTAAAAACCACCTTTAAGCAATTTGCACTCATGCCCAGTAACCCTTACGATTTCTTTTGTATAGCCCTGTATATGTATTATACCATTTATACACTCCATATACTATGCATAAATATAGTGAAACACAAAAGCGTGTAACATAATTAAAAATGCATTTCCTGCAATCATCGCTACTGTACAGTATTTCGGTTACAATATAGTATCTGAAATCTTTTGTATGCCCCTGTAAATTCTATGCACTTCGTATTATATATGAAATAAATTATAGTAAACTTCAGCGTATATCAATTTCATTATACATGAAATAATTTAACATAATTAAAATATGCCGCAAACAATTCCCTCCACTCCTATATCATTATGTAACGGAATTCTGTTGTATGGCCCTGTAAATGAATAATAACTATTCTTTGGATTGCATATTCTACAGAATGCATATTTTAGGGCACTTGATAAATACATATCAATTTTATTATGCTTGAAAGCATGTAACATCATTAAAAATCATTTGAAACGATTTTTTCCCATAGGCCGTAATGTAACGGAAAACTTTTGACTGTCTCTGTAAATGAACTAAACATCTTACAAACTTCATTTGAAATAGGGAACGGGCTATGGTAAACATCAATAACATCCAAAAATTTCAGGACAATCCGAGTATATTTACGGGAGTTAGAGCGCGGACAGACGGACAGACAAACCGAAGTCATAAGCACTTTTCCACTTTGTTGAAAAGTGTTAAAAAGCAGTAAAGTCATCTTTATTTCAATTATTATAGTACTAATTTTAATTCGAACAGTAATTTAATCAAATATCTTAAATTCTTGCTTAAGACCGCCACTCCCTCGAGTAATATATCTATTGATAGGTTGTTTAACGGAGTTTCATTCAGATACAGTTTTGTTAAGCATAGAGTGCGCTCCCTGGTGGTGGAATGTGGAACTAACAGAATGCGATTTTGTTAAAATTTGGCTATCTAACAAGGCGATATGTTTTAAACTTTAAGATAGTTTATAACACATGATAAAAAATTATAAAAAAGAATGGCGCGTCAAAAACCGGGGGCGGGAGAAGAGGAGCGCATTTTTACCAAGTGGAATCTAAAAATTGAATGCATAGAAAATAAGGAACACGAAGCCATCCAGAATGGAAACGCGAAACAATTACATCTGTGGTTGGCTAGAAAATAGGGATTGCTTCGCGATAAAAACGAAATCGCGAAGCGATTACGCGTGGGCGGGTTGGTGAGCGTAGCGAGCAGGGGGCGAGCTAGGGAAGCCTCCCTAGTTACTGAAAATTAAAACCATGTGGAAAATTTAGGTATAAAACAAACCCTTCCACATTAATTCTTAAAGCTGAAAAAGCTTTATATAAACGTGACCTTTTCTGCTTCGATACTGCCTTTTAGTCCACGATAGTTTTTAGAGGGACATACAGGGCTTATTTTTACACACTCACTGTAAGAACCACTTCATAATATTTCCAAAGAATTGTGGCAAATTGGCCTTTTATTTAAGGAATTGTTACTTCAAATTTTGGAAACGTATTCGTTTCTGAGATCTCTTAATGTTTATCTCTTTATATTGCTTCTGAAGATAAAGTAAAAGATTTCCGGAATTGTGAGTAATTCTGAAGTTTTAAGAGATTAAATTTTCCTAAACTATCGGCTATATAAGAAACGTTTCTCAAAATTTTTACAGAGCAGATTCCACTTACCAACTTCTTAGCTCGATGTTTAATGTTATTTCGATTTTTGATGCAATATATCGATCATATTCCCGCAAAAAACTGAACACACCAAGACTTCCAGTTTAATGCACTCTGGGCGAACGTCTTTTGTAACCAGCGCGCTAACCATTAGAGACGAAAGTGGGCATTGGAGATAGGAATATTCGCTACACTGATTTAGTGTGCGTAATGCAAGGATTGCAAATGTCAGCGTTTCTCAAAGCGTGATAGGCGAACCCCCTATGGGTATACGACGAGTGTATATCGACAACCAATATACGGCACGGAGCAGCTGAATAAATCAATGAAACTAGAAAACAGGAATTCTGCTTTTTCAGAATTTAGTGTCGCCCCCGACATTTCCATTACTTCATTTTCTGCTGGTGGACTGGTCGTTTCTATTATTATGAAACAGCCATAATAAATGAAGCGTTAGGTGAAGATGAAAGAGCAGTCGTAAAAAGTTAGAACTCTGATTTTCTGGTCAGAATGGAAAAAAAATTGCCATAATTTTTTTTGGAAAAAAAATTATGGCCATTTTCTTTTCCATCTTCACTTAATGCTTCATTTATAATGGCTGTTTCATAACAATAGAAGCCACCAGTCCATTAGAAGAAAATAACTCGGTTAAGCGGGACTCATATAATCGGGACTCTACTGTAGTGCAAAACATATTTCAATTTTAAGACTTAAAGCAGACGCTTTTATTTTATGTAAAATGACGTCATTTGCATTTAGATGCTTAAAATTAAACATAGTTTATAATAGTTCCATGTTTTATCATAAATCATTCATTAATATTTTTCTCAAAATAGCACATATTTTAATTACATTTTTCAGTTTTTATGGGAAAATGGCAACAAGAAGATATAATTGCTATTTTTCAACTATTTTTTCTTTACTTTCTACAGAAATCGAGTACTTGAGTTGCCAAAATGAAACAAATGTCGCTAAAAACTATAAAAAAAATTTATATTTCAAAAATAAATGGAGATGTAGTTTTCAAACAAATTGCATTAAAAGGAACATTTTTTTTCCCCCAATACGACGGTATAAACATTGAAAATGTGCGATCCTTAGAAGTTTTAAAAAATGCTATAGAGTATTTAATCGCACAATGAAACATCGGCTTTTATTTTACGACTCGCTTATACAAGGTAACGTTATTTATTGGAGACAAAATAAGCTGGGAGAAAGAAATGGCATACCGGGGGCTAACAAGTCTTTTACAATTTTATGTTTTAGAAACGAAATATGAAAGTTCATTAGATGTTGAAGATGGATTTCGACTCTGCCTCAGCAAATGTGCAAGGGTAAAAAAGTGCAGACAACATTTTGCCGAACTTTGCTTTCAAAACTCAAAAAAAAATTTCTCTTCTTGTATGATCTCGATAACAACTGATTCTTTTGAGACTTGGTCTCGCTTTTAGTAATTTCTGACTGCCCTTTGTCCGGGGTATTATTTTACCTCGGCAGTGAATTCTTGAATGTGAAATTTAACGTTCGTGTTACCTCATATACAGGGTGAACCAAAAGTCTTATCCTGATTATAATAATTCATCACAAATTAACCTTTTGTAGTAATAATGTAACTTGTTGTATCATTGGATAGATCAGTTTTAGTAGTTTTTTTTTGTGCAATAGATCCAGACATTTCCGGATCGCAGGATTGGAAGGGATGGACCAACACCCCTGCTTCTGCGCTCTCCAGATATTAATCCTCCGCATTATTTCTTTGGGAGCTATATCAACGACATAGTCTTTGCCATACCAATTGCTGCCGTCGAAGAACTGAATACTAGGATACAAGCTGCTGTGTGTACTGTAACAGAAAACCTCCTAAAGAACACTTGGCGGGAACTAGAATACCGCTTAGACATTCCCCAAGCTACCAAGGGGGCGCACGTTGGAATTTACTGAGCTACGTGGTCTTATTTAAAAACGTGCAACAGTACTTACAATTATCCAAACAAACATATCCCAACAAAAAGTTTTCGGTAAAAAAAAAAAAAAGCGCCAAGTTCTCCTTAATGTTTCGGCCAGAAAAAGTAGTGATATCTGAAGTTCGCAGAAGTTAAAAGCCAAACATCCCAAATCTTTCATTGAAAATGGCTTCCTGCGACTTGGCCGTTAATGCCTTCTACAGCATTTGAAAATTATTCATTAGAAATTACGCATTTATGAATTATTTAAATATTAAAAGTAATATTAAAATGCAAAGAGGCAAATTCACATAAAGACATTATAAGTAAAAGATTTCTGATAAATACCATTCAGTTACAACAAACATTATTTTTAATTACAGATCATTTAGTCCACTTCTGGTTTAATTGCCATTTTGTACGATCTAAAGCTAAACTCATTAACGTAAAACCCAAGAAATAAAACAAAATTTACTTACTTCAAATCTCATAATATGTTATATTATATTTTATTGTATAATATTGAAATCTTGTGCATCGACAAAAGAGATTTTATTCGTTTGAACATTTATTATAGTTTGTTTGCAGACATTAAGAGGTATTCGATTTATAAACTGCTAAAAGCTGATACTAATTATGTTTTAGCAATTAGGGATATTATCTTCTGAATACAAGTGTTTTGTTATTTTTAACTTCTAAGCATTTAAATAGACTGAAGTGGTTTAAATGCATTTTTAAATGTGTATTTTATTTCTGTACTTTGTGCCACAAAATGCCTAAAATAATCAAAAAATGTTGTTGGCATGTAGCTCATTTGTGCATAACTTTAAAATTTGAAAAAACCCTCTCGAAGGCATTAACGGCCAAGTCGCAGGAAGCCATTTTCAATGAAAGATTTGGGATGTTTGGCTTTTAATTTCTGCGAACTTCAGATATCACTACTTTTTCTGGCCGAAACATTAAGGAGAACTTGGCTTTTTTTACCGAAAACTTTTTGTTGGGATATCACTACTTTTTGTATGTTTTTTCAAGTTTGTTTTTCTAAATTATATTAATATATAAAAAACTCAAATTTCGGTACTTTTATGTTAGCCGGGAGCAAATCTCCTCATTAGCATTTTGTTTTTTCAGCAATAGCAGTTTTCATTTTTCACGTGTGAAAAAATAGAAATAATGCTTTGATTTTCCAATAAAATATTTTGGTTTATGTTATTATTTCTTATTTATTCATTTATTTATTTCTATGTTAAATATTCTGTTAAATAAAATGAGGGAAATGCATCTATTTTGAATGAGATGACTGAAAAGTTTGTATTTTTAAATGAAATGAATGCAATATGAACAATGGAGTTGGGAGCAGTATTTAGCGATTTGCCACTTGCGCCCGGCTAACGTAAAAATACCTAAATTTGTTTTATTGAGCTTTACAAATTTATACTTTATTTCTTTTTAAATTAAAGTACTATCCGCCTCTAGCAAGCAGTATTTACTCTATTAATTGCATGTTAAACGTTGCATCATGTTACTATTATTCATAATTTAATTTACTTGCCCATTCTTTCGCCAAGTCGGAAGCTTTTGATAGAGAAATCAAGAACTCTTTATGATCATGGAAGCACATCATATATTTTGTGCTGTTATGTATTTCATCTTTCGTGACAAATATCTCTTAACTCAGTTATGCATGTTTCCTTATCAGTTAGGATTCGTTCTCTAATGCGGAAATTTTTAATCCTATTAAGAAATCTTTTCTAGTTAGGATCACTGCCAATTGTTGTATTTTAACGGATACGATTGGGTACAAGTGAAATGGTTCTTATGAAATCCTTTGACAATATCTGCATTTACATTAAACCATATCGATGCTAATAGCTTTTTGTTTCACGTTAACCTTTTCAATAGACTCGATTACGGAAGAATAGAAGGTCTACGGGCTCATTGCCATGATCCATTTGAAAATCTATCATTCTTCTCATCTGATCGTGTTGAAGAATTAGCCAATAATGTGCCATGGTTTTAAGATTTTAGGTAATTTTATTCGAAACCTGAAAACTAAAATGCGAGGAACCGGATTATGGAAGATTCATTCTAACGTACATATCGATTAATAGGTTACATATTATAGAATTATAATGATCATAAGGAGAACTGAGAGTTTCGGTGCTTTAATAGTTGCCGTAAATTCTCTTTATATAATACAGAAGTTTTAGAAGAGTAAAGATCAGTACATAGTCACAGTAAGTGTAATAACAGTACAATATAATAACAATAGCAGAGGTTTTGTGCAGTGACGAAACTATTGGCACTTTGGAAATATTCGTACGTTATACAATATAACTGTTCAGATGATATGCAGAAAAATATAAATAGATGGCTCGCATTAATAATTAACTCATTGAAAAATAGCCACTAGTGTCAAATACTCGCAAAGCTTGGCGACATTTAGCGAAGTGTCGCCAAACTTGGTAATATATCATGTCAATTCTCAAATTTGGCGACAAAAATGTTTTCTTTATTCTGACATCATAATGATGCATTTATATTATGTATTATACACATACTTATAATATGTATGATGCAAATGTATTACGTATTATATGCATATGTATAATATGTATGATGCATATGCATAAAGTTCATAACATCATTAAAGCGCACTTCACGGAATAGTGTTCCATAAATAGTACGGATATTTTCCAGATTGACCAGAGTGCTATTGAGATTGATTCCGACATTTATAACAGAACGGGAGGCGTCTGCACACACCATCACCTCATCGAGTTTACACCTGAAATTTTAGGATTAGTTAAAACTAGATTAGCATATTAAAATGCAACTGACCTGTTAGGTCATATCTTGGTAGAAAACACCTGAAGACCTAATTTTAGTAGTTGACTGATAGGTTTACTATTGTATTTTCCTGCATCCAAAAGTATGGAAACATGGAGGAATGGGTGCAAGAAAACACAATGGAAAATCCACCAAATAACATGTAAAATCGGGTCTGTAGATGGTTTCCACAAAGATATGGCTTGGCAGGCGAGTTACATTTTAATACGCTAATCGATTTTAACTAATCTTAAAATTTCAGCCGTCAACTCGATGGGTGATGATCTGTGCAGACGCCTCCCGGTCTTTAATAAAATTTGTTTTAAGGATGTAAAAGATAGTAAGATGGACAGATAAACTGAAAGATTTGCCTTAAGATTTTTGTAAAAGCATATAAAAATTCATTCTGCTTGAAATCATGTAACACCTTTATAACTCAGGCTAATTTTCTGTAATCGGATTTTGGCGACCAACATATCTTATCTATAACTATAATCTTTCTTTTACAGGTTTAAAATTAACAATAAATTAACAGTAAGTAGGCTAATAATACAATATAATAACATTAGCAGCGGACTTCGGACGCCGCATCTGTCGCACATCGTTAAAGACAGTTTATTAGTGACACATTTCATTTAATTAAAAGGAGATTTTTAAACTTTCATATGGAATTAGGATATTTTTCCACTATAGGGAACTTGGCATTTAAAAAAAAATCTTGGCGCAATTCGGACTTCAGAAACTGAGATATGTTGCCAAATGATATAAACAACTACGAAAACAAATCTGATGAACTTTTATGCTATTTACATATGTATTTATATACATGTAAACATTTTATTTAAACATGTATAAAATATTGTTTTTTTATATACAAATTATTTATGTTGGTTTATAAAAATAAATAAACCGGTTCCTTAGATTAAATAAACTGTATACATATGGAAAAAATTGCTTGTGTATATGACACAGTAAATAGGTTGCCAGAAAATACGTTATTATCAAATTTATTTTCTCGTCAAGGCTATTTTCTCTATTTCGCCAAGGCTGCTTTATCGTATTGCGATTATATTTTGTTAAATGTTTTATTGTTTTAATATCGTAAGTATATCATAACCTATACTGATTAAAATTTTTAGGTATATTCATTTTTTCTATTTAACAAACATCTTTGGAAAAGCATATACATAAAATTTTATTCTGCTTGAAATTACGCGACAGCTTCAAAACTCTGTAATCGAGTTTTGGCGACCAACATTGGCACAATTGAATGTGTTAAGTAACTCTTTACGGCCAAATCAACACCCTCTGTTTGAAGGGTTTAGAGGCGGAAATTCTGTGTTTTCAGATTTTTCTGGTTAATTGTGCTACAAACCCGACTTGCTTGTGAAATTTCAAGATTCTACGACTTTTAGAAGTATATTAGTTATTTGATGATGCAAAGTGAGTCAGTGCCAAAAAAGCGCTTTTTCGGAATTTAATATTTCGAAAACTACTAAATATAGAAACATAAAATCGTGAAACCTTAGTTCAGTTTGATCATACGAACATGTGTATAAAAGAAAAATTTCTATATCTCTCCCTAAAACGACGTTATGAAGGGGTGAAAAGTATGCCAAAATGGTTCAGGAAAAGGTAGCTTACGGCTTGTGCGAACTTGGCGGACGCACTGCCGTGCTCCCAGATGTCTAATTATAATAGTTTGAGCACAATAAATATTTATAATCAGCACAAGACTTTTAGTTCACCCTATATTTGCTGTTCCCTGACAGACAACATAAAAGTTATTCTTTTCTACTTAATTATCCCCGCCCCATCTTGCGTTTACAACTGGGTTCAGCTCCACCTGAATATTGTTTTATTTTCCTTTAAGACCTTAATCAAGGGCGACATCGAAGGGAGCGTCTATGCCAGGGTTAGAAATTAGAAACTCTAAGTAAGGTGTCAAATGACGCCTAGAATTTTTTTTCTAGGTGTCGAATTGCATTTCATGATTGCAATTTTCTATTATATATTTTCTCGTTTCCTTCGCAACCATGTAAACAATAATATTATTTAATTTTTATGAGTTAATGGCAAAGGGAAAGGGGCTGTATAAACACTTTATTGCTTTGTTAATCACTACAACAAAATAAAAGCTGGTTTTCGTTAAAAGTGTAAAGCATGATTGAACTACAATATTTAGATTCTAGGGAAATGGTTACTTTATTTTTTCAATTCCTACTATTAGTTCACACTCTCCCTATATTTATTTACATATCTTGTTCGAATTTTCAATCGTTAATAAAATACATATTATTCATCCTATCAAGTTGAAATAAAATTTTTTAAACTTGTACTGGATGACAATTGATGTTAATACAGATTTTTCAAATATTAATTCATTAATTAAATTTTAATTAATTAATTTTAGTTTTATATGGGAAACAAAATGGCGGCCATTGGTTATTGAACAGCATTTAATGCATCTTCATATCTATAAGGGGGGTTACCACAGGAGGGACACTGTTCTGTCGCCAAATACCGCCAAGTTTGTCGCAACATGGCGATATATCGCCAAATTTGGTGACCAAAAAGAGTCGCCAAAAGTGACGCCAACTTGGCGATATCTCTAATATTTCGCCAAATTCCCATAGACTTCCATTGTAAACCTACTTGTTTATAGAAAATCAACAAATTGAGATATTTTAATGCAACAAAAACTAATATTAGCTTAAGGGATTATATTAAATTTTTCTTTGATGACCTAAGTAGGAATTGACTTAAAAACAAAATTTTTATATTACTTATTTTTATTAAAGCTAATATGCATACAAAACAGATTATGAAGCAATTATGCCAAAATAAAGAAAATCTGTTTTTTTCCCCCTTTAGGTACAATTAAGGATAAAACTAGTTAAAAAAAAAAAAAGTCCTTGGACTGAAAGTACATAAGAAAAAAAGGCACTACTTATTTATCCCGTCGACCAATTTCGCCAAATTATATAAATTGCCAAACCACTCGCCAAATTATACAAATTGACATGATTTTTATTTTAAATAACGAAAGAACAAATAAATTAGTATAACATTAATAAAAATACTAATTAAACGTCGAAATAAAAATCACTTGATGACGTAAACACGTTAACTTGCTTAAAGTCAAGTGAATGCGACATTTACGATCAACCATTATTGGCATTTAATCTCATAGTTTGGCGATAGATTTTTGGTCGACGGGATAACTAAGTAGTACCGAAAAAAAAGGGCAAATAAATGAACCTCTGGGATACCAATTATGGTGTGCTATTTAAAAATATTCACAAATCCTACATAATAACTTTTTTTGGTGGATGTACAAAAATTTTAAAGCATTCATGATGCAGTATTTTATTTTAGGAACGTAAAATGCATAATAAAAAAATCCTTCCATATTTAAAAAATGAAAACAGAATTTTATCATCCAATATTTATTTTAGACAATCTTGCAGTGATTACTTTGAAAAACTGAAATCAAGGTATTTAGTTTTTAAAATTGGGTCTCCTAACTTGACCACGAGTTAATATCAGAGAAAAAAGAAGTTAATATCAAAGAACAAAGGAGAGGGTTTGTTAAACGAAAGCTAAAGTGAAAGAAAGTTAGGTGTCAAATTTGACGGTTAGGCATAATTTTGTGGTCGTGTCGTGATGCAATAATTTAGTTGCATTTGACGATTAACGGCCGCTAATTTCTAACCTTGGATGCTATACGGGTCAATATCACAAAATACGGAAATTGCAGTCCGCAGAATAAAATTTCTATTTAATGTTATATAATGCAATTTTCTTTTTTATATTCTAATAAAAAATATTCTTAGAAGTATTTTCAAGAGATATTATATTCATAATAACAAAGACTTAAAATTTCAGATTGTCATTTTCCTGCCATGTCACACTGTGATGTTTGCAAAGTAAAAGGCTTTCTGCTATCATGCACAAATTTCTTTTTCTAGTTTTTTTAATTTCTAATTAATAATTATACCTTTTGCAACACATATATGTGGAAGGTAACAAGTTCTGTATTTTACAAATAATTTTGCATAATTAAAATACAATTGTCACTGAAAATGAATGTCATTGTCCTGGCCTGCTCAATTTAGTTCTTTATGAGGTATAAAGGTGGCGCTGCAGAGTAATTCTTCTTGTTTTTGGCATAGTTCAAGTCAGAAGTAGTAAAATCATTGCTACCAGCAAGATATGTTAGATATTTCTTTGAAAATAATGCGTTTGAAGGCTTTGTAAAAATTGTGTAGACTTTTATTATGTCATTTTCTGGCTTCTATAAATTACAAATAAAACTGAACATTACACTGAATTTGAGGTACTGTAGAGAAAACATGCTCCTTTAAACAACATTAAAATGTTAGATCTAAAAATAAAAAAATAAGAATGTAAAAAATGTTTTAGAATGAAATTGTCATTATCCTGGCTAACATATGCCAAGAAAATGTCACATAAT
The DNA here is from genome assembly GCA_963932465.1 of Maratus speciosus. Lineage (NCBI taxonomy): Eukaryota > Metazoa > Arthropoda > Arachnida > Araneae > Salticidae > Maratus > Maratus speciosus. The sequence goes on along the minus strand of OZ010800.1, from coordinate 281,593,943 downwards.
TATAATTACATAAAAATGAACTTAACCGTTAAATGCCGGGTGTTGCCTTTCGGCAACATACCCAATTTAGGCTTCTAAAATACTATTAGAATAATACTGAAGCTATAATTTCTAATGTTGCAAATAAAATACATTCTGAAAATATTAGTTAATCGATTTTCAACATATGGATGGCAATACTTGTGCTGTTTCAGAATAAAGATAGATTTATTTTTTCAATTGTTGCTGAATGTTTTTTTTTTGTTTTGTTTTGAAGCTTGCGAAATACTCTATTTTGTTCTGCAGTGAGCAAATAAAATTTATTTCTTATCATAGTTCTTAATTTTCTTGTGTGTTTAATATTATAGAATTTTATCAAATAAATTTATTTTTTGAATTAAATACTAGTATTGCCGACTAGTAACAAACTGTTTTTTAGTCGTAAACCGTACTTAAAACAAAATGGGATTTTTTAAAGTTTTTTTTCCAATGATTGATTTAAAGAAGTTGGAAATTGCTCATCAAACGTGGCAAATGAGGGGGCCTTCGTACTATAAATAGTTTTATAAATATTTTTTGCATCGCATAGTATACTGAATGTATATTTTAGTGCACTTCATAAGTGCATATCAATTTCATTCTGTTCGAAAGGCTGTAACATCATTAAAATGCACTTGAAATAATTTTTTCCCATTGGCCGTTATGTAACGGAAAAATTTTGGCTGTCCCTGTCTTTAAACTATACATCCGATTTTCATAAAATTTGAAATGACTCGACAAAATTTTACCGCAATTATATATTTAAAATTTAAGACCATTCGGTTGGGTAGTTTTTGCTCTGTTATACGCGGATGGACAGATAGAAGAACCGAAGGACGACTATAGGTGCTACGTATTTATATAATTAAACAAAAACATAATTTGAAGAACAAATTAAAAAAAAAACAAAATTTATTTCCTACATTATTTAAGCCCGAGAAGGGACAGATATTAAGTTATTTCGTTCAATTAGTTCTACATTTAATGTTAAATTTTTGCAAAAAATTAGTTAAGCCAATTGAAGATTAAAAAATAAAAACAAAATTCATACAATATGATTCTTAAAACACCCTAAAAAAATAGATTCCGTTCAAATGAAATCGAAATAAATCTTGGAAATTTTTTTAAGTTTTGTATTTTGCATGCATCTTATCATTTTTTGCACAATTGTCAAAAACATAATACAAAATCTGCAATACAAATATTTTCAATTAAAAATGGAAGAAGTCTAAGATTTATTTCGATTTCATTTGAACGGAATCTATTTTTTTACGGTGTTTTAAGAATCATATAGTATGAATTTTATTTTTATTTTTTAATCTTCAATGGGCTTAACTAATTTGTTACAAAAATTTAACATTAAATGTAGAATAATTGAACGAAATAACTTAATATCTGTCCCTTCTCGTGTTTAAATAATGTAGGAAATAAATTTTTTTTTTTTTTAATTTGTTCTTCAAATTATGTTTTTGTTTAATATGGTCAAGTTTTTCAATAACTACTGCACTCAGACGAACGCATTTCAAAATTAATAGAGAGTATCATCTTCAGGCTTTGATGTATGCGGTATTGCATCACAATGTGGGATGCAGTTTACCAATGTGTAATTCAAAATGTTTCACCACTGTAGTAAAGCAGGTTGCGGTAGTTTGGACAAAAACTTCCAATCTGAACATAAAAAATCTATAAACAAATCATAAAAAAATAACTTCACTTAATTTTAGATACCCTATTTCCCACTCAGGAACGCTATGAATTTAAATGTAAATTGTGTTGAATCCTTACTGCTAATATTTAACAATATTATAGCTGTGATACAGTAAAAAATAAAAAAATAAAAGTTTTACTTAAATTTTTAAACCTTAATCTCTCCCAAGGGGTGATGTAAACACATCAGAAAATTATTACCTAAGTTTAACTTGGGGTATAAATAGTTCTCATCTCGAAAAAAAAAATACATTTTAAAATTTAAGTTATGTAATTCTCCACTAAGTTCGCTACCTGCGTAAAAATAGCTATCCATTAGAAACTTTTTACTAAAATATAAACTTGACCAAAGCAAAAACTTATTCTGAAAATATCCTTTTTATTTCCTCTATGACGCCATATTCATGTTTTTAATTTTTGAAAAAAAAAAAAAAAAAACTAGCTCAATTTATATTTCACGTGAAAATCTTTCACCTAAAAAGAAATAAATTATTATTACGGCTTTTGAAATTTTTGCAACAATGAAGTAAAAATGTTACATTTTCTATGAAAAAATGTCCGTTGATTTTCAATGAAAAAAAGCGAAAATTGGAATTATTAAGAAAAATAATTGTATAATGTAAACAAAAATTGGCCCGTGTTTCTCTCTGGGTTATAATTTACCAATATGCAAATGCATTTTACCATTTGTTTTGACCCTTACGTCAGGCAAACGTTTTTACACTTTAAATTTATAATATCATTAGAATTAGTAAAGAATAAAAAATGAGTGGCATCAGGGACAAAAAGGTGGGAAGAAAAAAATGAAAAAGTTATGATATCCATAGGCTTTTCCATGTTAAATTAACATTGAGAAGTGACACTGGAAATAAATAAGTATTGCGCTGCTGCGCAATACTTAAATTACGAAAGCACCTAAAAATGAAAGCCGAAAAATATTTTTTAAATTATTTTGGAAAAATCAGGCATTTAAGGGTTAAGCTCTTCAAACTTTAACAATTTTACATATAAATTCCTTTATTCAGCTGTTCAATCAACATAAAAAAAAAAAAAAATCAGAAGCTTTGAAACGATTTAAATTTTCAAAATTTTTGTTTTCAAAATCTCACTTATTGTGATATTCACCCGTACAGACTTCTCTTCTGAGCAGACTCTCTTTGACAATCAGATCTGTAATGGGTAGGGAGCCGATGATATCGAAAGCCCCGCGATCGCGGAATTGAATAATTTTTATGTAAATCAATAGTAAAAAGTCATACAAGATGTTTAATTAAATTAATTATTATTAAAAAACGTTTTACCTTTATCGCGTATATTGATCACTCTTAGAGCATTTTACAAAAAAAATTGTGCTTTTTCAAGAAAAACTTGGTAATGATAAACTTTACACCGTCGGAAAAGCCTGCCATACGTGTCAGTATCTGAAAATTGGACAATTTGCGTCCACTACCTATAATATTTCATTAATTATAGTAAAACAAAAACTGAAAAATATAATATATTGTGACATTTGTTATAACAATTACAATAAATTTGTTATAACAATAAATAGGCATGTCATGTTGTATAACTAATTAATTTTTAGCTTTAAACAAAATAAATCAACATTTCAGTCCCTGTCCCCAGGCATAAATGTCCAATATTAAATGCATGCTGCAAAAATTTCTATAAATATTATTAACTTTTGATATTATATATGCATACTTATATATATACAGTATGGGAAAATATAATTTTCCCTAGTATAGATTTTATAGTAAAATATTGTAGTAAATATATTTATCCCTGAGGTTGACCATCCTCTCAGTCCCTCTAAACACATATTAAAGTTAACAGATACTAGGTGGCGCTGGCAAGATTATTTCCATTGCAACAGCAACTAAAGTTCAACTAGTTACTATGGATGAAGGTAAATTGTTCTTCTCTTTGTTTCATATTTAGAAATATTTCATTTTTGTTCTGAACAGGGATCAGCATTTTTTTATAGCTTCATTCATGTTCCTATGTTTGTCTTTTTATTTATATTTAAAAAAAAGCTTATTGCAACTTTATTTACGTAACATACAAATGTCACATGGCATATTTAATAATTTACATGTGTGTAAAACGATTCAACAAAATGGCTGTGTAGCTGTTAAGACAAAAATGTCACCTCAGTCCCCATCATCTCACGTCAGTCCCAATTATTAGGCACTGATTATGATGTTAACAGACACCTTCTTCTCTAAAAGTTTATCCTGCGCATAAAATATACATAGTTGATCTCAAAGCACTAGGTCATTTAAATGACAAAACATGTATCATAGTGTATGTACATACATTGTGTGTGGCAGTTGGTACATTAATTTTAAAAAGTAAAAATTTTGGAATGAATATGTCCGGTTTTCAGATATTGACCCATACCTATTTTAACCCTTTATCTACTGACGGTACTTATAAGTATCATTAAAATAATTTGTTATAAAATTCATTTAATACATCGATTAGTTGTAATACGGTTTAGAATAAGTTATAGATACATTACTTTATCTTGTTCCAAAAGCATTATGGGTTACACAAAAGAAAAATATTTTTAAAAGGATGATTTCTTTTGCATTTGCATCTTTTCAGCTTTCTAGGCGTTGGGGGGGGGGGGGGAGGAATCTTTCAATCGGAAATATTTCTATATTTCTATTGTAAGAACATTATATTTGTACATTTCCTAATTCTACAACGAACTAAGAAAAATATTCAAAATAAAAGGTTTGAGTTTTGGGTTTATCAATATTGCACAAAATCCCTATAAATTCAAATTTAACGCATCCTTCTAAATCCTTCAATCCCTCTAAAAATTATTAGATAATTATGCAAATCTTCTAATGTAGTTTAAACAATTCACGAAAAATTCTTTAGAAGATAAAATTTTCATGAATTCATAATTCAGTATATAAAGGGTTAAGGAGGTGGACGGGTAAACAGGAGAAAAGTTCAATTGGATACCCAGTAGCATTGGTACTCTACTCCTTTGTATGAGTAGGCGTATAACACATCATAGAGGAGCCATGAAATGTAAGTCTAGCCGTAGCACACATATGTAATACAATATAAGAAAGAAAATTAAAAGATAAATAAAATAAGAAAAGGCTGAAAATTTATGATGGGGTAATCCTAGGATAAAAGTGAAAAGAATATTAAGTTTAAAAGCAGATTGAAAGATAAAAATAAGATATAAAGTGAAATTGAGTTTAAAGATTAAAAAAAAAAGTGTTTGCACTGTTCATTATCCGACATAACCGGACGAAGCAAAGCTAGAAAAATTACCAATTTCCTTCAACAGAAAAGGCTGTTTACATTGCCATACATTTAATATAAAAAAGTTACAATTAGTTTAACATCTTTAAAAATAATAAAGTAAAGTAAAGTAATAATAAAAATATAAAGATTTTAGGTAGCTTTCATTACAAAAAGCTACCTATTGCAGCCGTTCGGAGGAAAGCGATTTCAAAAAATTTTGGTGTATTTTCATCGATCATGACCCCCAGACCCCGAAACCACCCTCCGTTCAAAATTGATATATATATATATATATATATATATATATATATCTGACCTATGTCACACTCTAACTCTCGTAATTATGAACCGATTTCGATGTAATTCGGCGTGTACATAGTACATACCAATGTCTCGACCGAGTTCGTTGGCCAGCTTCATCCGTCGTTTTGTTTCAAAATGGCGGCCATTTAAAATTTAAAAAAAAAATTAAAATTTGAAATGTGGTACCAAAAAATTAAAAATGGAAAAATATTTTTTTCTTTTGTATTTGACCTTTATACAAAGATTCCGGAGCAGTTTTTGTTTCGTCTATATCTTAAAAAATGGCTGAGTTATAGCATTTTGAATTTCTAGCGTGGCTGGCATTTTGAAACGTCCTGAATTTTGTCACGCGATAAAAGGCGTATTTATGAACCGATTTCGATGTAATTCGGTGCGTACATAGTACATACCAATGGCTCGACCGAGTTCGTTGGCCAGCTTCATCCGCCATTTTGTTTCAAAATGGCGGCCATTTAAAATTTTTAAAAAAATTTAAAATTTGAAATGTGGTATCAAAAAATTGAAAATGGAAAAATATTTTTTTCTTATGTATTTGACCTTTATACAAAGATTTCGGAGCAGTTTTTCTTTCGTCAATATCTTAAAAAATGGCCGAGTTGCAGCATTTTGAATTTCTAGCGTGGCTGACATTTTGAAACGTCCTGAATTTTGTCACGCGATAAAAGGCGTATTTATGAACCGATTTAGATGTAACTTCGTTTTTACATAGTACATACCAATGTCTCGACCGGGTTCGTTGGCCAGCTTCATCCGCCATCTTGTTTAAAAATGGCGGCCATTTAAATTTTTAAGAAAAATTTAAATTTGAAATGTGGTACCAAAAAATTGAAAATTGAAAAAATATTTTTTTCTTATGTGTTTGACCTTGATAAAAAGATTCGGGAGCAGTTTTTGTTTCGTCTATATCTTAAGAAATGGCTGAGCTATAGCATTTTGAATTTCTAGCGTGGCTGACATTTTGAAACGTCCTGATATTTGTCACGTAATAACAGGCGTATTTATGAACCGATTTGGATGTACCTTGGTGTGTACATAGTACATACAAATATCTCGACCGAGTTCGTTGGCCAGCTTCATCCGCCTTCTTGTTTCAAAATAGCGGCCATTTAAAAAAATTTAAAAAATAAAAAAATTAAAATGAGATATCAAAAAATTGGAAAATGAAAAAGATCTTTTTCGTATGTGTTTGACCTTTATACAAAGATTCCGGAACAGTTTTTGTTTCGTCTATATCTGAAAAAATGGCTGAGTAATAGCATTTTGAATTTCTATTGTGGCTGACATTTTAAAACGACCTGATTTTTGTCATGGCGATAACAGGCGTATTTATGAACCGATTTGGATGTAACTTGGTCTGTACACAGTACATACCAATGTCTCGACCGAGTTCGTTGGCCAGCTTCATTCGCCATCTTGTTTCAAAAGGGTTGCCATTTAAAAATAAATTAAATTTAAAATTTAAAATGAGGTGTTAAAAAATTGGAAAATGAAAAAAATTTTTTTTATGTGTTTGGCCTTGATACAAAGATTCCGGAGCAGTTTTTGTTTCTGAAAATTTGTTCTTTTGTTTATATCTTAAAAAATGTTTGAATTATAGCACTTTGAATTTCTAGCATGGCTAACATTTTGAAATGATCTTGTATTTGTCACGCGATAACACACGTATTCGCCTATTTCGATGTAAGAAGGCATGTGGATAGTATTCATCAATACCTCGACCAAGTTCGCTGTCCAGATTCATTAGCCATCTTGTTTCAAAATGGCGGCCATTAAATAAAAAATATATATATATATTTAAAGTGAGGTGCAAAAAAATTAGAAATTGAAAAAGGTTTCTTTCTTAAGTATTTGACCTTGATATAAGGATTCAGGAGCATTTTTTGTTTGTCTTTACCTTAAAAAATGGCTCAGATATAGCAGTTTCAATTTCTATTGTGGGTGACATTTTGAAAAATCTGATTTTTTGCATGCGACAGCACTCGTATATATCAACCGATTCCGATGTGAGTGAGCATGTGCACAGCAATTACTAAGGTCTCGACCAAGTTCACTGGTTAGCCTCATCCACCATGTTGTCTTAAAATGGCACGCACTTTAAGAAATCGCCGAATTTGGCAGCCAAATATAAATTACTTTCAAAGAAAAGCAGCTTGGATAAAGCTGACTAATTTCTCGAAATTCGGAAGGACTTTTTTTCTGTGTACTCTTCTTAAAGGATGTCTCTTTTGTTCTTAGTTTTCAAAATATTTCTAAAATCTATGCTGAATTTAGTATTTTATGTGTTAAAAGCGGGAGAACTGTGAGTCAGATTTTAACACTTCCCATAAAATTAAGGCTATACTTTAGAAATATTTTGAGAACTAAGAAAAAAAGAGACACCTATTAGGAAGTGTACACAAAAAATAGAAGTTAAAAATATTAATTTCCTGAGGAGATATTTTAAACCAGTGTTTCTCAACCTGTGTGCCAAGAGAGATCGTCAAATGTGCCGGGGGGTTTTTGACAAATAATTAAAATTGCATGTTGTCGTATCAACAATAGGACATCTTTTATTTATCATATGCTGTATTCCTTGTTCACTCCTTTCCTCGATTAGCCTTCCCATTTGTAATTTGCCAGACACCAAATTTGACAAAAGCAAGAAAAATAACAGCTCATTGATTTTAGAATTGATAAGTATTATAGTTCAACTTCGATATTCTTCGATAAAAATTTGGATGAGTTTTGGTTTTCTGTTAAAAATTTGTACACTATAATCAGCTTGAAAGTTATTAAAATTCGTGTGCCTTTTGCATCTTCATGATTCTGGGAATTTGGATTTTCAGAATTGAGAGAAATTAAGTCCAACAAATGAGAATGACTTTTAAAAGTTGACGGTGAAATACGAACTTGTCTGTGGCTCTGGAACCTCGTTTTAATTGAATTTGCCCCCAAAAACAGGTTCAGCCCTCTCATTGAATAAATTTCGTTCATTGGGAAATTTCGTTCAAAATGCCCACTTTGACATCATTTTTTGAAATATATTCTGCCTCTATCAAAAAATCAATCATTACTGTACATTGTATAGTTTCTGAGTACGAAAACGTACCAATTGGAAGCCTTTGAGAGCAAAAAGGAATTGTAAAATGAGTCAGAAAATAAGCAGTTTGGATTTGAATACACCCTTACTTAGATGATTTTTTTCTTCAACCGCTATGTATTTTTAATTTGTTTTTGCTGTAAGAATTGATCCTATCCAAAACTCGCCTATATAGATGTTGTAGACAATACTAAGAAGATATATGATAAATTCATAGGGATTTTATATCTTTTGAATTGACGGAGTTATAGATTTTTTACTTCTTCAAACCCTCTTTTTGTTTTCGTTTTTAATTTTTTTTTTGCGGTACGAATTGGTCCTATCAAAAACTTGTGAATATAAAAGTTGTAGATAATATTAAGGAGATTTATAATAAAATTAATTGGAATTGATATCTTGAGAATTGACGAAGTTATGAATTTTTTTCTCCCAAAAACCCTATTTTTTGCGCCCCTTGAGCCCATTTTTAACTTTATCAAAAATCTGTGATACATAAAATTTTGGACCTATTTTTAGAAGTAATAAAAACTTTAAACTGATTTGATATGTACAAAAATTAAGAAGTTATGGGGGGTTTTCGGTTTTCACAAAACCCCTCCCTATTTCCATCCCCTTGGTCCGATTTTGCCCATTAACGAACTTGACCGAGATTTTATGCCCTTTGATTTTATGTATCAGTTTGGAAGAGATTGGTGTAGAATTACGAAAGTTATCGTGTCCAGAAGAAAGTGATATATATAGATAGACAGATAGATATATAGATAGATAGATAGATAAAGTTTTTTACTGAGGGTGGTTTTCTGTTCTAGGGGTCCTGATCGGTGTAGATCTGCAAAAATTTTTCAGAAATTCCAACATAGGAACGATCCCAATAGGTAGTATTTCATACGAAATCTACCTAAAATTTCAATTCCGCGACGGGCTTTCGATGTCACCGGCTCCAAGACTACAAAATTTATCTTAAATATATTTGTATCTGTTAGTTGATTTTTACCCTCCGTTATACTATTTCTTTCTCTCAGTGATTAAAGTGTCTTCTCTAAAAAAATATCGTTCCGTTGTACATAAGCCATCCGTAAAACAAAGTAGATGTATCATTGTACGGTTAAATACTATACTGCAATTTTTTAAACTTCTAAGCATCGCACTTTTTTAATTTTTATACCGTCGTATTAGGAAAAAAGTGCTTTTAAATGCGATTTGTTTGAAAACTGTATCGCAATTTATTTTTGAGATATTAATTTTTTTGTAGTTTTTAGCGCCATTTGTTTAATTTTGGTAACTCAAGTAATCCATTTCTCTAAAAAGTAAAGTAAAAATAGTTGGAAAATAGTAATTATATCTTTTCGTTGCCATTTTCCCATAAAAACTGAAAAAAGTTTTATTAAAATACGTGCTATATTGGAAATATATAAATGAAGGATTTCTGATAAAGCATGGAGCTATTATAAACTAAATTTAATTTTAAGTATCTATATTAATATTACAAACACATGAAGGCATATGAATCATTAGACAGCCGATTTTTTTTTGGTGGAGTTTCTTCAATGACGACATCTCTCTTTTTTGGATTTGTGATTATTCAGCGATAGTGACGTCCTATGCGCACTTACTGTATATGTTGTTTAAAACTGGATCGTAAAACGAATTCTTCAGCGGATGCGGATGACGTCATTTTATATAAAATAAAAGCATGTGTTTTAAATCTTAAAACTAAATTCTGAAGCGACACTAAATTCTGAAAAAGCAGAATTCCTGTTTTCTAGTCATTTACTTTTTTTCTCATTTTTAACACTTTCCAACAAAGTTGAAAAGTGTTTATGCATTCGGTTTGTCTGGCCGTCTGTCCGACTGTCCACGCTCTAACTCCCGTAAATATACTCGGATTTTCATGCAATTGATAAAGGTTATTTAGAGTCACCAAAGCATGTTTGGTATTGTATATGAAGTATGTAGGATTAATCGTTCATTTACAGGGACCCTCAAAAGTTTTCCATTACATTATGGTATATGGGAAAAAATCGTTTGCAGAGTATTTTAATGACATTATACTATTTCAAATGTATTGAAACTGATATAACTCACTGAATTTCACTATGATCACGTTTAAACAAAGCATTCATAGCATTTTTTATTAATTTACAGGGACACACAAAAGAAATCGTTACAGTAAAGTACTGTTTTTGAGTAATAATTGCTGGAGGTACGGTTTAAAATTCGGTATGTGCTTTCAAATTAAATTAATTTTTGAATCTTACTCGTTATATATAAATTGTATACCTCAAATACAGGGCTGCACAAAAGTATTCACTTACCGTTCTCCTTATTAGAGGAAATTGCTGAAGGTAAATTTTCAACTGAAGTACTATATGTATGTCTTAAGTTAACTAAATTTTGGCATGCATGTAGTTAAAAGATTCAAATCTACATATCATATACAGGGTTGCTGAAAAAATTCGCTTAATTTTCCGATTGTGGATGGGAACAGCAGAAATTGTGTTTTGAATTGTATTATGCGTTTCCATATGGTTGATTTAGATATAATATTTTATTTTTTTAAACGGTGCAGTTTTGTGACATTATTCTAAATGCGTTGGAAAGTGTTTCATAATCTATGCCTGACGCATGATTTTTTTCTTACTTGTTTTTTTTTTTTTAGTTTGCGTTTGTCTATTTCTGATTATTACAAGAAAAAAAATTGAGGTCTATTTAGGTACAATCAATTCTTCAAGGGACATGCGAGGCATAAAAGTTTAGAGATAGGTCAATGTGCAATGGCCAACCCTCGGAACCTCAAACCCCCGACTGCGAAGCCATGACCTTTAAAATTTGACTGCGCGTTTCGACAGCACGCATTACACTATTCTATAAATACGAAAATATCAATCATTTTTGTACCCAAATATCACCAGTTCGATCGCGATCACCTAATTTACCTTCGTCCAAAGTTTGATCAGCTTTCCCAAATAAGAGCCCGAACAGAAGTCGTCACTACGGCAACGCGATAACTCTGACAGCTATCTACACTCCGCAGCTAAACAGGTGTTGCTCGAAGAGTGTTCATTTCGAATTCAGTTTTCGCTCTTTCAGGATCGTGATCCTCCGTTTTCCTCTTCATTTTAAAGTCTTTTCCGATGGTACTAAAGAGTTTTTCTCTCTCTTTCCGACTTTTCAAGACTTGCACTGAAAAGGCAAGGGAACAAGAGACCCTGGATCCTGTAGTGGCATTCTGCAACGCGACATAAAAATCGTGCAGTTAACAGTAGTTTGTAGGTTAATTTATATTTAAAAAAAGTGGTCTAAAATAGGTATTGTAAATTCGTGTTGGTGATTGATTTGCTCCTTTGCGGACACAGAAAGGTAAGTAGTGTTTTTAAAAAAATTATTATTATATAAGGTACTTTTTAAAATAAAATGTACAAGTTGGCAGAGGTGATATTATACAAGATTATTTTCAATATATAATTGATCTTTCTTAATTCATTGCGAAAATACCCTTTAGCAATGGTGACCGCTATGAATCCGTCCTTAAGGCTCCTGTCCCTGCCGGCGAAGACACTCACGAGCTAATGCTAATCCTATGGGAAGAGATTTGTCTAATATCTCGTTTGCATTTCGACATTTATATATATATATATATATATATATTTGCATTGGATAACCGAGGTCCGTCTCTACATCGCACTTGTTTCACTTTTTCGATTTTGGTCGCAGATATTTTTTATAAAGTTACTTTCACTTTCAAAACCGGTTCTGAAAATGAAAGTGTCATTCTAAACAATATCTGCAGGACAGGAGCCTTAATGGCTGTAACATCACACAGTGAAAGCGTACGGAACCTCGATTACGAGTGACTACACCGTGGTTGCGACAACATCCGTAATCCGGATGTCGTTCATTTCGTTTTGTCTGTACGATGCTGCGGTCCGCAATGCTACATCCACCGATTGCGACAGCTGACGGCTGTTTTAATTAAGTGAAAGTAGGCTCTGCCCCCTGCAAGCTACAATCGCTAACCTAAGTCCAGACACAGCTGCCTTTAAAAATTTGCTCTTTTTTAAGAAGAAGAAAATAAATATGAAAGTAAAAATAGTTTTTTAAAAACACTATTTTATAAACATTCAATGTTCATCTTGAAAATCACATCTAATTGTTTTTACTGTAATTCACGTTTTTTATTCGAAATTTCCGTTAAAATACATTCAGTGCCTCCTCCACCATCCCTCGGGCACCGAATTCGATTATGAAAAATTTTAAATAAATATATATATAATTTCTGCACTATTTCTACTTTAATTTATGGCAGCGGGAAAGAAAATATGAAACATTATTTCAACTATCTTTGTAGGATTTTTAAATTGATTGCTCAGCATATAATAATAAAGTAAATAATATTAACCCATTAATGCCGGTTGGTACGAAAATCTGCCGTTAGAGAAATACGAAAATTTTAAATATGAAAACCAATATTTTAGTAAGGAAATTTTGTTATTACTTAATCTCAGACTTTGAGAGATCAAATAAGTTAAAATTACAATATGGGAAAACTGGTGTCAACTGGTACCTACGTATTAAAAAGGTATAAAAGGAAGTCGGCATTAATGGGTTAACACTAAAGCTACCGCTAGGGGTCAAATGATCCTTAAAAAATTTTTTTCTTGGAATTTCTCAAACTAAAACATTACGAAATTTCTTTACATTTCACGACTTTTATTAAAATATATGATCATATTATTCCTCAAAATGCCTCATCTCCGAACTACTTTTTTATGCCTAGAAAAAAATACTTTACGCTTAACTAACGCAAAGGGGTCATTTGACCCCTGAATAAATTTATGTTACATCATAAAGGTATAAATATTTTATTTTGTAAGAACTTTAGTAACTTTCGTATTTTTGCTTTTACATCATTTATTCTACTGCATGACATCATATTTGTTAACCCTTTTAGGGGCAAAGGATTTTCAATGCTAAAGTGTTGAAGTAAATAATTGGCATCGGAATTGACCAAGAAATTTATTTGTAAATATGAAAAAGGCTATATTTTACATGCATATTAAATGGAAAATATTTTACCAAAATTCTGGCGCCATTGTGGCGTTTGGGAATTAAAATTAAGTGGTTTCATAAACATACCACCGCCCCTGAAAGGGTTAATGTGGGATGGTGCAATTAGAAATTGTCTTTATTCCGGGTGAGATTCTAGTTTGAACAATTCAGGTTATGCCGAGAACGAAATAATCTTAAAAATATGTGGTGAACATAAACCAAATTTGCACAATATTTGTTTATTAAATTTTCGAATTTCTTGAAATAATAGTTTTCTTAATTTTTTTGCGCAATTATAATTTTTTTAAATTTAATAAATAAACAATTTGTAATACTTATAAAAATGTTTTATTCATACACCAAACAGTATCAACTGGTATATTTTTCGCAAAGCATCGTAAAATAGATAGCTTTTTATATGAGGGTCATTTGATCACTTTCGTTAGGAATAGGTATAAAAATATATCGGTACGTTTAGTGTTAAACTATTAATCGATAAAAGCGTATTTAAAAAATATATATATCACAGCTTTAATTTTTTATCTGTAAATTATTTTCTACGTTTCAGCCCATAAAATGTTTCATTGTTGCAGTTAATGGCAGTCATTTGGCATATTAAGGTGATCGTTCACTGGCGCATCATTAAATCTATTGTTATTTCAACTTTCGTAGAATTGCATGCCTTACAGAGAATATTTGGCAATTTCTTGCCTGTGGCTGGCTAACGGAAAAAATTCTTAAAATTAATGTGTTAATTTATTATTAAGTTTTCCAATCAAAGTTGCCACCATAAGATGGTGAAATTCTCTTCGAACATTCCGCATTCCGGATGAATCATAAATGGGAAAAATGTTCAACTATGACCTGGTAAAATGTTGAACCATAATTTGGTAAAATTCTGAACCGAAAAACTGATAAATGTTAAAAAGTTTTCGAATTTGTTTATGTAAGCAATGCTTTTAATTCCAGTGTAGTTATGGTACTCTCTGTGCATTTGCGGGATGTATTGTCCGAAAAGTGAGGTTCTTGGGACAAATATTATAGGGGAGACTAGGGAGAGTCAACCATAGGGGGTGGGGGGGGGCTTGACCTACAGATCAGTTTTCACATTTAAAAGATTTTCAGTGTTTTATCAATAGGTGTCAACCAAAGCTACTGAAGTGTTCAAACAACAGTCTTCGTTTCATACCGATAATCGAAATAAGTGTGGGAAAAACCAATTGTGAGGCATTTTCAACCTAAAAGTTGTGTTTTTTAGAAATATTTTGTAAGCTTTTTTCAGATAAAATATATCACAGAAAATTAAGTAAGTAGGTTTTAAGTAATGAAAAAATATCGAGCTTTCATTCCAGGCATAAAGATTGTACAATAAGTTAGGCTTAACATAACAATGTGTTATTCTTTAGAGAAGGGCTATGAGGGGAGGCTTGACTCAGTCATTGCGAGGGAGGGTTAACCAGATGCTCAAGCTCCCTTAATTAAGTGGTTTTGAAAATTCTTTTATTATACAATGTGCATAATGAAAGGTTAATAGTCATTTATAAAAAATAATGTAAATTTATTCTGTAAAGCTGCAGCAAAATAGGGTGATGGAAAAAAAAATGTTTAAGTAGCTGGAAAGTCGAAGCAGCAGTGCTTTTTACCCAACTTTAATCTGTAGCACTGCTACTTCGACTTTCCAGCT
Source organism: Maratus speciosus (assembly GCA_963932465.1). NCBI lineage: Eukaryota > Metazoa > Arthropoda > Arachnida > Araneae > Salticidae > Maratus > Maratus speciosus. The sequence continues at coordinate 281,578,809 of OZ010800.1, read as the reverse complement.
ACTCGTTTAAAATGAAAAATGACGTATAAGAACAGAGTGATGTCATAAAATAAATGGAACTGCAGTTATATATTTTCTCTAATTGAATTTAATCCAAGAAACTACTACTTCTACTTTCAACTCTAATAATTATTGGCTCTCTCATTTCCAAAACAAAGTGACGTATTTGTATAAATAAACAACATTTAGTTATTAAAATATTCTATGATGATGAGCTTGGAAAAACTTGAAAGTACAAAAAAGTTTTAAATAAAATGCATATTTTTAATTTGTAACATCTTTTTCCTTATTTTAGTCGCCTTTTACGTAAGACAATAAATTTTTTTAAGTTCACATTATATATTTTATCTTATTAAGTTTTGATTTGATTTTCATAAAATTTTAAAATGGCTCGACAAAATTCTGCAACGATTCTACATATTAAATTTTAAACCATTCAGTTGGGTAGTTTTTGCTCTGTTACACGAAAAAAACTGTTTTGTTGAAACAACTAAATGTTGATTAATATAGCTCCAACCAAATATTTTGGTTGGAATGACCAAATTTTGGTTGATCTAACCAAATGATTTGTTGAATTAACAAAATCATTTGATTAGTCTGACCAAAATTTGATCATTTTAACCAAAATATTTGGTTGGAGCAATATTAACCAAAATTTATTTAACCAAAATAAATAAAACAAATAAATAAATTAATAAAACAAAACAGTTTTTTCCGTGTGTATGCGGACAGACGGACGGACCAGACGACGACTATAGGTGCTACGTATTTATATAATTACGAACGAACGTAAAAATTGGATGTTGCTGTTTGAAAATTTTCTAAACTTGTCATTATTAGTGTAGCAGAGAGAAGTCAATTGTTGTTCTTAACTCATTCTTGAGCTTATGCCATAAAATATCCACTTCTCAAATGACACCCCGTTTCCTTTAACGGTACGATCGCTAGGTGTTTATAAATCGACAATTTTTAGGTGCGTTCGTAATTATATAAATACGTAGCATCTATACTTGTCGTTCAGTCTGTCCGTCTGTCTGTCTGTCTGTCCGTCCGTATATAACAGAGCAAAAACTACCCAACTGAATGGTCTGAAATTTTAAATATATAAATGTTGCAATATTTTGTCGAGTCATTTCAAATTTTATGAAAATCGGATGTGTAGTTTAATTACAAGGACAGTCAAAAGTTTTCAGCTACATTAGGGCCAGGGAAAAAATTATTTCCAGTGCTTTTTAACGACGTTACAGCCTTTCGAACAGAATGAAATTGATATTCACTTATTGAATTGCAGTAAAATATACATTCAGTACACTATGAGGTGCAAAAAGTATTTATAAAACCAGCGATAGTACGAACGCACCTCATTTGCCACGTTTGACGTGCAATTTGCAACTTGCTTTTACATGCTTTCTTTTAACCTACAATTCTGTATGTATGTGGCAGTCAAACCTTGTGACTCATTTTTCACCCACTTCCTGTTGACACAGAACTTTCAAATTTGGAGTATATATGCATTCCTGAGGGCAATACAGGAATTGGAAATAGATTTTTAACAATTCGATCCCTAAGGGCAGTAATTGTGGGGAAATTTTCTTAATGGTTACTCAATTATAGTTTGATTACTTAAGGAAAAATCAGTATCAGCGTGAACAATGAGTATTTGTTGAAAAATACTAATGGCAGGGTTACCACAATAGCGCCAAATTTGGGCCAACTTGACGATATATCGCCAAATTTGGCAAAAAAATAAATTGCCATATATGAAGCCGACTTTGCAATAGCTGACTAATTTGGCGAAATTCCCATTTAAATCAATTAATCTTCCTTAATCGATCTCATCGCAATTTAATTTAAACTCCACGCAGTTAAGGTTTTTTTTCCAAGACTTTTCTACTTTTTAGAGCATTAAGAAATATATATATATATATATATATATATATATATATATTCTACATTTTTCTGAATTTAAATGAAAGCATGTTTAAAATAAAAATTACATTTACATTTATTTATTACCAGTTCGTAAATAATTTTTTTTTTAATTTCATCTTTCTCAAAATATAGATTAAAAGTCAAACAAAAATCGTTGCAAAAGCTACTGTGCATTGATGATAATATGTCTCAATACTTTTTGTGTGACATTGTAAAAGAAATATAAAGCTACTGCCCACGTAATTTTATAAATAAAATATGTTGCAGGTGCTCATAACAATATATTTAAATTTTGTGACGATGGGAGCTTTAAAAATATGCAACAATTAAATAATGTTGCATACTTGTACTTATGATTTTGTACATTAAGGGTGATTTTACATTATATTCCATTACCAATACATTGAAATACAAACTGAAATTTTTGCGACATGTCGCTTGTGCGCTGTCTACTGAACTAATTTTAATAATTATATTTTTATCTGAAAGATTTTATTTATAAGTGTGTCAGCAGCAGCTATCAAAAATACTTGTATTCGTATTACTATTTTGAATTTTTTAATGAAATTTCTTCGAATGACAGCATTTGGGTTTTTGCTGTCTTAATCGCTTTTACAAAGATTAGAGTATCAATTTATTACTTTATCTTGATTACTTATCTGATTAAATGCCACCGAATGCTTTATTCTGAAGTAAACTATAGATTAGGTGGGCGAAATTTAATTCTTAATCATTGAAAAAAAAATAAAAATGCGATAGATCTGCTAAATAAGAATCACGCGGGGCCGAAGAAAATTTCCGTTTTAGATATATTTCCGTCTTAGCAAGTATAATTCTGTGGTATTTTCTTTGTCGGGACCATGAAATTTTAGCTTTTAAGCCGTTCAGGACCGTGGGTGCATATATGCGCCTTCAAAAAGTAGATCCATAATATCTTTTTGGCACCACTAATAAAGAAGAGTAATATTTGGTGTTTTTAATTTGAGCACTTTCGTGATTATGTAATTAAAAGTAACTTTTTAAAAATAAGTGGTGTCAAACGAATAAAATTTGTGTAAGAGAGGCCGTTACCGAAAGGGCTAAGGCAAGATTGCGTTATACTAAGTTGCATAAAAAATGTTATCAGTTTCTGTTACTTAACTTTTCAACCAGAATTTTTTATATATTTTTTTAATGGGATGTGACGTTATATGTTATTTTAAAGGGTATAACTCTGCTTATATAGTTGCAGTTTTGTTTTTCTTGATCGTAAAAACATATTTAAGGCCGTTAAAAAGACTACGAAAATGAAACAGTTTCGCAAGAATTTTTTTGTACAAATTCAAACTTAGGCGAAAAGTACCGGAAAGAGCTCTGAATAATAACCATGCGCTTGGACTAGGGACAACTAATAGACCGGGATGTGTGAGCACAGACAATCACCTCATCGAGTTCCAGAATTACTTAAAACTCAATTCACATATTAAAACGCAATCGGTCCCCCAAGTCATATCTTGCTGGAAACATCTGAAAACCCGATTTCAGAAGTTGACTCGTAGGTTTACCATTGCGTTTTCCTGCTCCCAGTCCTCCATGTTTTTATACCTTTGGGTGCAGGAAAACACAATGGTAAACCTACAAGTCAACCGCTAAATTCAGATTTTTAGGTGTTTTCCATCAAGATATGACTTGGCAGACCGATTGCGTTTTAATATGTTAATCGAGTTTTAACTAATTCTGGAATTTCAGCCGTGAACTCGATGAGGTGATTGTCTGTGTTGTCGCCTCCCAGTCTATAATGAATGATGGTTCCAGAAATTTCAGGACGAAGATGAGAGTCTTGAATAAAGCGGGTCGTGAACGACATTGTCTTATTGACAATGAGGAATTGGTAGCATTAGTTGAAGTTGATGTTGATCCACATACCACAAAGAGTTTGTTGCTGAACTTGGAGTAAGTTTTAAAACTGTTCCTAACCATCTAAAAGAAGTTGGGAAGACAATTAAATTTAAAAAATCAAAAAACCCGACTACGTAAAAAGCGAACTAATTAATTGTTTCTCATAAATGTGAAACTATTTTTTATATTACTTACCTATTTTTTTTTATTTACTTGCATTGATGACTTTTAAGTTGTGTGTAATTGTTAGTTCCTATCTAAAAACACTGTTTTGATGAGGCCTATAGATGTCTATGAAGGTTAGAGTTGCAGTAAAGTTAGAGGTCCTACCTACACAACTTCCAGGTTAAATAATATTTAAACGGAGCTTCTGACTGTATTATAGTCAATGTAACATCGTCTTCATTTTAAGAGACCTATCCAATGATATGCCACTCAATAGGGTGCGTAAAACATTTTTTCGTCTCTACCGCCATTTTGTATTTTACGACCACCATTTTGAATTTATAAAAACAAAACCTAACCTATAACCATTGGACGGTTAAGACGAATCGATAGAGACTTCATTCATTAAAATCCATCAAGCTGTTTGAATGTTTCGAGGGTATAAAGAAATCCACATACCCAGATACGCGTGAAACACATAACCCTTCTTGGCAGTCGGGTAAAAAAGGTTGACAAATGGATGCCAGATAAACTGAGCCAAAATCAATAAAATCGTCGTTTCGAAATATGCTCTGCGCTTCTTTTGCGGAACCCATTTCTCGATTGCATTGTGGCACATGGTGGAAAATGGATCCTGTACAATAGCTGGCGGCTTTCAGCATTGTCCGCTGGCGCATAGTTCGATTACATAGCTGATGGTTAAACCGAGATGAAGCCCCTAAATCTTTCCGAAGCTAAAACTGTATGAAAAGAAGGTCATGGTGATTGTTTGGTGTTATAAACTCGGAGTGATTCACTGCAGCTTCCTAAATCCGGGTGAAACCATTTTTTCAGTGAAATAGTGTCACTAAATCGAAGACATGAACCCAAAACTCAGACATCTGTTCCCAGCATTCGTCACCGACCTCATGTCGTACGAATGATCTTACAAAAAGTGAACGAGCTGAGTTATGAGACTTCCTCGTCTTGCATATTTACTAGACTTTTCACCAACGGACTATCATTTTTCAAAACATATAAACACCATCCCATTCAGAAAATCTTCAACAATCGAAGTACTGCTCAAACACCTTTTGGAAACCCCAGGATTCCAGAATTTTATGCTACTGGAATAAATAGTCTTATTACATGTTGGCAAAATTGTATAGAATGTGATGGTTTGTATTTTGATTAATAAACTTAACTGTAAAAAGAATTGTGTGTGTGTGTTTGACTATGATAGTTAAAAATCATTTTTTTTTTACTTTACACATACTCTTAACAAATTTTACTGTTATATTTTGGTAGAAATAATTGAAATAAATAATACAGGGATGAGAGCGCTCCGACTCAAATGGTTGATTTCCACCACTAAATTTTAATAATATTTTTTGGTTTATTAAATCTCAGAAATTCTGACATTAAATAACGGGAGAATTACCATTAAAACTTAGTGATAGCAAGTAGTCATTTGGGTCGGAACGCTCTCATCCCTGATAATACTTTTTGGAAATTTATCATAAATTTTTGTAAGTTTATTATAAATTCACCTTGTTGCATTTATCGCTGCTCCCATGGTCTTAACTATAATTGTTTTTATTTTGCTCCTCTCGCAGACAATATTTTTTTGTTGACGAAATGAATTTAGTTAGAATAGTTATGAACTAAAATGTAGCTATGAAATAATTTGATGCATTTATGGAAACGAAATTATGTTACGCGAAACATTATGTATTTGTTTTGTGATAGTTAAAATATATGTTGTTATGTGTCTGCATTTTGTTCCTTCAATTACTGTTTAAACAATATGAACAGAACATTCATTCCAAGGATATTTAAGTTAGCTTTTTATCTCCCGAAAAGATTACTTGTGTAAGCCTAATTCATTTCTATAAATAAATAGTTATATGATATTTTAACTCTGAAATGAATATTGATAAATAAATATCAATATAATAATATTGAAGATAAAATTTTATAAAAAGGGACAGATTCAATACACTTAACAGTTGCTTATTAACTTTTCCATTGATCAAAATTTGATGGGATCCATCTCATATTCACAGTTAATTAACTTAAGAAATTAGGTTTATAAATAAGAAAAGTTTATAATTAAAATAATCAAGAAATAAAAATCATGCGTTAAGCATAGATTATGAAACACTTTCCAACACTTCCAGAACACTTTAACAAAACGTCATTATTTAGGGAAAATAAGACACCTAAGTAAACATTTTAGAAAACGCATAAAACATTTGAAAAACTGATTTCATCAATTACGGTCAGTAGCCAAATATGTATTCCAATTCTTTTGAACAGCCCTGTATTTGATCTATAGGTTAGTATATATACAACGAAAATTTAATTTAACAAGAAAACGCGTTATAGGTTGGAATTTTACTTTCAGCAATTTATACCAATAGATGGAAACATACTTGAATACTTTTGCACTGCCCTGTATTTTATCTACTACCTTTATATACACGCCATTATTTAGTTAAAATTTAATTCAGACTAAAACACGCTTAAATCTACTGAAATCACACTTCCAGTAATTATCATCCGTAGACGCCCATGTATTCAAATCTTTGAGTGACCATGTATACCATTTTATGTATATTCTGAAAACATTTCTTAGTACACTAAATGTAGATCAGCATAAAAATGCATAACTGATTTAAAAACCACCTTTAAGTAATTTACGCCCATACTCAGTAACCCTAACGAATTCTTTTGTGTAGCCCTGTATATGATCTATAACATTTATACACACCACACACTGTAAAAACAAAGGACTAAAAAACGGAAATACTACTGGCAATCTAGACGCCAGTACTATTTCCGTTTTTTTACGGGAATTTTTACCCATAATTACAGAAATTTTCCCGTTTTTCCAAACGGAAATTTTTCTGTAATTTATGGGTAAAACTTCCCGTAAAAAAACGGAAATAGTACTAGCGTCTAGATTGCCAGTAGTATTTCCGTTTTTCAGTACTTTTTTTTTCAGTGGCATAGTAAGGAGAAATTTAATTAAGCTTGAAAGCTCATATCATAAATAAAAATGCAATTCCAGTAATCATCGCTAATATACGGATACAATACAGTATCCGAAAATTTTTGTGTGCCCTGTAAATGCTGCGCACTTCATATTACATAGAAAGTAACTTGTAGTAAACATCAGCAACGTGTATCAATTTCAATATATATGTAATAGTTTAGCATAATTAAAATACGCTGCAAACAATGTTTTACCCTCTACAATTATGTAACAGAATTCTTTTGTGTGACCCTGTAAATGAATAACAAATATTCCTTGCACCACATATTCTACAGGATGCATATTTATAAGTGCATTTCATAAATGCCTATCAATTTCACTATGTTTGGAAGGGTGTAACATCATTAAAATGCACTTGAAAAGATTTTTTTCCCCAATGGTCGTGACGTAAGGGAATACTTTTGACTGTCCCTGTAAATGAACTAATACATGCTACACACTTCATTTTCAATAGGGATCATTTTATAGTAAACGTCAAAAAAATACAAAAATTTCAAGGCAATCCGAGTATATTTACAAAAGTTAGAGCGCGGACAGATGGACATTTGGACAGATGGACATACAAATTGAAGTCATAAATACTTTTCAACTATGCTTGAAAATGTTAGAAAGCGTTTATATTACAGCAAGAAAGAAAAATCATGCGTCAAGCACAGAATATGAAACACGTTCCAACAATAAGGATGCCTAATTGAACCATTTGGAAACGCATAACACATTTGAAATCCCAATTTCAGCAATTCTAATCTAAAGTCTGAAAAACTTCCGAATTCTCTGAGCAGCCCTGTATATGATATATATATATGTGTGTGTGTGTGTGTATTTATTAACTACATGCATGCAAAAACTTAGTTCACTTTGGAAATAAATACCTCGATCGAAAATTCCCCTTCAGCAATATTCACTAATAAGGAGAATGGTACGTGAATTCTTTTGTGCAGCCCTATATACGAGGTATAGAATTTATACACAACGAGAAATGTGCAGAAAACTAGTTCAATTTAAAAACGCATACCGAAATTGAAAACGCACTTCCAGCAATTATTATTCAAAGACAGTACTGTAACCGATTTCTTTTGTGTGTCCCTGTAAATGTAAACGACAAATGTTATGAACGCCCTATTCTACAATAATCATCTGGTAGTAAAATTCAGTGATTTGTATCCATTTCAATACATTTGAAATAGCGTAATGTCATTAAATATTCTGCAAACGATTTTTCCCCATTCACTCTAATGTAACGGAATTCTTTTGAGTGACCCTGTAAGTGAACTATTAATGCTACACACCTCCTATTCAATACCGAACATGGCAGGTAAACATCCATAACATATATCAGTTGCATGAAAATTCGAGTATATTTACGCGAGTTAGAGCGTGGACAGACAGACAGACCGACGGAGCGACGGCCAGACAAACCGAATTCATAAACACTTTTCAACCTTGTAGGAAAATGTTAAAAAGCAATCAAGTTACGATTTTTCGTAAAACATATACCTCGCTCCAGATACTATGTATATATTTCGCACAAGCTCGCAGATTTATTTTTAAATGATAAGAGGAATTCTAACATGAAAATGGCCCACTTTGCTTATCGTTATATTTTAGATAATCTTGTTTCTTCGTTCCGGTTTTCGTTTTCGTAAATTCAAATAAACATGTAATGGTGATTAAAAAAAAAGTGTTGAGTGTTCTGAATGCCTTATATAGATTAAAGTCATTACCCATTTTATTTCGAAACAGAAGTCGGTTAAATATAATTTCCGTTTTGTTTTTCTCGAAAACGTATTTTATTCATTAGTATATATTGTGTTTTACTTTGAATGAGCATAGGTGAGGAATTTTCAATCGGAGGTAGCCACTTTTTATTTTAATAAAAAATCTTACCTCAGTCTAATAAATAGCTTGTTATTTTGAAAAATATATTTGGTTCTGCTGGCATGTCAATAAAACCTACAGATAAGGCAGATTTTTAATGTCTTCATCTTCATTCAACGATCACTTTGTAATTTCTCTTAGTTTCCTTTCCATAACAATAGCTTTGTTTCTTCCTTTTTCCATAACAATAGCTTTGTTTCTTCCTTTTCCCATGATCAGCGATCGTTTTTGTACTGTAGAAGGGTATTCAAAATACACATGTTTTATAATAAAATAAAAAATCGTTATGATGTAAATACAAGAAAGATATGATATGATATAATTGTATATAAATAATTGAAAGCATACATTTTAAGTCATATGGATTATATTATATATATATATATATATATATATATATATCAGTGGCGTGGCGTCCGGTCATCGCACGATGCGGCGATGACCAAGCAATATTTTAAAACTCTTAATAAGCTTTTAAAACTCTACGATCCAGTTTTAGCAGAACATTTGGAGTTCATGTATAAGTGAAGGTAAGATTTAAAGTTTCTTTTTTGAACATTCAACCATTGAATTTTAGAGTTAATAATTTTCAGCACAAACTTAAATAATTGCGATGACCACCAAAAATTTTCACGCCACGCCACTGATATATATATATATATATATATATATTTTATTCAGCTAAAGTGTAATAAATATGGGTTTAAACTGGAGAGTCTTCCATAATCGAAGTATATGTATCGTTTGGAAAGAATGTGATAAACGAAAATAATATTAACTAGTATATAACCTTCATAAAAATGACGGATTGTTGATATGCGTTTAATTTTCGTAAGAATTCATACAAACAAACAGCATGAACATTTTATTATTGAAAGGTAGAAAAGTATTTTTTTCAAATAACAAATAATTTCTGCAAATATAAATGAAGATGGTATTTTTTTTCAGTTAATATTCAATTTCTGAAATGATTCAACGATCAATAAAGGTTCGATTCTAATCTTTAGAATTAAGAAATGAAAAATCAGTGAAAATAACATCTTGTTGACACAATCATATCAATTTTTGTCCTTAGTTTTATTAACGCAAAAATACATTTCAAACTAAGCATAATATATATCACCGGTGCAAAATTTTCAAACATACTTTATATATGCGTACTTTTATGCTTAACCACAATGTATTCAAATAAAAATATATTTTCTATTTAATTGTAATGAAAAAAAAGAAGAAATGAATAAAGTCATAAGGCATAAAGATAAAATAAACCCATTAGACAATATTCTCCCGATGTCGCAATAAATATAAATTTTTATTCGCTTATAAAATTAAAGTATACGTACATAAATTTTTTTACCGAAAATAACTTGATGAAAAAAATACGTCCAAAAAGTCACGTGTCTGAATATTTTAAAGGATATATATATTGCACTCTGGTGCATAAATAGTATAATAAATTAATTACTTGCGGAATGCCGTTACACCTTTTTATTTGTTTTGCATATAAATATGCCTTTTTAGGTGTGTTTGTAATTATATAAATACGGAGCATCTATAGTCGTCATTCGGTCCGTCTGTCTGTCTTTCCATCAGCATATAACAGAGCAAAAACTACCCGACCGAATGGTCTGAAATTTTAAATATATAATTTTTGCAAAATTTTGTGAAGTCATTTCAAATTTTATGACAGGGCCAGTCAAAAGTCTTCCGTTACATTGCGGTCAATGGGAAAAATTTGTTTCAAGTGCATTTTAATGATGTTAGATACTTTCGAGCAGAATGAAATTGATCACAGTCATGAAGTGCACAAAAATATACATTCAGTACAATATGCAGTGCAAAAAATATTTATAAAACTACTTATAGTACGAACGCACCTCACTTGCCACGTTTGACGTACAGTTTTCAACTTGTTTATGTCATTTTTATGCATCAATGTGTCGTTTTTATCAAGACTAGGGGATATAACACAGGCTTCCCGAGTTACAGAATATATAGTTTCAAATTGAAAACTCTAAAAGATTTTTAGATAGGCTCTAAAAACAGGCTAATTTGCTCCATTTTAAAAATATTACCGATTACGGAAGATTAAACAATATTATCACGACCACTGGCAAACTTCTGTATTTCGGTTATCATTCATTTCTTTTTGATTAGGGGATTTTTTGGTGCTCAAGACAGCCTCCACCGCTGTCGCGACAGATGATGGCTGTTTTCGTGTTTGATTAAGATAGATCAATTACCCATTTGAAAATGAGCTGCTACAAAATGGTTAAGTAAAAGTAGACGCTGCCTTCCGGGCTTTTATAACGTTTAGAAAAATGTTTTCTTTTAGATGTTATAGGAAACTCGTATTAAATATGAATTAAAAATATATCGCTTTAAATCTGACGTTATTTTCACTATTAAATGCTTTTTGCACGCAATAATTCAATTATTTTAAAGTTTCCTTTATTTTTCAATGTTCACGTGTAAATATATACTTCAATTAAAACACAGTGTTTGGAAACGCTATGGGAAAATGGTTTAAATATGACCTTCTAAATATATCGTTTTAAATATGACGTTTTAAATATATCGTTTTAGATATAAAGTTTTAACTATTTCGTTTTAAAAATCGTAGTTTTTGATTCTATAAAACTTTTTAACTGCACTATTTGGACCAATTTCAACATTAAATAACTCATAAAGTAATACTTCGATTTAAAAACAACATAGTTCATTTACAGGGACTGTCAAAAGTTTTTCGTTACATTACTGTCTATGTGAAAAAATCGTTTCAAGTTCTTTTTAACGATGTTACACAATTTCAAACATAATTAAGTTGATAAACATTTATGTAGAGCCCTGAATCATGCTTTCTGAAGAATATGGGTGGCAAAGCATTTACTACAGGGCCGCACAAAGTAATTCCGTTACATAACAGTCTACGAGGAAATGTTTGCAGCGTATTTTAGTTCTGTTACAATATTTCAAATATAATGAAAATGGTGATCATTTCTGAGGCTTACTACAAGATACTTGTTGTATAACATGATGTGCATAGCATTTATCGTTCATTTACAGGGACACGCAAGAGATTCGGATAGAGTACTTAATCTGAAGTATACACTGGTTGTTAACTATAAGTGCTGGAAATGCAATTTCATTTATAGTATGCTCATTTAATTAAACGTTTGCTTATTATGTGGTGTGTATAAATGCTATATATCAATATACAGGACTACACAAAAAAATTCGCAAGCATTGCGGATTATCAACGTCAATGGCTTAAAGGCAGCTTTTAATTAAGTTAAGCACATTCAAGTTGAATTATGCTTACTATACCTAGAAATTTTTGTATAATATAAATAAAATCAAATACAGGTTCACGCAAAGAACTGGATATATGACCTCCTAAGGAAGATAATGTTTGGAAGTGTGATTTGAGTAGTTTTAATTATGTTTTAACCTGGACTAAATTTTAGCTTAATAAATAGCGCATATAAAAAAGCTGTTGGTAAAGTACAGGGCTGTACAAAAGAATTCAAGTATGTTTCCGTATATTAATAGGAACTGCTGAAGGTGGATTTTCAACCTATTATGCATTTTCTTACTAAACTAAATTTCAGAATAATATGTAGAATACGTACAAATTGTAGATTAAATGTGAATTTTCACCTTTTATTCATTTTCTTACTAAACTACACTGTCAGAAAAGTTCGTTTTTATACACTAAATTATTTGTCATTTTTAAACAAATAATTTCTGTTCTCTTAGAAAACATGCTTTTTCCGTTAATTCTTCCCGGAAGCCTGAAAAAAAGGGAAAATCCCGTTTATTCCTAGCACGCATGTGTATTGTCTGCATTAAATCCAGAATTCGAATTTATTTTTAAAATGAAAAACCGAAAATTCAATAAATTAAAATTTTTATATTTTATTTTAAAACAAACAGAAATAGTGCTTTCAAATTTAATAAAGTAGCAATTTCCTCATTCATTTAAACTTATTCGCATTTTATATACATATATATTATATATATATATATATATATATATATAGAGAGAGAGAGAGAGTATTAAATATATATATATATATTCGCATGTAAAATATATTATAAACGAACACATTTAAAAACTATATAGTAGTTCAATCAAGTTAAAACATTGAATTTTATTCAAAAAAGTAAACAGTTCTTCTCGAATTTAATTCAAAATACAATATTCATATTTTACATCTAACAATCAAATTATGTCTTATTAAAAATATATCTAATATGTAATAATTTTTATCCTCTTTTATTCTTTAAGTGTTAAAACACCAACCATTATTTCCTAACGACGAAATGTCCCTGCAATTAAGTTTAAATTTCCGAGCTTTCTGAACAAGAAATTCAACAAGACTTACCAATCCCCCATTTTAAGAAAACTCGTATCTTCATTTTAAACTTAGCCGAGTGGGTAAGATGCTGAACTCGAGGCGCGCGGTCCCAGAATCGAAACCAAATGGATCCACGGAAGTAAGAGACGTATCTCTCTATTCTAAAAAAAAAAAGTAACTAACGCTGTCACCGCAGGTTTTGAATTTTTTGCGACCGGAAGTCTTTCTGCGTTAATATTAAGAAAAATATTGCATACAAAAATATGAAAATCGGTGATATTATAGAGAAGAGTTTGATAAACACGCTGATGTAGACAGTTTTCAAATCGAAGAATTATTTTAAGAGATATTTAATGCTGAAGTTGGACAAAATCATTCCATTAAAAAAGTTTTATAGGAGCAAAAACTATATATGTGAATTTAATCATTTTTAGATCATTTTATGCGTTAGAATTTCCCGGTATGCAGACTATTTTTTTAATTTGACTCATTTTTTGAGGTTTTTATTTCTATTTTAAATTCAAATTTTCAGCATTTCGAGAGATATTTTTTACGTATTTTAGAAAATGGTATTAATTTAAACTGTTGCCAACTGTATAAACAGCGCAAATGTTTGCTTCAAATTAAAAATTTATTTACACGTGACTATTATAAACAGAAAATATAAAAAGCAGGAACTCGTTGAAAATTACGTCATAAAAACTATATTTACACGTGAATTTTAAAAGAGAAAGAGTATTGTAAAATGATAAATTCATTAACATGCGTTAGAAGTCTTAAATAGGAGAAATTACGTCCCATTCACGTCACATTACACTTATTACGTAAAATGAACAAAAAATAATATTGCAAAACAGTTTAAATTTAAAAATTGCGCGAGACATTTATTTGATATTTCGAAATGAACTTTTCAACTATTTTTGTTGGGACAGCGCAAATAATATTTCATTTCTAACAAAAGTATTTTCACGTGAATATTAAAAAGAGAAATAAAAGTGTGGTGAAAATTGCGTCAGATTAAAAACGATACATTTAAAATGTCTTACTTAAAAAAGCTTTCTTTTCGCTTTGTTAAAAAATACCGGGAGACAAAGACTCTGTTTACTTAATTCATTTTATATTAGCTTATTTTGAAATGTTTAACTGATTTAATCAAAGACGGAAAGAGCCATTGTATCTTTTAATAGCAGCTGATTTGACCTTAAAATTCCCCAATCAAAGAGAAATTAATAGAAACCCGTTTATAGGGATATCGCCACTGTTTTTAAATTATAATTTAATCTTCCGAAATCTTTTTAAAGCCGGCCAAATTAGCATGCTTTTAGAGTCTGCCTGCGGTGTCTGAACGGGGGTTGGCGAGCGTAGCTCGTAGGGGGCAGAGACACCTAGCTTAAAAAAAAAAAAACTAACTTTTTTCAGATAACGGACATTTTCTGTCCTACGAAAAAAAAAGAACTGAAATTTCATCAATTCTCGGATATAAACCGGCAGCAGTGCTGCCAGGAATATTTTCGTGAATTGAAGAAAGTATTTCCGAGAGTGTAAGTTTTAGCATATTATGTAGAATATGTACAAATTGTGGATTAAATACTGGGCTGAACAAAATAATTGGACTTCTTTTCCACTATGGTCGGTAATTGCTGAAATATGGTTTTCAAATGTGTTATGCCTTTTATAAAATGTTTACTAAGATTTTATTTTACCTTATTAAACAGCGAAGTTTTGGTAAAGAATTGAGGAATTGATGGAAAGTGTTTCATGATATATGCTTGAGGCATGATTTTTCTTTTTTGTTTATAAGAATGGAGATATAATTTAACGCTTGTATAATTAGAAAATGCCTCTTATAATGCCCTACCACTTATCTTACTTTGGTTTTGTGCATACATAACGTTATCAACTTTTTGGTATTTTTAGACCCCCTCCCCCCACTCACATGTTATAATATCCCCCCCCCTCCCCTGTACTGATATCCTTATCAAGGTCTAAAAATTACTTTCATTTATGGATTTTTTTCTTTTTTTTGGAAGAGACATACAGATATTGTTATACATTTATTTTTCGATTACTTTATTGATTCAATTGAAGAGAAATCAATAAAATATTAGTTTGTATATGAAATAATATAATATCAAATAACACTTAAAAGAAATAGAAACAATTTAAAAGTATTTAACAATAAAAAGAGAAAATTTTGAATAGATAAAAAATGATAATGATATCAAAAGACACCCCCCCCCCTCTCTTAGAGATATCTTACGATATCATGTGCCAGACTCCCCTCCCTCCTAAAATGATAACGTTATATATGCACACCCTCTTACCTCATTTTGTGACATAACCCTGGTCCCTTAAGTATTGGATAATGGTGATAGTGAGTAGAGTATAACTGTGGCTACAGATGTAAAGACCCATGTAAAAGAATTTTTTACACGTCATTTATTCCAGCAAAAGGAAGGTTTAGTGCGGAAATATGCAAACACAGCTACAGAAAAGATTTTAATCAGATGCTGTATTTAAACAGAAGTAAAATGCAGAGAAACTATGGAGAACACCTGCCAGATACGGTATTAGATGTTAACACTGAAACTCATGTAACGTTTTCCCTTTTAAACATAAAAGAATAAAACTCATCCACTTTCCTGAATAAATCTTGATGAAAATTATAGCGTCAGTCACAGGCTATATCTGCTTTGTGAAAATAAATAATCTATGAACTATTTTAAATGGTTAAGAAAATTATTATGTAGATTATTATGGTAGCTAATTTTGAGATTTAAGAAAAATTCTCTACAGGAAAACTCTTTAAAATAAACAAAAAAGAAAACTATACTTTTCAAAAAGATTATAGAATGCTTTTCTACTACTATTATTATATTAAAACATCTGCGACTGCTTGATATATTTTAAAATGGTAGGAAAATACTAATTTAAAGTACTATATAGAGAATGAATGAAAATTAAAAGCTATTTTAAATCTGGCAAAGCTAGCAAACGTTAAAAAAACTCTCATTATCTAACTCTAACAAATAGACGTCTAACCATTAACCCGTTTACACTACAGGAAAACGGGTTAACTAAGTGGCTAACTTATATAAGTGGGGAAATATTTTTGACACATTCCAACGTATAGTTGAAAAGTGTTTATGAATTCTATTTGTCTTGCGGTCTGTCTGTCCGCGCTCTGCACTGTCAGATAAATTCGTCTATATACACTAAATTATTCCATGTTTTTAACAAATAATTTCCGCACTCCTAGAAAACATGTTTCATCCGTGAATATTTCCGAAAGTCTGAAAACAGAGGGAGAAATTCCATTCATTCCTAGCATGCGTGCGTATTGGCTCTACTAATATAAAAATCCGAATTCATTTTCAAAACGAAAAACAAAAATTCTATAAATTAAAATTTTTAATTTAATAACAATGATAATAACAAGTAATATAAAAATTTTGTTTTTAAAGTCAATTCCTACTTAGGTCATCATCAAAAAAAAAAAAAAAAAAAAAAAAAAAAATATATAATCCCTTAAGCTAATATTAGTTTTTGTTGCATTAAAATATCTCAATTTGTTGATTTTCTATAAGCAAGTAGGTTTACAATGGAACTTTGGCGAAATATTAGAGATATCGCCAAGTTGGCGTCACTTTTGGTGACTCATTTTGGCCACCAAATTTGGCGATATATCGCCAAGTTGGCGACAAACGTGGCGGTATTTGGCGACAGAACAGGGTCCCCCCTATGGTAACCCCTTATTGAAAATACTTTCATTGATCTTCAATAAGCAATGGCCGCCATTTTGTTTCCCATGCAAAACTAAAATTTATTAATTGAAATTTAATTAATTAATTAATATTTGAAAAAACTGTATTAACATCAATTATCATCCAGTGCAAGTTTTAAAAAAATTTATTTCAACTTGATAGGATGAATAAAGAGTATTTTATTAACGATTGAAAATTTGAACAAGATATATAAATATATAAATATATATAGGAAGAGTGTGAGCTAATAATAGAAATTGAAAAACAAAGAAAAGAAACGTTTTCGAATTTAACAATAAATAACAATTAATTTTCTCATTAATTTAAAAGTACTCACAATTTATTTAAAAAAAATATGTGGTGAGAATTTTATTGTTTTTTTTTTTAATTTTTGGCAGCTGCTATAACGAAAAATGTTTATATTTTCCTGTCATTTTTCTGTAAAAGCTGGTTTTATCAGAATCCATATTAGGCGGTATTCAAAATTTTAACCCTCCTCATTTTCACACCCTTGGCCCAGTTTCGCCCATTTGCAATACATATTAGCCATCTCAATGTTTTTGGCGAGTTTTAAGACAAACCGTGCATAATTGCGACTTTTATCGTGCGGATAAAATTTAGTACATACACACACACACACATATATGTATAAACATTTTAGGTGGGGGTGGTTTTGGGTTCCTCGGGTCATATAATGAAAAGTTATGAAGGAATTTTTCGTCGAACCATGGTAACGACTGCAATAGGTAGTATTTCTTACGAAATCTACCTAAAAATAATCCAATTACAACTAATCAGAAAATTGAAAAAAGACCATTATTTACTCTTATTTTTAAAAATAAGCTGAGTTTGTTAACATTCAAGGAAAAGAATGCGAAGCAAGTTGAGTTGTGTAGCACTTCACCAGACAGAATTATCTTAAACTCTGAGTGGCTTAACGGCACGAATTATTTTTAGAAGCCAGGGAGCGCTGCAAAATTTATCGCTAAGAAAAATGCTTTGCAAATGACTACTTCAATGGTTTAATATTTTCTCGCACGCTGAAGAATGAAGCTCTCTTTATTTTGATGGAATGAAATATTGGACTCTCAATTTAAACTTAAGGTATCTAAAAATATGTACATATTTAAATATAACACATCGCTTTAAAAAAAAATAACGATTTTTCTAAAAATATAACTTTTATGCTGTTTTATTTTAGATTTTTATTTTTTAAACTGTGCGACTAAAATATGACCGACTGAAACGGTCAACTTCATATCTGTTTAGGACAATCACGTGATTTGCGCTATTGTAATACAGATGTACATAAGTTCCGAAACATAATTTGAAAGAAATGAACAATGTATTCCGTTAGTGTTGCCAGGTCTCCCGTGCAAATTGGGTCTCCAAATGCTGTGAACACCACTATTTTAAAGTAATTTTCTTTTCCTTATCCAGTGGCAGAATTATCTGCAATTAAACGTAGCGAAATAAACAGTTAAAATTAGTGGTGTCCAGAGCATTTGGAGACCCGATTTATACGGGAGACCTGGCAACACTATATTCAGTACTTGCTGTAATCTAACATGTGTTTTAAATTGAAAAAGAATGCATTTCTTCGACGCGAGAAGCATTTCCTTATTTTAATAATATTTTATGTTTTTACATGTAGATTTTGCACAGTATTTAAATTTCGATTGATAATATACTTTTGATTTTAGAAATTACTAAACTGGCAGAACAAGGCGATACTGAAGACCTTCTTAGAAAGGACAACGAGAAGGGATAAAACTGGACAACTTCAAACATCAGATCTCTTCATTAGATTTTTTTTCAGAATCTAACAATTGTACAACAGAAATGGCCCGTGACATCATTGACAACCAGTCTGACCCTCATGGCAGATGCCAACTGGCAAGGCAATTGAGCGCTCCTGCTACCGTCCTTCGTCAACCTATCCCTTTCACTGCCCCAGGCAACTTGCAGTGTCCCTTGGAATTTTGGATCCACAGTCAAAGCAATTCAGTAAAAACAGAAAAGACGCCGCTTTTAGACAAAGGATCCAGAGGTAAGTTTTTTTTAATGAAGTTATTAGAAATAGATATTAAAGGATTTTAGATTTTGTTCTTGTCATCGCTTTAAACCCTTGAAGGACGGTGGGATATATTATATTCCATCTAATTTTAATGAAGATTAGCACCAGAAAATTTTAATTAAATTTTACATTTTTAACTTTGGTGAAAAAAGTTCTAAAATTGCTTTTCCTTACTTTTAAATAAAATATTTTGATCATTCCGGTGTGAATTAAACAATACAAAAACAAAATTATTTGTTCCACAAAGGTTTAATCCTTCACTGCACCGCGTGCCATATCTGGCACATACCTAAAAACATTATAATTTTCATTATGTGCCATGAATTTGGCTAATATGATCACTGTAACCGATCAAGAACAATCCAAAGAATGGAATAACACTTGTTTTGTGTATGTCAGATGGCTGCATTATATAAAAAATTAAATTTTGTTCTTCGGAAATAAATAAAAAAAAACCCCTGCGATCAAGCTATTAAAGTAAGATTTACTTTCATTATTTTTACTAAATACTTAAAAATATTAATATGATAAACGTTGCAGAGTGTTATGCAGATAAAATTAATTAAAACTCATTTAGTTGCAAAATATAGCAATACAATATTTTAAAACCTTAAATGTGTACATACACTGAAGAGCCAAAACATTATGACCACCTACCTAATAACGCATTGTCTCTCAATTTCTGTCTGCAAAAAAGCTGCACCGGCATGGATGCCACACGTCCTTGGTACATGGCCGAAGGCAGATTGTACCAGATGTTCAAATTGCAGTCACGTAAATCCGGAATATTACAGCATGGTTGTTTTTTAGCTCTGAGCTGCCGTTCCATGACACCCCAAATCTGCTCTATCATATTAAGATCCGTTTAGTTAGGCTGCCAGGACCTTAACTGGAATTCAGTATTATGTTTCTAGAACCACTCCAGCACAATTCCAGCCCTGTGTCATGGAGTGTTGTCTTGCTAGAAGACTTCCTTTCCAATTGGGAGGAGAGGTAACATTGTAAGGGTGCAAGAGGTCCCCAATGATGCTCCGATAGTCTACAACCTTCATAATCTGTTCTACCATAACCACAGGTCCCAGAGAGGTCCATTAGAACGTTTTCCAAAACTTAATATCGCTACAATCGGCCTTTGTATGGCCTGCTGTATAAGGGGGAGCAACAGTTCTCATGGAAGAAGGCGTAATTTGAAATGACCATCGATGAGTTGAAGGATGAATCGCGATTCATCTGACAATGCAGTTCTCTTCTAACGATCCATGATTCAGTCACGATGTTATTAGTCCTAGTGTGTGAGTAGTTGGCAATGTTGCTTGGTGAACAGCGGCAAATGTGTGGGGTGTTTGCTACATAGCCTTATATCCAACAGTGTCAGCTGAACTGTGTGCTCTGAAATAACTCTACTTGTACCTGTATTGTATTGAGCTGTCAGCTGAGCCAATGTCTGTTACCGATTTTTTTTTACCAAGTTGGGGAGCCTCCGACATACTTTTTCTTTAACAACGCCATCGCGCCTGCTTAGGGTTTCATCGTCATTAATGAACTTTGCATAAGTACTAACGGTATATCCCAAACAACCCACGAGTGGAACAGTTTCGGAGATACGCATTCTGAGTCATTGTGTCATTGAATTCTGCCCTCTATCAAAGTCTCTTATATCAGCAACCTTTCCCATCACAGGCCAAATTAAGCTCAAAAATGATTCTTCTTACTCCCTAGCAGTAGTTAAATACCATTCCCACCTGATTACGTGTCCTCCACGTCAACAAAGCGAGTTCATTGCAAAATGTGATGGTGGTCATAATGTTTTGGCTCTTCGGAGTATGGCACACACCGTAAAATATCAAATTTTAGCTGAAATTTTGAAATTTAAAATTTTTTACTATTTTTTCCATTATTAGACCGATATACAAAAAAAAAAAAAAAAAAAAAAAATCATGAATATAGAAAAATTCGTGCAGTGAAGGGTTAAGGAGATTCAGCACACCTCAATGTGACAAAAAAAAAAAAAAAAAAAAAAAGATAAAAATGACGATTTTCATGTTTTTACCCTAAAATGAACCTTAACATCTATAGAACATTGCACCCAAATTCCTTCACGATCTAATACATAGTAAAGTAGATATGGTTAATTTTGTGTATGGCCCTTTATTATTTCTTTTTGTAAATGTGTAAACTCATTTTTCTCAGTTTCGTATTTTTTTATATTTTCTATGCAATCAAAATGCCAAGGTTTCCAATTATTGAGCAAATTGTCTGAAATTTATTTTGCTGTATCTTTAGATTCTATGAGCGATAACTAAGTATCGACTTTTTTAATATTGTTGAAATTTTTGTTTAAAAAAAATCTGAACCCAAATATGTGCGATTTTTATAGCTTTATTCCATATTTATCCAATTATTAATACTTTTCTTCTTATCTAATCTTTGTATAAAAAATCCGATACTTATAATTGTAAGACAAAGTATCTTGAGTATAAGATTTTTAAAAAAATCTAGTTTGAAATGCCACATTTGGGAAGAAGATATCTAAAATTGTTAAACTTAAAAAAAAAAACATTCATTTTTAGGTGCGTTCGTAATTATATAAATACGTAGCACCTATAGTCGTCGTTCAGTCCGTCCGTCTGTCTGTCTGTCCGCATGTAACAGAGCAAAAACTACCCAACCGAATGGTCTGAAATTTTAAATATATGATTGTTGCAAAATTTTGTCGAGCCATTTCAAATTTTATGAAAATCGGATGTATAGTTTAATTACAGGGACAGTCAAAAGTTTTTCTTTACATTACGGCCAATGGGGAAAATTATTGCATGTGCATTTTAATGATGTTACAGCCTTCCGAATGGTCTGAAATTTTAAATATATAACTGTTGCAAAGTTTTGTTGAGCCATTTCAAATTTTATGAAAATCGGATGCATAGTTTAATTACAGGGACAGTCAAAAGTTTTTCTTTACATTACGGCCAATGGGAAAAATTATTGCAAGTGCATTTTAATGATGTTACAACCTTCCGAATGGTCTGAAATTTTAAATATATAACTGTTGCAAAATTTTGTCGAGCCATTTCAAATTTTATGAAAATCGGATGCATAGTTTAATTACAGGGACAGTCAAAAGTGTTCCGTTACATTACGGGGAATGGGAAAAAAATTATTGGAAGTGCATTTTAATGATGTTACAGACTATGCACCTTATGAAGTGCAAAAAATTATACATTCAGTACAACATGGGGTGCAAATAATTATAAAACTAGTTATAGTACGAACGCACCTCATTTGCCACGTTTGACGAGCAATTTCCAACTTGTTTTTATAAAGTTATTAATTTTTTAACAATTGAAATTCTTTTGTTATTTGAAACGATTTTTTATTGAAACATAGTACAAAATATTTCATATAAGTGTTATTTATAGAATAAGTTTTTCTTTTTGTACCAAGTTCCCTTATTGGTGAGCGAACTACTTAGTGATTAACTCACGACAAAAAAGTCATGATTAACTGTAATTTTCTATGAGCACATTCTATCAACACCTTCAAAGACGGCAGTCATTATTCGTGATTGGCCTCAAAATTTTGAATGTTAATTGTCCCTTCCTCGGAAAGGACGCCAGTTGCTCCCTCAACAGATTTTATATGCCATCAGAGTACATGGCATTCTTTAGCCGCAACTGAGTCAATCAAATATTTGGAGCTACTAAGTCAAGATTGTTACTGACTGGTTTCAAATTTTGTTCTTAGACTAAAAATTGATAAAAGGTAGTAACGAAATCGTCGTACTTTGATCGATACACATTCAGTAAATCTGGAACACTCTAGAGGCAGGTGGTCAAGTGAAAAGACTCAGTGAGAGTGTAATCTGTCTTTTATTCAGTTTTTTTGTGAGATAGCTCGATTTGTGGACAAGTGCACTAACCAAAACTAGAGAACAGGAATTCTGCTTTTTCAGAATTTAGTGTCGCCCCCGGCATTTCCATTACTTCATTTTCTTCTGATGGACTGATGGCTTCTAATATTATGAAACAGCCATTATAAATGTAGTGTTTGGTGAAGATGAAAGAGCAGCCGTAAAAAGTTAGAACTCTGATTTTCTGGTCAGAATGGGGGGAAAAAATGGCTATAATTTTCTTTTCAAACTTTTTACGGCTGCTTTTTCATCTTCACCTAACACTACATTTATAATGGCTGTTTCATAATAATAGAAGCCACCAGTCCATCAGAAGAAAATAGCTTGGTTAAGCGGGACTCTACTGCACTACAAAACATATATCAATTTTAAGACTTAAAGCACGCGTTTTATTTTATGTAAAATGACACCATTCGAATCCGCTTAAGAATTCCACGTTTACTATCTACTCTTAAACATCTACAGTAAAGCATGCATAGCACATCACTATCGCGAAATAATGCACAAATGCATCAAAAAGATGCCGTCATTCAATAAAATCGACGAAAAAAAGGGCTATATAATGATTCATAGATAGTTAAAATTAAATATAGTTTATAATAGCTCCATTGTTTTAACAGAAATCATTCGTTTATATTTTTTCAATATAGCACGTATTTTAATTACATTTTCTTTCGGCTGTTATGAG
This sequence comes from Maratus speciosus, assembly GCA_963932465.1. Lineage (NCBI taxonomy): Eukaryota > Metazoa > Arthropoda > Arachnida > Araneae > Salticidae > Maratus > Maratus speciosus. Next base: position 281,555,122 of record OZ010800.1, on the reverse strand, counting down.
AAAATGGCAACAAAAATATATAATTAATATTTTCCAACTAATTTTCCTTTACTTCATACAGAAATAGAGTACTTCCGTTGCCAATATTAAACAAATGGCTCTAAAAACTACAAAAAAATTAATATTTCAAAAATAAATGGAGATACAGTTTTCAAACAAATGCATTTAAAAGAACTTTTTTTTTCCAATACGATGGTATAAAAGTTGAAAATGTGCGACGCTTAGACGTTTAAAAAATTGCTATAGAGTATTTAATCGTACTGCTTTGTTTTACGGCTGGCTTCTGTAAGGTAACGTTATTTTTTGGAATACACAAAATAAGCTGCGAGAAAGAAATAGCATACCGTACCGGGGGGGGCTAATAATTACCCAGAAGAGTAGCGCTCTTGCTAAAAAAAAAAATCATCGTACAATTTTCTTTGATACCTTCAATTACTATTATGGAGAAAAGTTATTTTTCAGGTGTGTCAATGCTTCGTCACCATTTTGCAATGCGATTGTGCGAAAGGTGACGAGAATCTTGTTATAATATTAGATACTGAAATATCCGTCACACTCACCAAATATTAGTATGATTACAATTGATTCGCTAAAACAAAATAATCACTTGAAGGAAGCTATTACAACACCGTAGGAGAAATTATCCTTGGTATAGAGTGGTTGCTGGGACATATCAAGGAAAGTAGACATGTCGATCAGGCACGAAGCCTTCTGTTTGGCAGAATTTGTTAGACATGGAAGCGATTAAATAAAAGTAATTTAAGCGTGTTTACCTATGATAATAAAATTATTTCAAAACCGTCAACATGCTGTTATTATTTGTATTTAAACGAAGTAACAATTCAGAAAACGTGTATTGTTTACTTAGAAATTTCACGCACAACTTCCAAGACTGCAGATGAAAGAAAATTGAGTTATTTTACATCTAACTCTGGAAATGTTTTAGTTTACAATCCAATACTTTAACTCCATAATTAATTTCTATTTTATAGCCTCTTGAAAATATAAAGTTTTAGTCAGCGCCAAACACAAGTTCGTCTTAAGAAAAATCTAAAAACTAGAAAACAGGAATTCTGCTTTTTCAGAATTTAGTGTCGACCCGCATGAAAAAAATTATATATAAATATAGATAGTACAAAACATATTTCAGTTTTAAGATTTAAAATACACGCTTTTATTTTATATAAAATGGCGTCATTTGTACCCGCTGAAGAATTCCACATTTACGAACCAGTCTTTAAACAACATCTATAGAAAAGTATGCATGTGACGATACTATTGCGGAATAATACACAAACCGAACAAAAAGCGATGTTGTCATTCAAGAAACTCGACAAAGAAATCGGGTATGTAATGAATCACATGCTTTCATTTGTCTGTAACATCAGTGTGGACACTTAAAATTAAATATAGTTTATAATAGCTCCATGTTTTATCAGAAATCACTCTTTTATATTTTTTCAAAATTGCACGTATTTTAATTACATTTTTTTCAATTGTTATGAGAAAATGGCAACAAAAAGATATAGTAATCTACTATCTTCCAACTCTTTTTCCTTTCTACAGAAACATATTACTTCAGTTACCATCATTACAGAAATGGTATTGAAAACTACGAAAAAATTAATAATTATTGAGATGCAATTTTGAAATAAATTGCAGTCTCCGTATACAAAGGCGTAAAAATTAAAAATGTGCGACGTTTAGAAATTTAAAATATTGCATTAGAGTTTTTCAGTATCTAACCGTACACTGATACACCCGCTTCGTTTTACGGCTATCTTATGTAACGTAGCGTAAATTTTTAGGGAAATACTTTAATTGTTGTCTGAAAGAAATAGCATATCGGGGGCTAATAACAATCATGCGATCAACTTAATTAATAAAATGATTATTAAATTTAAAAAAATCAAAAAAACCCGACTGCGTAAAAGGCGAACTAATTCCTTATTTCTCATCAATGTGAGACTATTTTTCATATTACTTACCCATTTTTTTTATTTACTTGTATTGATGAGTTTTAAGTTGTGTTTACTTGTTAGTTCCTATCTATAAATGATGATGATGTTTTGATGAGGCATTTAGATGTCTATGAAAGTTAGAGTTGCAGAAAAGCTAGAGATCCTAGCTACACAACTTCTATGTGGTGTAATATTTAAACGGAGCTTCTGACTGTAAAATAGTCAATGAAACATCGTCATCATTTTGAAAGACCTATCCAATGATATGCCATACTCAATAGGGTGCCTAAACATTTTTTCGTCCCTACCGCCATTTTGAATTTATAAAAACAAAAGCTAATCTATAACCATTGGACGGTTATGACAAATCGATAGAGACCTCATTCATTAAAATCCATCCAGCCGTTGGGATGTTTCGAGAGTATAAAGAAATTCACATACCCAGATACACGTGAAACACATAACCCTTCTTCGCAGTCGGGTGAAAGACCGTTCCGACTTCATCATTGACTTATAGATGTTTTATTATTTACTTTTCTCGGGGAATGGTTATCAACATGTTGATTTTTTAGACAATGCGTGTTACATGAATCAATGCAGCTCATTTAGTAAAATTTTATTTATATATTTATTTATTGACAGTTCCTTTACCACCGAAGAGTGATTTTGTGTTGCCCGGGGATAGTTTACTGAGGGCAGGAGCACCAGAAGATCCGATACAAGATCCGAAAAATGGTGACAAAGATCAAGAAACGGTCTGTTCCATCACTTGTCAAGTATTCATTCCATTCATGATAGCTGGTATGGGAACTGTAGCAGCTGGATTACTTCTGGACGTTGTTCAAGTGAGTGTCTTTCCCCTACGAGAAAAAATTAACAAAATATAACTTCGCTTTATCAGAAAAAGAAATCTGTAAAGAAACGGTGTAATAAAGCACAGTTCCCACGATCATAACTTTTAAGTACCACTATTTCTGGGTAATATTTTGTAATAATGTTTTTCGATAAAATTTGCCTGAAAATGTGAGATCACATGTTTGATTTCTACGCATATTTTTATAAAGTGTGCACATTGAAATACATTGAAGTAAACTTTTTGGAAAAAAAAACAACTTTGTGTCACTAAACATCACAATGTAAATCATACAATATGGAACATTTTATGTTTAGGTAACGATATTTCGGTTAATTCTTAAAGGAGGCTGCAACTGGCGACTATTTTTATGTGCTATTCGCACCACTATTTTAAGAAAATAAATTTTGTAGTATATTTCTCTTAAAGATGTTGTCAAATACATGTGAATTTTTTTTTTGTTTATTAAAAGTGCTGCGAGACCGAATTAAAAAATAGTTGCCAGCGGCAGCCCTGTTAAATTATTGATAACATTTTTTTGAAAATTGTCGCGGCACACCTAAATTCCTCTCGCGGCACACCAGTGTCCCAGGCCTTACCAGTTGAGAATCACTGTACTGCTCATAAAAGTAAACAGGTTTAACCCCTTGCACTCCTAACACTTTGCATTTTTTAATTTTGTTGCCACTAACTTCATTGTATTTTAGGTGTATTATTTGAAAATTAATTCAAAGAACTTATTGGGATTTTTACATGTTTTAATCAATAATAATATAATTTCAATAAGTAAATAATTTATTTTTATTTTCATCAAATAAGTAAAATAAATGCATTATAAAATATAACTTATATTTAAACTGATATTTTTAAAACATAGAATGTGACTCGATAGAGAAATTTCTGCGATGAAACCCAAAATGTAGAGTCACACTCGACAAAGGAGTGCAAAGGTTTAAGAATGAAAAAGAAATTTGTAAAAGGTGCAAATGTATAAGACATTTATATCGGCCCAAATGCAAAATAAATGATTTTACTCGTTTGTTTAGCACTGGAATGTATTTCAAGAAGTTCCGGAGATGTTCGTTTTGGTTCCTGCACTTCTTGGGCTAAAAGGCAATTTGGAAATGACCCTGGCTTCTCGAATCTCTACTCTGGTAAGTAAATTCATGAATTACATTTCACCAATAACATTCTTTAACAACAATTTCAAAACTTTTGTTTCAACAATAACTAGTGGAAAGAAATCTCTTTCCCAACCATCTCATAATTTTCTTTGTAAATTTTATTGGTTAATTTCACAATTTTATCAAATTTACAATTAATATCATCGTATCTGGTATCAAAATGATCTACGTATCATCAACACGATGAATCAATCAACCGCAATTGAAATTTCCAAAGATTAAGTAAAAAACAATTTCTGTTTGCATGCTTCTGAATAATTAAAAAGTTCTTCCGGTCAGTGCCGTGAGGAAGAGGTAGCTTTCATATTCCTTATTTTTAAAAAGTCAGCTTATATTAGTCAAACACACGAAGCTCAAATTAGTAGAACCCGATTATAGAAAATTCAATACTAGTTATTGTTAATACTGAATATGAATGAAACTTTCGCTAAATCATTCAGCTTTATCCAAGCTGGTTTTATTTAAAGTGATTTATATTTGGTCGCTAAATTCGGCGATATCTTGAAGTGCTCGCCATTTTAAAACAACATGATGGGTGAAGCTAACCAATGAACTTGGTCGAGACTTTGGTAATTCCTGAGCACTTGCTCACTCACATCGAAATCGGTTGATACATACGGTTGCTGTCGCAGGCAAATTTAAGATTTTTCAAAATGTCACCCACATTAGAAATTCAAACTGCTATATATCAGCCACTTTTTAAGATAAAGACAAAACAAAAAATTGCTCCGGAATCCTTGTATCAAGGTCAAACACTTAAGAAAGAAACCTTTTTAAATTTCTAATTTTTTGTACCTCATTTTAAATTTTAATTTGTTAAAATTTTTTGAATGGCTGCCATTTTGAAACAAGATGGTCGAGAGATTGCTATATACTATGCACATGCCTTGTCACATCCTAATGAGTTAATAAATACGCATGTTATCGCGTGACAAAAAACAGATGAACTGTTTCAAAATGTCAGCCACACTAGAAATTCAAAGTGCTATAACTCAGCCATTTTTAAAGATATAGACGAAACAAAAAATGCTCTGAAATCTTTGTATCAATGTCAAACACATAAGAAAAAACCCTTTTAATTTCTATTTTTTTCGTATCTCATTTTAAATTTAATATATTTTTTTAAATTTTGAATGGCCGCCTTTTTCAAACGAGAGGGCATGAAGTTGACCAACGAACTCGGTTGAGACATTGGTATGTACTTTGAACATACCAAGTTACATCGAAATCGGTTCATAAATACGCATGTTATCGCGTGACAAAAATCAAATCGTTTCAAAATGTCGGCCACTCTAGAAATTCAAAGTGATATAACTCGGCCATTTTTTAAGATATAGACGGAAAAAAATGCTCTGGAATCTTTGTATCAAGTTCGATCACATAACAAAAAAATCTTTTTCAGTTTCTAGTTTTTTGTAACTAATTTTAAAATAAAATAAAATTTAAATGGCCGCCATTTTGAAACAAGATGGCGAATGAAGCTGGCGAATGAACTCGGTCGATATATTGGTATGTATTATGTACATACCAAGTTACATCCAAATCGGTTCATAAATGCGAGAGTTACAGCATGACAAAGATCAGATATATATATATATATATATATATATATATATATATATCAACATGCGAACGGAGGGTGGTTTCGGGGTCTGCGGGTCATGATCGGTGAAAATATACCAAAATGTTTCGGAATAGCTTTCCTCCGAACGGCTACAATAGGTAGCTTTTTGTAATGAAAACTACCTAAAACACTTATTAACTACTTCAGACTTTAAGAGAATTTTTACAACGGATAATTACACGGAACTACAATACACGCCTCAGCAATAGACTGAATAATTCCTATTGACTCAAGAAAGCGTGGGTTCGAACACTGCTCTTGGCATAAGATGTTTATCAGTCGTGTTGTGATAACTTAGTCCAATAATTTAAATTAAATTTTATTTCAGGAGGAAAAGTTATAGAATTTGTTTTTTTTTTCATTATTATTAAAGAAAATTTACCATCTTCAATATATTTTTTAATTAATGATTTTGTATTTAAAGTTTTACATGAAAATCTCTGGAATGTAATTATTGTTTAAACAAATAGAAATTATTTACAATTTTTGGTGTATTTTTATTAGAATTGATCGATAAAGGACAGCTCCAAGTCAAAATCAGAATAATTCATTTCATTTGTATTTGGAATTGCATTTAGCTTTATTTCAGTGTAGTAAAATTGAAAAAGAACAACCGTTGATGTTTTAGTAAATTTCCATGTTATTAAAGAAAATTACAACAGTAAAAGATTACATTTTGAGTGAATATTCTATTTTTGTAAAATTATTTTCATTATTCAAAATATTAGAATACTAAAATAGGTGGTTCAGAAAATTAGCTTACTTACTTATGAATAAATACTTATGAATTTTCCTGATTGGTTCAGAAAGTTGCCTAAATTAAGCATAAAATTAGATTCTGCGGGACTTCTTCTTAAGTTATAAAGTGATTTGCATCATCATTGTTTTCATTTTGTGTGAAACATGGGTCGTTCGTTCGACATAACGGAATTTACAAAGCATCGTATTATTGATTTGCATAAAGAAGGTCGTAATCAGGAATATATCTCCAGTTACGTAAAACGTTCTCAACTAAGTGTTAGTAGAGCAATAAAGCAACATTTTAACGACAGAAATTTTGAAAATAAGCATTTGAATAGCAGCCGAAAGCCTAAAACTACTCAGAGAGATGATAGAAAGCAAAAGAGTATTGCTAAAAAACCCGATTTAGAAGTGTAAGATATTTGCATCGAAAGTGCAAACAGCACGGTGTTGATGTGAGTAAACCTACAACACTAAGACGTCTTCATAAACTTTGATTTCAATCTCGAGTGTCAAAGATAAAGCCCCTCATGACTATTAAACAGAAAGGGTAGAGAGTGAAGTGATGCAAAAAAAAAAAAGGTTTTTATGGGGTCTGGATGATTAGAAAAATATATTGTTTAATGATGAGAGTGTGTTTTGCGTAACATATGGTTATCAAGGTGTTCGTGTATGGCAAATGAAGCAAAAAGCATATGACAAGGACTGCATGAAATGATCAGTGAAATTTGCAGCCAGAGTTATAATATGGACTTGCATGACTCCTGAGGCGGTCCTGGAAGGCTATGTATGGTTAACGAAAGGATTAATTCTACGATATATCAAGAAATTCTTGAGCATTTCATGATACCATCGCCGGAAGATCTGTCTGGTGATGATTTTATTTTTGAACATGATTTAGCCCCTTCACACAGGTCTGTGTCTACCAAAAACTGGCTTAGCCAACACCAAATTAACGAACTTCGGGTGCCGTCTAATTCTCAGGATTTTAATCCAATAGAGAATTTGTGGGGAATAATGAATAAAAGACTGCAAGGTATTGTGGTAAAAAGCAAAGTTGAGCTTCTTTCCAGCATAAAGTCGACATGGTCATGTCTGGGCAGAAAACATTGTTAAACATTTGTAGCTAGCTTGGCAAAGCGAGTTCGTGCTGTTATAAAATGTAAAGGTGATGCTACAAAATATTAAAGAATAACTATTTTTTCTTTTTTTTTAAAGCACGCAATTTTTACAATGCAGTATTTTGATATTTTGAACAAGGTAAATGGTTATTATAATATTTTAATTTTTTTCCAAGCGTGAATAATCATTTCAATTTTATATTATTTCCTCCAATTTTTATGCTAAAAGCTATTCAGATTCTTACAATATTAAGTTTTATCCTGTATTACTTTTTGGACCTTTACAATTCCCTTTTTTCTATTATTCTAATTTTTTGACTTGGAGCTGTATGTATATATAGGGTAATTCTGGGATTTATGCCGCACATTTTTTTGAATTTGTGTATAAAGTCCCACGGTGGACATAAAAAAAAATCATGCTGTGCTATTTAATGTTAGATATACAATGCGTGTACTGCGAAAAAAAAAAAAATTCAAAACAAATAATTAATATTTTTTAACAATTTTTTTCTAAAACATTACACTGCGGCGCGTCACCCGTACATTCAGGCTGAGACGCCGCACTTGTGCGGTAGTTATGCCGCGCTTGTAATAAGAACAGAATAAAATTATAAATAAAAATATAAAAAAAATATTCATATCTGGACTATAATTAACGATGTAATAACAAAATGAAAATAAATGGGTACAATTAAACGTATTAGTAGATTCAAATTAATAATTGTTTGCCTACTTTCACTATTAAAATTATCGACTTACTTTTTTTACATTAAATTTTAATTGTTATTACAGCAACAACGTTACATCAATGTATTAGGGAGGGAAAAGAAAAAAAGTAAAATTGTATTTCATAATTTATTTATTAACCCTTTCGGGACCGGTGGCATTTATACAAATTTTATTCGGTTATTGGCACCACTTTTTAAAAATAAGTTACCTTTATTTAAATAATCATGAAAATGCTCTAATTAAAGAAAGCAAATATTACTTTTCTTTTTTACTGGTGCCAAAAACAAATTTTGCATGCTCTTTATGAAGGTGCTTATATGCACCTATGGTAGCGAATGTGTTAAGAGACCTGTTTCTTCGACTATAATCTACAGTAAAAATGTCGAAAAAGTAAAGTCTTCATGTAACTACATTTGACACATGATACAACGAAGCCAATTACACTTCCTCTTTTTTGGAGTAGTTTTCTAAACAGTCCTTGCAAAGAACGTCTGCCTTACGCGTAATCCAATTTTTTAATTATTATCATCTTGAGTTGCATCTTTCTTGCCCTTCTTACTTTTTATTTTTCCCTTTTTTTCCTTTGGTTTTAGTAAACTTGATAACATGCCTAACATGGTTAGTCTGTGCAAAAAGAAAAGGAAAAGGTAATAACACTTAATCATCCCGTACAAAGGAAACTGTGGCATGTATACCGGAATTGCAGTGCGGCATGTATCCAATTTTGCATGGTGCAGACGTCGGCCATCACAGTTACCTGCCACCGCTAACGGGAATGGCATAACCATACACACGGTACTCTATACAATCGCTACAGTTAGTTTTGACTTCGAAATCATGCATGCATTTAGTAATTAGTGTACGAAAAGTATTTAAACATAACGTGTTTAAAAGTTTGGACAGTGAAATCATGTACTTACGTCAAAATAAGGATTGTACTTCTAAAAGTAAACATCGAAATGGTATTCACGCTATACACTGGTTAAAATAATCTCAATGCGCACCTATACTCTTGTTTGACGACCATCTATCGATAATTACAAGAAATACAAGGGGTGCGGCATCTATCCCGGTTGCGGCAACTCTCCCGGAGTTACCCTACTAAAGAAAACAGGTGATTGTTTTCCGTAAAAAAAAAAAGAAAATAAAACAAGAAAAAGGGAAAAGTTTATTTGTAAAAAGCTATGGTGCCATCTATTGGTATTGTAATGCAGTTAAATGTTTATATTTGAAAAGACTAACAAAAATTTAATTTAAAAATTTCTTTATTTGTAAAATTTTTCAGAAAAGAAAGCTTGGAAGTTTAAAAAAAATAAATCTAAAACTGAACTATCTGGAAAATGTTTTCTTCTCTGTATCCATCTAAAGAGAATTAATAAGCACCTGTCCACAGCCCAATTATAAAAGGAGATGTTTTTATTACTTTTAACTATTGCCAACAAATATTCTGTAAAAAGTCTCACATTTTAATGACATTATGAGCCTTTTTTCTGTGGAGGGCTTAAGTTGTTTACCATCAAGTCTTGGCGGATACTATCTGTTCTTATTTCTATAACGACATGAATGATTTCATGGCTAGTATGGAAATTATAGGAATACTATTATAAATTAAATGAATTATTGTAATTATGCATTTATTCACCTGAATATCTTACATTCGTTTAAGAGAAGTGGTAAGAATAGTTAATTCTTATAATAACTTTAACTTACAGGCTAATCTTGGAACAATAGACACAGCAAAGGAACAGTGGCGAATGGCTTTGGGGAATGTTTGTATATTGCAGGTAAGTCGACATTTACTCTTGAAAAGCTGTTTTCTTCGGATTTATTTTAACATTGTTTATCATAAAATGAATTAAAACATTCGTATTAATACTAAGTTATAACCTTAAATCACATTTGTTTAAACATATATTAATAAAACGATTTCATCATTCCTATGCGTATGGTATGATATTTATCATTTAAGAAGATTTGTTTATAGCTGTTACCCTAAACTTCGTTTACGTAAGACGTAAGGAAGAATCAATGCATTAATTAAATAAAATATTCCAAAGGTTTAGCATTAGCTGACGAGTTTCTTCGCGTGACTTGTATGAGATATTCAAATGAAGACACGTTTCGTAAATCATATGACCTGTTCCAAAAACTGTTATTTTCTATCTTCAATATTCGATAATTCATCTCTGAAGTAACAACTTGGTGCATAAAGATATACTATTAATGTTGTTTATCTTTCTAACGTGTAAATCTGCAGATCAAGGGCATCAGTATTAGCTCTTCAAGTCGCATTTTAAGTTTGAACACATTTTAATTAATTTGAAATTTTCAATCCGCAGTTTCATTTATTTTATATTAGTACTTCCAGTACAAGATTGACTTGTGAGAACATAAGATACTCTTGTGAGTTAGTGCGGATTTCTGTGCGGTTCCAACTTATCAAAAAGAAAAATTGAGTGCCATATTTTTGTAAATTAGTGCTCAATATTGTAAAATTATATTCATAACTAAGCGATTTACATCAGTATTCCTTTTAAACATCTAATAAAGGGTGACTCTCTTTTTCTTACTTGGTAATTTTTCTTCCTCGCGAACCGAAGAATTTAGCATTAACCCCTTCAGGGGCGGTGAAATATGTTATATCCCACTTTATTTTAATCAAGATTTGGAACAGAAACTTTAAAAAAAAAATTTTTAATTATATCTTTGGTGGAAAAAAGTTGAAAAATTGCATTCCTTGTTTTGAAATAAATTTTTTCGAAAATTTCGGTATGAAGTAAACATTACAGAAACACAATTACTTGCCCTTTGAAATGGTTAAGCAGTGTAAACATTTTGATGTATAAAAATATTCCCTTGCGTTGAATTAATTGAATTCAGTTTTTTAAGTTTTTGAAATAAATAAATAGTTTACAACTTTAGGCTAAAAAAAAAGGAATTTTTTGTTCATTTAGCAATTTTAATAAAAAAAATTGTAACTTAATGACCATGGTTTAACATGCACAACAAAGAAAGAAAAAAACCCAACTACTCAAGGAAAATAATATATGCGAACAATATACAGTTTTCAAATAGGGTGACTGCTCCAGTAGTTGATCAAATTTTTGAAATATTGCACAATTTCAGGCGGAAATGATTTTTACACCTGGCACTAGACATAATATTTTTGTTTGAATGTTGGAGCACCTGTTGTCACATTGTTATCAATTGCCTGCTGTAAGAGAAGCCATTTTATGATTTTACTAGAAAATGTAAAAATTTAGTTTTTGATTAGTAGGAGACCATTACGCTAAGTTAAAATAATCCACTTCCTTCTTGCTTATTTCAAATAATAGTTTTATATCAATTATTGTTAATCATAGCTTAAGCATGCTATTTTAAAGATTAATTTTTGAAAATTTGACTGATTTCTTCGATTGATCAACTACTGGGTAAATGGCACTTAAAGAATCTATTTACTTATAATTTTGTTGCTATTTAATTTCAGCAGATTTCATTTTTGCCCATTATACGACATTCATTAAGGGTTGTAGCAATCATGTTAGTTTACTTCTATAATTTAAAAGTAAAGAAATATTATAAAACACCCGTAGCACCGACCTTATTTGATCAACTACTAGCTCCGTCACCCTACTATACAGTTTTCAAACAAATTGCATTTGAAAGAAGTTTTTTTCCTATTCGAAGAAGTAAAAAAAAAATTTGTGCGATGATTAAAAGTTAAAATGCAGTAAAATACGAAAATTATTTGTCAAGTGTTGCCACAGTCAATAAGATGGCAGTGTTATACTCATGTACATAGTTTTGCTTTATAATATAGAGTTTTTGGGGAAAAGAACACGGAATATACACGCTGTGCAAACTTTCGTTATCTGGACGCACCTTTTCCTTGAAATATAACTGACCTTTACTTGTCAATATAACTGACATTATGCATGTTATATTTTTTAACGTATAAAAATTTCCATTGAAATCTAACAAAGTGTTTTACCAATGTTAAACAGTGTCAATCTCTGGTTTTGGGTCTGATAGCCGCAACTTTTGCTTCCATTGTTGGTTGTATCAGAGAAGAAGAGTTGAACTTTCATAATGTTTTACTGCTTAGTTCTAGCAGTATGCTAACCGCTTCATTGGCCAGCTTCGCATTAGGTGAGTGACTTGCATATGAATTTCCCATTTTAATGATCTAGAACTGTCTTTTATAACATTGTTTCTCGGTGATTGCAAGCCATACATCGAGTTTTAAAGCAATGTATTTCTAAAAATTTTACACAAGGAATAATGAATGATGCATCTGCATAAATATTACGTGTCGAAGTTTACATCTCAGTTTTGCATTTCGTGTTTGCTCCAGGTATCATTAATAGTGGTGGCTGTTTCCAAAAATAATAGCTGTTCAGCCAAAAGAGTATATTATGTATTTTACAAATCTGCCAACCTCCCGGTTTTATTCAAGTCAGACAAACATATTTTTAACCAGAAATTTTATTTAATAAATGAAATCAAATAAGTACTACATACATGTAAGACAAACTTTAATAATTTTGATGGGTTTAATTGATTTGAAAAATAATCGAAAGTTGATGTTTAATCAGACCTTGCTGTTGGTGATTGTTTTAGTGGAGGGGATGTGTTAAATACTCTATTTTCATGGCTCTACACTCTCAGAAATATTTTCTTCAATTCACGGAAATATGCCTGGCAGGATTGCTACCGGTATATATCCGAAAGCTGAAGAATGTTCGTTTCTTTTTTCTCTGTGACAAGAAAGAAAATATTCTCCTATTGAAGGGATTTCCGTTTTAGGACAGACAATTTCTACAATCTGAAAAAAAAAAAAAAAAAAAAAAAAATTAACTAGGGGGCTCAGCCCCCTACGAGCCAACCCCCGTCCACACACCGCAGACTCTAAATGCATGCTAATTTGATCGGCTATAAAAAGGTTTCGAAAGATTGAATTATAATTTAAAAAACAATGGGGGATCTCCCTATAAACGGATTTCTATTCATTTCTCTTTGATTGGGGAATTTTAACGCCAAATCCGCTGCGGTACTACTTGATTATCCCGTCGACCAACGTCACCAAATTATATAAATCGCCAAACCACTCGCCAAATTATACAAATTGACATAATTTTTATTTTAAATAACGAAAGAACAAATAAATTAGTACAACATTAATAAAAATACAAATAAAACGTCAAAATAAAAATAACTTGATGACTTAGACACGTGTAACTTGCTTAAAGTCAAGTTAATGTGACATTTACGATCAACCATTATTAGCATTTGATCTTATAGTTTGGCGAATGATAGATTTTTGGTCGACGGGATAACTAAGTAGTACCAAAGATACAATCGCTGTTTTCGTCTTTGATTAAGTAAAATAAGTTAAGCATTTCAAAATAAGCTAATATAAAAGGAATTAAGTAAACAGAGTCTTTGTCTCCTGGTATTTTTTAACAAAGCGAAAAGAAATTTCTTTTAAATGAGACATTTTAAACTAATAGTTTTTAATCTGACGCAATTTTGACCAAGCTATTCTTTCTCTTTTAAATATTCACGTGAAAACACTTTTGTTAGAAATGAAATATTATTTGCGCTTTCCTAACAAAAATAGTTGAAAAGATCCTCTCAAAATATGAAATAAATATCTAGCGTAATTTCTAAATTTAAACTGTTTTGGAATATTATTTTATGTGATAACTGTAATGTGACGTAAATATGACGTAATTTCTCCTATTTAAGACTTCTAACGCATGTTAATAAATTTATTATTTTACAATATCCTTTCTCTTTTAAAATTCACGTGTATAGTTTTATAAAGTAATTTTTAATAAGTTCCTGCTTTTTGTACATAATTGTTTAATTCTAATTCCAAATGATTTTTTCAGTTTATAATAGTCACGTGTAAATAAATTTTTAATTTGAAGCAAACATTATTGTCTGGGCTGTTTAAACATTTGGCAACAGTTTAAATTAATACCATTTTCTAAAATAATGTAAAAAATATCTCTAGAAATGCTGAAAATTTGAATTTAAAATAGAAGCAAAATCTCAAAAAATGAGTCAAATTAAAAAAAAAAAATATATACAGTCTGCACACCGGGAACTTCAAACGTATAAAATGATCTAAAAATAATTAAATTCCCATGAATAGTTTTTGCTCCTATAAAACTTTTTTAGTGGAACGATTTTGTCCAACTTTAGCATTAAATATCACTTAAAATAATTCTTCGATTTGAAAACTGTCTGCATCAGCGTGTTTATCAAACCTTTCTGTATAATACCACCGATTTTCATGTTTTTGCATGCATTATTTTTCTTAATATTAACGAAGAAAGACCTCCGGTCACAAAAAATTCAAAACCGGCCGCGGCGGTGACAGCGGTAGTTACTTTTTTTTCTTAGAATAGAAAGATACTTCTCTCGTTCTTCCGTGGATCCACTTGGCCTTGAACCTGGGAGCGCGGTTCATCTTAACCACTAGGCTAGCGAGCGCTTGTAAAGGGCGACTCTAAAATGAAGATATGGGTTACTTGAAATGGGGGACTTGTTAAGTTTCTTGTTCAGAAAGCTCGGAAATTTAAACTTAATTGAAGGGACATTTGGTCGTTATGAAATTATTGTTGGTGTTTTAACACATGTCGCTTTAAGACCGGGAGATTTTTTGGTAGAAATTGAAAGTTTGGTTGGTTTCCCCTTATCGATAGGACCGCCGCGACGTTCATCTTCGTCCGCAGTCCTTTATTCTTCTACTCTAGTCCGACTCTTTTGCGGAAGCAAGATACGTGGGTCCCCAGCCACGTCCCGAGTGAAAGAATCTCTAGCGAAAGCTAGGTTGAAAAAAAAAAAATCAAAAATTGAAACCGGACAAATTTAAAAGAGAAATTACACAAATTAAAGACACCGAAAACCGGGAAGGGAGGGCTTGGGGCGATGAAGCTACCGAACGACTCTTAGCTACTTCGAGCTCATTATTATCCTATCTATAAGGTCCTATCGATAAGAACCCTATATTACCTTTGATTGAAAAAAGAAATACCCGATGTCAGGTTATGCCAAGGGAGGACCCGCACAATTGTGCGGGTTCGGGCTTAATGCAGCCGTTTTGGGGCTAAATCTACACAATTGTGTAGTTTTGGATTATGTGTGCAAATATCTAAAAATAAAAGTTTAAGCAAAAAAAGTTGTTGTTTATTGAGATAATTTTCATCAGCCACAATGAAAATGTTTGAAACAATTTTTGTTTTTGGACAGACCACAACAATTTCATTTTCTGAGATGTGCTCAATGCTTGCACCCCTCTTAAGAACCGTTGACAAATGGTGTGCCCTTCACTCCATTTGGATTGTGCCTGATCCTTCAAATTTCTTTTTTTAGTTTTTCCAGCGATGAAGCTACCGAACGACTCTTAGCTACTTCGAGCTCATTATTATCCTATCTATAAGGTCCTATCGATAAGAACCCTATATTACCTTTGATTGAAAAAAGAAATACCCGATGTCAGGTTATGCCAAGGGAGGACCCGCACAATTGTGCGGGTTCGGGCTTAATGCAGCCGTTTTGGGGCTAAATCTACACAATTGTGTAGTTTTGGATTATGTGTGCAAATATCTAAAAATAAAAGTTTAAGCAAAAAAAGTTGTTGTTTATTGAGATAATTTTCATCAGCCACAATGAAAATGTTTGAAACAATTTTTGTTTTTGGACAGACCACAACAATTTCATTTTCTGAGATGTGCTCAATGCTTGCACCCCTCTTAAGAACCGTTGACAAATGGTGTGCCCTTCACTCCATTTGGATTGTGCCTGATCCTTCAAATTTCTTTTTTTAGTTTTTCCAGCAGCGTTATTTTGTTGAAATACCGAACGAAGTACATAAAACTAGGTCTGAACCAGAGTAAGGACTACAGCAGGTCCTAAGCCCAGATCCTTGTGGACCAGGTCTGAACTTTCCCACTGGTAAACTACAAAATTTAAAACTATCCTAGGTGATACTGTTACAACAGAGTGTGGTTTGTTTTTTATATACTGCTTTACTGAAGCACGTTCTAAAAAAAGGAATCGTCTACTCATCTATGGAAAATTTTTCTTGATATCCTGTTAAATTCAAGCAAACACTATGGAATCTGTCAAGCATTTGCTGAACTCTCCATAATTTATTATTTATTCCTGGTGGCTTACTTTCTGTGTCAACAAAATAGAATGAATTTATCAAACTTAAAAATCTAGCTCGTGATATGCATATAACTCATATAAAACTTATAAATCATATATGACATCTATAACTCAGAGCAGAAACATACAGTTCGTTACATGTGCATATTATATATCTAATACTATCAATTTTAAACAGAAATCATGAATATTTTAAATAGAAATCACGAATAGTACAAACCTATTAATTTAAAATTAATCCGGTTTAAAAATGTAATTAATAAAAAATTAATTGCTTAAAATATAAGTTTTTAAAAGATCACTTTAAAATAAAAATTTTATATATTAGGAATTATACCCATTTTGGGAACGGTAAAACCCGGACCCGCACAATTGTGCGGGTCATTTTTTTTTCAACATTTGTAAAGCCTAATTAAACTTATCAAAGACAAAATCAATTTAAAAATGTATAAAGTATATGAAAAGAAAAATTAAATCTAAGCAAACATTAAAAATCATATTTAAAAGAAATTACGACAGTACATACTTTTTGTCTATTGCTGTCAGATGATATAGTCTTTTTAAAAGCAGAACATCTAACCCTGTATTTAACTGGTGCACCCTACTTGTGTCTTATCAAAACATCTGAAGCCAATTTAACTCATATAAATGTGCAGATTTGGTTTTAAATCTCACAAAAACAGGAAATAGTCATTCTCTTTTACTTTAGTATCACCCGCACAATTGTGCGGGTCAGGGCTTAAAGGGTTACAGAATAATAGAGGATAAAAAGTATTACATATTAGACATATTTTTAATAAAACATAATTTGATTGAATATTATATTTTTAAATTCGAAAAGAAATGTTTGCTTTTTTGAATAAAATCGATTTTTTAAAACTTGATTGAAGTACTATTTATTCTTTAAATGAGTTCGTTTAGAATGTATGTTACATGCAAATATTTTTGTAATACTCTATTACAGGGATGCACAACCTGTGGCCCGCGAATTTCGTCAATTTATAACACGAAAAAATTGCAATTTTTGTCAAAGTCGCAGGAAAAAATCGTGAATTTCGTCAATTTGCCGCGGGAAAATTTGAAAATTTTGTCGGTCAGTTAAGAATCGCGAATTTTGTTGATCGGGCGGGGAAGAATCGCTAATTTCGTTGATCGGGTGCGGAAAAATAGCGAATTTTGTCGATGATGCTCGGAAAAAACGAAAATTTCATTGATCGGATACGAAAAAATCGCGAATTTTGTCGTTGAAGCGTGGAAATAAAATCGCAACGGAAAAAATATCGAGATTTGTAAATCGGGCTAGGAAAAATCGCGAATTTTGTCGATAAAGCGCTGAAAAATCGCAAATTTTGTTGATCGGGCACATAAAAATCGTCGATTTTGTTGATGATGCGCGAAAAAATTGCAAGTTTTCTTGATCGACTGCGGAAAAGTCGTAAGTTTAGTCAGTAGTGCGAAAAAATCGCGAATTTCGTCAATTTACCGCTTGAAATAATTGCAAATTTCGTCAGTCAGTTAGGAATCGTGAATTTCGTCTATCGGGTGTGGAAAAATCGCGAATTTTGTCAATTAAGAGCGGAAAAATCTCAAATTTCGTTGATCGACACGAAAAAATCGCGTGTTTCGTCTGTTTATCGGGAATTTTGTCAATTTGCCGCGGGAAAAATTGCAAAATTCGTCATTCAGTTCAGAATCGCGAATTTCGTTGATCGGGCTGAGACAAATCGCAAGCTTCGTCGATCGGACACGGAAATATCGCGAGTTTTGTCGATCAGGCTCAGAAAAATCGCAAATTTCGTTGTCAGGCACAGAAAAATCGCGAATTTTCTCAATGATGCGTGGAAAAATTGAAAATTTCTTTGATTGGCTTTGGGAAAATCGCGAGTTTTGTCAGATTATCGCGAGAACAAATCGCAAATTTCGTCAATTTACCGTTTGAAAAAAAAATTGCAAATTTCGTCAGAGTCAGTTAAGAATCGCGAATCTCGTTGGTCAGGGGTGGAAAAATGGGAAATTTCGCCGTTCTTGCACGAAAGAATCGCGTGTTTTTGACGATCGGGATCCGAAAAATAGCGAATTTCGTTGGTCGGGGACTGAAAAATCACACATTTCGTTGATCAGGCGCGTAAAAATCTCAAATCTTTTTGATCGGCTTTCCCTGTCCCCTTCGTTCATAAAGTTCACATTTTTTTCGTCGCCAGCCACATTTATGCTTATATATGTTTTTTAGCACTTTTAATAAAACAAAATTTACTCCCCGAATTAAATCCAGGAATATTATCACTCTTACAAAATAATCCTTATTATATATACAAAAGTAATTTGTTGATATATCCTTGCCAACTGAATTGGGTCTGTTGACTGGGTAGGGGAACGTAGAGGGTAACCCGCCCTGCCCGAAATAGAATTTTCTTCGTGTAACTGATTTGGCCCTCGACAACCCAGACATTTTTGAAAGTGGCCCTTCTCTTAAAAAGGTTGTGCACCCCTACTCTAAAACATAAATATCGAATAAGTCTAAATGAACCAGAAATTTGCTACTTTATTAAAGTCGAAAGCATTATTTTAGTTTGTTTGTTTTTACAATAAATTAGAAATTTTAATTTATTGAATTTTCGATTTTTCATTTTAAAAATAGATTCCAACTTTGGTATTAATACAGCCAATACCCATGCGTTCAAGGAATAAACGGAATTTCCCCCTCATTTTCAGACTTCAACAGAAAAAAAAAATGTTTTCTAGGAGTACGGAAATTATTTGTTTAAAAATGACGAATAATTTAGTATATGGGACATTCTCACAATCTTTTGACTTTTATGTCCCTGAATAATAAGTTTTATTTTAGTACATATTCTTGATGGGTTTTTTATTTCATATACTGGGGAACATCCCACTGCATAATTGCGTAACAATATTAACGAGATAAATAAGTTTTGGAAGATGTTGGAGGTCCAAATACCAGGAAAACTCCTATACCGTCCCGTGTCCCTGATGCTGATTTTTAAGTTTGGAGCTCTCTGTATAAAATTGTTTCAATAAAAGTGATTCGATGTAATTTTTTTTCTGAAACTGGGATAATTATTTTATATAAATATGTAGCAAAAAATTAACCTGCACACATTTTTAAGGTTGATATTATTTTTTGAACTCTGTCCCTAGGTTTTAGATTCCTTACCGTCCCTCTTGCTAAACTTATGTAGAAAATCCCTTCAGATGCAGCCACCGAATTTTTTTTCAAGTTTTTTCTCATGCAGAAGAAGTATGCTAGAGAAAGAATGTCTAAAATTCTTTGACAGGAAATTTACTGATTTAAATCAACATTTAAATATCAATTTCAAGCATCGTGGCTTTATGGGTAGTCTTTAAGATCTCTAAGGTTTATTCCTGCACTTTTCGAGGTATATTACATTTTGTTAAAAATTTAATCCAATGTAAATAAATGTTTCTAAAAATCAATGGACATTGTGGCTATCACTTAGTATTAACATGATTAGCCTAAAAATAGTGGTAATTTTCCTTACCGTCCCATCCTTACCATACCTTTTTTTCCGTTACCGTACCTTTTTTCCTATACCATCCCCTTTTTTTCCTAACCGTCTTTTCTTTAACATCCCTTTAAGACAATGTTATACCAAAATTTTGTAATAAAAATACTACGTTGTTATTAATTCTTATTTGAATGTCCTGTGGGTACTATGCAAATTCATCATAAGTAAAAAAAATCCCTGCCGGCCCGGCCTACAGGCGGAGGTAGATTTCGAAGTTAAGTATACTAATTTCACCAATAAAAACTAAATCCTGATTAGAGATTTTTCCACTTTAACAATTTTATCGGGCTGCTTTTGCCGAGTTTTTATTTCATTTTTATATAATAGCTGGTTTTATCAAAATCATGTTAAAGAGGTATTTAAAAAATATTTTTCCATGCTCAACAACTCGAAATTTTCTGGCACATTTTCAGATTCATTTTTAATAGAAAAAATATTAAACGTGCTGACGTGATTTTTGAAGAGATTTATAAAAGAGAGATGTTTTTATTTTTCGTTCAATTAATTAAAACTTGATTTATGAACAATTTTCTCAGTCGGACAATATTTTTCGTTTCTAACACAATCGCTTCGGGAAATTTCTGTTCAAAATGCCCACTTTGACATCAGTTTTTGAAATATATTCTACCTCTATCAAAAAATCGATTATTAGGGTACATTATATAGTTTCTGAGTAAGAGAATCTACCAACTGGATGCGTTTGAGACCAAAAATGGATTTAAAAATGAGTCCGAAAATAAGTAGTTTGCATTTCAATACACCCTTAATAAGATGATTTTTTTCTTCAACCGATATGTATTTTCAATTTGTTTTTGCTGTAAGAATTGGTCCTATCAAAAACTTGTCTATATAAATGTTGTAGACAATATTAAGAAGATATATGATAAATTCATGGAAATTTTATATCTCGTAAATTGACGGAGTTATGGATTTTTTCTTCTTATTACACCCCCTCCCCTTTTTTTGTTTTCGTTTTTAATTTTTTTGCGATACGAATTGGTCCTATTAAAACTTGTGAATATAAAAGTTGTAGACAGTATTAAGGAGATTTATAATGAAGTTAATTGAATTTGATATCTTGAGAATTGACGAAGTTATGAATTTTTTTTTTCTCCCAAAAACACTATTTTTTGCGCCCTTTGAGCCCATTTTTTATTTGATCAAAAATCTGTGATGCATAAATTTTTGGCCGTATTTTTAGAAGTAACAAAAACTTTAAACTGATTTGATATGTACAAAAATTAAGTTGTTGTGGGATTTTTTCAGTTTTCACAAAACCCCTCCCGATTTCTCTCCACTTGGTCCGATTTTGCCCATTAACGAACTTGACTGAGATTTTATGCCTCTTGATTTTATGTATCAGTTTGGAAGAGATTTGTGCAAAATTGTGGAAGTTATCTCGTTCAGAAGAAAGTGATATATATATATATATATAATAAATTTGAAATCACAAATACATGGTGAAATTGACAAAGCTCCAAAGATGATCCAGAAATGAACACAGGAAACCAGCATGTAAAACAAAAAACTATGAATGACTCACAGAATCCTCGGAGGAGCTTGTGAGTTCATTCATAGAAGATGTGCCATTTCATCCAATCCTGTCGGCACCAAACCCAAAATGACAAAATCTAGCTCCCCATAACGCAAACATTACAGAAAATAGACAATAAAAAGCCAAGAGATCCAAAGAAAAAAACACCTCATACAGGATATCAAACACCACTAGAGCACAATACCCGAACAACATACCAAGAGTCAAAACTACTGTATATCAGCATGGAAAACAAAGCCAAGATTATCCAACATGTGATCCACAGTCCAGCACCCGAGTGAAACCCACAAACGTGCTGCCATTCGGTGTGAATATATATATATATATATATATATATATATATATATATATATATATATATATAAAGTTTTTTACTGAGGGTGGTTTTGGGTTCTAGGGGTCATGATCGGTGTAGATATGCAAAAATGTTTCAGAAATTCCAACATAGAGGAGAATGTAATAGGTAGTATTTCATACGAAATCTACCTAATTTAGAAGAAAATAGAAAGCTATAGTGGTAAAATGGTAAGAAAAATTAAATTCGCAAGTTTAACTTAAACCTCAGTTAAATAAAAAAATTTCAGCTGCTGACCATTTGTTCCTTATTTTGAATCATTAAAGCATTCGTCTGTTCGATTAAAATGTTATTATAGCAAGTTTAATTTCACCAGATTTGTATTCCCGAAAGTCAAAAGATTGTGAGAATACCCATATATAAAGACGAATTTTTCTGACAGTGTACTGCCAGAAACTTTTGTTGAATTGAAGAATCGCATTACCAATCCATTTATTTCCATTAATAAGGAGATGGAAGAATAGACTCGAATACTGCATAGACGCGTGTTCCGTGACCAGAAGATCATTGTAAATTTGTCATGATATGAACAAAAACCTGGATATTTAATGGTTATCTCCGTGTATCATTCATTATTCCATGTGTAATATATATATATATATATTTTTTTTTAAATACCATATTTAAAACATGATGGATCATTTATAACTAACCAGTATATTTTTTTCAAACATGACATAATTACAACCATGTGAAATGAATATTCTGAACTTTTGTAATAATTTTCAATAATATAACACAAGTAACGAGAAGTCTAAAATTTGTTACAATTTAATGGCGTATTTTTAGAAAATAATTAATTTCCCAGAAATAACCGTATGTCGTTTAGAAGATTATATTAAAAAATGAAATATGAGGTTTAAATTTCCTAAAAACTTTTTATATTTTGTTAGTTCTGTTACGTTTCGTTTTAGTTTTGTTCTTGATAAATTTTATATTACACCGTACAATAATGAAATTGCCTCTGAAGTGAAAGTATTCACTTCTATATGACATTAAACTACTGAACACAGATGAAAAACCTTCATTGCCTGTTGTTTTGGAAATACAGATGTGCAAAGTTAAGATCCTCCCCCCCCCCCCCCACCAATAATATGTATTTTTAAATTAATTTTTAAAGAACTTGGGGGCTTTGCCCCCTACGAGCTACGCTCGCCAACCCCCCGTTCGCACACCGCAGATTCTAAAAGCATGCTAATTTCATCGGCCTCAAAAAGATTGAATTATAATTTAAGAAAACAGTGACGGTCTCCCTGTAAACGGATTTTCATTCATTTTCCTTTGATTGGAGATTTTTAAGACGAAATCAGCCGCTGCTAAGAGATACAATGGCTGTTTTCATCTTTGATTAAAAACAAGAAAGAAAAATCATGCGTACGTTATAGATTATGAAACACTTTCCAACACTTCCTGAAAGCTTTAACAAAATTTCGTTATTTAGGGAAATAAGGTAAATAAGATAACTAACTAAACATTTAAAAAACTGATTTCAGCAGTTACCATCCATAGCCAAATATTTATTCCAATTCTTCCGAAGAGTCTTGTATTTGATCTGTAGGCTGATATATATATACTATATAATAGAAAATTTAGTTTAGCAAGAAAACGCATAACAGGTTAAAATTTCCCTTTCAGCAATTTATACTAATAGATGGAAACGTACTTGAATACTTTTGTTCAGCCCTGTTGTCTACCTAGTACCTTTATTTCACGCCACTATTTAGCTAAACTTTAATTTAAACTAAATCACTCTTAAAACTACTGAAATCGGATTTCCAGAATTTATCATTTATAGGCGGCCATGTATCCAATTCTTTGCGTGGCCCTGTATATCATTTTATCTATATTCTACAAACATTTCATAGAAAACTACATGCAGTTCAGCATAACACATTTTAAACCCACCTTTCAGCAATTTACGTTCATACTCAGTAACCTTTACGAATTCTTTTGCGTATTCCTGTGCATCAACTATAACATTTACACACGCCATATAGTATGCATTAAATATAGTGAAACTTAAAAGCGCATATCATAATTTAAAATGCATTCCCTGCCATCGCTGCTAATATACAGTACTTGGGATAGAAAATACTTGTCTGAAATGTTTTGTATGTTCTGTAAATGCTATGCACTTCGTATTATACATGAAATAACTTAAGTAAGCCTCACCGACGTATATCAATTTTATTATACATGAATTTGTATAATTAAAATACGTCGCAAACAATTTTCCTCAATACCATTTGTAATGGAATTCTTTTGTGTAGCCCTGTAAATGAATAGTAACTATTCGTTGTCCCGCATATGCTAGAATATTCTACATATTTTAGTGCACTTCGTAAATGCATATATTTTTTATTATGTTTGAAAGTGTGTAACATCTTCAAAATTCATTTGAAATAATTTTTTTCCCATTGGCCGTAATGTAAGGGAATACTTTTGTCTGTCCCTGTAAATGAACTAAACATGCTACAAACTTCATTTGAAATAGGGTTCGTGCTAGGCTAAACGTCAATAACCAAAAATTTCAGTGTGATCCGAGTATATTTACGAGAGTTAGAGCGCGAACAGACAAACCGAAATCAATAACACTTTTCAACTTTGTTGGAAAGTGTTAAAAATTAGTTAAAAATTTGAAAGTAAGCTAATAGCTAATGTAAAATGAATTAAGTACACAGAGTTTTTGTCTCTCGGTACTTTTTAACAACGCTATGAGAAAGTTCTTTTAAATGTATCGTTTTAAATCTGACGTAATTTTCACTAAAGTTTCCTTTCTCTTTTTAATATTCACATGAAAATACTTTTGTTGTTAGAAAGGAAATATTATTTGCGCTGTCTTAGAATTTACGATAATAGTTGAAAAGATTATCTCAAAATGTGAAATAAATGTCTCGTGCAAATATATTTTTTAATTTAAAGTGTTTTGCCAACTTTTATTTATTTGGCCTTTTTAAATATGCCGAAATTTCCTTCATTTGTGACTTTTAACGCATAATAATGAATTTAGTATTTAAAAATTTTCTTTCCCTTTTAAAATTCAAATGTAACTGTAGTTTTTATGATGTAATTTTCAATATTTTCCTGATTTTTAACACGCTATCACTTAATTCTAATTTGAAAGTTTTTTTTCTGTTTATAATAGCCGCGTGTAAATAAATTTTTTATTTGAAGGAAATATTATTCTTTGCGCTGTTTTTAAAATTGGCAACAGTTTAAAATAATTGCCCTTTTCTAAAATGTGTAAAAAATATCTCTCGAAATGCTGAAAATTTGAATTTAAAATGGAAATAAATCCTCAAAAAAAGAGTCAAATTAAAAAGATAATTGCAGTCTGCACATCGGGAACTTCCAATGTATAAAATGATCTAAAAATGTTTAAATTCCTATGTATAGATTTTCTCCTATAAAACTTTTTTTAATGGAACGGTTTTGACCATCTTTAACATTAAATATCTCTTAAAATAATTATTCGATTTAAAAACTGTCTGCATCAGCGTGTTTATCAAACATGTCTCTATAATACCACCGATTTTCATATTTCTGTATGAAACAGTTTTCTTAATATTAACGAAGAAAGACCCCCGATCATAAAAAATATGGATGCCGATCTAGTAGGAGTATACCCGGATGATCTACGCAGATTTTCATTGGTCCATTTCCAAATCAAAACTTTTTTTTTATATATAGAAGGATACATGAAATGTAACCTAACAATTTTTTCAACACTAGGGGGCTCGGCCCCCTACGAGCTACGCTCGCCAACCCCCGTCCAGACACCGCAGACTCTAAATGCACGCTAATTAGATCGGCTTTAAAAAGATTTCGAAAGATTGAATTATAATTTAAAAAACAGTGGCGATCTCCTTATAAACGGATTTCTATTCATTTCTCTTTGATTGGGGAATTTTAACGCCAAATCCGCTGCGGTACTACTTGATTATCCCGTCGACCAATTTCGCCAAATTATACAAATTGACATAATTTTTATTTTAAATAACGAAAGAACAAATAAATTAGTATAACATTAATAAAAATACATATAAAAATAACTTGATGACGTAGGCACGTGTAACAACATTTCAAAATAAGCTAATATAAAAGGAATTAAGTAAACCGAGTCTTTGCCTCCTGGTATTTTTTAACAAAGTGAAAAGAAAGTTCTTTTAAATGAGACATTTTAAATTAATCGTTTTTAATCTGACGTAATTTTGACCAAGCTATTCTTTCTCTTTTAAATATTCACGTGAAAATACTTTTGTTAGAAATGAAATATTATTTGCGCTTTCCTAACAAAAATAGTTGAAAAGATCCTCTCAAAATATCAAATAAATGTCTAGCGCAATTTCTAAATTTAAACTGTTAGCGCAATTTCTAAATTTAAACTGTTTTGCAATATTATTTTGTGTTCATTTTATGTAATAACTGTAATGTGACGTAAATATGACGTAATTTCTCCTATTTAAGACTTCTAACGCATGTTAATGAATTTATTATTTTACAATATTCTTTCTCTTTTAAAATTCACGTGTATAGTTTTTATGACGTAATTTTTAATAAGTTCTGCTTTTTGTACATAATTATTTAATTCTAATTCCAAATGTTTTTTTCTGTTTATAATAGCCACGTGTAAATAAATTTTTAATTTATTTACACGTATAAATATATATATTTTTTATTTGAAGCAAACATTATTGTTTGTGCTGTTTATACAGTTTGCAACAGTTTAAATTAATATCACTTTCTAAAATACTTAAAAAATATCTCTAGAAATGCTGAAAGTTTGAATTTAAAATAGAAATAAAACCTCAAAATATGAGTCAAATTAAAAAAGAAATAAAGCCTGCACACCGGGAACTTGAAAGTAGAAAATGATCTAAAAATGATTAAATTCCCATGAATAGTTTTTGCTCCTATAAAACTTTTTTAGTGGAACGATTTTGTCCAACTTTAGCATTAAATACGTCTTAAAATAATTCTTCGATTTGAAAACTGTCTGCATCAGCGTGTTTATCAAACATTTCTGTATAATACTACCGATTTTCATATTTTTGTATACATTATTTTTCTTAATATTAACGAAGAAAGACCTCCGGTCACAAAAAATTCGAATCCGGCGGCGGCGGTGACAGCGGTAATTACTTTTTTTAAGAATAGAGAGATAAATTGATTTCTAGAAGTTTTAAATATGTGAATCTGAAATTACAGCTTATTCCGTCAAGTAGTTTATAAATTATGCTTAAAAAAATTACATTGCGATTTGTTTTGCAACTATGTTAAACATGCATTTAACATTAGGAGTTCCAAACGTTATATCTATATATAACTTAAACTACAGGGTGTCCATAATTAAACGACCCTACTTAAAAATTTTCTACAGAAAAAATAAATTTGGTGAAAGGCATAATAAAGGTAGGGGAATTTGTTTAAGAAAAAAAAAATTACCTGAGGGCGATTTTTAATAAATTACACATTTCGCATTACGGTTAGTTTAGAAATTTTACTTATTAACTTAACCTGATTCTAAAGACAGCATATCACGACATGTTCCTAGTATTTCCCAGAACACAGTCTGGTCAACTGTGGAATGTGCTATCGTACGATTCCAGATGGTATCTGAAAAGGATGACCGTCATGCGGAACATGTTTGGTTATAACAAAATTTGTTAAACTATCGTAAATGTATGCTAAATGTGTAATTCGTTAAAAGTCCTTCTAATTTTTTTTTCGCTCAAACAAGTTCCCATACCTTTATTATATCCTCCACAAAATTTCACAACATTCTGAACAAAAATTTCGTCTGTAGACAACTTTAAAATAGGGTCTCTGTAAATAAAATTTCTAGACTATCATAATGCTTAAAAATCGCCCTCTGGTAGCAAAATTTTGAACTTTTTTTATGCCTAAACAAATTCCCATCCCTTTATTATGCCCTTCGCCAAATTTCATAACTTTATGAACAATAGTTTTGTCTGTACGCAACTTTAAAATAGGGTCGTTTAATTATGGAGACCCTGTATTTCACCAAATGATTTCCTGTTTGATATCTGAAAATACAATTTATCGAAGCATTTAAATATGATGTCAAATTTAGGTCTCAATACTGAAAATGTCAAAGCTTGTTACAATTTCAATAGGGATTTTACGGATTTTTGGGAAAAGGAGACCTGAGAACTTATGATGAGCTATTAAACAATCTTTTAGAAAAGTATCAGCAGCTTGGGTTGCAATATGTCCCTAAAAATACGCTTTCTTCATTCTCATTTCGATTTTTTACTTGAAAACTGCGGTGATGTAAGTCAGGAAGGTGGCGAACGATTTCACCAATACATATATTGGCAGTGGAAAAAATCTACCAGTTGCGATGGAATGCGTCGATGTTATACAGTAGAACCTCAACCTCAATTAACAGAGCTTCCATTAATCGAGGTTTCTGTTAACCGAGCCGATAACAAAGTCTGATTTTTTTCAATCTTTTGAATGAGCCTTGATAATGATCACACTTTTTAGTTCACTGTCCGTGCTATATAGGCTCTTCTGCCACCAAAAGTACTCAACTCCCAAGAAACACTGGACCCTGATAAGTCAAGAGTGAACAACTCTTTGTTTTTAGTATCAGTATGAACTTTCTTAAATTTTTCGATTTGCTTTTTAAAATTTAATACTAGTAGTTGATTTCATTTTTAAATTTGTTAAGCTGTGAAACAGAACTTTACATATATTTATTTTTATTATTTAAAAAAAAGTTCTATTGATTTTCTTATTATAAGTGATGTTAAATTCGCAAGCACGGCGAGTTTTTACACACAGCTTCTATTAACCGAGATTTCCGATATCCGAGGTACTAACGGTCCCAATTAGCTCGGATAATCGAGGTTGCACTGTAGCAGTCTACTGCTAGAACTTCAGCAGAGATGCCCCTGATACTGAACACAAAAGACAAGCGGATAATATAAAGTTAATGTTTTGATATTGTTCATAATTTCCTAATTTCAAGTAAAAAGTTAAAAAAAAACCTAAATAATTTGTTTTTTTTTTAAAGTAATTTTTTATGTTGTTTGACATTTCACTTAAAATAATAATTTTCCACACTAGACATATTTATACAACGAGAAATAACATCAAAATTTGAATGGTCAATTCATATTCTGTGACCCCAAAACAGTATAAAAATCAGCGGGGAAAACCGAGCTATGCTCGGTTAAAATTAAAATTGTGTTCAACTTGATGTAACTGTAAATTCCAGCTGTTTTATAACTACAGTCGGTCCTCTATTTAACGAAGTCGCTAAATCCCGAAAAAAAAGTTCGTTATATAGAAAATTCGTTAAATAGAGAGTCACCTTTTAAAATACTTTAAACTTCATAAAACATATTTTAAGCCCATAAACACTAAATATAATAAACAAAATGTAATTAATCACACTTTTTTTTTATAAATTATATCCATTTGTGTTATATATTTTACCCATAAAAAAGAAAACTGCAAGGGAAATAAGAATGAAACAAAACATTGTCTGAAAATACATTGTAGTTTCAGTTAAAAAAATAATTTTACATTAAAATCACGATTTTTTATTATGGTCGATAAGCTGTTTGGAGGAATATCAAATTTTAAAGCAATATTCTTTTTCTTCACGCCTTTATCCACCTCATCAAGATTTTTTTTCTTTTATGACAAGCACTTTCGCTTTGACATTTTCGAGCTAAAAAACCCGAATACCAGTACGACTGAATGATCTAGAAAACGACACTCTAGTTAAGGCTGTTCTTAACTGCTCTGCTCAACAAGCGCAAAACGTTTCGACACATTTACAAATTCATTTTTTAACGAAAGGTATAAAATTGGAAAGCCTAGCCATGGAAGTGATTTGGAATTGAACTGTTTTTTTTCCATTTTTTGATCATTCAATTACCCATTAAGTTATAAGCCATTAAAATCACGTGACAAACACGTTTTTCGCCCGCTTTTGAGTGCTCTTTCTCCCTTCGCGCGGAAATTCGGTTCAAAACGCCCACTTTGACACTATCCTCTGAAAAATCTATTGCGTTTGAAAAAATGAAAAAAAAAGATCGATTACATAGTTTCTGAATAACACCAGCTAGTTTCATGCATTTTCGAACAAAAACAAATTACAACTTATGTCAGAAAGTTGCCCTTTTCGATTTGAGAACAGCCTTAAAGGACACGAGGCAGGCACTTCTTGGATGAAAAGCAAAGAATCACAGCGATTTTACTGCTCTCGGTGAGTTAGGTGCCTGGTAAGACCTGTTCATGTTCATTGATCATCATAAAATGTGTTAAAAGAAAGATTAAGTTTGAAATGTCTAGTAATATTTTGACAAATAGGGAGAAAAAAAATTTAGATCCCTAGAAAAAGTTCGTTAAATAGAGAATGGACTTCGCTATTTGGAGGTTATTTTACGAAGAAATTCGCGAAATGTTCTTGGTCCCAAGGAAAAGTTCGTAAAATAGAGAAATTCGCAAAATAGAGGTTCGTTAAATAGAGGTCCGACTGTATAAAGCATTTTATTTTTATAACAGTCTAAACTAGTCGGACGTTGCAGTCCCAAAACTTTCTTCTATCTCATACATGTTAATACTTCCTGAAAAATGTAGCATAGCAGCGCCACCCGTTAGATGACTTACACCAAAATCTAACCAGCAACAACTTATGTCAACTTTTAACTGATGCTGGAGTTTCGTTAAAATCCGTACATTAGTTTTTGAGTAGAGCTATGGCGGAAATCGTAAAAAAATCTGCATAGCAGCGCCACCTTTTGGTAATGTATACCAAAACCTAATAAGCAACAGCTAAAGTCAACTTGGTAACTGAATCTGAAGTTTCATTCAAATCCGTGCATTACTTCTTGAAGTACAACTATTACGGGAATCAGGAAAACTGCAGCATAGCAGCACCACCTGTTGAGCGATTTGCACCAAAAACTAATTAGCACCAATTTATATCAGGACTAACTACATATAAATTTTTATTAAATTCCGTGCATTAGTTCTTGAGATAGAGCGCCCACAAAATTTGTGTCACATACAGACAGAGGGACAGACAGACTCACACAGACATTTTGTAAAAACATGTTTTTCGGGATCTCTGACCCCTAAAACGTGTAAATCCGTAGAAAACCGGAATTAGAAAATTTTCACGAATACAGTACTTTCTTTCCTTCTTGTAAAGATAGAAGAAAGTAAAAATTCCTTCAGATTCTGAAACCCAATTCTTTCGCAAAATTTTGAAAAAATTCACCAAATTTGGCGACATTCTTTTATTTGGCGCCAAGCATGTATTGAGAAAGTTCTATGCACCCTGATTAATTGAATTCTGTTTTCGAGAACGTTCTATGGACTCTGATTGGTTGAATCTTATATCTCGGTTCCTATTGGGAATTTCTAGAAAGTTCCTTTAGAATCTGAAAGTTAAATTTTTCGACAAATTTCGCCAAAATTTCGCCGATATTCTTTCCAAGCATGTATTTTTGCATTGGTAATCTTGAAAGTCAATTTCCCCGTCAAATCGCGCCAATGTTGCTAATATTTTGCCAGATATCGGAAAATTTGGCGAGCTGTTGCCAACTTTGCGACTTCGTTTCCTGCCAACTGTTCAACAACTTAATGACTGTTTGAACCTTCATTCCCGTTGAAATGCATTGACCCATAGTGACCCACTAATTGAATTTTCTCGAACATGTGACCCAGCCTAATGGTCTTCTCATATCCGAAAACGGTAGGATAAAAAAATTAGTCAAAATCGTTAGAGCCGTTTTTAAGATAAAATTGGTATACACACACACATAGACAAATACACATAAGATATGCTCGCATTAGAATATGGGATATATCGCTTAGTTAAAAGGCAAGAAAAAAAGTTTTATTTTGTAGACCGTGTTATTATACAAGGTAACAGATCCATTACTGAATTGAAACATTTCATTAAAAGATAATTTTACATTTTATATGAAGACACTTAATATCAATACATTCTTTAGTTCATTGGCAGAAGTGAATTTCATAAAAACTCACCAACAGAACTTTCCATTAAATCATGTGAGAAACAAAGTTAAGAGATGGACATATTTTGAAGAAAAGAACGAAGACGGTGTTTCTGCAGAAAAATAAAAGTTTAATCATAATCCCAATAAATCCATTCACCTTGTCATATTCAGTTCAGGATGCCAAGGTGGGCCTTTCATAAATGATCGAAATTAACTAGGCATAAATTACAAATATTTCAACAGATTACATTATTTAACAAATAACAGTTCTCCAATCCAAGCAATTACTGATGTTCACGTTGAAGGTTACTAAACACTTTTAATGTTGTAAACCATGTCATAAAACAACAACAACAGTAAAACAAAAACATAAACAACATTCAGTTTCTGAAACAAACTCCCTGGGATTTTTTTTTTTTCTGTCACTTTCACATCCTTCGCACGCGTTTTTATGGATTGAGTTATTTATGATCACCCTGAATTTTAATTTGTTTCCCCCGCACCCTTCTTGCTATGATTTCTTTTTCTTTTTTTTTTTTTCCAGTTTCCATGTTATATGTTAGTAACATCGACTTTAATTGAAATATTATTAGTATTGTTCCTCTAAACTTTGGTAAGTCATAGAAAAAAAATCCAACTTCAGAAAAGCCCTCAAAAATCTAAAAAAAAAGTGCATTGTCATTCTTTAAGTGCTTGCCTTCACAATTGCAACTGTCTTATCCCGATCTTCAAAAAAGGGCATAGAAAGCAAAAGAGCCTGAATGAAGCACTCCTGTTATTGATAATATTTTACAAGTAGCGCGATAGAGATTTTGAAAGCAGAAGTTCCAAGGTGTATTACGTGTAGGCGAATGTCTTGAACGCGAACAAATAAGATAAATCTTATATAATCATTCACTTTACGAGACAGGGATATGTGTGTGTGGGGGGGGATACGGATGACACCCCGGAAACTCAGGCTTCGCTTAAGGGGGCTGGTCACTCAGCTTCCGATTTCCCCTCACTAATGTAAAGTCTATAGGCATTTGATGCATTCGTATATTTAAAACAGTGTTTCTCAACCTTTTTTGGTATATATATATATATATTCACATAATTTATTCAATGAGAGGGCTGAGCCTGTTTTTGGGGGCAAATTCAATTAAAACGAGGTTCCAGAGCCGCAGACAAGTTCGTATTTAATTCGTCAACTTTTAAAAGTCATTCTCACTTGTTGGACTTAATTTCTCTCAATTCTGAAATTCCAAATTCCCAGAATCATGAAGATGCAAAAGGCAGACGAATTTTAATAACTTTCAAGCTGATTATAGTGTAAAAAATTTTGACAGAAAACCAAAATTCATCCAAATTTTTATCGAAAAATATTGAACTGTAATACTTATCATTTCTCACATCAGTGAGCTGTTATATTTCTTGTTCTTGTCAAATTTGATGTCTGACAAATTACAAATGGGAAGGCAAATCGAGGAAAGGAGGGAACAAGGAATATAGCATATGATAAATAAAAGATGTCCTATTGTTGATACGACAACATGCAATTTTAATTATTTGTCAAAAACCCTCCGGCACATTTGACAATCTCTCGTGGCACACAGGTTGAGAAACACTGGTTTAAAATATCTCCCCAGGAAATTAATATTTTTAACTTCTATTTTTTGTGTACACTTCCTGTAAGACGTCTCTTTTTTTCTTAGTTCTCAAAATATTTCTAAAGTATAGCCTTAATTTTATATGAAGCGTTAAAATCTTACTCACAGTTCTCCCGCTTTTAACACATAAAATATTAAATTCAGCGTAGATTTTAGAAATATTTTGAAAACTAAGAAAAAAAGAGACATCCTTTAAGAAGAGTACACAGAAAAAAGATGTTACAAATATGAATTTCCCGAGGAGATATTTTAAATATACGAATGCATCAAAAGTCCTTAAACTTAACATTAAGGAAGATAATTCCGAAGCTGAGTGACCAGTCCCCTTAAGGGGACCAGGTAAGCGAAATTTGGGGGAAAAAATCGATTTTTACTTTTTTATATCATTAAATAACTTAAACTTTTATCTTTCCAATGATGTGTCACACATGTTTATTTATATAAAAAAGAAGTGTTGGAATTATTCAGTCTTTCTAAGAGTACTTCACAGCTTAATGGCCATTTAAATCTTTAACTGACTTTTCTCAAAAACATGGATTTTTCATGTTTGTGTTCCTTTTTTTCAATATCTATTAAATTTATTAACTCTGATTTTTTAAAATTCTTATATTATGTTATATTGTATACTTTAACACAGGGATTTAATGATTTGTTGAGATTATTTATTTTAGGCAGTGAAATCTTATCAAAAATTCTAATTTAGAAATGACTTTCAATAAATAATTAATAATTAATTTTAAATTTCACTTAGAAATAAAATGTCCCGTTAAAATACGTAAAACATGTTATTCTAACTACTGTAAAAAATCTAGACATCTATCTTTCACCATTTCTGAGAAAAAAGTACAGTCGTGGAAAAAAAAAAGTAAACACCCCCTACTAACTCCTCAATAAATTCTCGTAGAAGAAAGTTACTGATACCGAACGATTGGAAATAAAGTCTACTTTTAAATGATATAGATAAAATTTGCTTAGGGGTCATCTACATATTAAAACGAACCGTAACTTTGTTTTGTTCAATAGCAGTATACAATTCTGAAAGCATAAATGAACTGTACACCCTTCAATTAGCCTAAAAACAATTTTTTATGCAATTCGTACCACAAGTTTTTGAGAAATTAACTATTTTAAAACGAGCGTATTTTAAGGGCTGTATCCAAATTGAAGTTCTGAACTCGATTGTTAACCGAGAGAGCCCTCATCTTGATCAAGTCACTTAAAGAAGTCAATAAAGCCTGCTAGATTACACGACAGCAGAAGAAATTTCAAAATATCTGCTCACTCCTATCATAGACGGCCCCTTAAACCATTATTTTGCCGTTTTTTAAGCATAATTTGAAAACTACTTGGAAGAAAAATGTGAAATTTGGGATTTCCATAAAGCAGTACTTAATAAATCTAATTCCATCAAAAAAATTGTAGGTTGCAATTCATAATTTTTTCGAGTATTAATTTCATAAATCATAATTCATATCATAAAGTTATAAAAATTGCAAATTCAGTGTATTTATGTTTGGGTATATTAGTATTATTGCTACACAAAAAATTAGCACATTAGGAGCATAATTTCTGGAGATATAAATAAAAATATGAAAATGTAATTTAACATTAAATGCACTCAATTTTGAATGTTTATATTTCAAAAACTTATCATTCAAATGATTTGAAATTCGGTGTCTAGGCATAGTTTGAACCGAAGATTTGAAATATCTCGTTAAAATTGGGTATTGTCATTGAAAAAAAATGAAGTTTGGATTCGTTTTAATTTGTAGATGGTCCCCTTAGCAAATTTTATATACATCATTTAAAAGTAGACTTTATTTCCAATCGTTCGGTATCAGTAACTTTCTTCTACGGTAATTTGTTAAGGAGTTAGTAGGGGGTGTTTACTTTTTTTTCCACGACTGTACATAAAGTTGGTGAATTTAACATAGCGGAGATAGGGCTTTCCCGGTACCATTAAGGGGACTCTTCACTCACTTGAAAACACTCGCTTGCTAAAGTTAAACCTATGGGCAGGGTATTTTCGAATTTCTCGTTTAAATTTGAATATTTTCAAAAGATTTTTTTTTTGCATAGGACAGCTGAGCTCGGTCTCTTATAGGGTTATTTTGTACTTTTTCGATTTCGGTTGCAGATTATTTTTTAATAAAAGTACTTTCACTTTCGGAACCGGTTTCAAATACTGAAATTATCCCTGAAAAATTATCTAACTAACAATGCTAGCAAAGTAACTAACAAAATCCATCCAGTAGAACTTTTTAAAAGGTTAGTCTTTTATAATGAAGTTCTCTCATTAAAGATCTTTCCCTTATAACTCTATAATTAAGCAAAGTAGAACGATATGCAATTTACTAAAACCACCAATGAAATTTATCTAACTAATAAAGGAAGTCTCATAAAAATATGTCCAGTAAAACTTTTGAAAAAGCCTCATCGGATTCACCTGATTATATAACTTTCCCCATAACTCTACAACTAAGCAACATAGCACGATATGCAATACACTAAAACCGTCTTTGAAAGAGTATTCAACTGACAATGCAATCATCATCAAATTCAGTTCAGTAGAAATTTTTAAAAGGCTAATTTTTCATAATCGGTTTCATTTGATTACAGAAGTTTCCTGCAGAATTATATAACTAAATAACGTAGAACGAAATGCAATATACTGAAACCATCTCTAAATAAACAGTTAAATTAAAAAAAATCAAAAAACCCGACCTCGTAAAAAGCGAACTAATTAATTATTTCTCATCAACGTGAAACTATTTTTTTTCAATTCCTACTATTAGCTCACACTCTCGCTATATATATCTTGTTGAAATTTTCAATCGTTAATAAAATACTTATTATTCATCCTATCAAGCTCAAATAAATTTTTTAAAACTTGTAGTGGATGACACTTGATGCTAATCCAGTTTTTTTCAAATGTTAATTCATTAATTAAATTAAATTAATTAATTTTCAATAATCGAGAGAGCCCTCTTCTTGATCAAGGCATTTTAAGCGCCACTCAAGAGGATAGAAGAATGGGAGAAATTTTTTTTTCTCTTATTGACCTAAGTAGGAATTGACTTAAAATATTTTTATTATATTACTTGTTTATATTACTTACCTATTTTTTTATTTACTTGTATTGATGACTTGTAAGTTGTGTTTAATTGTTAGTTCATATCTATAAACACTCTTTTGATGAGGTCTATGATGGCTAGAGTTCCAGTAAAGCTAGAGATCGTACCTACACAACTTCCAGGTTGTGTAATATTTTAACGGAGCTTCTGACTGTAAAATAGTCAATGAAACATCGTCTTCATTTTGAAAGACCTATCCAATGATAGGCCACTCAATAGGATGCGTAATTTTTTTTTCGTCTCTACTGCCATTTTCTATTTTACGGCCGCCATTTTGAATTTATAAAAACAAAACCTAGCCTATAACCATCGGGCCGTTAAGACGAATTGATAGAGACATCATTCATTAAAATCCATCCAGCCGTTGGGATGTTTCGAGGGTATAAAGAAATCCACATACACAGATACGCATGAAACACATAACCCTTCTTTTCAGTCGGGTAAAAATTATCTACTTGACGATTCAAGTCTAATCAAAACCAGTTCAGTAGAACTTTTTAAAAAGACTAATCTTTCATAATTAGGTTCACCTTATTATAGGACTTTCCCCATAGCTCTATAAGTAAGCATTTGAGAACGATATTGTTATGCACTAAAAGTTTTCTGAAAAATGAACGTTCTTAAACAGTGCAAGTTTCATGGAATCCATTCAGCAGAACTCAAGTTATAAGCCACCGGAACGAAATGCCCATTCGCATTTTATGTATATAGTAAGAGTAAATAGATCAGGGTTGGCGAAACTTTTTATAGCCGCGTGCGCCATTTTTTTCCAAAAATATTCTACGTGACCTTGACGTGACAACAAATTTAGTGGATTGAAAAATCATGAATAAAAATCACATTAAGATTAAAAAAAAAAAAAAAAAAGAGTAACATACAGGTGAGATATTGGGCTATAATAATCAGAAAAACAATCAAATTTTAGCAATTTTTAAATATATACACTGTTAAAAATTTGCAGCATTCTGGCAGGTCATTTGACCGTTTTTTTCCGAAAACAGTTACACAGCCGTAATTTTAACACTATTCTGACCATATTATTGGCCATTTTATGGTCAGAATATAGTTAAATTATGGTTATGAAACCGTTTTTTCAAAAAACGGTCGAATGACCTGCCAGAATGCTGCAAAATTTTTAACTGTGGTTAATATGTATGTGATTCATTATATTGTTGCATCTTGGAAGAAAAATTATTAATATCAGGTTCGTACTCAGTTAATTTCAACAAAAAGGAAACTGAACTGGATTTATCTGACAACTGCTTTTTATTTGAATTTTTATATTATTCATTTGAGAAAATAATGACTTTGCGGACATACATAGATGGAAAAAGTATTAAAAGGGCAAACGCCAGTTTTTTTAAATAGCTCTGAAATTAATCTCTAAGATGCCATAAATTTATCACTGATATTTTTACTAATGTGGTTAGTTTACGGTATTTTAAAAAGCCGCAATTCAAATTCTTCAATTTCCAATTAATCGAATTTAGACAATATCAGATCATCTAAAGTTTGTGTATTTTGTGTAATATCACCGTATATTGATTTAGAGTAACAAGCAACGCCGTGCAAAAATTATTCTTTCGCGTGCCACTTTTGGCACGCATGTCATAGGTTTGTCGTTTCTGAGATAGATGGTATTTCAAAAGGAACTGTACTGTATAGTGTCTAATATTAGTAATTTGTTTTACATGAAAACAAAGTTTAGTGTCAGCAGCGACAACCACCCTAGTTTCAGTCCTTCAATATACATATCTACTTAACA
This sequence comes from Maratus speciosus, assembly GCA_963932465.1. Taxonomy (NCBI): domain Eukaryota; kingdom Metazoa; phylum Arthropoda; class Arachnida; order Araneae; family Salticidae; genus Maratus; species Maratus speciosus. The sequence continues at coordinate 281,516,715 of OZ010800.1, read as the reverse complement.
ATATAGTCTGTTGATGTGAAGTCACAGGTGGCCACAAATGAACACATGTTTTAGGATCACAGCGTGAATCAAATGTAACTTATTGAATTAGTTATGTAATGACTATCAAGTGACCGTCATTACGTGAAATTGCCGTGAAAGTTTTTTCGAGGCGAATTATAGGGTAATGTTGCGTGGCATCTGCAGATTATAGACTTTTTGGTTGAGAAACGTTTAAAAGTACTAGCTGAATAATGCTATTCTCGTCGGATTCGTAGTCATGAATTGAAACCAGCCGCAGTTATTAATATATTTCCCACTTTTAGTCCCTCTCCTATTGGAAATAGGAACAACGCAAATGTATTTTTTGAAATGCAAAACAATATACTCAAAGAGTTCTAATTATTTTATTAAAATTATGGAAAAGTATTTGACCAGTAAAGGCAATAATAATGATTTTAAACACAAAGAAAAAATGTAGATGTTACACATATGGTTAATGCTCTAGTAAGTTTAACTGGTAAATAGACAACATTTAAAAAAATGAATACAAAAATTTATTCAAAAATTTGAATAATATTTTATAATGCAATTTAGATTATCATTAAAGGATAAAGGTATCATATTGTGTTATTAAATTGTAGCTGCAAAATCGAAATTTCCACGATATTCACACACCTACAAATAATTTGTTTTATATTGCAGGTTCAGTAACCATCTTTGTTGTGATATTTTCCCGGAAAATCAACATAAATCCAGACAATGTGGCAGCTCCCATTGCAGCCTCTTTGGGTGATGTTGTTACTTTGGCATTATTGGCTAATATATCCAAATACATATTTGAAAGATCAGGTAAGATCGAGTAATTATTGTGTTATCTAATAATTATAGATCAGGAAGGCTCTTGCTTGTGGGTGAAGCGAAGCCAATGCAATGTTACTGTTTTCAGAACTTTATAATAAAAAAGTCTCAGTTTTGAATAGATTGAAGGCTAGGTGGGTGTGGCCAATTTCATCTGGAGCTCCACAAATAGGTGAAACTAAAAGGGATGATACAGAGAAAGGGCGAAGTGCGTGTTATATGGGATAGCTTCCGTAGAAGTTTGTAGATGCAGAATTTCTACAAACAAGGCGGTATATAAGTGTGAATCCGCCGTAATTCAGTTGAATTTGAGAGTTTGTATTTAAATTTGATTCTAGCTGTAAATTTGTTCACCTGAAGCATTTTAAATATCTTTTGTGGAATACTTGTTTTTGAAATTTCTGCTGCACTACTCTGTGATTGCTTGCGAGTGTTCATATAATCCTGTAAATTCTTGTTCTTTGAAGAATATTATCGTAATAAATCTTGTGTTATCCTATGGATTGTTTTTAATCAACTTTCAACTACACGAACCCCATAGTTAAAGCAGTTGTAATGTTTGGTTATATCGGTACTTACGGCATCCATTGAAAACATTACCTTGCTGTCGCATTGCGTAGAAATCAAACGCTGTTAGATTGTGTCTATACTTTTCTCAGAAGACAAACACATAGAATTAGAAATATATGTTTTTAAATTTTTTTTATCCTTAATTGTACCGTCAGTCGAAGCAATATCATAGCGATTTCAAAGAAAATCAAACATGTCACGGAACCAACGTAACCGATTTTTGTTTCTTATCGCTGTTGTTAGTCACTTAGTAAATTTCAAGGGGCAGTTCATTGTTATTGCAATGTGAAGTCCACTAACAAGGAAGGTCTCCATACGGGCATATTCAGAAAAATCTGAAAAAATTACAGAGTGTTCGTCTCATGTGGATATATATGTTTATAAAAAAAAATTTGGCGGAACCCCGATAGAACGTTCGTAAAAAAATAATGAAATTTTCGTTTATTTGGCGATTTATCATCGGTTGGCGATGAAATGAAATTTCGAAAAATACTTTTTCATATCGAATACTCTTTAAGATAAAAATATTTCATATTGAACTTGTTTAAATAAATTTAATTTAAATAACTGTAGTTTTGTCAGTTTTAGTTTAATTTAGCTATAGTTTTGTCATATATGTATTTATAATGAAAGTTAAATATCAAATTTTGTGAATTAAAACAAAATTAAAATTGTTTCAATATCTCAAAATTAAGTCCAATTGAGCGCTGTCGGTTCAATTTTGTTGCTATGGAAACGACGAATTCCTTGGTTTGAAATGAATAACTGCTAAATGAATGTTGCCTTTATTTTGGAATACGCTTAACTATATGAAAGTATTTTTTATAGATTAAATTGTTTTTAAAGTAATAAAATTAAGTAACAAGCAACATAAATATGTAATACGAAAAAATGTATTTATTAAACTCTCTCATTGTTTATGTTTAAATTCATTAAATACCTTTTACACGCATTTTAAAATTCAATTAACAAACAATTTTCAGATGCATTAAAATCGTTTGTTTTTGGCAAGGAAAAGTACTGCTCGCCAAATCGCGTGACGCTCTCGTCTTTTCAAGCCAAATACTCAAAGGTATTTTATTTTTTTACAGACTTTCTACTGTAATTCCGCCGCTAAATTTGACTGATCCTTTATTACATACATAAGTAGTTTAATTGGTATTTTTTTCAAAATATTCTGAGTATGCCCAGTATGGAGACCTTCCTTGTAAGACGGTTTCTTCTTACAGAGTCATTAGGTGATTGAGACATTGGGCATTTTTCAGATAAAAGTCGATAAAAATTCATAGTTAAATAATAAAGTAGTAAGTTTGTTCCTTTTTTACGTCTGTTCCAACTCGTCAGAAAACTGGATGCAACATTGTTACATGAATTACGTTCGACTCCTTTTTTATGACAAATGAAAACAATAAGGTTCGTGAACTGGATGGGATATATATACAGATGAAAAAAAAAAAAACTTGACTTACGCAGAAAGTTATACATTCATAAAAAATGAAACGACTAATGCATTTAAATATATTGCAATATATATACAATAAATACATTTTTTTAACATTTTAACTCTTTGCGGCCTAGTGTCTGCAAATAGCCGCCCAACCTTTATACATATGATTCTATTTTTATATTCTATTCAATTGTTGTATTTCCATTGTTAAAAGAACAATTGGATAATGCAGTAGAACCCCGCTAATCCGAAGTAATGGGGACCGGTGCCTGTTCGGATTACAAAAAATTCAGATTACCCAAAATTACGATAAAAAAAAAAAAAAAGAGATACGTGTTAAAAATATATAAGTTATAAGTACTCAGTAGTACAGTAAACATCATCTAATCCGTCATCCTAAGGTCCGGCATGCTGGATAATCCGGTACGACTTTCGGAAAAAATAGTATTCCGTGTTTAATCACCCCTGATGTTTATAATAATCCAATGGAACTTCAGAATGAGGAATTACGTAACACCCATTACAAACGGTTCAAAATCGCGAATCTATAAATAGCTCAGTCACCACGTCGACGAGGGGGGGGGGGGAGAAAAAGAGATTTCTGTAGATAATTTGCGAAATCAAACTGTTAAAAGGAAAAATAAACTTTTATTATCTAAATTAAATACTTATTGCATTTTAGAAAATAATTTTATAGTGCTAGATATTCGAGATTTTTTTTTAAGATGTCATCTACGAGTAGGCCTACAGTGCACGTTTTCATGTTATGTTCGTGTACATACGTTGTACTTTTACTTTATTATTTATTTTATTCTATTCAAGCTGTTTAAAGAATAAAAACATGCTTTACTGCCATTTTTTGTTTAATTCTAACTTCTACACGTTTTCCCCGACATGCGTCCTGTAATCCGGAAAATTTCGTGAGTTAATATTTTCAGTTAATCTGTTCAAGTATAATTTTCGAAAATGAAATCAGTCCGGATTAACCGGAATTTCGGATTAGCGGGGTTCTACTGTATTCAGATTAAAAATTTGTTGAACTAAAATAACCCTTTTTTTTACACCTATTTATCTTAACTTGTTTTTTTTATGTAAAGATGGAATTTTGTAACCTGTTTTTCATCCATTTCCTGATATACAAGAATTATAAAAATTATCTATAGAGGTATATTTCTGGTGACAATACAATATTTTAATGTTTTTAGTACTTAATTATAAATGAATGAACTAATTCTAAAACATTCTCAAGTTAGACACCACAGGTGATAAAGCACTAAATAATCTTTATGGTTACAAAAGATTATAAGATAAAAAAGCAATTGAGTTAATGATACACCAAACCATTCCCGCTAAAATAGGTCAAATGGCTATGAAACTGCAACAACAAAACAATTTAAACACTAAAAAACAAAACATAGAAAAAAAATAGTGTAATTTTTTTTAATACTCTTTTATCATTAAATCGTTTAATATTAATTAAATTATGATTATACGTTGCGGAAACAATTTTGAAATACTAAATAGCTTGTTAAATACTGCTTTGTTTTCTTTCCTGTTGTCATATCTTAAAATAGAAACAGAGCAAAAATTATATATTTTTTAAAATAAATTCAATAGTTTGCATTCTCTAATCAAGGGTAAATCAAAGTGGTGAATTTTCAATAATCGGGACGCACACTAAATTAACGTATTGTAATGGAAAATTTTTGGAACAACATGAATTGCAGGCATGAATAAGGCGTGTTTTTTAACATAAACATTGAATGACTACAGAAGAATGTATTTTAAGAAATACATATTTTTACTTTTATTTAAAAGTAAAGAGCATTTGGATTTTTTTTCAATCCTGCGATACGCGTTTAAAAATTTATCTTAGAAATTTTTTCATCCACTTTTAGCTCAATATGTGTGGGTCGAAGCTTCTATCCTAATATTTTTCATTCTCCTGATTCCTGTCTGGGCATTTCTCTCTTACCGAAATCCTTATACTAAACAAGTATTGCATTCGGGGTGGATTCCTGTCATCAGCGCCGTTGCTATTTCCAGGTAAGGCAAATTATTCTTTTTCGAAACTTTTCAGTTAGAGAGTTATTAATAAATAAAAAGGTTATGTATATGAATATACGGAAGTAAAATATCATATAATTGTGCGTAAGAATATATGTAGGAAAATTGAAAATACCCAAAAACTGAAGTTTGAACATCAAGGAGCACAAACCTTATAACATCAAATGAGCTTGTATGTGTAGTCGTGCTACCTAAATGCGTGCTAACCATAATCTACAGATTCGAAATATAAAAAATTAAATTTGACCTTTGGTGACCTCTATTCATTCATAATGAATCAAACGTTTTTTTCTGAAATGCTCTTAAACACCGGTCTGCAGATTCCAAATTCAGTTGGAAAGCTAAGTTTTTGTTTAATTGACTTTGATCCATATCGTGTAATTAGATAAAATTCACAGAAATTTGTGATGCACATTTTAAAAATACGGCAAGTATTCTCCAAAACATAAGGGAGTTTTCAACAATGAACAGGCTTGTTAGATAGGCTTTCTTTTTCCAGTTGAAAAGTGAAAAAAAATAAAATAAAACATTCGTCATCAAACAAGCATTACTTTTCCCGCTGTATTTTTTACTTTCTTCTAAGAAAAAGTATTGGATTTGTTTTATCCGTGGACACCAGTTTTTAGCTCACAGGCTATCAAAGCCTGAGAGCCTATGTGCCCGCCGGTTCTGTATGTACGTACGTATGTATGTACGTACGTAACGCGACAACTCTTGATAGAAACATCCCATTTGTTTCAAATTTTTTTTCTAGTTTCATTCTCATAAAGCGCTTCCCTGATTAGTTTTGAGGGTTCATTGGTTAAGGATAAAGGGAGAAAAGGGGGGGTTAGTCCCCCCTCCTTAACTCAGATAAATGGGTTTTTCATGCAGAATTATTCGATTTGCTCCGAATTTGGTATACCGGTTTATTATGTTAAGGAACTTCCTTGGTTAGTTTTGGGGGTTCATTGGTTAAGGATAAAGGGGAAAAGGGGGGGGGGTTAGTCCACCCCCTTAATTCAGATAAATGGGTTTTTCCTGCAGAATTATTAGATTTGCTCCGAATTTGGTATACCGGTTTATTATGTTAAAGAACTTCCCTGATTAGTTTTGTTGGTTCATTGGTTAAGGATAAAGGGGGAAAAGGGGGCTAGTCCACCCCCCTTAATTTAGATAAATGGATTTTTCATGCAGAAATATTCGCTTTGTTCCGAATTTGGTACACCGGTTTATTATGTTAAGGAACTTTCCTGATTAGTTTTGGAGGTTCATTGGCTAAGTATAAAGGGGGGAAACGGGGGCTAAATCCCCCTTCACTTATTTTTTTGAGGCCATTATTCTTTAAAATAAGGGTATAATATACAATTAGTGTGAATAGCCTGTGAGCTCAATGCCATCTGTTTAGCTGGGCACGTTTCTTTTTTATTAACATATTAACCCAAAAATTTTGACTTGCTTTTCTTTTTTTTTTTTTTTTTTACTTTCTTCTATATATATATCTATATCAATTTAAAAAAAAAGTAATTAATGAGCTACTTTCGCTGCAGTAAATGAATGTTTTGTGACCGGAGCTCTTTCTCCCCTAATAATAAGAAAACTATTGCATATAAAAATAGGGAAAATGGTAGTTTTATAGAGAAATATATGATAAATACTCTGAAGCAGACAGTTTTTAAATCCAAGAATTATTTAAAGAGCAATTTAATGTTAAAGTCAGCCGTCAGCTGCCACCTCAATGGCAGATGCGACCATGTACCCCAACAAATCCCACAATCAAAGAGAAATGAATGGCAAACCGATTACAGAAGATCGCCACTGTTAGTGATAAAATCAGTTAATCTTCCACAGAGATATGAAAAATATTAATATATTGCTAAACAGTGTACAATGGGAAACTATACAACACATTTAAAATCTACATGACATTAAAATGCATGAAGTTTAAACATTGAAATGATGTTAAAAAAAACTTCCCGACAGTTTTGACCAACATACTTGGTCATTTTCAAGGGATACTACAGAAACACTGGCCAAGGCCCACTCTCCAACTCAATGAGGGAAGGAGGAAAACATGAAACGGAAATAGGGACAAAAGAGAGAAACCAGGGGGGGGGGGAGGCACAAGTGGCCCCATGCGCGGACAAAAATCGAGGGAAAAGTAAAAAACAAAATTGAAAAGAAAAGGGAGGGGAGTTGGAGAGTGGGCCTTGGCCAGTGTTTCTGCCTATCCCTTGAAATATACCAAGTATATTGGTTGAAACTGTCGGGAAGTTTTTTAACATCATTTCAATGTTTAAACGTCATGCATTTTAATGTCATGTAGATTTTAAATGTGTTGTATAGTTTCCCACTGCACACTGTTTAGCAATGTATTAATATTTTTCATATAGTTATCACACAGTGTAAGTCCAATCTTAAATATCTTAAGTATTATAAATGTTGACTTCCATAGGGAGTTGGCGAACGTTGCTCTTAGGGGGTGGGGCAGAGCTCCCTAGTATATAAGAATAGATTATTAGATTTGTGAAAATTTTCAACTTCAGGTTTTTGATGGATTTATTCGTTTTGGGGATGTCTTAATTATGATTTAACTATTTTTGAAAAAAGTCTTCTCTATGTGTGTTGCACAACTTTTGTAGCCGGAATTTCACAAAACTTCATATTCAGTTAGACTTTGAAATAAGTTCATGCTGATTTCAAATTAGCGCCCAACAGCTATCGCTGCTACTCTGAGTTTATCACGATTTACATGATAGCTATATCTTGTCATATATGGGATGTAATTACATCAAATTTAACATATGTTATGCTTTTTTATGAAAATATGCTGACTCATTTATGGTTTTCATTACTCAACAGGAGACGCTACGGTTCTATGATTGATGCGATATACTGTATCTGAGTTTTTGTTGCGTAGAAATGTACCGAATTTCATATTTGAAGTTATTAATTAAATTTTAATATTACCATATAAACAAATGCACCCACTATACATCAAATTCATAATTGTGTGTGTATGCTATTTAAGGGGACGGTTTACCTAAACATTGATCAAAAAACGATTTTTTTTAGATATTAAATGAAAGCCTGTTTAATTGTGAATATTTTGACACCTCGTTTTTACATATATGGTAATTATATTGCGAGATATTGTAAATTTTGTTAATATACCAAACACAATTACCCACACAACTTTAAATGGCTTTTACTCCATATTTTCTTCACTTTCATGTTTTAAAAATGCTAAGACTTTTTTTGTGTTTCAGATAGAGGTTTAAACTTTTTTGTACGTGATATTTATTATATATGTGATAAATCTGTGCATAGAATTAGCCTTCAGGGTTTTTTTTTTTCCAAATAAAAGTATATGAATATGTGTTAGATTTCATAGCTTTACACTATAAACAGTGTGATTCATAAATATCGAAACAATAAGCTATCTCCTTAAATACTGCCCACAGGCACATACTTCCAATTGCAAAGTTTTATAAAAAGGTGCAAAATTTGGTAAGATAAGTTGCAACTCCATGAGGGGTCTATTTGAGAAAATACGAAAATTAAATTCTTATACGGCCACCGTAGGATAAAATTTCCAATTAGGAAATTTTTCCTTATCCATTCCTGAATTAAACAACAACAACAAAAAAAAAAATACATCTTGATAGCTGCAAAACTCAGAGAGATATGTCCGTTTTAATAATTCGTGAAGTTTCAAGGCATCACACGCAAATTGAAATGCGTGTAATTCAAGAAACAGTGTTACTGTAAGGTGTCCAGGAAACATTTATTTTTTAAATTTATTTACAGAGTTAGAATTTAGAATTTTTTTGTTATGGTTAACCATATAATTTGTAAACAGAATCACATCATAAGACTTTTTACAAAATTAAAAAAAAATTATTTTTTTTTTCTGTCAAAAAATTCAGAGTAATTTAAATTTGTTATAACTCGAAATATTATTTGTCAAATTGATTTTTTTTCTTTTAATTAAACAGAAATATAAAAGTTTTAATTTTGATTCAGCATTAAAAAATTTTTAATTAAAAAAAATATATTTAAAATAGCAATAAAAAATGCAACATTTTTTAAACAAATCATATTTTCAAAAGTGAATATTTTTTTTTTTTTTTCAAATTTGCCGAATTAAAATTTAAGTAAAATATTTGAAAAAGATATATTCCATATTTAACGGTTATTGACTTGTATCGATTTAAAGATGAAAAATGCTGAAAAAAAACCCATGATACAGAAAAGTGCATTTAAAACTTTAAACAAAGATCGGGGCTCTTAATACAATGTTTAAATGCTTTTTAAAAGCTTCCAGTTGAGTAACTCCTTCCTGTAGCTTCAATTTCTGATTTAGTTTAATTTTTGCCATTCTCACCTTCTTTCTTTACTGTTTAAATGTGTCAGTTTATTTAAACAAGACTTTTCTAAACATGTCGATTTCGAGTATTTTCATAGTTTTAGATTTCTGTAAAATTTGTACAAAAAATTCCCAATTTCTTTATACAATTAAAATTATTTTAAAGAATACTACATACATATTTATAACAAAATTTTATAGTATATTTTAGATTGCTATGTGTTTGCATGACAAAAACATACCTGCCAAACCTCCCACTAATCCTCTGTAATATGTAGATTAATTTGAAGGAGTAAACACTTTAAAACCAGAAAATTTATTTAATAAATCTTTGACTTATTTAATTTAAAGGTTTTAAGTCAAATTTATTCAATTGAATTTCTTATCAGAGTTTCTGGTTCGAACGTATTAAACCTGGCTCAAACGAACACACTTATAACAGAAGGTTAGTGGGAGCTCAGCATCTATTCAAAAAGTCCTTCCGGCCAGTGCCGGGAGGAAGGGGTAGTTTTCATATTCCTTATTTTTAAAAAGCCAACTTATATTATTCAAACACACGAAGCTCAATTAAGTGGAAACCGACTGTAGGAGATTCAATACTAAATCATTATGAGAATTTCGCGAAATTAGTCAGCTTTATAAAAGCTGCTTTTATTTAAAGTCACTTATATTTAGCTGCCAAATTCGGCGATTTCTTAAAGTGGCTGCCATTTTAAGACAACATGGTAGATGAGGCTAACCAGTGAACTTGGTCGAGACCTTAGTAATTGCTGTGCACATGCTCACTCATATCGGAATCGGTTGATATATACGAGTGCTGTCGCAGGCAAAAAATCAGATTTTTCAAAACGTCACCCACTTTAGAAATTGAAACTGCTATATCTGAGCCATTTTTAAGATAAAGACAAACAAAAAATGCTCCTGAATCCTTATATCAAGGTCAAATACTTAAGAAAGAAACCTTTTCCAATTTCTAATTTTTTGTACCTCACTTTAAATATAATTTTTTTTAATTTAATGGCCGCCATTTTGAAACAAGATGGCTGATGAAGCTGGCCAGCGAACTTGGTCGAGATATTTATGTATACTATCCACATGCCTTCTTCCATCGAAATAGGCGAATACGTGTGGTATCGCGTGACAAATACAAGATCGTTTCAAAGTGTTAGCCATGATAGATATTCAAAGTGCTATAATTCAACCACTTTTTAAGATATAAACAAAAGAACAAATTTTCAGAAACAAAAACTGCTCCAGAATCTTTGTATCAAGGCCAAACACATAAAAAAAAATCTTTTTCATTTTCCAATTTTTTAATACCTCATTTTAAATTTTAAATTACATTTTTTTTTAAAAATGGCAACCCTTTTGAAACAAGATGGCGAATGAAGCTGGCTAACGAACTCGGTCGAGACATTGGTATGTACTATGTACAGACCAAGTTACATTCAAATCGGTTCATAAATACGCCTGTTATCGCGTGACAAAAATCAGGTCGTTTTAAAATGTCAGCCACAATAGAAATTCAAAATGTTATAACTGAGCCATTTTTTTAGATGTAGACGAAACAAAACGTGTTCCGGAATCTTTGTATTAAGGTCAAACACATACAAAAAAAAAATCTTTTTCATTTTCTAATTTTTTGGTATCTCATTTTAAATTTAATTTTTTAAAATTTTTTTTAAAATGGCCACCATTTTGAAACAAGAGGGCGAAAGAAGCTGGTCAACGAACTCGGTTGAGTTATTTGTATATACTATGTACACACCAAGGTACATCCAAATCGGTTCATAAATACGTTCATATACACGTGGCAAAAATCAGGACTTCAAAATGTCAGCCACGCTAGAAATTCAAAATGCTATAACTCAGCCATTTTTTAAGATATAGACGAAACAAAAACTGCTCCCGAATCCTTTTATCAAGGCCAAACACATAAAAAAAATATTTTTTCAATTTTCAATTTTTTGCTACCACATTTCAAATTTAAATTTTACTTAAAATTTTAAATGGCCGCCATTTTAAAACAAGATGGCGGATGAAGCTGGCCAACGAACTCGTTCGAGACATTGGTCTGTACTATGTATAAACGAAGTTACATCCAAATCGGTTCATAAATACGCCTTTTATCGCGTGACAAATTTCAGGACGTTTCAAAATGTCAGCTTCGCTAGAAATTCAAAATGCTATAACTCAGCCATTTTTTAAGATATAGACGAAACAAAAACTGCTACGGAGTCTTTGTATAAAGGTCAAATACATAAGAAAAAAATATTTTTCCATTTTCAATTTTTTGGTATCACATTTCAAATTTTAAATTAAAAAAAAAATTTTAAATGGCCGCCATTTTGAAACAAAATGGCGGATGAAGCTGGCCAACGAACTCGGTCGAGACATTGGTATGTACTATGTACACACCGAATTACATCCAAATCGGTTCATAAATACGAGAGTTACAGTGTGACATAGGTCAGATATATATATATATATATATATATATCAATCTTGAACGGAGGGTGGTTTCGGGGTCTGGGGGTCATGATCGATGAAAATATACCAAAATTTTTTGAAATCGCTTTCCTCCGAACGGCTGCAATAGGTAGCTTTTTGTAAAGAAAGCTACCTAAAAATAAGCAATAGCAACCTTAATGATTATTTATACTCCTAGACTATTACATATGAATAAAGATTTATTTTTAAAAAACAGTGTCGTTTGGAATAAATGAAAAATAAGTTTAAAAACATCATAACTTTTGAAGCTGTGTAACAGAACAAGGATTTTTGAAAATATTTCTGTGTAATTTATTAAAATATATTTCCAATGATTTCGTTAAGAAAAGTTTCATTATCGCTGTTACTATTTTTACAAAACTTATTGCCTGCCCGATACATCCTAAGAACAATAAAGACACGGCCTGGCCAGCGGGCCGTGCCTGTTACGGGCCTGGTGCCAAGCTCGGGCTCATGCAGACCTCTAGCATATTTCTCAAGCAAGTTTAACGCAAAAATCTATACGCTGTTATTTTATATCTAAAAGTTAAGTCATTGTCTTAGATCGACTTTTAATAATGTGTAAATTTATGGTCGATCCCTAACTTTCATTTCAAGTGAACTGATATCGCGTCGCTCAGAGGTATGCTTAAGTAGTGTAAGTCATGAATTTTGGATTTTAATAACTGTGAATTTTGCAGATATCAAGATGGATTTTTTTTTTGTTGTTGTTGTTTAGTTCAGGAATGGATAAGGAAATTTTTCCTAATTGGAAATTTTATCCTACGGGGTCCATATAAAAACTTAATTTTTTGTATTTTCTAAAATGGATCCCCCATGGAATTGCAACTTATCTTATAAAATTTTGCACCCTTTTTTATGAAATTTTGCAATTGGAAGTATGTCCTAAGGGCAATATTTAAGGAGATGTCCTATTGTTTCGATATTTTTGAATCACACTGTATATCAGTAAAAAATATATATATTAAATGTAATATTAGATTTATCTAAAAATGCATGCGCAGTCTTGTGTAATACACATTTGAAAATCTAGAAAAAAATGGGCAAAAAATTAATATTTAAAAAAGTAGTAGGGATTTAAAAAAAAAATCATTTTTTTTAACTTTTAATTTAATATGTAGTTATTTTTTTTTTTCAAAATATACTTTTAGTTGAACATTGAAATTCCGTGAATTCACCATTTGAACTATATTTTTTAAAATACAGCATACTATTAGTTTCATTTTTGCATTGAAGAAGTAGTTCCGGTTGAAACTTTGAGACAACCCAATATTTTGATTATATACTAGCTATGTATATTTTTCTGAAATGTCTTCATTAGTCATATACTGCAAAAAATTGATTGCAAAAATCTTTTGTAATATAGAATAAGAGTTTATAAAAAAATTATAGCACTTCGTAACATTTCAAATTTACAGAAGATTTCTGAAATTGGAAGTAAAATCAGCCACAAATTTCAGAAACTGATGGATTTTATAGTCTTAGAAAAATAAGGTTGTAATTTTATTGGCTTAGAAAAATAAGGCGAAGGTTTCTAGAATTGTGGGTAACTCTAAAATTTACCAGGTTTTATTAAACGTTTCTATACAAATGGACAACGTTGCTTAAATCTTTTACTGTACGTATATTTTTGGAATGTATTTGTTTTGAATTTCAATGTATGATTTAATATTTTATATCATATATATATATATATATTTCCCCACAGTGGAGGAGGCTATATTCTCAATTTCGCTGTTGCAAGGTATAAAGAAATAGCTGCCTGTCAGCCAGTAATCAATGGTAAGTCGATATAAATAAATAATTCAACTGAATTCGATTCTCCAAATTGTCAGTTTGATGAGATAATTTCTATAAAGATGATGGATTATATTATGTGAGAGCAAACTGTAACATATTTATTGAGAAATAAATAAAATACTTAAACCATAAAGGTACTTCAAACTACAAGGAAAAATTCATTCTTTATATTAAAATTACATTGTTTGTTATCAGAAAAGTAACGCTTGTTCAACTTTAGGCATTTTTTTTTGTCTCTGATATCTTAGACTTCCCATCTTAAAATGTCAAGTTTGTCTCTTCAAGCAATTGGGCCACCCTTCTTCTCAACTTTTAATGCATACAGCATTGTGACATCGCAGCCATGTCTCGGCGATGTCAGAATGTGACTTTGCTGCGTGCATTTTGATCGTATGACGCGGATGGCACGTTGCAGTGATGTGAATGCGACACAATTTAGGCTTGACGAAGCAAATACTGCTTGAAAGTGGATGTATAGTATTGTTATTGTTAGAGTGCAAAATTTTGATTAGAAATTATCGAGAATTGTACATTTCCCCCTGTTTCTTGAATGAAATTTACCTTGTAATTCATATAAAATTCTATAAATATTAAAATAAATAAAATATAAGGGTTTAAATGAGTAAATAGATTTAGAAACTTTTTAAGAAACGAATAAGAAATGCAAATAAGATGTATGCTGATGCAACTTAGAAGATTAATATTTTTTACATCCTTCACATTCTTCTCACAAATGTCAAGTCATAACACACTGGAATACTCTCAGAGCCAGTGTAGGAAGTAAAGACCGAAATAGCAACCCTTTCTTTAAGCCGGGATCACTGCCCACAGTCCCGCGATTGTGGGCAGAGAAAACGCACCAAACCGATTTTTCACCCACTAAAATTTCCTCGGAATGTCCTTCCGTGCCCACTTCAACTTTATTGTTTCGGCATGAATGAAATCCAGGAGGACTTGGAGGACCACTTAGGAATAAAGGGATCACCGCCAAAAAACGACAGCCTTTTGGCGGCGAAAGCGGAAACAAGTTGGCTTCAACTTCTGTCCGAAAGAATAAAGGAATTCGGTCTCTACTTCCCATATTTGCTCTGAGAGAATACTTGACATAAATATCACAGCCATACTCATAACATTTTGTGATGCTACAACAACGTCATGATTGTGTTTATGAAATATGTTAATTTTGTAGTGAAGTCACATCAAATCCCCTTTTGAAACAATAGATGTTGCGGGGGAAACTTGGATTCAAACGCTTTTTTACCTATATTCCATAGAGCAGGATTTCCCAAAGTATGGTACGCAAATCGTCTATAGAGTGAAGTATTGCTGCGTTAGCCCCCTTTTTAACACAAAGAACTCCCATTCAACCAGAATTTCTATACATTATTTTTATTTCATTTAATCACGGTTTGTTTGTTTTTAAATAAAACACATATCACTATGCAGAAATTCTGATAAGATTTTTGTAAAGAACTTAGTGGAAGAAACAAAGTGGTAAAGTGGCCACTCTAATGTTTGATGAATTTTTATACCTTTTTAATGAGTAAAGTTCTGAAAACAACTACCAATAGTAACTATAATAACTTAAGTTTCAATTGCTATTTTACTTTTAAAAATGTTATTTTAAAATATACACTTTACTTTAAAAGAAAAAATAAAAAATGGCCACTTTGCCCGCCTAGGCTGGGTAAAGTGGCCGACGTAGGTAAATGAACGAATCACCTTGATTCAGGATGTAAATTTAATTAACACAAGCTAAAGTAACACACATTAAGAATAAGTATTGTGTTTTTTAATATTTTAAGTGCTAAATCGTTATAAGTTAAAGTAAACAGTAAAGAGCATGAATATGACAAATTTAGGAATATAAGTTGTCTCCAGCACACATGCAGACTGCAAATGTTGAGGGTAAGCTTTTCTCTGCAGGAGTTATTGCCCCAACTTGTCTTCTTTCTTCCAAAGAAAATATTTTTGAATAGTATTTTGTTATGAACAATGAATAAAAAATCGTCTGATAGAGCAGCATAAGACCAAATAATTATAACACTACACATTATTTAGCTACAATCAAGAAATCGTACCACTTGCTTAAAATCAAAAGTGCGAAAAACAATAAAATGAATTAAGAACTAGAAAAATGTAGCCATTCACTTCAAAGTCGCAGACAATAAATACTCTCAGCATCTGTGACGACCATTTCGCACAGTTTCTACGTGACGGAGGCACTATACAGCAGAAAAAACTCATATGGTCACTTTGGGTGGTATCACAGCGGCCCTCACCGGCTACTTTACCGTTCCTTCCCACAAGTCAAATTCTCAGTTGTAAATCGGTCCATGTCAATAATAGCTTCATTACCTGGTGGCACGGCAAAGAGTATAAATTTCGGTTTAGTGGTACGCTAATCTAGAAGTTTGGAAAATCCCTGCCTTAGATTACTTTACATATTCTGTGGTTTCATGGAATTATAGATGTTATTAACAGGGAGCAAAAATTAGTCTTATAGATATTAATGCCTTTATATGATATAAGTTAATAAAACAACGTATCGAAAGCAAAAAATATATCAAATATTGCATACTAGTCTCGGGATAGCATTCAGCATACCGTCATACTTGCATAAATTACTAATGGTATTTTGCTCATATACATACACTGCTCAAAAAAATTAGGGGAGCAAGCAAATAAGTGAAGAGAACAGTGCTAGACAGCCATGCATGGGAATAAAATGGAGAGTACAGGTGTATTAAAGCGCAATACAGGAAAAAAGATGCAAAGAAATTTGCAAGAGAGCTTTGATTCTTTGAAACGATGGATAGAACATGAAAAGATGGTTTAGGGCAACAATTTTGTTACATGTAAATGACAAAAAAAGTACTGTTTAGGAATGATGCAAAGTGTGTGGCCACGGCGTGTGGCCACCTCGAATAGATAAAACTGTCCTACACATTTTTTCCATGGATTCGGTGACATTATCGATAACAATTATGGGAGTACTGTTCCACTCCTCCAGAATTGCAATCTTCAAGTCCCGGACAATTAAAAGTGTCCTTAGTCTCGCTGCAATGCGTCGTACGAGCATGTCCTAAACATGCTCGATCGGATTCAGGTCAGGAGAGCATGTTCGCTATTCAATATGCTATATTGCTTCAGCTTTAAGCATGTTCTGCACGAGACGAGCTGTATGAGGTCTGGCATTATCATGCATGAAATAAAAGGAATCACCGATTGCTGCAGCGTAAAATACGACATGAGGTCTCAGTATCTCGTCTGGTCGGAATGGCACTTTGACGACCCAAAGTGCCATTCCGAATGATATGCAGTTCCGTACGTCCAGCTATGCTGATTCAAACCCATATAATAAACCCACTTCGTCTGTAATGTGATCTTTCATGAACGAATATGGGATTATTTCGAGTGCCTCTTTCCCTCCATATCAAAACACATCGGATGTCACATCCAGGCTGAATCGAGACTCGTCTGTAAACAGAATTTGACTCCAACTACGTTGCCTTTAATCTCGATGTTCAGTTGCCCACCTTCTTTGAGCCTCACGTTTGATTGAGGTCGACGGAATAGATACCATTGACTTACGTGCATAGAGACCATCATAATGAATCTTATTTTGGGCTGTTTGACTGGACACTCTTCGTCCTGTGGCCAAGAACAACTGTGTTTGCAGATGGCTAGCCTTGACTGTTCCGTCTCGACAAGCTGTTAGGTAGGGCTGGACGATATCAGAAATTTAATATCGCAATATATCAACGAGTTAATATCGATATTACTGATATATCGCGATAACTACTGTAGAGATCTGCATGGTCCAGCCCGTGGCCCGAAGCCCGGCACTGCCCGTGGACCGGGCCTATTTTCGTTTATGGCACTTGGGCCGGGCCCGGGACATACTTCTCTCTGAAGGCTCGGGCCTGGTCTCCTTCCACTCTTTTTGGGCAGGGCCGGACCCGGGCCATATCTATTTCTGAAAGCTCGGGACGGGCCGGACCTAACTTTTTTTCTGAGCCGGGACTGGTTTCATTCCTAATCTTCACGGCCCGAAATTTCCATTTCTAGTTTTGACCCGGCCCGTATGAAAATCATCATCTCAGCGTGGTCTGGTCCATTCAAAGGTCAGTAAAATTAGGCCTGGCCCAAAACTTTTTGCAAAAAATGTATACATTTTTAAATCGCCATTATTTTACACTTAAACATTAAAATTTATTCTTTTTAAAGAATAGTAGATTTCTTTGCTTATTAAAATATAGCTGAATTAAAATATAGTAAAACGTGTGAAAAATAATCTGCCTATGACGAAACCCTGTTTTAAACTGAAAAACGTGTTTATCCATGCAAAATTAATATACTAATACGTAAGAAAAGAATATATAAAACATTTACTCTTGCTAAGAAGGGAACTTGTCTATAGCGCATTTTTTTTCTATGCAATTCCGTCTTATAAGGTTTTACTGTATAGTATTTTTCAGATTTTTAACACTTCAATACATGGAATATGGATTAACAATATTAATGATAACCAACACATTTGCATACACGAAATAGAGATTCATTAAAAAATAAATATCCACCCTGCGGTACTTCTCTAAAAATGAAGATTATAAACACGAAAAAAACCTTAAGATAAATATTTTTGGTCAGAACTCCTCGTATGAGACAAATTTTTTTTCGGGCCGGGCCGAGATTTTAACTTTTTTCCGCGCTGGGGCGGGCTCGGGCCGAACTTTTAATTTTTGTATCGGGTCTGGCTGGACCAAATTTTTTTTTATGAGTCGGGCCTGGCCCGGGCCTGGAAATGTCGGCCTGTGCTACCTTAAACTGTGTTACTCTAAACTACCTTAAACTGTGTAAGAATAGAAATATTGCTAATTTCGAAAACAAAAATGGTACAGTAGCAGCAATTTAAGTACCAACAGATGTAGAAAGCTACGAATCAATGTTTTATACCTATATATGTTCACACAGCATCATTAAAATATGTATACTTATCTATGCAAAATAGAAATATTTTAGGGGAAGAAACCAATGTTTGATATTTGTTTGCACTTATACCATTTGTTGCATTATATTTTTCTTTAAAAATAGTATGTTTTCTTCTCTTCCTACTTTATGGATTATTTATTAATAACACTTTAACTATTTAATAAATTATAACTGAGTTATACTTCGTATAACTGAGAATATTGTAAAAAAAAAAATTAAAATAAAATATTCTTAAATTTAGGGAGTGACGATTTTAATATAATTAAAATAAGTAAAAGCAGGGGAAAAACTAAAATTAATTTAATGCCACATATCATGCTATTATGCTTGTAATTAAGTAGGTTTCGGGGGATGATAAATACAGCCGACATGTTGCTTTTCAATCTTTCTCTAAGGAATGAATGGATTCTTAATCGAAAACATTCACTGTATTCATATTTTCTTATCTATTTACTACAAGAAAACAACATCGAAACCTTTTTTTTTAAATATAAATATTCAAATCAAATTTCGGAATAGTTTTATACTAATTTAAATTTATTTTTTGATAAATATGCCTTTTAAGCTAAAATGCAAGACAGGATATGTTAAATTCGTGAGAGAAAACTTCCTCCTAATGAAAATACAACAAACGACACTAAAGAAAGAATATCAATACACAATATAAATAAGCATTGTATTCAGTAGCAGAGTAGACATTAGAGTCTGGGAAGCTCTTTATAAAAGCAACGAATCATCACAGTGAACGACTGCTTTGTCCTTGACTTTTCCCCCAACTTGACTAGAGAAAAAAAGTAAAGTTTACAATTAGCGGACTCTAATTGGTCACTCGCAAGCGGATCATCCCAGCTGTTCGGCTAAGTACTCAATGATAACCAGCTATTCTGTATCAACTGGAACTCAGCAATAATCAGAGCTCGTTTGGTTATTCATGACATATCAATAGCTGTAGTTATATCAATGTGTGTGGATCAGTCATAACGGCGAGAGGACGAGAGAAGAGAAGTACGATATGTGTATTCAGTATTACGCAGACAGGCAGTTCACTGAGGGAAGATTGGAATAATTGGAATATAGGTCTAGAGATAATCAACGTAAAGAAAGAAAGATAATCGAGGTAGATTTTCTGTTTTGGAGAGGATAGAGGGAGAAAGCATTTTAATGGAATATTGGGTTATGCTTTTCGGGGCTGTGGCGGTGTGCGCAAAACATTATTTTATTTGGTTTTGAGATATTCTACGCTCTTTTTTAGAGGCTCATGTTCAAAATTCCAGTGAGCTCAAAACATTGTTATTTTATTTTGATATATCAATGGAGTCAAGGTTTAGATATTGTTATTGCAACATTAAAAAAATATCAATATTTGTCGATATATTGATAAATAATCCAGCCCTACTGTTAGGAGGATATATTGGTCAGCCGTTTCTGTACCAGGATATGACCGACCTTACCCTGGTCGACGTCTAACATTCCCTGTGTCTTGGAATCGATTCCACAGCCTTGCATTGACACTTCTTGCGATTCTAACAGCGTCCGCTATACTTCTTTGTGTTTGCCCGGATTCAACTGTCCCGATAATATGCCAAGCCCCGAATGCCAATAAAGCACGTTGTTGTGACATTTTCTAGTCACCTTTTTCTCAAAACACAAGATGAGCAATTGAATTTTACAATTGAGACAGTTAAACAGACGTTTCTGCAAAATCCCGATTTCTGCAATTAACTCTTTTTTCTAGCCTTTGACGTCATAAATGTTGATTTGTATGTGAAGTTTTCTTCATCTGTTTTTTATTAAGTTTTAAATTATGGATGTTTTATTTTACGTTACTTATTGGTGTAAGTATTTGCGTAATTTTATAAAAACTATATGTTCCCTTAATTGTTTTGAGCAGTGTAGTTGAGAAGCGGGTTGCAGGAATAGGTTTATTGACCAATGTAATTTAGAGAAAACACAGGGGTAACGAATATGAACGTACAAAGAAAAGAAACTGGTAATACTAAAAAAATAATAGAAATTAAGAAAAAAAGACTGCCATGTAAGATTTCTAATAATCTTAAAATTTGGAAACAGTGGTCACAATTAAAAACATTTTTATAATTTTTATAATAAAATGCTTCAAGTATAGATATGGGTTTACAAATATTTCTAGAAGAATTAAAATAAAATTTCACTCTCAGAATTGTTTTGCAATGGATTATTTCTTATTTTTAACCTTACAAAGATATGACTTGTGTTTTTTTATTCGAAATTTTAAATTACCTTTTGTTTGTCCAATGTAAGTAATGCTATAGTTACACCAGGATTTTGAAATATACATAGATTCTTTCAGTTTGGAGAAAGTATTTACATATAATTTATAGCTCCAAGTATCATCTTAATTTTCATTCACTTTTCTATAGAACATTTCGTAAGGCAATATGAAATGATGTGCAAATTGTTTTGAAAACTCATCTTCAAAAAAATTCGGAAATAGAACATCAAACATGCAAACGCTAAGAACAAAATATTCATTAAAATGTATTTTGAAATTCGTATTTAAATTAAAAAAATAAAATTTGTATTTTAAGTTAAATTTAAAATAAATATATGTTATTATGAAACCCAAACTTGTCCGTCATTTACAGTAAGCACAGAAATAACACCAAACATCGCAACGTTTGCTATTGGTATCGCTTAGATTGCATGTATACAGGATGTATGAAAGGTCTGGAAACGGTCGAAAAACAGTGGATCGGAAAATGGAAAAATACGTGTTAAAAATTAAAAAAAAAAAAGCTATTCAGTGTTACCAAAGTAGTCCCTCACCCCGCCTACTGGGTGTCTGAGGAGTCCTACATTGAAATCTTGAATGAAAACATCCATTTTTTTAATGCGGATTCGGATTCCACGGGAAAAAGAAAGGTAACTTTTGTATTTAACATCTTTTTCTGATCATCGTAGATGGCGATATAATCGAGCAAAACGCGGCCAGATTAGTTTGCTGAGCAGGAAATTTTATTTTACATTGAACTTCTGATTTTAAAATTTGAAAAAATAGAAACTAAACAGAAAAATGCTGTTTCGCTTCCTACATCATGGGTAGGAAGGGGGTTAATGCTTAAATTCTAAATGAATGCACTACTTTAAGAGAACAACGACTTAGTCATAGTATGTTCCTATTCCCTTCGGGATGCTTCAATAATGTGAGTCCCCTTGCCTCTCACGATTCGGGGTTCTGTTTCCGCCGCATTTTGCTCGATTACATCGCTATCTCGGATAATCCGAAAAAAATAAATAAATAAATAAATAAATACAAGAGTTACGTATTTTTTCCGTAGAATCCGAATCTGCAACAAAAAATGGGGATTCTCATTCAAGGTTTCAAAGTTGGAGCCCCTCTGACACCTAAGGAATCGAGGTGGGGTGGGGAGCAGAACTTTGGTACCGCTGAATAGGGTTTTAAAAAAATATTTAACACGTATTTTTCCGTTTTTCAGTCCGATATGTATTTCTCGAGTTATTCGACCGCTTTCAGGCTTTTCGGACACCTTGTATTTTCTTCTAAATGTCAAAAAAATCTTTATTCGTTTAAATAGAACAAATAATGTACGTATTTTCTAGCAAAGCTTATTTGAAAACACTAATTTTCCAATTTTTTTGATCATTTAAAAAAATAATTTTCAAGCATGTAATTTTTTAGCTCACAGGCTATCAAAGCCGGAGAGCTAATGTGCCCGCCTGTTCTGTATGTATGTATGTATGTATGTACGTATGTACGTAATGCGATAACTCTGGATAGAAACATCCGATTAGCTTCAAATTTTTTTTCTAGGTTCATTCTGATAAGGCGTTTCCCTGATTAGTTTTGGGGGTTCACTGGTTAAGTATAAAGGGGGGAAAGGGGGCTAGTCCCCCCCCCCTTAATGGGGGGGGGAATAAATAAACGGGTTTTTCCTGCAGAATTATTCGATTTGCTCCAAATTTGGTATACCTGTTTATTATGTTAAGGATCTTACCTGATTAAATTTGGAGGTTCATTACCTAAGCATAAAGGGGGGAAAGGGGGGCTGACTCTCCCGCCCCTTAATTTAGATAGATGGGTTTTTCATGCAGATTTATTCGATTTGCTCCAAATTTGGTATACCGGTTTATTATGTTAAGGAGCTTCCCTGATTAAATTTGGAGGTTCATTACTTAAGTATAAAGGGGGGAAAGGGGGGCTGATCCCCCCCCCCCTTAATTTACATAGACGGGTTTTTCATGCAGAATTATTAGATTTGCACCAAATTTGGTATACCGGCTTATTATGTTAAGAAGCTCCCTTGACTAGATTTGGAGGTTCATTAGTTAAGTATAAAGGGGGGAGGGAGCTAACCCCCCTTAATTTAGATAAATGGGTTTTTCATGCAGAATTATTCGATTTGCTCCAATTTGGTATACCGGTTTATTATGCTAAGGAGCTTCCCTGATTAAATTTGGAGGTTCATTACTTAAGTATAAAGGGGGGAAAAGGGGGCTAAACCCCCTCCCTTAATTTAGATAAATGGGTTTTTCATGCAGAATTATTCGATTTGCTCAAAATTTGGTATACCGGTTTATTATGCTAAGGAGCTTCCCTGATTAAATTTGGAGGTTCATTACTTAAGAATAAAGGGGGGAAAGGGGGTTGACCGCCCCCCCTTAATTTAGATAGACGGGTTTTTCGTGCAGAATTATTCGATTTGCTCCAAATTTGGTATACCGGTTTATTATGTTAAGGAGCTTCCCTGATTAAATTTGGAGGTTCATTAGTTAGGTATAAAGGAGGGAAAGGGGGCTGACCCCCCTTAATTTAGATAGATGGATTTTTCATGCAGAATTATTCGATTTGCTCCAAATTTGGTATAACGGCTTATTATCTTAAGGAGCTGCCTTGATTAGATTTGGAGGTTCATTAGTTAAGTATATAGGGGGAGAAAGAGGGCTAGACCCCCCCCCCCCGCCTTAATTTAGATAAATGGGGTTTTCACGCAGAGTTATTCGATTTGCTCCAAATTTGGTATCCCGGTTTATTATCTTAAGGAGCTGCCTGATTAAATTTGGAGTTTTATTGGTTAAGTATAAAGAGGGGGCGGCTGCTAGTTCCCCCCTTAATTTAGATTTGTGTGTTTTTCGTGCAGAATTATGCGATTTGCTCCAAATTTGATATACCGGTTTATTCCGATATGGCGCTTCATTCATTAGATTTGGAGATTCATTGGTTAAGTATAAAAGGGGGAAAGGGGGCATGTCCCTTCCCCTTAATTTAGATAAGTGGATTTTCATGCAAAATAATCGATTTTATTTTTTTTTCTTTCTATGTTCATTCTGATAAGGAGCTTTCCTGATTAGATTTGGAGGTTCATTAGTTAAGCATAAAGGGGGGAAACGAGGGCTGATTCCCTTCATTTATTTTTTGAGGGGCACTATTCTTTGAAATAAGAGTATAATGTACAATTAATGTGAATAGCCTGTGAGCTCAATGCCATCAGTTTAACTGGGCACTTTTCTTTTTTATTTATTCTGTCAGTATTTGGCGCAACAATAAACAATCGATTTGTGCGATAAGGTAACATTTTCGGCAACATAAAAAAATATTAAAAGCAAGGAGAAACAATCAGGGTTTTCCAATTTAAATTTCATACTTCACCTTCTTCTGGTTACTTTAAACGAGGGGTTTTTTTTTTGTGTTTTTTTTTTTTAACGGAAACACATGAAAGCAAATTTCAGTGATTTGTGAATATATCATACTAAAAATACTTGAAATATATCATACTAAATAGGGTATTTTTTTAAATAACATTACGTTAAGAAGATTTGGCAGAAGATAAAATTGAAGATAAAATATTAATTCAAACTGAAAAAAAAAAAAAAAAACAAATATTTAAATGTTATTTTTTTTATTTTTGCATTTAGGTGTTGGAGGTAATCTAGTTGCTGTTCAAGCCTGTCGAATCTCTACCTATCTTCACCAAAAGACAAAACCTGACGGCCTTACTTCCGAAAAACTCTGTGTAAGCCCTTTCACAGCATGGTTTGGTAAAAGTAAGTATACTTTGTTTTTGACATGAAAACGTTTTTAAATCGATGCCAGATGTGGGGAGACAATTGCATCCAAATGAGCAACAATTTCTGTCGAAGTAAATTCCAACTTTAATAACTCGGTTACAAACAGACATAGCACCGCCACCTTAGTCTCGTTTTAAAGCAAAAAGATGAATGTTTCATGCCAATACCGGCCCTATTTTCGTGGCAGCCGAAAATCGCAAACTGCTCTCCCAAAGTGAACTCATAATTTTCGGCTTTCCGCATTCGACACATGAGTATAAACATGATCATATTTCAGAGACTAATTATCCAATACGAATGAATTAAAAGTTGTTTTGAAGAGAAATATATGTGATACAACTCATCTTGGGCTCTAAGCTGCATCTAAAAAACTCAAAAAGTTGAAAGGCTGTGAATTTTAAAAAGTTTGAAAGTTTCCCAATTTTATTAAAATGTCGCGGCATATGAGGGAAAACTACAACCAGAATTTAAAAAATCGGTCTCGAATGCGTAGAGCACAAAATTCCAAACAGAATGGCATAAAAAATGCCATGCCCAAATCCAAAACCGATGCGCAATACTTTACGAATACTGGAATGGTAATCGCGCTAGGGCAACTCAGGCAGCATCTGATGAACCTGGGTCAAGATGGGATTTCTTTGCTGATGAGATGGGGATCGATCCAGACCCAACGGACATACTTGGCATACTTAATATTGCAGCGGGTACCCAAGATTGGAGTTGTATTGATATCTACTTTAAAAACCATTCTTAGACAACAACTATAGCCATAAATGTGACAATTGTGACCGTCTGTGGTTCAAAACTGATTTGAAGACAGACAATAGTACCCCTGACGTACTGCAAAAAGAGATTTCCTATTGAGGGTGTGATTAGTTTTAAGTTCTATAGCAACTGTAAATCGCGGTGTTCTAAGGAGTGGATTCCAGCGATGAGTTGGAGTAACAGTTTCGTATATCCGCCGATCCCAGACTCACCTCTTTCGAAACTCGATCCCTTGTTTTCACCACGATTCCCTAACATGCAGTTACGCAGGTTGAGACAGGATCGAGTTACGGCATCGTCGGCTAAGTGGTCAATATCCCAATGAGTATCAATAATAATTTGTTTTTCAATTTATTACATGATTGACGTTTCCATAAAAATAACTGCGGCAGTGTACGACACTGCATATGATTTTTTTTTTTTCATCTAAGGGGAAGAATTTCATCTTTAAGAATTAGAACCTTCTTCTTTTATTTAAAATAAGTTTTAAACACCGCGTAATTTATTTTTGTTAGAAAATATAGTATTTTTTGCTTCAGAAAACTTATCTTTGGAAGGAAGACGGGAAAGGGTGCTAAATTCAGCCCTTGAAAAAAGAAGGAAGAAAATGAAAAATAGAGCGTATTTTGAAACAATTCTGGTTCTTATTAGGATAATAATTTATTGTAATACGTTATTATCATAAAAATATGTAAAATTAAGTTTAACATTTTAAGGTTTAAAAAGTCCTGCAGTAAAATCAGTATAACAATTAAAACAACAACAATTAAAGACCTAATCACCAACTCTATTTATTTCCAGGTGTTCATTCTCGTACATGTCGCATTCTTATTCTTCTTTCCATTCCGGGTCATCTCATTTTCATCTCTTGCGTCCATACCTTGAAAAGCTCCTATACACCCCTCACTGCCCAGTTTTTGCTGTTCTACTTGGTCGCAGCTCTCTTGCAGGTGGCCATTCTGCTCTACGCCGCACACTGTTTCGTCCACTGGCTGTGGAAGTGGGGCTTTGACCCCGACGATGCCGCCATACCTTACCTAACAGCCCTTGGAGATCTCCTTGGAACATCCTTTTTATTTCTCGCCTTCCTTTCTTTAGAAGCTCTGTGAATTTGTGGACTCCAATTATAACACATTTGTGTTGTAATTTTCAATAATGTATTAATAAAAATTTTAGGGTTTTATTGTGTTTCTTGCTTTTGTATTTTAAACCAGTAGAGTTTATTACTTCACATATTAAGAGGTAGTATCCTTTACACTAGATAAAGAAAATGTTATATGGTTGTGAAAAATATATACTTTGTTAAATAAGAAATTGATAATACAGGCTGATCATAAAAAAAAAAACTTCTCCGATATATGAACCCTAGCGGCCCATTGATTAACATACAAGATGGGACATTTACGGTAAAATGTGTAATGGTAACATTACTAGCGTCACTACCGACAAGGGGGAAGAATTAACAAGGCTCCGAAATTTACCTATGTTGAAGAAATATGTTTACGTTCTATGTTTTAAATATCTATCCTTTCCTAAACGAAGCAGAGTCAGACGATATGGTATTTATGCTTGATTTATTTAGCTGTTTTTTTTTATCGTACTTGATGATAATTATAATAATAATATAAAAGAAAACCCCCAGAAATTCTGTTAAAAACGTAAATATGTAAGTTAATGAGATAAAATTGTAAGAAATTAAATTCGGGTATTGTGTTAATTTATTCCCCTCGAATACAATTTTATCAAGTGTAATATCAGTATCTCTATGTTTTGCCATTTTTTTTAACTTTTAGATTTATATAATTCTAAAAATTTGTAAAAAGGAATTTTTCCCTACCTGTAATTTTATTATTATCTCTTATATGTTAATACCATAAATATTATTGAACTGATTGTACGTTATTAACTTTTTATTTTATCTGTGAGAAAGTGAAACTGCATAAATTTTAAAAGATTATTGTAACGATTGTTTAATACAACTTCATAAATTAATAAAACATCGGCTGTAAAATTTTTTCTACCAAATGAGAATATTTACGAAATTTTCTCGGACTTGTAGAATGCAATATTTCGTATATTTTTACATTACATTATCGCTTTACGTAGCTTTAAATCCAATTAGATCATATTTACTTGACATATAATATTCAAGACGAAATTTTTAGCTTATTTTTCGTTGCACTTAAATTGTTCACCCATCACGTACGAAAAAATATATATCCGTGCATGAACACAGAATAGATATTAGATATATAGAATAGAATATCTATTCTATGTTCATGTATCGGTGTAACATTCTGTTGAAAACATAAACATGCAACATTAAAAAAAGAAAGATCCGAATAAAGTAGGCGCTCAATGACAAAAATATTACAAGGATGGGAAGATTCTTCCCCATTGTCACTAATGGCGCTGCGATCGCAATCGAATTACCATTACGCTCTATGGAAGTGTCCTATATTGTGTGTTAATCTATGTAGCGGAACAGCCGCTCAACCAATCAAAAGGAAATTTCAGATATTGTTATTTGAAGGTATGCGCTCGAGATCGTGATGGTTTTAAACAATAGAGCTCTCACGGTTACGGTTACAGAGAAAAATGTCGAAATTTCCGAATAGCATCATCCACTTTTTTTCCTGTGCAGATTCATCAGCGCATTAAAAAACCATAAACGGCTTTGGAACGAAACACGTATATGACGAAAATTGCCGGCATAAAACATTTGCAAAGAAGAGCATTGTAAAGGACCAATGACAACACAAAGAGGTGTATTGACGCACTTTACAAAATTCACTGTAATAGACAGCAGAAGCACCATGCCCCAGAACACCATGAGCAAAGCATTGCGTGTGGAAAACTTTCAATAAACAGTGTGGGAAGATTGTTTCTTCAGTCAGGTGTTCGAACGTGCCAGCAAGATGACACTTACAGGGAAAAAACGAGGTGAATTGATAAAGCTTATTTATCTGAACGGAGAAATTGCTGCCGAACCAGCGCGAATTTATCGGCGAAATAAGAAGCTACGAAGAGGCCCATGTTTGTTAAAAATTGTACGTGATGTAGTAAAACCAAATGAAGAAACTGGATGCACATATTATAGACCGCGATCCGGACGACCATCTGTTTCTATTGAAGTTGTTGCGGAAGTGCATAATATGATTACTGCAGGTCCAGTAATATGATTACTGCAGGTCCATTGCATACTGCAAGAATTCTTGCCTGCCGTTTGGAAGTACCGAAAACCACAGTCCTCAAGATTCTGCCCTCTGTTCTGCGAAAGTTTCCTTACCGATTCCAGCGCGTCCAGATTTTGCAACCTATTGACGGGCAGCAGCGTTTCGACTTTGTGATATTATTTCCTCATCAGATATGATGAAGATAGCAGGTGGCCGTTGCGGATATTATAGACGGATGAGGCACATTTCTAGTTAACTGGGAACGTAAACTCCAAGAACTGCGTTCTCTGGGCTGAGGAAAATCCTCCAGGGTTCATACAGAGTTGGGAAGAAAAAATCCAAGGAGTACCCAAAAAATCCAAGGAGTCCAAAAAATTTTAAAGATTTGCCTTTTTTTTTTTTTGTCGATGTTTTTATGTGTTGCATTGTTATGTGGTATGCACACATTCCAATTTTTAATGTCCAATTTGGAGAAAAAAACATTTCAAAAACAAATTTTACTCTATTAGAATCTAATTGTTAGTGCTGAAATTGCACAATATTCACAATATATTGCTTATTGATTTTGTAAGTTTAAATACAAAATTGACAATCTACTTTTTTATGCAGTGACCAATGGTCATATCACAGGGGTGATTCTGAGTAAAAAAAAAATTCTGAAATCCACAGCAAATCTGAAAAGGTACACCAGAGAGAGGGGGGGGGGGGAATCCACTCCCGACACTAGCTATGCGTTTTCTCGGTGGCTCTTTTTTCGCGATCTTTTGACGATATTTGTGAGTTTTTACGCTCTTTTTTGACAAAATTTGCCGTTTTTTCGCGATTTTTCGACGAAATTTGTGAGTTTTTACGCGCTTTTTTGACGAAATGTGTTTTTTTTTCGCGATCTTTTGATGAAATTT
The DNA here is from genome assembly GCA_963932465.1 of Maratus speciosus. NCBI lineage: Eukaryota > Metazoa > Arthropoda > Arachnida > Araneae > Salticidae > Maratus > Maratus speciosus. Next base: position 281,487,228 of record OZ010800.1, on the reverse strand, counting down.
GTGGTTTTTTTCGCGATCTTTTGATGAAATTTGTGGGTTTTTTTCGCGATCTTTCGACGAAATTTGCGGGGGTTTTCGCGATTATTTGACGAAATTTGCGTTTTCCCCGCGATCCTTTGACGAAATTGGCGATTTTTCTGCAAACGATTGACAAAATTTATTTTTTTCGGCAACCATATGTCCGAATTTTCGGATTGGTGACCTATTTTTTAAAATTTCCGGAAATAAATGCCTTACACTTTCGGAAAATTCGGACTAGAATCACCCCTAGGTTATATAAATAGAGATTAGTCAAACCCCAAACACTTGTTATGTATATCACATACATGATACATCTTTAAAAAAATTTTAAAAGGCAAAAAAAAAAAAAAAAAAAAAAAAAAAGAATGCTAAATGCAACATACCTGAAAAAATATAACAAGTTTTGAATTTATTCTTTTAGAACAGCAGTAATCGCTTTCTTTGAATTCGCATTTTTTTCGCGATCTTATGATGACATTCGCGTTTTTTTCGCGATCTTCAGGGGGAAATTCACGTTTCTTTCGGGAGAAATTCGCGTTTTTTTCGCGACCTTCTGGGAAAATTTGCTTTTTTCGCGATCTTCTAATGGAATTCGCGTTTTATTTCGATTGTTTAACGAATCTGACGTTTTTTTCGCGATATTTTGATGGAAACCGCGTGTTTTTCGCGATCCTTTGACGAAATTCACGTGTTTTTCACGATCTTCTGGGGAAATTCGCGATTTTCTAATAGAATTCGCATTTTATTTCGATCCTTTTGACGAAACTAACGTTTTTTTGCCGCGATCTTTTGATGGAAACCGTGTGTTTTTCGCGATCTTTTGAGAAAATTCGCGTGTTTTTCGCGATCTTTTGAGGAAATCTGCTTTTATTCTTGATCTTTAACGAAATTCGCGTTTTTTCGTGATCCTTTGAGTAAATTCGCGTTTTTTCGCTGTCTTTTAAAAAATTCGCGCCTTTTTAAGATATACGAGTTTTCATGCGATCTGTTGGAGAAATTCGCGTTTTTTCACAATCCTTTGACAAAATTTATGAATTTTTTTCGCGATCGATTGATGAAATTTGACGGTATTTTTTGGAACATATTTGCGAAAAATGCGATTTTTCCGAGATTTTTGGCTAAATGCCAAAAATCATTGATAAAATTTAAAATAAAGGTCGCCTAACAGTATCAAAAAACGGACTTTACGGACCTAGTGGGAGCCCTGCTATTAAGATTACCCTAATCAATCAATGTTGTGCTTCAGATGAATGACGTGTATAAAGGATTTACCGTGCATTTTTCAATCACGATTTTTTTTCCCCTCGGCAGCAATATCGCTTGCGTCAGAAGCCGCAATACAATATAAGGAGTTTCTAAGTAGTGGTTTGCTTATCTAAGTAGTTCTAAGTACTACTTGGGAATGTTTTCATTTCTAAGGAGTTTCCAAGAAGTGTAAGGAGTCTGTGCGAACCCTGATCCTCACAATGTGGCACCAAAGCTTTTACACGAAGCGAAAGTGACTGTGTTGCGGCATCTCAAACACATTCGTTCTCGGTTCGTACTTCTTCGAACAGGTCACTTCCACAGATATCAAAACGTGCTCCATCACATGTACCCGAGATACAACAATGTTGCAGAATTACGTAATTCCATAACTGCAGCTGCGAAATGTCTTTAATGATATTGTATTATTGAAAGATGTTGTTCCTCCACACGTGACAAACGTGTTTGACAAGTGCTGCAACAGCACATTGGTGATAGAGTCATCTCCCGTAATTCTGAAGTTTCGTGGCTACTCGTAATCCCCCGCTCGAACTCCGATGGATTTTTGATTTTTGTGTTATCTGAAATGAAAGTTGTACACGCCAAATCAAAGAGATTTGTCAGAATTGAAAGATGCCATAAAATGTGAAGTTATACAGATTCCTCCTGAGATGCTACGTTCGCCATTGTTGACAACAGTCTCCCGCATGCAATGCAAAGGCGGGCATATTGAAAAATGCTAATTGCGTTAAAAGTTTTTCCCTCTTGTCTCTTGTGTTGTCATTGGTCCTTTACAATGACCTTTGAAAATGTTTTACACCGGCAATTTTCGTCATACGTGTATCATTCCAAAGCTATTTATGGTTTTTCAATGAACTGATGAATCTGCCAGAGGCGTCACGATGGGGGTATGGGAGGGGGGGGGGGGTCCTCCTCCAATATATGTGAACTTGGGAAAATTGGGCTTAGAATTGGGAAAGTCTAGATTTTTCAAAATCTTTTATTATTATTATTATTATTAATAGTAAAAAATATGAAATATTTATTGTTTTTCTAACTGTCTTTCTGAGTTCTGTAACAGTAAAGAAGTTAAATTATCAAAAGAAGTACAAAAAGGCAGTCAGACTCAATTTGTCATTGTGTTTCTCTATGCTACGAATATATCCTACATCTACCAGACCTGAATTTCCCTACTGTTGCACATCAACAGAGTCTCTAATCTATTCCCTTTATTTCTTCCAAATCTTTGTTCCTTTCTCAAAATAACATGACGGTATTTTCATATGAAGTGAGATTATGACTCGTACGTAATAGAAGAGAAAGAATTTGCAAACCTTAAACTAATGCTGGTTTTCGCTAAATATATGCATTTATTTCTAGATTTAAATCTTACATTTACTGTATTGTTTGAAATTGCTTTCTTAACTATTCATTTATTAATTGGGTATCTTAATATTTTCATGCTCAATGATTCCAAGATAGGAAAATAGAAATGAATCTAGTTTTGATTTTAATTATTTAAATGAAAGAGGTGTATTTAACTTTCATTAAACAAACCAATACCTATAACACTGGTAAACAAATTTTAACGAATTTTCTGTTTCTCTATATACATTGGGTGTTTCTTATAGATTTCAAGCTGTTGAAAAAGAATATGTTTGTAAAAATTTTCTATCACCCTCCAATTTTGAGAAATTTCATTTATACATTTCGGAGTATGTAGACATCATATAGGCATTATAATTATATTACATTATTCTCTTACATGCGTTTGATTCACACAAACATTCCTTTTTCTTATTACAGCGATAGAAGAGACAGCAAGAGAGTAGAAACAGATGTCCCCCTAACAAATTTTATGTTAGCGACCTTGAACAGACAGCGATAGCCGCTCCCACAGTATTTGGCTTTAACGCAAATCCGTGACAGTTGAAACTTATCTTTCGGGGCGAATGTACTGCTATTTCTTTGTTCTGTAAGACTTTTTACTTAAATTTCGATTATAATTATCATATTTTCCTCTAAAATATATGAAAAATGTCTAGAGGGTGCGTTAATGAACCCGATTCTTTTTGCTTTGTGTGCGGGGAGCTAACTTTGAAAAAGCATCGATGCGCATTAAGGCTGCTAATAAAGACTGTCTATCACATGTACTTTGGATGTAAAGTAGGTGAACAAGATAAGAAATGGGCACCTCATTCTTGTTGTACACGATGTGCTACAAACCTCCGGGCGTGGATGAAAGGTACAAGAAAGAGTATGCCCTTTGCTATACCCATGATATGGCGCGAGCCGAAGGATCATATAACTGACTGCTACTTTTGTATTATAAAAATTAAAGGATTCTCTGCAAGAAGTAAACATAAAATTAAGTACCCGATCTTAGATTCAGCAATGCGACCAGTATTACATAATGATGATTTACCAATACCGAAACCTCCAGAGAATTTTACATATGACGATGCAGCAGTAGAAATGGAAATTGATGAATCTGAAACTTCCTCTACATCTGATATAAACTATTCTCCTGGCATAAATGAAGAACCACACCTAATTACTCAAGAAGAATTAAATGATATTGTGAGAGACTTAAATTTGTCAAAGAAAAACTCAGAATTACTTGGATCAAGATTTCAAGATTGGAATCTCCTGAAAAACAATAGAAAGGCATCTATTTATCGAGATCGACATAAGAAATATTCGACATTTTTTTTTCAAGAAAAGGTGATTTATGCTATTGTAATGATATAAGTGGTTTAATGTCTGCTTTAAATTGTCAATATAACTCGGAACAATGGCGATTGTTCATCGATGGTTCGAAAATCAGCTTGAAGGCTGTGCTTCTTCATAATGGAAATGCCCTGCCGTCTGTTCCAATAGCATATTCTTGCATAATGAAAGAGTCTTATGAAAATATGAAGATACTGCTTCATGAAATTGATTACTCACATCATGATTGGAATGTATGTTCGGATTTTAAAGTAATTGCCATTCTTATTATTGATATGTAACAAGGTTATACAAAATATTGCTGTTTCCTATGCGAGTGTGATAGCAGAGCAAAGCATGAGCATTATATCAAAAAGAAGTGGCCAGAGCGCAAATAATACATTGCAGGTGAAAAAAATATCCAACACGTTCCTCTAATCGATAAAAAGAAAGTTATTCTTCCACCTTTACACATAAAGTTGGGATTGATGAAGAATTTCTTTAAAGCTATGAATAAAGAAGGTCGTGGATTTCAATATCTGCAAGAACAATTTCCATCGCTAAGCTATGCAAAAATTAAGGAGGGTATTTTTGTTGGCCCACAAATTAGACACCTTATGAAGGACAAAAATTTTGATGAACATTAAGTGATTTAGAAAAAGCAGCATGGATCGATTTTAAAAATGTTGTGATACATTTCTTAGGAAATCATCGAAGTCCTAACTATGAAACATTAATTAAAGACATGTTAAAAAGTTACAAAGATTTAGGATGTTCAATGTCGTTGAAAATTCATTTTTTAGCATCTCGTCTAAATCCCCCCCCCCCCCCCCCCGAAAATATGGGAGTTGTGAGCGACGAGCACGGAGAGCGCTTCCACCAGGATATTTCTGCAATGGAAACCTGATATCAAGGCAGGTGGACCCCTAATATGCTCGGAAATTACTGTTGGAACCTTATTAGAGAAGCTAGTGATTGTGCCTATAAGAGAGCATCCACAAATAAGACATTTGCCGCTATATAAAGTATGAAATTTCTTATTAATATCATTTCTTTTTACAAAAATTCTTCTACATTTTTCTGAAACTTCAATGCATATTTTCAGTGTTTTAAATATTAATTTTAAGCTTTATAAGTGTTTATTTAAAAGATTGTCATTACTAAAATACCAAATGATAAATTTCATAAGGTATATGTGTTGAATAAAAACTACTAAATTCAGAGTTTTAAGATTTTGAATTTTTTTAAAATCTGTGGGTGATGGAAACTTTTTAATGGCATATTCTTTCACAGCACCACCTAAAATATAAAAGTCACCACATACTTAGTTAGAAACAGAAACCTTGTTTATCAGTGTAATTTTTATGTTTTTAGTTTCAGTATTTTTTTTTTTTTTTTTTGGAAAGGATTTTTTACGTATAAGTATCATTATCATAAACTCACATTGTACATAGCATTTCAGTTGAAAAATAAAGCAATTTGTTTCAAGTTGGGAAATTTTTGAATTATAAGTTGAGAATTTTTTTAATTCTCCCCCCTCCCCCCCATCCCGAAAAAATATTTGTAGCTACGCCCGTGGAATCTGCATAGGGAAAACGTGGGTGTTGCCATTCGCAAATTTTGAAATTGTTTTACTTTAGTAATAACCGTGAGAGCTCTATTGTTTTAAATCATCACAATCTCGAGCGCATACCTTCAAATAACAATGTCTGACATTTACTTTCAATTGGATCAGTGGTTAGGCCAATAGGGGCTCATATATTGGGGAAGTTATATATGAACACCCTTTATTTATGACACTAAATACACTGTAAACTAGTCGGATGTACCAATCCCAAAACTTTCTTCTATCTCATACATGTTAATACTTCAAAATTCGCTATCACGCTGCCAAAATTAAATGGCAATCTATGCATCTCATGAGGATTCTAAAGATATGGAATTCCGTGCATTAGTTCTTGAGATATGACTATCGCTGAAATCGTCTAAATCCAGCAAAATGCTGCCTAGCAGCGCCACCTATTGGGTGATTTATACCAAATCCTAATCAGCAACAATTTATGTCAACGTCTGACTGAATCTGAAGTTTGGAGAAAATCCGTGCATTAGTTTTCGAGATAGAGCTATTAAGAAAATCGTGAAAATTCCTGCATAGCAGCGCCACCTATTGGGTGATTAACACCAAAACCTAATTAACAACAACTTGTGTCAACATATAACTAAATCTGAAGTTAGATGAAAATTCGCCCATTAGTTCTATAGATAGAGCTATTGAGGCAATCGTGAAAAATGTAGCACAGACCTGTTGGGAGATTTACACCAACACATAATCAGTAGCAAGTCATATCAAGGACTAACTGAATCTGAAGTTTGATGAAAATCCGTGAGTTAGTTCTTAAGATAGAGCTATTGGGGAAATCGTGTAAATCCTGCAAAATTCATCATAACAGCGCCACCTGTTGGGCGATTTACACCAAAACGTAATCAGCATCAATTCATATCAAGGACTAACTAAATCTGAAGTTTGATCAAAATTAGTGCATTAGTTCTTGAGATAGAGCTATTGCAAAAATCGTGAAAAATGCAGCATAGCAACGCTACCTGTTGAGCGATTTACACCAAATACTAATCAGCATCAATTTGTATTAGGGACTAACTGAATATAAATTTTTATTAAATTCCGTGCATTAGTTCTTGACGTAGAGCGCCCACAAAATTTGTGTCACATACACACAGACAGACAGACAGACAGACAGACTCACAGACAGACATTTTGTAAAAACATGTTTTTTGGAATCTCTGACCCCTGAAACGTGTAAATCCGTCGGCAACCGGAATTCGAAAATTTTCATGAATCCAATACTTTCTTCTTGTAAAGATAGAAGAAAGTAAAAAAAAGTCTGTAAAGTTACTAAAGTTTTTCTAGGAAACTGGGATTCCTAGAACATTTTGTGTAACGGCAACAATAAAAATTCTGTTACAGGAACTTTTCCTGTTCATGTTACAAAAAAAGTTCTAGGAATCTCAATTTCCTAGAAAAACTTTAGTAACTTTACAGATTTTTTTTTTACAGTGTACACTTTTTCATTGATCGACACGGGACCGATAAAACGTAGATGATTCTCGTGAGTCGGCATCAGGGTACGTAAAATGTATTCATATACTTCCCTTATTCCGCAGCATCTTGATAATAGGTTGCAATGGCCTATTAATTTTTTATTTCTTAAGTAGAAATGAGATACAAACGAGGTATAAACGACTGGCGCTATTTATTCATTAAAACTTTCAGGTGGGAGCTGTTCGTTTTTTAACCTCCCAACTCAAAATATTTTATTATACATGTTCAAAAAAAATATAAACGAAAAAATTATTGGTACAAACAGGTACCAACGGTATAAACGATTAAAGCCAGCGGTTCTCTTCCTGGGGTACGCATACCAGTGGGGGTACGTGGCGGGAGTGCTAGGAGTACGTGAAAATAATATCGGTAAAGACAGAACTCACAAAAATGGTTTAACTAAAAACACTTAAGGAAAATTGATAGTTTTAGATTACCAAGTTAGTCTCATGTGCAAATCCAATATATTACACTCAAAATAAGGGAAAAGGCCTGCTATACTTAATAACTAATTGATAATGCTATGTCAATAGCTCTACCCACTGATAAGCATATTGCATCCACCTCCCTTACATCTTCCCAAAAACTTCAATTAACCACTTTTTTTTAAATTATTCTTCTTTGTTTAAAATTAACTGCAGATCGTCTAAATCTCACAGATCTTCTGATTTTAATGTCCTTTGTAAAAAAATGTTGATCAAAAATCATGATATGGTTGTTAAAATTAATTTAAATGCTACCTTAATATTTCTTTCTTTGGTTAATATAAAAAAGTAATATTAACTTTAAAATGCAAATGTAATTTGTATCGAATTATTATATGGTTGGTATACGATTACTGATGAATTAAAAAGCATGTTAAATAGAGGGGGAAAGGGGCGTGTTTATGAGAAATGAGGGTACTTCGAAATTAAAAGCCTAAAAAAGGGTTACGTGAAAGAAAAATGGTTGGGAAGCGCAGTATTAAACGATTAGCGCTATCCTTTTTTTAAAACATTGAGGTGGGTGCTGATCGTTTCTTCAGCCCTCGCAGTCAAATTCTTTTATGAATCACGATCACGTACAGTCGTGGAAAAAAAAAGTAAACACCCCTTACTAACTCCTTGAAGAAAATTATTGGTATCACAGGATTGGTAATAAAGACTACTTTTAAATGTATATAAAATTTGGTTAGGGAGCAATCTACATATTAAAACGAACCCAAACTTTGTTTTTTTCAATTGCAGTACACAATTCTGATAGCATAAATGAACTCTACACCCTGCAATTAGCCTAAAAACAAATTTTTATGCAATTCGCACGATAATTTTCCGAGAAATTAATTATTTTAAAACCAGCGTATTTTAGGGGCTATATCCAAATTGAAGTTCGGTACTCGATTGTTGACCGAGAGAGCCCCCTTCTTGATCAAGGCACCTTAAGTGCCACTCAAACAGTCACTAAAGACTGCTAGATTATCGGATAGCATAAACAATTTCAAAATACCTAGTCACTTCTATCATAGACGGCCCCTTAAACCATCATTTTGCCGTTTTTTAAGCATAATTTGAAAAGTACTTGGAAGAAAAATGTGACATTTTGGATTTCCATAAAGCAGGGCTTAATAAACCTAAATCCATTAAAAAAAATTGTAGATTGCAATTCATAATTTTTTCGAATGTTAATTTCATAATTCATATCATAAAATTATAAAAATTGCAAATTCAACGTACTTATGTTTGTGTATTTTAGTATTATTGCTACACAAAAAATTAGCACATTAGGAGTATAATTTCAGAAGATATTAATAAAAATATGAAAATATAATTTAACATTAGAAGCACCCAATTTTGAATGTTTATAATTCAAAAACTTATCATTCAAAGGACTTGAAATTTGGTGTCGAGGCATAGTTTGAACCGAAGATTTGAAATATCTTGTTAAAATTGGGTATTGCCATTGAAAAAAAATGATGTGGATTTGTTTTTATATGTAGATGGCCCCCTAAGCAAATTTTATATACATCATTTAAAAGTAGACATTATTTCCAATCGTTCGCTACCAGTAACTTTCTTCTACGATAATTTGTTGAGGAGTTAGTAGGGGGTGTTTACATTTTTTTCCCACGGCTGTACAAATGATCTACAAAACGAAAAGATTATTGCTACAAACTGGTGCAAACGAGATATAAAAGATCCGACTAATTGTCCCTAAAAGTAGAGATTAAAGAGTCTTAGCATACTTCTCAGTAAGATCTGACATGTAAATAATTTGCTCTTAATTTTTCTACAAAACTTTTTTCACTTTTAAAGAAAACGAAATGAAAACTAGCTTAAAATACAAAAGAGAAAAATATAGGACAGTGACTGGGTTCTTTCAAAATATCTGCAACACAGCCATATTTTATCATAAATCAATATTTTTAATTTGCAAAAATAATGAATTTTTGTTGTAACTTTTCTTTCTTAATTTTATTGAAAAACCAAATGTTTGTCTCAAATTTATGAAAGCAAATATATTTGCAATTTTGTAAAATTTAAGCAATTTATTGATCATAATTAACCCTTAAATGCCTGAATTTTCAAAAATCATTGTAATAATGTTTTTCGGCTTTCAGTTTTTAAATAAATCATGGGAAAAATACTTAAAAAAATCATATTTTGTTTTAAGTATGGTGTACGGCTAAAAAACAGTTTATTACTAATCGGCAATTCTGGTCTTTAATTGAAAAAATAATTTTCCTTGATAAAATTCTATAATATTAAACAAACAAGAATTTTAGGAATTATAATAAGAAATAAATTTGACTTGCTCACTGCAAAACAAAATAGGGTATTTCGCAGGCTTCCAAACAAAACAAAAAGAACAAGTAGCAACAATTGAAAAAATAAATCTATCTTTATTCTTAAACAGCACAAGTGTTGCCATCTACATGATGAAAATCGATTTAATAATATTTTCAGAATGTATTTTATTGGCAACATTAGGCATTATAGCTTCAATATTATTCTAATAGTATTTTAGAGCCTAAATTGTGTATGTTGCCAAAAAGCAACACCCGTCATTTAAGGGTTAATTAACTAATTTATTTAATAATAATTTGGAGCAAATATTTTCGTGTTTAAAGTTATTACATTTTTCTGAAAGAGATGTTTACATAAGTGTAATATAATCACTAATGTGCTTACTTTAATACATCACTGATTTACTGTTAAGCGAAGCAATCGTAGACAAAAAAATCAATAACTTTTAATTTAACAATAAACTGCAAATTCATGTCAGAATCTCATGAAAAGCTATCAAAGTGTTATATATTTAAACTGTGATACTTGCTTCTATGATGCAGGGTGAAACTTCCATTCACTGACACCTTAACCCTCCGTCGGTCGCAACTCTGAGACTCCCGAGTTCGGTGGCAATGCGCTTGACAGGCGCCTGTTAGAAAATCCCCATTAGCAACTAATTGTCGGAATTCTAACGCTCTTAAAGTGATCAGTGACCTACATTAGGATGCAAGAAGAAAGAAAAAATCATGTCTCAGGCATAGATTATGAAACACTTTCCAACACATTCAGAATAATGTAACAAAACTGCACCGTTTAAAAAATTAAAATATTACCTCTAATTCAATCATATAAAAACGAATAACGCATTTCAAAATCCAGTTTTAGCTGTTCCCATCCACAATCGGAAAATTATCCGGGGTTTTTTTTTTTCAGCAGCCCTGTATATGATATATAGATTTAAATCTATTAACTATATGCATGCCATAATTTAGTTCACTTCAGAGATACATATACTTCAGTTGAAAATTTACCTTCAGCAATTTCCTCTAATAAGGAGAAAGGTACGTGAATACTTTTGTGCAGCCCTGTATCTGAGGTACAGAATTTATATATAACGAGTAATATGCAAAAAATTAATTTAATTTAAAATCACATACCAAATTTTAAACCGTACACTAAAGCAATTATTACTCAAAGACATTACTGCACTGTAAACGATTTATTTTGTGTGCCCTGTAAAGTAATAAAAAATGCTATGAATGCCCTATTCTAACGTGATCGTAGTGAAATTCTGTGATTTATATCAGTTTCAATACATTTGAAATAGCCGTAATGTTATTAAAATACTCTGCAAACGATTTTCCCCCGTATACCATAATGTAACGGAATTTTTTTGAGTGCCCCTGTAAATGAACGATTAATCCTACATACTTCATATACCAAACATGCTTTGGTGACCCTAAATAACCTTTATCAATTTCATGAAAATCCGAGTATAGTTACGGGAGTTAGTGTGGACAGACAAACCGAATGGATAAACACTTTTCAACTGTGTTGCAAAGGGTTAAAAAGAGAGAATATTTCAAATTTGAAATAAAAATCCTCGTTTATTACTCTCAAAATAAGTAACTCTTGGAGCTCTAGTGGCGGACAGGAGAACGGAAATAATTGTGCTTTGCCTGTCAGGCCTATTGCGACCGACGGAGGGTTAAGGATTCCTTCATGCTCAAATAACTATTACAAATTTTAAATTCATTTTATACTTATTTTTCTTAATGAAAGGATAGCATTCATTCATTAAAAAAATACTGTCGAAAAAATTCTCAAAAATTATACATTGTATTATTAAAAATTAACTAATGTCATATAATTAAAAAATAACTCCAGCAACTGACACCAACCCTATTTTGGAAAACCAATAACTGACTCAAAGTGAAAAAAATTCCATCGAGATTTTTCTTACGGCAATTTTACAAAATATTTGTAATTTTTCTTGCATTTACGCTCATAAATCTAATAATAAAACTTGAATTAGATACTTTTGTATTTAAGGTATCTCCCTACATTAAAATGGCCGTTTTGGTGAGAAAAAATGTATTGACTTATTTGAAGGAGACATCTTTTACGATTTCAAATCTGTTTTAATTTTATTTCTACGATAACTGGGGGAAGACTTATGGTCAATTTAATAAGAAATAATGAGTCAAATACCGGAAGTGAGCAGGAAAGCAAGGAGAAATACACTGACGGAAAAAAAAAATCCCAACACCAAGAAAGCCTTGTGTTAGATGAAGGAAATTTGGTAGGCGTGTTTATACATCTGAAAGATGACATCGATTGAAATTTCGCGCTTCGCGCATAAGTGTGGCGCTAGTAGCGCCAGAAGTCTAGGCGCTAGAAGTCAGTAGAATGTAGTGATGGGCGATAACGAGATGTTTTTCTCGATTTTCTCGATTGTATGGACATCTCGATATTTTTCGATTGTATAAATTTTTTCTCGATGACTACAGTTTGCAAATTTCTTTTATAAATCATATATTATGTATTATATACGTCATACATTTATCAAGAATCGTCTGCGGGTGAACTGGAATGAGTCGATGTTAATAAAGACTAGGTGACTTCGACCGCTAGCGGGCCCCTCCTTTAATCGGGACCCCTAATTTATACGTAATCTTGTAATATGAAATCACAAACAGGTTACCCGCTATATACGGCACTGATATATGATAGCAGGCGGGTGTGGTGTGCACGCACTACAAAATCTTGTAAAAAATATAATATCGAAACGAATGAACGTCGGACCAGATCTCTTGGGGGAGGGGTCAAAGCGAGCGGAGGGGCACAGCAGCTGCATAATATGATTAAGTCGTCACAGGTCTTTAGGCCTTTCCAACCATATGTCACATGAGAAGTCTGGATCTGAATTTATAAAAATGCCCTCCCCGTGGGGGGAAAGGGGGGGAGGGGTGCGGGAGGTGGATAACATGAGTAAGTGGTCATAAGCCTTTCCAACAATATGTCACATGAGGGGTCTCGGCTAAATTTAGAAAAACACCCCCGTGGGGGAAAAGTGGGGGGGGGGGGGGGGCGGTCACCGGAGGTGCATTACATCAATAAGTAGTCACAGACCTTTCCAACGATATCTCACATGTGGGGTCTTGGCTAAATTTGGAGAAGTGTCCCCCGGGGGGGTTTAAAATGGGGGGATGGACACCGGAGGAGCATAACATCAATAAGTAGTCACAGACCTTTCCAACGACATCTCACATGAGGGGTCTTGGCTAAATTTGAAAAAGTGTCCCCCGGAGGGGCAAATTTGGGGAGACTGTCACCGGAGGTGCATAACATCAATAAATAGTCACAGACCTTTCCAACGATGTCTCACATGAGGGGTGTTGGCTAAATTTGGAAAAGTTCCCCCGGGGGGGGCAAAGTGGTGGTGGGGACACCGTAGGCACATAACATCAATAAGTAGTCACAGACCTTTCCAACGATATCTCACACGAGGGGTCTTGACTAAATTTGAAAAAGTGTCCCCCAGGGGGGGCAAAGAGTGGGGGGGACTCTCACCGGAAGTGCATAACATCAATAAGTAGTCACAGACCTTTTCAACGATATCTCATAAGAGGGGTACTGACTAAATTTGGAAAAGTGTCCTCCGGGGGGGGGGCTAAGTGGAGGGGGGCGGCCACCGGAAGTGCATAGCACTAATAAGTAGTCACAAACCTTTCTAACGATATGTCACATGAGGGGTCTTGGCTAAATTTGGAAAAGTGTCCTGAAATTTCATATATTATAAATAATATTTAGCGGAGGGCTCCATAAAAAAATCCGATCTAAAATGATAAAAGCGGAAAAAACTACCCTCGCAGTGGGGGGCAAATTGGGGAGGGGAGGAAGAAAGTCTCATAATATGAAAGAGTCATCCGAGAGCTTATTGATGACATATCACATGACTGGTCCAAAAAAAGTTTGAAAATTGCTCCCCCTCTCTCCCCCCGTGGGCCCACTCTTTCACCCCGGAATTCACACAGCCGCCACTTTAAAATTTTTATGTTCAATAAATAATATTTACCGGAAGACTGAATAAAAAACCCATATTTAAAGTGATATTTAAATTTATTATAGAAATCGACTACGGTTTTAAAAATTTGTTCGCCCCTTCCCCACCCCCCTTTGAGCGAAGAAAGGTTCATAGTATGAAAGAGTGGTCAAAGGGCTTTTCGATTATATGCCACAGGAAGGGTTCGGTAAAATTTTTAAAATTGCACCCCATGAGTCCACTCTCACGTCCTCCTCCCTCGAAATCACCCGACCCACCTTCCTCTTTGAAAATTTTATATTTAATAAATAATTTTTATCGGAGGGTTCCAGGTATGTGACATCTTGGTAGGGCTAAAATAAGAAAAACTTTGAAAATTAAAGCTTCATTTCACAGCTCATTGTCATGCCTTTTTCTCTATCTCGTCCCTTGGTACTCTCGATAAATTTTCTTACTTTTCTTCTCTGGCGAGGACGAGAGAAATCCTCGAAAAGCTTTTCATAGCGAAATGTTGAAAAGCGCGAGAGAAATCCTCGAAAGGCTTTTCATTGGGAGATTTCGAAAAACACGAGAGTAACAAGCGAGAGGCTTCCCATCGGGAAAGGTTGAAAAGGGCGAGAGGAAACTCTCGAGAGACTTCCCATCCCGAAAGGTTTAAAACCGCGAGAGAGCCAACCATCGAGCAGCTTGCCATCTGGAAGCGTCGAAATGCTGGAAAAATCATCGAGATGAGATTTGCCGAAATGCGAGATGGAAATGAAGCTTTCAAAGTCAAACTTACCGCATTTCTCGTTTAAGTCATAATTTCTCAAAGGAGTCCATGTGCTTATCCAATCTCTTTTTAGCTCACAGGCTATCTAAGCCTGAGAGCTAATGTACCCGTCGGTTCTGGGTGTATGCATGTACTGTACGTACGTACGTACGTATGTATGTACGTAACGCGATAACTCTTGATTAAAATGTACGATTTGCTTCAATTTTTTTTATGTTCTTTCTGATAAGGCGTTCCGCTGTTTAGTTTTGACGGTTCTTTGGTTAAGGATAAAGGGAGAGAAGGGGGGCTGGTCACCCCCCCTCCTTAATTTAGATAAATAGGTTTTTCATGCAGAATTCTTCGATTTTCTCAGAATTTCGTATACCGGTTTATTATGTTAAGGAGCTTCCCTGATTAAACTTGGAGGTTCATTAGTTAAGTATGAAGGGGGGAAAGGGGGATAGACCCCCTCCTTAATTTAGATAAATGGGTTTTTCATGCAGAATTATTCGATTTGCTCCAAATTTGGTATACCGGTTCATTATGTTAAGAAGTTGCCTTGATTAGATTTGGAGGTTTACGGGTTAAGTATAAAGGGGGAGAAGGGGGGCTAGACCCCCCCCCCCCCCTTAATTTAGATAAATGGGCTTTTCATGCAGAATTATTTGATTTGCTCATAATTTGGTATACCGTTTTATTATGTTAAGGAGCTTCCCTGATTAAACTTGGAAGTTCATTGGTTAAGGATAAAGGGGGAGAAGGGGGGGGCTGGTACGCCCCCCCCTTAATTTAGATAAATGGGTTTTTCATGCAGAATTATTCGATTTGTTCCAAATTTGGTATACCGGTTTATTACGTTAAGAAGTTGCCTTGATTAGATTTGGAGGTTTACGGGTTAAGTATAAAGGGGGAGAAGGGGGGCTGGTCCCCCACTTAATTTAGATAAATGGGTTTTTCATGCAGAATTACTCGATTTGTTCCAAATTTGGTATACCGGTTTATTATGTTAAGGAGCTTCCCTGATTAAACTTGGAGGTTCATTAGTTAAGTATAAAGGGGGGAAAGGGGGGTAGACCCCCTCCTTAATTTAGATAAATGGGTTTTTCATGCAGAATTATTCGATTTGCTCCAAATTTGGGATACCGGTTTATTATGTTAAGAAGCTGCCTTGATTAGATTTGGAGGTTTATGGGTTAAGTATAAAGGGGAGAGGCTAGTCTCCCCTTAATTTAGATAAAAGGATTTTTCATGCAGAATTATTGGATTTGCTTCAAATTTAATATACCGATTTATTCCGATATGGCGCTTCCTTCATTAGATTTGGAGGTTCATTTGTTAAGTATACAAGGGCGAAAAGGGGGCAAGTCCCCTTAATTTAGATAAATGGATTTTCATGGAGAATTATTCAATTTACTTTAATTTTTTTTTCTATGTTTGTTCTGATAAGGAGCTTTCCTGATTAAATTTGGAGGTTCATTAGTTAAGTATAAAAGGGTTAAAGGGGTTAGACCACCCTTAATTTAGCGATATGTTCCTTTTTTTCATGCAGAATTATCTGATTTGCTTCAAATTTGATATACTGATTTATTATAGTTAAGGAGTTTCTCTGATTAGATTTGGAGGTTCATTGGTTAAGTATAAAAGGGGCAAACGGGGGATATTTCCCTTCATTTATTTTTTGAGGGACATTATTCTTTGAAATAAGAGTATAATATACAGTTAGTGTTAATAACCTGTGAGCTCAATGCCATCAGTTTAACTGGCACTTATCATTTTATTGCTATTAACCGATGTGGGTTATGAAGCATAGTGCTTTATGTATTCAGTTCTGTATAGTCCTAGTTTCAAACATTACTGTTAAATTTAGTGTCATTTTGCCACGAGTTTTCAATGTTTCTCTTATTTTAGCTCTGCCAAGCTGCCCCATACCTGGAGACTCAGATAAATACTATTTATTAAATATAAAAAGTTCAAAGAGGAAGGTGAGTGAATTCTGGGGTGCGCGAGAGTGCACAAAGGGAGGGGGGGGGGGCGGATAATTTTCAAACTTTTACCAAACCTCTCCTTGACAAATCATCGGAAAGTCCTTTCACCACTCTTTCATATTATGAACCTTTCTCCTCCCAGAGTTGAATTCAGGAAGGGGTTCGGGGGGTGGGGGGGGGGGGAGCGGTGCGGGGTGACTTTTTTTTTTAATTGTAGAGATTCCTACAGTAAATATCATTAAATGAGGTTTTTTAATGGAGCTCTCCGATAAATATTATTTATTAAATATAAAATTTTAAAAGTGGGGCTGCGTGATTTACGGGTATATTCTAGGATAAAAGAGGGAACCCACGTGGGAGGGGTAGATTTCAAACTTTTTTTGGACCAGTCATTTGATCTATCATCGGAAAGTTTTCGGTTATCATCGCAAAGTTACTCTTTCATATTATGAACCTTTCTTCTTCCTTCCTTAGTTTGGCGACCCGAGAGAGGCACTTTTCGAACTTTTTTGAAATCGTAGCGTTTTTAAACATTTTAGATCGGATTTTTTTACGGAGCCCTCCGATAAATAATTTTTAATATATGAAAATTTCAAAGAGAAGGATGGGCAGGGTATATTTCGGGGGGGGGGCACGATAATTGGAATCCTGGGAGTTGGGACTCTTTTCTATCTTTTGCTGACACCCCTCATGTGATATATCATTGGAAAGCTCTGTGACTACTATTTCATTTTATATATCGCCCGCGCCCCTCCCCTTACTTTGCCCCCGAGCGGGGCACTTTACTAAATTTAGCCGACACCTCTCATGTGCCATATCGTTGGAAAGTCCTGTGACCACTTATTCATATTATGAACTTTCCTTGCCCCTCCCTCCTACTTTGCTCCCCGCGGGAGTTCGTTTAATGTATTCCAGTCGAAGACTTTATAAAAATGGGGAAATTAAAGATCCAATCTCAAATGACGTAGAAAAATCAATAAAAAATTTTGATCCCTTTTATCATCCTTTAGTTCATATTTTTTCCACTAGGGGGTGCTTTTGATTCTTATTTCCTTTGCCATTTTGGTACTAATTGCCGAAAAATTCTAATTTTTGATGCTTAAACTCCCCTTACCGCTTCATAGCTACTCGCGTTTTTTTTTCAGCTTTGTTCAACCAGGGGGCACCCTTACAAGGCTTTTCCAGTCTTATGGCTCCTTTATAGTTTCCCTTTGGTTTGTTGTTTTTTTTATTCCATCTGTTTTCAGTTACCCTATATTTAATAAAATCTGCCTTATATATATGTAAAAACAATGATTTCAATAATCGATTCTAGAACATCTCCTTTGTAGATTCTCGAAAGTAATCGATGACTGTATCGATTGTGTATTTTACGATAACGATTTTTTTCGATTGGTAAATTTTCGAGAATCGCCCATCACTAAGCCCTATCACTACTATGAAATTGTCGGCCAGAATAATAGCTAAGTTTTCCAATAACTGTTTTTAGCTTTTCTCGTTATAATCGATTGTAAAACATCTCGATTGTAGATTCTATGAATTAATCGATGGCTGTATCGATTGTGATTTTTTACGATGACGATTTTTCTCGATTGTCGAATTCTCGAGAATCGCCCATCACTAGTAGAATGCACGCTACAGGGCGCCTGGCTCGGAGCTGTCCTTGAAGTAACCGATTTCTAACAGTTCGTTGTGTCACTGTGGTACCAACTGCAGCTCCAATTTCTGCCGCAGACGCAGTACGATGCGCCACAGTCGTACGCGAAATACGGCGATCTTCCCTCTCAGGAGTGCCACGTGGCCGCCTGGAACCTGGTATTTTTGAGGCAGTACCATCCCTTGACCACTGCTTCCAACAATCATGCACAGTGGATACATTCCAGCCAACTCTTTCTACAATATCACGGAAAGAAAATCCACCTTCTCGTAGCCCGAATATGCGACCTCGTTCCAACTCGGTGAGCTGTTGACAGTGGCTTCTTTGTCTTGTTAAAGACATTCTTGGCTAACATCAACTCAATACGTCACATTTCGAAGCTAAATAACGCCCACGAACTTTACAGCACGCATTTAAAGTAAACCTGATCTGCAAGTTCTGAGTGGCGTTACTACACTTATGCGCGAAGCGCGAAATTTCAATCGATGTCATCTTTCAGATGTATAAACACGCCTACCAAATTTCGTTTATCTAACACAAGTCTTTCTTGGTGTTGGGATTTTTTTTTTCCGTCAGTGTATAAACAATTTTTCTATGCTGATTTTCTTACGTTTTCTTACATAAAAATACCAATAAAACTTAATTGACACTTCTAGATTAATTTTGCAGATAAGAATTATTTAAATGTTATTTCTGGAATATCAATTTTTTCGTTATTTCCATGTACATTCCCTTCATTACATAAAATGTTTTAAACATATTTCAGTAAAAATTTGTCAGAATGCTTTTCATATCACTCACTACGTTCTGAACTAGAATCTAATCTCTATGTTAGAAGGTAGTTATTTTATAGCTACTCGAATATAAGACTAAGTATGTTGTGGCTATCACAAAACTTTCTTCTAAACAGCACTAATTGATATCAAGGTATACCTGAATCGGAAGTTTGATGAAAATTCGTGCATTAGTTATTGAGATAGAACTATGGTGGAAATTCTGAAAAATGCAGCATAGCAGCGCCACCTGTTGAGCGATTTGCATCAAAACATAAACAGCACTAATACATATCAAGGCATACCTGAATCTGAAAGTTTGTTGAGAATCCAAGCATTAGTTCTTGAGATAGAGCTATTGCGGAAATTGCAAAAAATGCAGCACAGCAGCGCCACCTGTTGAAGGATTTACACCAAAATCTATAAAACGTCAATTCATGTCAAGGACTAACTGAATCCGAAGTTTGATGAAAATCCGTGCATTAATTCTGGAGATTGAGCTATTCTGGAAATCGTAAAAAATACTGCATAGCAGCGCCACCTGTTGAGCGATTTACAGCAAACACTAATCAGCACAATTTATATCAGGGAATAACTGAATATAATTTTTTTTTAAATTCCGTGCATTAGTTCTTGAGATACAGCGACCAAAAAATCACAAACTCACAGACTCGCAGACAGACATTTCGTAAAAACATGTTTTTCGGAATCTCTGAACCCTAAAACGTGTAAATCCGTCGAAAATTTTCATGAATCCAATACTTTCTTCTTGTAAAGATAGAAAAAAGTAAAAATGGTAATTTTTAATAAAAAAAATATGCATTTTTTGTCCTATTTTGTAATATTTCCGTTAATTATGACGATATTGTAAAACTCCTAGTTCAGTGCACAGGTAAGTGTAATAGTAGTGTGTAGTACAAAGGGAGAAATTAAAATATATTTACTTGAATGGAGAAATGTAAGCTGTCATGCGCAAGCATGAAATTTTGCTAAAAATAAATGGCAAAACACCCCTATTT
The DNA here is from genome assembly GCA_963932465.1 of Maratus speciosus. NCBI lineage: Eukaryota > Metazoa > Arthropoda > Arachnida > Araneae > Salticidae > Maratus > Maratus speciosus. The sequence continues at coordinate 281,467,137 of OZ010800.1, read as the reverse complement.
TTACTTCTTCTATCTTTACAAGAAGAAAGTATTGGATTCGTAAAAATTTTCGACGGATTTCCACGTTTTAGTGGTCGGAGATTAAAAAAATACATTTTTACGAAATGTCTGTCTGTGAGTCTGTCTGTATGTGACACAAATTTTGTGGGTGCCCTATCTCATGAACTAATGCACGGAATTTAATAAAATTTTATATTTAGTTAGTCCCTGATATTAATTGGTGCTGATTAGTGTTTAGGGCAAATCGCAAGACAGGTGGCACTGCTATACAGCATTTTTCACGATTTCCGCAATGGTTCTATCTCCAGAACTAATGCGTGGATTTTCATCAAACTTCAGATTCAGTTAGCCCCTGGTATAGATTAGTGCTGTTTAGTTTTTTGTGTAATGTGCCCAACATATGGCACTGCTATGCTGCATTCTTCAGGTTTTCTGCAATAGCTCCATCTCAAGAACTAATGCACAAATTTTTATCAAACTTCAGATTAGTTAAACGTTGACATAAGTTGTTGCTGAATAGGTTTTAGTGTAAATCACCCAACAGGTGTTGCTGCTACGCTGCATTTTGCAGGATTTACACGGTTTTAGCAATAGTTATCTCAAGAACTGATGCACGGACTTTCATATCTTTACAATTCTCATGATCGGTATGGATTGCAATATGCACTTTTGGCATTGTGTTAGCGAATTTTGTATCAACATGTATGATATAGAAGAAAGTTTTAGGATTGGCACATCCGACTAGTTACTTCTTCTATCTCTACCAGAAGAAAGTATTGGATTCATGAAAAATTTCGACTTCCGGTTTTCGATGGATTTATACGTTTTAGAAGGTCCTGAACGCGACTTGATGGTTTTTTGAAAATGTCTGTCTGTGAGTCTATCTGTTATTCTGTCACTGTCTGTCACTCTGTGAGTCTGTATGTGACAAAAATTTTGTGGGCGCTCTATCTCAAGAACTAATGGATGGAATTTCACAAAACTTTACATTCAGTTAGACCTTGATATGAACTGAAGCTGATTAATTTTTGATGTATATCACCCTACAGGTGGTGCTGCTATGCTGCATTATTCACGATTTCTAGAATAGATTTATCTCAAGAACTAATACACGAATTTTCATCAACTTCAGATTGATTTTGTTCTTGATATAACTTTGCGCTGATTACGTTTTGGTGTAACTCGTTCAGCAGGTGGCGCTGCTATGCTGCATTATTCATAATTACCGCGATAGCTCTATCTCAAGAACTAATTCACGAATTTTCATCACACTTCAGATTCAGTTAGTCCCTGTTATAGATTAGTGCTGTTTAGTTTTTTGTGCAAATCGCCCAACAGATGGCGCTGCTATGCTGCATTTTACACGATTTCGCAGTAGCAGCTGTATCTCAAGAACTAATACGTGGATTTTCATCAAACTTCAGATTCAGTTAGTCTGCAATAAAAAATGGCCCTGATTAGTTTTGGTGCACATCGCCCAACAGTTGGCGCTGTTATTCAGAATTTTTTAAGATTTCCGCAATTGCTCTAACTCAGAAACCAATGCACGGATTTTCATCGAACTTTAGATTCAGTTAGAAGTTGATAGATGTCGTTGCTGATAAGATTTCGGTGTAAATCACCCAACCGTTGGCGCAGATATTTGCGTTTTTTAGGAAGTATTAACATGTATGAGAAAGAAGAAAGTTTTGGGATTGCCACATCCGACTACTTTAAAAATGTTACGAAGATATTGCTAAAATTTTATGTGTTTTCGTCATTCTGTAATACAATTGAACTAAAAATATGTGTATTTATTCAATATTGTACTTTTTTTTTAAAAAACACTTCGAACGTAGGCACTTCGAGTCTTAATGATATTATTTTTAACCCTTAAATGCCGGGTGTTGCTTTTCGGCAACATACCCAATTTAGGCTCTAAAATACTTTTAGAATAATATTGAAGCTATAATGCCTAATGTTGCCAATAAAATACATTCTGAAAATATTATTAAATCGATTTTCAACATGTAGATGGCAACGCTTGTGCTGTTTAAGTATAAAGATAGATTTATTTTTTCAATTGTTACTACTTGCTCTTTTTGTTTTGTTTGGAAGCTTGCGAAATACCATATTTTGTTCTGCAGTGAGCAAGTAAAATTTATTTATTATTATAGTTCATAAAATTCTTGTGTGTTTAATATTATAGAATTTTATCAAGGAAAATTATTTTTTCAATTAAAGACCAGTATTGCCGATTAGTAACAAACTGTCTTTCAGCCGTAAACCATACTTAAAACAAAATATGATTTTTTTAAGTATTTTCCCAATGATTTATTTAAAAAATGAAAGCCGAAAAACATTATTACAATGATTTTTGAAAATTCAGGCATTTAAGGGTTAAGCAATAAATTATTGGATTAACATGGCATAATACACAAAGGTTGTTCTTTTGAATCGCTAATATACATCTAAAAGGAAGTATTCGTAAACAGAAAGTATTGATTTTCGATTAAAGAACGGGAGAATTCATGACATAATGCACACGAAAGCTATCAAAATGTCAGTTATATCTCATATCTACAAATTATTTCTGCATAATATAATAAATATTAATGCAATACTTTACTAAGCTGAATTAACTTTTTGTACTCAACCATAACGGGTTAGCTTCTGTCTGTGAAATTTGGAGACTTTGTCGTACCACAGCTGAAAGTAACTGTCAAGAGAACACTGAATTCAAAAGTAAATATAAAAATAAAATGTAAACAATAAATACTACAATTAAATTTAATTGCTAAATTATTTATCTCATTGCGAAAAATGACCGACGCCTATTTACTCTGCATCAATGCTTAGCTCGACTATGAAACAGTCCACCGAAATTTTTTTTAAAGATTTTACTCAACCCTTTAGTGCGCAGCTGCATATATGCAAACAACACTGTTTTGAATTTAAAAGATTTTTTTTTATTCGCATATATCTAATTCACACCAGAAAATTACAATAGAAATACTTACTTTAATTAAAAAACAGACATTCCTTATTTAAATAAAGCGAAATTAACCATTGAAACTTTCTGGCGAAAAGTGAGATTCTCTGAGCTACTTAATTTCTAGAAAGTATTCTATTGTGGGAATTAAAGGGTTAAAGTTTAAGTTTTATAAAATAAATAATTATATAAGATAAGGCATTTGGAGACATACTCATTAAAGTATTTACTAATTTGCATTATTTTAGCGTAAAACAGCCACAGACAGTAGTTTTTACTTGTATTGCATATGTGCAACAGAAGAAAAGATTGACGTATTATATGAAAAATGTATCTCTGATTTTTTTTCATTTTTTTTCCCGTGTAATAAACCTTTAAGAGAATCATATATAATCTTTTCGAAACAAAATGAAAAATTGCGCATTTAAGGGTTAAGTAAAACATATCAAAGAGCGGGTTTGGAAGAGATGGGTGCATTTAATACATACAAGACTGCGTCGGCTTCGAAGTTATTCATATTCCTCGGTGGTGGACGATGGAGGATCAATCAATGCTTATATGCACAGCAGTAATATTTAGCCCGATTACGGAAGTTATACATATCAGAGCACACGGGGTTTGAATTAGAATTTTGACCTTTAATTACGCAGTCCACAAATCCAAGGAGCTGAAATATGGTGTCGAGAATTGTTGTTACTATTTGGAAAACCAAAGTTGGTGCAATTTTTAATATGTAGACGATACCTTATGTCAAATAAATCCAACACTTTACTAGGTTGATTCAAGTATTTGTAACTCAAGCGTAACATACTAATTTGTATCTATGAAATGCTATACGGTATGCTATTTTTTTCTCCCAGCTTATTTTGTGTCCAAAAAATAACGTTAGCTTACAGACGCTAGCAATAAACAAAGTAGATGTATCATTGTACAATTAAATGCTCTATAGCATTTCTTTTAAATTTCTAAACATCGCACATTTTCGGTTTTTATGCCATCGTATTGGGAAAAAAAGTACTTTTTAATGCAATTTGTTTGAAAACTGCATCTCTATTTGTTTTTGAAATATTAATTTTTTTGTAGTTTTTAGCGACATTTGTTTCATTTTGGCAACTCAAGTACGCCATTTCTGTAGAAAGTAAAGAAAAAATTGCTGAAAAATAGCAATTATATCTTTTTGTTGCCATTTTCTCATAAAATGAAAAAAAAAATTAATTAAAATACGTGCTACTTTGAGAAAAATATAAATGAAGGATTTATGATAAAACAGGGAGCTATTATAAACTATATTTAATTTTAAGTTTCTATATTAATGTAAATGACGTCATTTTACATAAAATAAAAGCGTGTGCTTTAAGTCTTAAAACTGAAATATGTTTTGCAGTAGAGTCCCGATTATCCGAGTCACGCTTAACCGAGTTATTTTCTTCTGATGGACTGGTGGCTTCTATTATTATGAAACAGCCGTTATAAATGAAGCGTTAGGTGAAGATGAAAGAGCTGCCGTAAAAAGTTAGAACTCTGATTTTCTGGTCAGAATGGAGAAAAAAAATGGCCATAATTTTTTTTAACGCTTCATTTATAATGGCTGTTTCATAATAATAGAAGCCACCAGTCCACCAGAAGAAAATGAAGTAATGAAAATGCCGGGGCGACACTAAATTCTGAAAAAGCAGAATTCCTGCTCTCTAGTCATTTATTTTTCAAATGTTTCAATTCACGCGATTTTCATTTTGCGCCAACTACTACACTTGATGACAACGGTCTCCGTATAACGGAAAAGTACCCTTTATTTTATATACTATATAGATATGCCATTTGGCGGTGACTCGATGATAGAAAATTAGCCCAATATCATTTAAAATATTGCATAACAGAGGAGAAAATACTAAGAAAGACGAAGAAGAAATGACGAATTACAAAAGACTTGTATATATATATATTTTTTTAAATGTTGAAATTTTCGATAATAATAATGCATGATTGTATAAATTTCCTTAAAAATTATCTTCATTTCCTATGTTTCGAAGCTGTGAATTTTCCTATAAATGAAATTGGCGATATGACTTAAGAAAAAAGTAAATAAACAATAGATAATATTTGCTTAAAAAAATGGATAATATTCGTTGATCTGAGTTCGAGTTTATAAATGCCACATGCTTTCGGAATTACGGTGAAAAAGATTTTAAAAAGTATGAAATTATTTTACAATATGTATTTGTGGCAAAAATTCGCACTAAAATTTAAGTATTTGATTCCATTTTTTAAATATTAATTGATATCTATATAAGTTACAATTTAATATAAAAATGTACTCAAAAAATGATCCCGTTCACTTAAAAAACACCATTTGTGAGAATAACCTCAAGCTAATGTCACACTTATGCATTTTTGGCTTAAAATCACATTGTTTGGTGACAAAAGTAAAATAAAAAATCGTAAAGAAACAAATAATAATCATACATGTGACTCACAATTACATCTGCTTGTTTTTCTTCTATAAGCCACGTGATGGGGCAATTAGATAAAAATAAAAAGAAAAGAACAAAAAGAAAAGAAAAGTCATTAAAAATTCATCTAATCAAATTTTCAGATTCATTTCTATAGCCTAACGCAAGCGATAAAGAGTCAAATATTGCGTATCAATTTTAATCTTTCTCATTAAATTAATTTTTAAGCATTACAAATATTTCTTTCAGCTTTAAATTAAATTACAAATATTTTTTTTCGGTTTAAATTAAATATTTTTGTTTTTTAACATTATTCCTTTTCTTTTTTTTTCTTTTTTTTACAATTAAATATCAGTAATTATTTTCTTTATTTATTTTCTAACGGATACAGCGGTTTCAATTTATTAGTCGCCAAAAAATAATCTCTCGCAACCTTTTCGTTCAAAATAGCAATAAAATACGATATTTATTATCAAAAATCATAGCTATCCCTGTATCTTTTCTCATAAACCACCTCGGGAATATTTCCTATCGAATGATACAATTTAGAAAAAAATCCACCGGGTAGTTTTGAAAGCACTTGAGCGGAACTTTTAGAGCTTACTGCTTTATAATACACAAGTAACTACCATGCCAAATTCCGTGTATCTGGGCCCTTCACTAACTCAAAAATCACAATTTCGAACTTTTTTTTTGCACCTGCACCCCCTTTAGAGGTAGTGGCACCGACATAAAATGTAGCCTATGTTGGAGCAAGGGTTCACCATCATTTTGACACCATTATTTTTTAAATCGGTTTGGTACTTCCTGAAACTACGTAAAAATCGCCATTTAGAACGTTTTATAGAACGCTTTTCGCGTATTTTCACCCCTTTTAAATCTCGCTTTTTTTAAGAAATGTCCTTAGAGTTCATTAGTATCTTATAAGTAACTACCATGCCAAATTTCATGTTTCTAGGCCCTTCAGTAACATAAAAATCGCATTTTTAGAACGTTTTTTGCTCCTGCATCCCCTTTTGGCCAGTGGCACGGACATAAGATATAGCCTATGTTCTAAGTTATACTAACACCATCATTTTGATACCATAACTTTCGGAATCGGTTCGGTAGTTCCAGAGCTTACCTCCTACAAATAAACAATTTTTACCTCTTTATAATATTAAGTATTAAGTATAGATATATGATATGATATGATATGATAATAATAATAAATTCTTTATTAATAATACTAGCTAGCTCGTCCGAGCCCGGGGTAATATTTTTTAATGAACCTTAAATTTGTATGATTTTAGATCTTTAAGGCTGTTCTCAAATACAAAAGGGCAACTTTATGACATAAGTTTTACACTAGATTAATTTTAACACAATTATTCTAATTGGTAAATAAATCATATCAGATGTAAATTTCTAACTGGGCGAAAAATGTCCAGACCAGGATTCAAACCAGGGATCTCTTGGCTGAAGCCGCCAATGCTCTACCATCTGAGCTATTCCTGACGAATCTGGTGGAGCTTTTTCACCCAGCTAACCTTATTGATTATAGCATCTGATCTGGAATCTGGTTCAGCTCAACAGAATAAATCGCAGGTAATGGAACTCCAGAAATCGCTGGATACTTAATTACACTAGATTAATTTTAACACAATTATTCGACATATAATGCTCAACAAACGCGAAACGTTTTGACACATTTACAAATTCATTTTTTAACGGAAAGATATAAAATTGGAAGACTTGACTATCGAAGCGATTTAAAATGGAACTGTGTTTTCCATTTTTTGATAAATAAATTACTTATTGAGTTATAAACGATTTTGATCACGTGACAAATACTTTTTTGCCCTCTCTTGACTGGTTATACTTCTTTCGCGCGGAAATTCGGTTCAAAACGCCCACTTTGACACTATTTTCTGAAACATCTATTGCGTTTCCAAAAAAAAATGAAGAAACAAGTTGATTACATGGTTTCTGAACAACAACACCTGCTATTTTCATGCATTTCGGAACAAAAATAAATTTAAACTTATGTCATAAAGTTGCCCTTTTGGATTTGAGAATAGCCTTCAATGAGTGTTATAACGTATTATTTTAATTGTACTTATTAGTACCGTCAGTAGATAAAGTGTTAAAGGAAAAATATTAATTTGTGTAAAGCTGAGATGAAATCTGTATGCCTTGTGGGACTGTCCTTGAAAACTAGGTAGCTTGCTGCAATAATTTAATTTTTACCTTATGATTTTATTACCTACTTGAAAAGCATTATGAATAATATAAAGGCTTAGAAGTTCCAATATCACTTTTAAAATGTCCTTTCTTTTTCCAAACCTCACAGTGTTAGAAGACCTAGTGCCTGAATGGCTGTCAACAGATGTTATATCATAAGACACGCAAAAACCAGCAATTGCCCTCAATTTCCCAGAGTAGCCAGTCGTTTCATCAGGTTTTCCCAGGTTTGGGGAAATTTTTGCATTATCCCCTGATTTTTACAACACAAAATTTATCCCCTGAATCCCATAATCCCCTGATGAGTATGAACACTGCAAGGGAGATCCGCCCAATTTTGTGGATGCAGGCTCGATTTTAAGTCTCACAAAAAGGGGAAAATGATGTTTGTTTTTCTTTAACATCACCTATACGTTAAACAATTGTGTAGGTCAGGTCTTAAGGGGTCTCAGGAGTCTTAACGCGTTAAGCGCCACGTCAGTCACCGGTGACTGACAGTGAACATTCAGTTTAGATCATTCACCGATGACTGACGGTCTAAAATAGGATATAAAACTAAAAAAATTATATACTGTTTTAAGTAACTACTAAACATTTATTTTAAATTTACTTACTTTTTATTTATTACAGGATTACACTTTCTTAAAAATTACTTAAAACATTCTAAAATTTTCATCTTCAGTGTCAGACTTTCACTCAACGCTTTAAAATTTTCAAAATTTTAATTTTCTTAGATGTTAAAGTGCTATCTTTTCTGAACATTTTGATGTAATTGTTTCCTTGAAATCCCCATTAGAACAGAAGTTTTGGCTTTTAGAATTACTAGGGGATCGAACCCGAGCTCCTCGGGTTACAGAATATAGGTGGAAACCAATTTTTTTTTTTAATCTAATTATTTTTTTACATGTAATATATATTTTAGATTGCCCACTAACATCAAAAGAATTTTTATATTTAAAATATCAATTATGCAATCAAATGAAGTTTTGAAATTTATTAAAAGCGATACTTTCACATGTCACCACATGCCAGGAATTATTAACCCAAGATTTTGCGACTTACATCAGTCTTTCCGATCATTTCGGTGCATAAGCGCGTGGTTCAATCACATGTCTGTTAAATTTATTTCTTATTTACATTAATTTATTTATTTTTCTATAGAGGTAGTTGTAACATTTTTATGGAACATTAGACGGAAACATATGCTGAACTTTTTACATTGTTTTAAGGGCAAGCGGATTAACCTTCCGTAATCGAGCTACACATGATAGAGATAAATTAAAAAATAATTTATGCTTGAAAATCTATATATTATTAGCTATCGTACGTGGCATAGAAATCGCGATTAATTGTTGGTTAATTGCAAACAATTGGCGGTTAATGGTTCAATGGCAACGCCCTAATGAAACGCATCTCATTGATTATTTTGTAATATTTAAAAAAAGTTAATAACAATAAATAAATAAAAAGTTTAATTAATAACTATAGAACAAAACAATTTATATAATTTTAAAAAATAAAATAAAAGTAAATAAACAATTTATTAATAAACAAGTAATATAAAAATTTTGTTTTTAAAGTCAATTCCTACTTAGGCCATCAAAGAAAAATTTAATATAATCCCTTAAGCTAATATTAGTTTTTGTTGCATTAAAATATCTCAATTTGTTGATCTTCTATAAGCAAGTAGGTTTACAATGGAAATCTATAGGAATTTGGCGAAATATTAGAGATATCGCCAATTTAGCGTCACTTTTGGCGACTCATTTTGGCCGCCAAATTTGGCGATATATCGCCAGGTTGGCGACAAACTTGGTGGTATTTGGCGACAGAACAGGGTCCCCCCTATGGTAACCCCTTATTGAAAATACTTTCATTGATCTTCAATAACCAATGGCCGCCATTTTGTTTCCCATGCAAAACTAAAATTATTTAATTAAAATTTAATTAATTAATATTTAAAAAAACTGTATTAACATCAATTGTCATCCAGTACAAGTTTAAAAAAATTTATTTCAACTTGATAGGATGAATAATGAGTATTTTATTAACGATTGAAAATTTGAACAAGATAAATATATAAATAAATAACAGGGGGAAATGTGAGCTAATAGTAGGAATTGAACAAGTAATATAAAAATTTTGTTTTTAAAGTCAATTCCTACTTAGGTCATCAAAGAAAAATGTAACATAATCCCTTAAGCTTATATTAGTTTTTGTTGCATTAAAATATCTCAATTTGTTAATTTTCTATAAGCAAGTAGGTTTACAATGGAACTCTATGGGAATTTGGCGAAATATTAGAGATATCGCCAAGTTGGCGTTATTTTTGGCGACTCATTTTGGTCGCCAAGTTGGCGACAAACTTGGCGGTATTTGGCGACAGAACAGGGTCCCCCCTATGGTAACCCCTTATTGAAAATACTTTCATTCATCTTCAATAACCAATGGCCGCCATTTTGTTTCCCATGCCAAACTAAAATTAATTAATTAAAATTTAATTAATTAATTAATATTTGAAAAAACTGTATTAACATCAACTGTCATCCAGTACAAGTTTAAAAAAATTTATTTCAACTTGATAGGATGAATAATGAGTATTTTATTAACGATTGAAAATTTGAACAAGATAAATATATAAATAAATAAATATAGGGAGAGTGTGAACTAATAGTAGGAATTGAATAAACAACAACATCCAGGTTACCATATCAAGCAAAATAACGACACTTTGGCGCCAGTTAAGTACCCCGGTGCGTATATGACATTGGCGTCAGAAAAAAGTCGTGCCAACGTAGTGCGTATATGACACCTGTGCCGTCTTTTATTCATCTAATTTAAAATACAATAAATAAAAAAATAAATGAAGATGCTTTTCCAGTATAGGTACTTGGCGAAATAGAGAAAAGGTCCATGGCGAGAATTTTTTTTTTTTCTGCAACCGATTTAATCAAAATATTTTTTTCAAATAAGACTACATAAAAGTTGTCATGATCATAGAGTTCGTACTTTTATGTTAGCTGAGCGCAGTTCTCGCCAAAAGCATTTTTAAACTCGCCAGCAGCATTTCATATTTTTCGAAGGGTAAATTAGAACAATACTTTGATGTTGAAATTAAATGGTTTATGGTATTATTTATTCTTTTTCTTTTCTTTATCTTCTTTTAAAGAATTTTTTGTTTAAGTGAAAGTCGTGAATTTTAAAGGTTTTATTTTTAAATTAAAGTGATCCATTCTAAATAAAATGAGTGAAAGGATTATATTTTAATCTGAATTAACGAAATATGAAAAAAAAATGCGACGGGTACAATGTTTGGCGATTTATCACCTGTGCCCGGCTAACATAACTGTAGGGAGTTCTCGATTTCTCTATCAGGATCTTCAAATTTGGCGAAGGATTGAGCAAGTAAATTAAATCTAACAAAAACATAGCTGTGAAAAAAGGGAGCCAAGTTCTGTAAAGACAATGGCAAGAAAAGAAGTGATATCTAAGTGGGTGCCAAGTTCAAATAAAATTCACTCAAACTTACCTACTGAAGTATTATAGCATTTTTTAAATTGTTTAGAAATAAAAATTATTGATAGCATATTAATAATAAATCTAGAATTTGGCAAGTTTTTACCTACAAGTCATTTATTTTTATTAATGACATTATTATATCAAAACTTGTTATTTCATGTTTGGAAGCCTTCATTTGAATGAGCTCCTTACCCTTGAAGGATGGTGGGATAAAATATATCCCACCTAATTTTAACTGCAAAATGCCACATTGACACTAGAATTCAGGACTAAAAAGTTTAATTTTATTAAATACGTGAAAAGAAGCTTTTACCCATTTTGAAATAAATATGTTTTTAAATTCTGGTGTGATTGAATCATTTCAGCATGTCACGAATAAAAGCTCTTTGCCCCTGAAGGGTTAAAGGGGTGCAGTCTCTAGAGGGATGACCAAGAACAAGCGTAAAGGTATCTGTCTCTTTCTCAGGCCTTTTAGTCTGTTTGCATTGAGGTTTCCGAAGGGTGGGTGCTAGAGTGATAGCCAAAGACGAGCGGGAATGTATTTGTGTATTTGTTGGTTTATCAAATCTTTAACATGAGTCATTTGTTTATAATAATAACTAAATTAATTTTAGGTAGATTTCGTATGAAATACTACCTATTCGGATCGTTCCTATGTTTGAATTTCTGAAAAACTTTTGCAGATCTACACCGATCATGACCCCTAGAACCCAAACCCACCCTCAGAAAAAAAAAACTTTATCTATCTATCTATCTATCTATCTATCTATCTATATCACTTTCTTCTGGACACGATAACTTTCGTAATTCTTTTTCTTCAGTCATTGTTTGAGTCATTCGTTTATAATAATAACTATATTAATTTTTTTATAATGACATTGTTGTTAATATTAAAATCATCATTTTATTAAGACATGAAATTGATAGGCATAACATTTATCAAAAACTTGCCAAGTTCTAGATTTATTATTAATATGCTATCAATAATTTTTATTTCTAAATAATTTAAAAAATGCTATAATACTTCAGTAGGTAAGTTTGAGTGAATTTTATTTGAACTTGGCACCCACTTAGATATCACTTCTTTTCTTGCCATTGTCTTTACAGAACTTGGCTCCCTTTTTTCACAGCTATGTTTTTGTTAGATATCATTACTTTTTGTAAAGTTACAATATATTTAGACACTTTACTTAATACCTTTTAATGTGTTTACATGAGACTATTTTATTCACCAAGCAACATTCAATTTTAATTTAAATTTCCTACAACAAACTATTTGGCTGTCAATGTGCGGCAGAAATCTATATTTTAATACTGCTACACTGAATGCATGTTTTAAAACGAAATGTATTGATTCGAAATTTTTATTGTTTCTGAAACAACAATTCCTATTAAATTCCTATATTAAATTTTCCTATTAAATTTTCCAATTAAATATCCTGTAGTTGGGCCTGCTTTTTTGTACTGAAAGTGAAAAATAAAGTTATGTGCTTATGCCACACAATGTATCATTCATCCATGGGTGCGGGCAAAGAGGCAGTGTAGAGGAAGGACATTGCCCCTCCGTGGATTTTCAAATTTAATTAACTAAATAAACTTTTCTCTGATGATTTTGAAAATAACAAGTGGGTAAGTGTGATCACAGGTCGCACAGAGGTTTTCGTTTAATATTCCTTTCAAAACACTTTATCCTTTTGAAAAATCTGTTAGTTTCCACATTTCGCAACCAGGGGCGAACTCTATTCTAAACAAACCTCTATCCGAACGAAATTCCGTTTTACATACTATCCGTAGATATATTAGTCGAGGGGATTGAGCCCATAGTAACCGAGATAAGTAGGCGCCCCTGGTGATAAAAAGTGGAACTAAAATATGTAAGACTATGGTGCATAATATGAAAGAATGGTCAAAGGGGTGTCGCAAAAGTTGGAAAAGTGCTCCCAGGGTGAAAAGGGCGGAGGTTAGAAAAATTGCTTAAAATACACAAGTTAGAACCCGGAGGAGTAAATAATATAAGACTTTTTGAAAATTTTATGATTTGCCGTGTGGTCCGAGGTATTCAGCTATACTTATGCAAAAAGTCATGTCTCCAACTTAATTAGGGACTCCCTTAGAAAGAATTGCTTAAAATACATATGTGGTAGCTCAAAGGGTTAAGCGTAAGACTTTTTCAAGATTTTATGATTTGTCGCCTGGCCTCAGGTGTTCTGCTATAAGTATGCAAAATTTCAAAACTGCAATTTAATAAGGGGCTCAGTTAGAAAGAATTGCTTAAAATACGCATGTGGAAGCCCAAAGGGTTAAATGTACGGCTTTTTCAAAATTTTATGATTTCTCGTTTGATGTGAGGCGTTCAGCTATAAGTATGCAAAATTTCACGCCTCGAACCTAATTAGAGGCTCACTTTGAAAGAATAGTTTAAAATACACATGGGGGAGCCCAAAGGGTTAAATGTACGACTTTTTCAAAATTTTATGATTTCTCGTTTGATGTGAAGTGTTCATCTATAAGTATGCAAAATTTCACGCCTCCAACCTAATTAGGGTTCACTTAGAAAAAATTGTTTAAAATACATATGTGGGAACGCAAAGGATTAAATGTACGACTTTTTCAAAATTTTATGATTTGTCATTTGATGTGAGGTGTTCAGCTATAAGTATGTACAATTTCATGCCTCCAACCTAATTAGGGGCTCACTTAGAAAGGATTGTTTTAAATACACATGTGAGACCCCAAAGGGTTAAATTTATAACTTTTTCAAAATTTTATGATTTGTCATTTGATGTGAGGTCTTCAGCTGTAAACATGCAAAATTTCACGCTTCCAACATGTATAGTTTCTGAGAACGGGCTCTGTGACGGACAGAATATCTCAATTTGTTGATTTTCTGTAAGCAAGTAAACCCAGATAAACACCCAGTAAGTAGATAGGTTTACAATGGAAATCTATGGGAATTTGGCGAAATATTAGAGATATCGCCAAGGTGGCGTCACTTTTGGCGACTAATTTTGATCGCCAAATTTGGCGATATATCGCCATGTTGGCGAGAAACTTGGCGGTATTTGGCGACAGAACAGCGTCCCCTCCTATGGCAAATTAAAATTTCGCCTAATAGACGCAATGGTAAACTAAAAATGGGCACCCCCAGGTGGGTAATTCATCGATTTTCCCATTTTTTTTATTTTTTTCCTTAGTTTTATAGCGTAAATGAACTTCGCACCAAATTTGAAGTCTGTAACTGCAGTAGATATACGAGATATTTTTGATGAGTGAGTCAGTCAGTCAGTCAGTCAGTGGTAAAATTATCGATTATCAGACATTTTCAAATGTCATTATCTCGGAAACTAATTATGCGTTATTTATAAAATTTTGGATTTTAGGTAATTAGGGTGGCCTTACTACACATTTCGTATAACAAGTACGTAGGTCTCATAGGTTTTCAGTTGTAGAGCATTGAAATTTGATGAAAACAGCTCGAAATGGTTCGTGTAAATAACACACGGCTATGTCAGGCGAACTTGGCTGACACACTGCCGTGTGTCTAGATTATGAATAAAAGTAACATGATACAATGCCTAGCATACATATAAGGGAGACCAAATTGGTCGCCACGGGCGGCTAGTTATTTTAAAAACCGTAGTAACTCAGTCAATTAAGATACAATTTTCAAACAAATTGCATTTGAAAGTAGATTTTTTTCTCTATTTGACGGTTTAAAAATTGAAAATGTGCGATATTTAGACATTTAAAAAATCGCTGACATAGCACGTATTTTAATTTCAATTTATTTTTTCAGTTTTTGTAAGAAAATGGCAACAAAAACGTACAGTAATATATAATTAAATATTAGCATAAAATATAGCATGAAAATTTAGTTTATTAATGCTTGTATCATCCACTTTATATATTATGTCCCCCCCCCCCCCCCCTTTCGTGACAGAATTTACCATTTGCTATCCACTAATATATTTTCATTCCTTATGCGTTGTAACTCGGGACTGTTTAAAATACTGTTTAAAATATTTCTCTTCAATTTTAAAGATTTTAAAAGTTCATATTTTTGTCACACTGTGACTTACAATATGGTGGTTTTTTTTGTCACATATGTGACGTGACGTACGTTACATGCAGTGACATAACAATGGCGTCACATTTTTTTTTAATTGATAGAAAAATATAATTTTACAGTAAATAACATGCTTTAAAGAATTTTTGTAATTTTTTAAAGTTTTCTAAGAAGTTCACATCTCAGTCACAATGTGACATCACTGAGTGGTGGCATTTTGGTACCAGATGTGACGTGACCACAGTGACTTACAGTGACGTCACAATGACGTCACCGTGACCATGCATGCTATGAGGGTGATGGCCCACTGTTTCTTTCTTTGCTGGGATTTCCCTGTCTGTTTTAGATTATCTAGTTTTTCCAGGTGGCTAAACACCCTTTTATAACAATTGTTTCAGCAGCTTTTCGTTTCTTTTGTCTCCAATTCACTGAGAAAAATAATAAAGCATGCAAGAGATTGCAGGCATTAATTCACAAAACTTCCAGGAAACAGTTTTTCCTTGATCTTTTTAATCAATTGTTGTGTAAGGCAATATTCTGAATGAATGATTAATTAACATACAATGTCAATCGCATTGTTGTAATGCAAGCATTTGACCATATTTGCATGAATGTTATTCTAGCTGCCTGTTTCAACAGATGCTTAATTTGTCAAAGTACACTGGCCTCCAAAAGTTAAGGTACAGGGACTGGATGCTTTCGATTGCACACGTTTTGTCGAATATCTAGAAAAATTATTGGCGAATTGTTCTTGTACCTCTGGGATGAAAAGAACATGTTTGATTTCATATTTTTTGGTGAAGATTTAGTCGGGAGGACGATTAGGGGGCTAATAATAAATTTAATAATAAAATAATATTTGCGATCACCTATGTAACAGAAAATGCTGGAAATGGTTTGTCACTGTGTTAAATGACTATTTGGGTCCTGTTCAACGTTTGTGTGCATTTGTGTAAGCATAGTACTCATATTCGTGAAGATGTTATTGTGTCTGTGAAAAATTCAAAAGTTTTTTGCTTATAGCATACAGAGTTTTCAACCAAATTTAACAGAATTTTCTGAAAACTTGCCAAAGAATAGTAGCAACAGTATACTGCAATTAAAACATGAATATATTGAATATTTGATGAGATATGGGCATTTTTATGAGATCATTTTTAACTGCGCATGCGCGGAAGATTTCAAAATTTTTCTTTCATAATTTGGTGGTCAGTATTTTGGGGCAACTTCTATAAAAAGTCCAGTCAAATGTTGTGAAAACTTAGAAAGATATAGTGAGCTGATTGAAAAATTGTGGAAAATCCCTTATAATAAAGCTATTTTTAGGAAGCAACTCACTATATCGACCCTATCTTTGTGAATTTTCGCGATGTTTTAATTGCAGTATACTGTTGCTACTGTTCTTTGTCAGGTTTTTGGAAAGTTGTGTTAAATTTGGTTGAAAACTCTTTATGCTATAAACAAAAAACTTTTGAATTTTTCACAGACACAATAACAGTTTTACGAATATGAGTGCTATGCTTACACTGTACACAGACGTTGAACAGGACCCAAATAGTCATTTAACACAGTGACAAACCATTTTCAGCATTTTCTGTTACATAGGTGATCGCAAATATTATTTTATTATTAAATTTATTATTAGCCCCCTAATTGTACCCCCCTATAAATCTTCACCGAGAAATATAAAATCAAACATGTTCTTTACATCATAGAAGTTCAAGAACAATTCGCCAATAATGTTGGTAGATATTCCACGAAACGTGTGCAATCGAAAGCATCCAGTCCTTGTACCTTAACTTTTGGAGGCCGGCCAGCGTAAATAACTGTGGAAGAATTGAATGAGTTAACTTTTCTATATATGCATTATGTCTGTTGTAATCATAAAAGAAGGAATGTGTTTTTGGCTGATGGGTTTTGTTTTTAACCCTGAAATGATATGAAGTACATATATATCAAGAATTTATTTTATTTTCTTTTGCAAATATATTATAAAATATATATTTTTTTCAATTTGAAGTAAACATTCCGGAAATTTGTAGACATCGTTTTCGTTATTTCGGGTACCATTGTATTTTAATGTAGCAAATCCTTAATAAACGCACCAGTAGTGGGTCACTTAAAGACATTTATCTAATTATTATTAAAGTGTTAGTGAATTCCAAAAGATATATATATATATGTGTGTGTGTGTAACCATTATAGAATATTACAATTCATCATCATTTAAATAAGATTTATAAATTGAGTATCAAGACATGATAGAGACATTATACATATTAAATTTGGATAAGCAATTATTTAATTAACTAACTACCAATGATTTTTTTAAAAACTATATCCAATCACTTATAAATGAAGTATTAAAAAATCATAACATTTAAAATATGCGAAAGGTAAATATTAACAGGAAGGTGAATGCATATAAAGAATAAATAAATAACCATAAATATGTAGGATATTATAAATACAGTGAAACCCCGATTTTACATTATTGAAGGGACCGCAAAGAAATGACGTTATAAGCGGGAAAACGTTAAATCGGGGTGAGACAAAACAAAACTCTGAGCATAAAATAAAGGTTAATTTAGGTGACATACTTCTCTTTCTTCATTTACATAGGAAAATGACTATGTTTAGACATCAGTTTTTTAAATTATGCTTTAAAGAAATCGGTTATTTTACTCTGCGTCATCTTTTTAGCAGCTACATCACAAATCGCAGTCTCAACATATGAGTTTTTGCAAACATTTCTCTTGGCCTTCCGTATTTGAAAGGAACAATTTCTTTCTCGTACTGCAAATTTTAATTTAAGTCACTTGTGAAGAAGAAATTTTACTATTTTTGATTTCAAACTCATCAAAGTGAAAGAAAAGTTAATTAAAATTCTTAATAGGTTGAATTAATTTATAAAAAACGAAATTATTGAAAAATTATCAAATTACCCAAATTATTTTACTACAGAACCGTTTTTCCCCCCTTCATGTCATAATTTGGCGATACTTTAATATTAGAAAACAAAAACATAACTTTATTGGTTGCTCGTGAGCCGAGCTTCCCTGCTGCTAAGCTCTAGTAATCAAAATCCAGTCAGATAAAAGAGGCGCGAATAGAAGAGCTGGAAGGCGGCTGAATCTTGCACCTGCAGTTTGTAAAACAACAACAACAACAACAACAACAAAACAAAGAGAGAGAGGATTAGAGTTTTGCACGTATTGATTTTGAATGCTTATTTTTTTTTTCAATTTGTTTTTTCAACAGAACTTCTATTTAGGAAATTTTCATGAAGTGTTTTTCAGCTGAAAAAACGTTAAATGCGGGAAATATTTGTAAGTGATAACGTTAAATACGGGTTTTTTAACATTACCAGTATAGGAAATTAATTGGGACTAATGAAAAACGAGTCATTGTGCGGGTAATCGTTAAATACGGTTAACGTTAAATCGGGGTTTCACTGTATTCGAAATATTTTGTTAAGCTATTTGTAACCAAAACGATTTAACCAATGAAAAAATACCAGAAAAAAACTAATGATTGTCAGCACCAATAAATTCATTGTACGAAATGGTAGGATCTCAAAATGGAATATACATTAATTCAATAAGAAAAACTACAAAATGAATGCAAAAAGGGAGAACTATCATGAACAAAAACATGGAACTAATGATTTTTAACTCGTTTTCAAGGGAAATATTACGATATCAGTAGTGAAATACAGATAATTTCTGAATTAGAAATAATAAGCCATCGCTTAAATTCATATTTCTACTATTACCTGATTAACCGTAACCAGATAAAATAAGAAATAAATATATTAATAAATAAATGAATACAAATTGGGCCATCAAGCCATGAACAATAAAAATGAAAATGAAACATGTGAATTAAAAACTTACTCATTAATGGATAGTATTTTAAATATCAGAATTTAAATAAATTCGTGCATCCATACCAACACAGCAAATATCTTTATACGTGTTTTTTAGATGAGTTGCAGTTAATAGCGAATTCTGTCAGTTAAAAATGAGCATATTTAGGGAATAATTTCATTAATAATTTAAATATAATTATTAATCATTATCGTAATAAAACTAAACATAATAAATTATTTTACATTCTATTTCAAGGATCTGAGAGGCAGGGCCGTGCGAAGAGAAAACTGCGCCCGGGGAAGCGTGTCAATATGGCGTCCCCCCCCCCCCACCCTTAAAAATTGATAAAGGGCAGAAACAGAAATAAATTATATTGAATAAATATTTTTCGTTTATTTTAGAACTTTAAAAGATTTAATTTTAATTCAGAAATTCCAAACAACTAAATAGCAGAAAAGAAAATTGCACTTATTTGTTAATGAGATCATGATGCTTTGCAACAGATTTTTCCTAACCTTTCTCACACATTTTTCTAGCCATTTTTACTTTCTTCTATCTTTACAAGAAGAAAGTATTGGATTCATGAAAATTTTCGAATTCCAGTTTTCGACGGATTTACACGTTTTAGGGGTCAGAGATAAAAAAAAAACATGTTTTTACAAAATGTCTGTCTGTGAGTATGTCAGTCTGTCTGTCTGTGTGTATGCGACACAAATTTTGTGGGCGCTCTATCTCAAGAACTAATGCACGGAATTTAATAAAAATTTATTTTCAGTTAGTCCCTAATACGAATTGATGCTGATTAATTTTTGGTGTAAATCGCTCAACAGGTGGCGTTGCTATGCTGCATTTTTCACGATTTTCACAAAGCTCTATCTCAAGAACTAATGCACGGATTTTGATCAAACTTCAGATTTAGTTAGTCCTTGATATGAATTGATGCTGATTACGTTTTGGTGTAAATCGCCCAACAGGTGGCGCTGTTATGATGAATTTTGCAGGATTTACACGATTTCCCCAATAGCTCTATCTTAAGAACTAACTCACGGATTTTCATCAAACTTCAGATTCAGTTAGTCCTTGATATGACTTGCTACTGATTATGTGTTGGTGTAAATCTCCCAACAGGTCTGTGCTGCATTTTTCATGATTGCCTCAATAGCTCTATCTATAGAACTAATGGGCGAATTTTCATCTAACTTCAGATTTAGTTGTATGTTGACACAAGTTGTTTTCAGTTAGGTTTTGGTGTTAATCACCCAATAGGTGGCGCTGCTATGCAGGAATTTTCACGATTTTCTTAATAGCTCTATCTCGAAAACTAATGCACGGATTTTCTCCAAACTTAAGATTCAGTCAGACGTTGACATAAATTGTTGCTGATTAGGATTTGGTATAAATCGCCTAATAGGTGGCGCTGCTAAGCAACATTTTGCTGGATTTAGACGATTTCAGCGATAGTCCTATCTCAAGAACTAATGCACGGAATTTCATATCTTTAGAATCCTCATGAGATGCATAGATTGGAATTTAATTTTGGCAGTGTGATAGCGAATTTTGAAGTATTAACATGTATGAGATAGAAGAACGTTTTGGGATTAGTACATCCGACTAGTTAGTTGTTATTAGCCCCTTAATTCTTGCTCCCGTTAATATCACGGGCTGAGGGTCTTTCGTTATTTCTCGTGCCCGTCATATTTCCTGGCTAGAGATTTATTGCTGAAAAAAACTTCTGAAACCAGAAAAATTTAACTGGCATTTCCGTCTGAAGTCTTTGAATATTAGCGTTTGGGTTTGGTATCTGGCGCTGATTGTGATGTTGGGCTTTGTATTGCATGTTTCGAAATATATCACACTAAAAAAAATGATTAATAATCAAAATTTAATGTATGTTATATTATTTCAAATATTATTTGTAAAAATTCGTTTGATGATGATAAATAAAGATCTAAGATGTGAAAAATAAAGGTCTTATTCGCATTAATTTATATGGTGTAAAACAAACATTAAAACACAGAATTCTCGCATGATAATTCACACAGATTTCTCACATCACAATTGATCACAGAATTCTCGCCACAAATATGAATTCGTTCTATAACATCTTTTTTTTCCGCCTTAAAAAAAAGAAAAAATGCAAATTTTATACAGAAAACTTATAATTACTCAATTTCTGTAATAGAAAAATAGGTACTTTTTTGATGGTTTTTCCAAATACTAAGCGACAATTAAGTGGGTCTTTAAGCGGCAGAAAATGGGTAAAAATAGTTAACAACCAGATTGAAAACCAGTGATTTCTTCAACCGATAAGTACTAAAAAACAAAACAAACAAAATGTAAGAGATAAAATTAAATTATAATTTCAGTACATTAATTAAGGAAGATAACTGAAACAATGTTTTAATTAACATAAAATAAAATATAATATCAGGCAAATACATTTACTTCCATTTAATTTTTCTTGCGTTTAGGGTAGCAAAATCGTTTATTATTTTATGTGTAAAGATTGCAACACACTGAATTTTATAGAAAGTAAATTCGTGTTGCTCAATCTCTCGACTCATAGTAGTTCTTAAGTAGTTTTTTATTGTTTTATTGTTACTGGAATACTTATAAATTATGTACGCTTCCATGTTTTTGTAATTCCTTGTTTTTCCTAAGTTAAAATTATGGAGCAACTGAAGGATTTCTAAATGATCCATTTTATAAAAGTTCTTATCTAATGGTAGAAATAATGTTTTCGCGTTTAAAACCTCGCTTAACCATTCAAATCAGCAATAAAGGGCAAGGTCCAGGCCATATTAGCAGATTTTCGGTAACTGATTTTAGATTCGCACCTGCCAGAAACTCAAATTCTTGTTATACAGTTCTCAGTTATCATATCTCATATCTCAGTTTCTTAAACCACCAGTTCAGTTGAACGTTTACAGTGTCTCTACGTAACACGAAATCCTCCACTTTCATGTAAATTTCCACTTTCATTAGGAGCTTCGTAGTCAAATTGTTCTGCGAATTTTACGTTTTCTATTTTGCTCAAATAAGGACTATATATTTACGGACTTAACCAAATCTTTGCTTTCTTGTTCAAAAATTTCCTCTCTTACTGTCTGGAATGTGTGTTTTAGTGTTTCAATCAGTTTGCTGGCGATCAAATCATTGACAGTTTTTTTTTCTGCTTTTTTTTCGTGAGAATAATATTAACTTTTTTCTATTTCATTTAAAATGCTATGTCACTAAGCCGTAAATAAAGGGGAATTTCTTTATTTGCTTTATTAAGCTTTTTGCTCCTGAGTAAGTTTACTAATTTTATTTTATTTCTATAAGGTCTTCCAGAGCTTTTAAAATCTGTGGCAATTGTTTGTAAACTGCAGATATAGCTTTATTTTTTTCATGACCATAGAGCATCGCAATGTTTCTTTAAATAAACTGATAAGTAGGACATAAGTATATCCCATCGTTCAGTAGAGGAGAAGAAAAAAAACAAACACATTTTATGCAGTTCCGGACATTTTTGGACAGACACCAGCATCACGAACTCAAAGTTTAGAGAATGTGCAAAACATGGTAAAAAATAGACGAATTTATTTACTTTGACGATTCGAGCTTACACAACTTATATTGGGAAGCCATATTTGCACCATATCACAACATTGAGCTCTGAAGGGTTGATATTAGTATTGTTATGACAGCCGATTATCTACGAACCAAACCCGTACTTACGCAAGGTTCGAAGAAAACTACGGATAATTTCGAACGATTAGGCTGATGTGCGCGATTGGGCCAAACCTACCGTCTACCATCTTTGAGAACAGAACCTCTCGTGCAGCTGTGAATGTCGAGATTATCGGACATTAGCTTATATTAAATTTCTTGCGCTAATTCTCCCACCCCCTTTTTTTTATTCGATGCAGTCAAGAAACCTTTCCACGATTGAAAATTTTCTATTTTAAGTATCATAATTTGCGTCGTTTGTTCTTTGTGAGGTACACTGGATTCCTAAACTGGACTGTGTTTAAAATTCAATAACTTGCAAATGGTGTCAATTATTAAAAAAAATTCTTGCAGGAGAGTTAGGTAAGATATCAGAAGCATTTTTACTGCGACTCTCGGTTTTAGTTCCAGATAGCAGAGATAGGTGGCAAGTAATAAGCGCTCAATGGAGGTCTAAACTGAAATCCCTTAGCATCATGCGAAGGAAAGAGGTTAAATATATAGAGTAAGCCCCTAAAAATAAGATTTTATTGGAGAATGAGATCCACTCCATATATTTAACCTCCACTTTTCGCATCAGTGTTCGGCGATCTCGGTTTTGGCTTTGATTGAGCACCTATGGCGCAAGATTTTGTCTTTATAGTGCTTGTGTGGTTATGCATTGCTGGCATAATTGTCAATTCAGTATAAACTTGATTTATTTTCACGAATATGGTATAATAAAGTATACTGCTGTAACCTAAATTGACTATAAACCTGTTTAATTCTTCAACAAATCATCGATATTTATGTTGTAATGTGAAATTGCAAAACTGCAGTATAAGAATTGAAAAAGTCATTTGTAACGCGAGCAGCTACTGGATTTGGTCTGCCCCTCGGGATTGCACTATCACTCTAAAATGTAAGCTGAGTTCCCGAGGTGGTCATCCCTGCTTGCAGCGCCATCTATATTTGCTAACTGGAACTAAAGCCGGGAATCGAGGTAACAACAACAACAAAAAGAAAATGCTACTGACATTTTACATTACCTTCCCGCAATTTTTTTTAATAGCTGTCACCATTTACAGGTTATCGAATTTTAAAAACAGTCAGTCCATTTTAGGACACTCGGTATATATGGAGTGCGATCGAACGAAATTGAAAAATACCTTGCTCTATGAATTTCTTCTACAATCGTTTTTCTTACTTCATTGGCAAGAAGGTTCATAATTTCATCATGAATATATTTCGCCATTTATCTTTTTCACTTTCAATAATTTTCACTTTTGCTCTTTTCAAATTTGCTGTCGATTACATGATTTAATTTTAAACGTTTCTCAAGTTTCTTTTAGCGAATGCATGCATTCCTGTGTTCTAGAGCATTTTTATGCTCAGGAATTTTAGGATTTAATTTCTTCCACTTGAAAAACCCACAATATGGATTGGCTAACTTTGGAGGGCGATCATGATAATTGGTGAATAATAAACAGAGAAAACAAAATATAGTGATTCCCTTAATTAAGTTATCCAATAAGCAGCAATCCCGATTAATAATTTCTCCACTATACTTTTCTTGAATATTAGTTTGGAAAATTGTCGTCCTTCTGTAATTGCAGATTTCATGTAATCAGCATTTTCATCCTGTGCTGGACCTTTTTTTAACAGCAAAGTGATAACCAAATGACTATAAGAATGATCCCATGGTGCAATCAGAATAGTTTAGCATTCATATTCACTGAGTGTGGGAGGTGGCAGAAACTTTCGTATACGATGTAAAAGGGGCCGCAGAGTGCAGACGTTTAAAAAACACTGCAATCAGATACCATAAAAGCACATTATAAAATCATCAAATCTAAAGAGCTCAATGAAAAGTAAATTTGAACGATGCAATAATTTTGAAAGGAAAAATGTACATACTTTCATTGGGAAAAAAATTCCCGATATGTAAATATATACATTTTGTTTTACAAAAAAAATAAAATATTGAAGAGTGAAAAAAAAAATGCAATTAAAATGATCGACGACAAAAATAAAATAAAAATAAAAAACCGGATATTAGTAGAACAAATTTGGCGCCCCCTAAATTTCCGCGCCTGGGGCGACCGCCCCCTTTCGCACGGTGCTGCTGAGAGGAAATTTATTATAAGTAGATTTGAAGAAACACAGTTTTTAATTGTGGGGTAGGAATTCACGTAATATGTATTAACTGGCAACACATGATATTTTTTTATTTAAAAAAATGAATGTGAATAATTTATAATGCCGCCATCTAGTGGTGATTTTTCAAGTTATGAACTATACAGGGTCTCAAAAGGTCGTTTACAAACTTCAGCGCTGGTCTGTCATATCATGAGGAACAAGATTTACATAGGAACTTGTGTGCGAAAATGCAAACTGCGACCGCTAGAGGACGATGAGCGCAGGTGTGGAGAGGAAGAAAGAAAGGATATCGAAAGAGGTATTACTATGACTTTTATTAAAGAACAAGGTTTAATTTACAGAAGGTGTTCAGAATTCCTTCCATTCGCCGAAAAAATGCTTCACAACGTTGACGCATGGATTCTCGGACCCGTTCAAAATGGGCAGGTGTGTCACGGACACGTGCTGCCGCTTCCACGATCCTGCCGACGAGATCCATGTCCGATGTTACAGGCGTCTCGTACACCATGGACTTCATATGTTGCATACCGGCCAATTCTGCGTTACTAAACCAATTCATCCTTCTCCTGCAACGTCCTCGCCTGAAATTATTAGGCTTCCCACACTCCCGTAAGCCTGCGCTCATCGCCCTCTAACGGTCGCAGTTTGCATTTTCGAACACAAGTTCCTATGTAAATCTTGTTTATCATGATATGACAGACCAGCATGTTAAGTTTGTAAACGACCTTTTGAGACACCCTGTATATATATATATATATTGGCCTAGTTCTAACTTTCATGCATCAGAATAAACATTCAAAGTTTCAAAATACATTCTTCTGAAAAAATTAAAAATGTTACCTTCGTCTATGCTCCAGTAGTGGGCCTGGTAAATTTCTAAAGCATGATGTTTTGGGCTTATCCAAGAAAATTTACAATGTAATAGAGTATATCAACAGCAGTTAAATTCAAAATAAAACATAATATTAAAAAAACAATGTTTTAAATAAAAACTTATATCTTAATGAAATCTCAAAGAATTTTCCAAAAAATTAGTTTTTGAAGACACTCTAGAAAAAAAAAAAAAAAAAACAAATGTACCAGCAGAAAAAAATAATTTTTCTAAACAGTTTATGGATGTTAACATTTAAGGATATTAGTCAATAAGATTTGAAGAGCTTTGTGGAAAAATTTGTTAGCATACATTTTCTCAAAAATTGTTATGGTCGACAGCGTTATGAGGTAGGGGAGATGGGGGATGAATGGGACATTTTCACAAAAATATTTATTTTAAATACTTCCAAGTTTTTATCAATATTGCATATCACAATTCATACATTAGGTATTTGACTACATCTATGCACAGTATTTATTCTACGTTATTATCCTACAGTAAAATATTACAGAATAAAAAAGTTCCTCTCTGTCCCAATCATTCCTATAACAGGGATGATTGGGACACTAGTAGGGATGTATGGGACACAAATATTTTCCTCCCTGTATTCAGTCTTATCTAATTAAATTTATAATTATAAACTTATATGTAATTATATTTGTAATATATGATCTTATCATGTGGCTCTTACATCTCAGCGTTGGTAATCACTTCTTTTACAGCAGTTAAAACTTGTAATGTAAACTTCGGCTGTCTACCTGTTCCTTTTTTCCACTTACGAAACATTTTAGATATGAAATGGAAGTGAAACATTTCTTTGAAATACGGCATAGCTAATAATTTCATTCATAACTTATTAATTAATATTAACTAAATGCATGTTAAAAATCATGCACAACTGAAATTATGTTAGGGGGAGTGGAGATTTATTTAAGCAAAAGTTCAAAATTCAATATAATTTCCCCCATTTGATCAATAAACATATACTATTTTTAACAATTCTATGTATTTTGATAAAGTTTCAATAGTAATTTTTTTGATAAACTATTTAACCTTTATTACAACGCCTTTATTAAGATTCAATATAATTGTTAATAATAAACAACCTATATAATATGAGTACTGTTTGTTTAATACTAATAATTAAGATAAATTATTAATTTATCAATCAATATAATATTATTTAGTTAATAAATAATTTTTTGAACATCTCTATGATGAATGAGACAGCCCCATTCATCACCGTTTTAAATGTCCCAATCATCCCCATGATGCATATATTCAATTGCCAGCCATTTTGCCTCATAAATTATTTTGTCACAATGGTTAATATTCATTCATTTTAATTACCAATATCGAACTTTCAAATAAATAACTACAATATATCTTAATTCTTTATATTGTATAAGATATTTGACAACTTCATATGTAAAAAAAGTTACTTTTAAGCAGAGTTTCCGGAAATGCAACTTTATATCAAAATGAAAACAGACATGTGGTTTTGCTTTTTGGTTCTAAAGCACACTATGGTAGTACCATATATGCGAATAGAAAGCAACTGAAAGAAAAAAAAAACCCTTATTGCCTGAAATATTGAGAATGTCCCATTTATCCCTCAGCTCTCCTATTATATATCATACGATAAAACTAAAATTCTAAAATTCTACTTAGTATTGAAGATATGAGACAGTATTTTTTAATAGTTAATATTTTTATATTTAATTGGGAAAATAATTTCTAATGTTTAATAAATGCTAATGTTCTTTTATAGGAGAGATTAGTATCGCCTATTAACATTCAAACATATGCCACTAAGATGGAATTAAAATAACTGAATTACAACAAAAAACTTTCACTTCAATTTTCTCGAATTCTAATGTTTGTTACGTAACATCTTCTTCCACTCATGTCTTCATTTCTTTCAGTTGTGTTTCAGAAATGCATTTTGGGCTTGTTTTAAAACTCAGTGCTTCACTACTTATACGTAGCCCTATAACGTAGTTATATATTAATGGTTAAATATTCTAATTTTTCTTTCCTTTCCCAAAGGTAATATTTTATCTTTAACAGAAAAATAACGTTTCAATCTTTTAAATTCTCCTTTCCTTAATAAATTTATTGCACTGGTTATTTTCCATCTGTCAGATTCAACCACAGGAATAAATAAAATATAGGAAACAAAGTCGTTACGCATTTAAAAATCATTTTCAGATATATTTCCTTTCTTTTTTTTTTATTCGCAGTTTTATTCTCCCAGTGCATCTGTCCAGAATTTAAGTTAATGATTTATTTATGGTCTTATGATTATACGAGGTATGCAATGTCTAATACTTAAATTACTTCTATAAGTGGAATATCTTATCCATTTTCGCGGATAATATAAACATTGCTTGATTCTTAAGTCTGCTCGGAGACAGCAATGAGAGGGTTATTAGTTATTTAGATGCAGATTAAGTTGGCAAGATTGCGCCCCCCTTACCTCTTCGATGTTATGGTTGTTTAAATTTTCTCATTGGCTTTCGTATAACCGTTTTTATATCTTTGTTTTATTTTGCATTTTTATTGACTCACCATGGCGATGATATTATATTTCGCTTATAAGTGTACTTCCGTTTATCGTCACTTTTGCTGTAGACTTCTGCCGTACACTACTGCTCTAAGAATCCTATTAAATTACGGGGCCATGCCACCCACTTGCTGGAGTAATGCTCAGACTCTGTGTTTCACAAGACTTTCAACATAATTAAAATGTATGCAGAGAAATTACGGTAAATTCATTTATAAGTGACTATGTATCAGTTATTACAGGTTTACGAATGACTGCGGTATTGTGGAGCAACTTGAGATTTCTTTAGCAATGTACTTCAAGGAACTTTACTTTAGGTCACGTTGCCATATGTCCTCTTTCTCATAAAAGTATACAAATTTACTTTATATCAGTACACCAACAGCAGTACAAATAAATAACTTCACCATAGGCCCACTATAGGTACCTTAATTAAGCAAAAATAAAAGTAGCATTCAATGGTAAAAGCAAACATGAAAAACCATGATGCAATTTTAGACCATTATCTAGCCATAGATCGGGTGTACTTTAAAAACAAGAATGCAAAATGATGTACTCAGCATAGATTATGAAACATTTTCGGACGCATTGGGAATACTGTAACAAAATTTTACGGTTCATTAAGGCTGTTCTCAAATCCAAAAGGGAAACTTTATGACATAAGTTTTCATTTTTTTTTTGTCCGGAAATAATGAAATTAGCAGGTGTTGTTGTTCAGAAACTATGTAGTCGAGCTGTTTTTCCGGTTTTTTTTGCAGACGCAATAGATCTTTCAGAAAATAGTGTCAAAGTGGGCACTTTGAACCGAATTTTGGCGCGAAAGAAGAATAACCACTCAAAAAAAGGGCGAAAAACGTCTTTGTCACGTGATCAAAATAACCTTATAATTCTATAGATAATTTCAGAGTTTCCCCTAGGTTTAAAAAAGGACAGGATGCTGCCGGTGAGAAATGACACTTTTTTATAATTCTAAAGGGTACTTTTAGGATTCTTTAGGACACTTTCAAGGATTCTTTAGGGCACGCACTTTTCAGATTCTTAAGAGCACTTTTCAGATTCTTAAAGGCACTTTTTTTTTTTTTTAAATACATTCTTTCTATTTTTAAGGCTGTTCTCAACTGCTCTGTTCAACAAGCGCAAAACGTTTTGACACATTTACAAACTCATTTTATAATGGAAACATATAAAATTGGAAGGCCTGACTATGGAAGCGATTTGGAATCGAACTGCGTTTTCCATTTTGATAAATCAATTACCTATTGAGTTATAAGTGATTTTGATCGCGTGACAAAGACGTTTTTCGCCCTTTCTTGAGCGATGATTCAACTTTCGCACTGAAATTTGGTTCAAAACGCTCACTTTGACACTATTTTCTGAAAGATCTATTGCGTTTGCAAAAAAATGGAAAAAGCAGTTCGACATAGTTTCTGAATAACAACACTTGCTAGTTTCATGCA
The DNA here is from genome assembly GCA_963932465.1 of Maratus speciosus. Lineage (NCBI taxonomy): Eukaryota > Metazoa > Arthropoda > Arachnida > Araneae > Salticidae > Maratus > Maratus speciosus. Next base: position 281,437,289 of record OZ010800.1, on the reverse strand, counting down.
TTTCCGAAAAAGAAAAAAAAAAAACTTCTGTCATAACGTTGCCCTTTTGGATTTGATGAAGCCCTAAAGCCTTTCAAGGCAACACTGAATCAATTTTTACTATGCAAGCTAATTTTTTAATGCAAAAAGGAGAAAGGACACATTTTTTTTAATTGAGAGGCAAGAAGGATGCACATTTTTTCATGAGGGGCAAGAGGGGTGATATTTTATAAACCAAAGGGCAGGTGGGGTGAGCACTCCCCTGAAACTCCCTGGGGGGAAAACTCTGCAAAAGATATTTTGTAAAACACCGACACACATAAACAAGAGAAGCATTATTTTGATGTAAGATTTATTTTTAAAACCATGACATTAGCAAAGAACTTCTTTTAACAACTTTAGAAGTAACATATTTGGAGTTATCACTTTTGTGGAGAAATGTATTTGGAAATTTGGCCCATGCAGATATAAATCCAGCTTTTAGAAGTTTTCAAACAGATTTACGTCCAGGTGGAGGCGCATGCGCTCGTCTTTCGTGTTACATGATACGTAAAATTAACAGCACAATGTGCTGTTAATTTTACGCAACTACTGTATTTTCCATGTTTATATAATCAGGAAACCAAAGAAAGATACAGCACATTCACTGTGATCGAGTTCGTGCGCGAGATGAACCGTACTTTGTATTGTAAAAATGTCGGGTTTTTTTTTTTGGTTTTTTTTTACAGTGCAATGTAAATTAAATTATATAATATTAATAAAATAGTGTTTATTTAGCAATTATTATCTGTATAGAGTGAAGTTATTGCATGTACCTGCCAACTTTTGAGAATAATAAAGTGTAAAATAACGCGCGAAGAGTATTTCACATATATTTTTTTTATTTGAACACAACACCTGGCAGACATGTAACCTCTTTTAAATAATACATAAATGGCACTTTTTACACCTTTCTTAAAGTACATTATATGCTTACGTAATAGATGAATATTGTTAAATAATTCAGTGATGGCAGTTATAAAGATAGTTTGATGAGAAAAACATAAAACATTATAAAAACTCATAAGGAAACAGATTTTAAAGACATATATATAATTATGTATATATATATATATATAATATGGGTTTTGATTTTTTAGAATGTCTTAGCAATTTTTTTTCAAAACATGACTTTTTTTTATAAAGAATAAAAATTGAAAGATTCCTTATTGGCAATACTAAAAATCACCCTAGCATGTACAACAAAAGCAACTAAAAACTAATTTATAGTTTAATGAAAGAAAAATTAAACTTGGGAGAAACGTTGCAAAAATGTATAAATTTTACATCTAAAGTGTAAAAGCTGGCAAGTACAGTGGCGGTCAAAAGTTTCCTGCCAGCATAATTTTTTTGGTTAAATTGTAAGTATACCCGTACGAAGAGGAATGCCAAAGTGATACTTATACATTTTATTGACATATTAGTTAGAAACTTATTTATGGAATAACAAATAATTATCAATAAATTTAATTGACTAAATTAATTGCAAAGGAAAACGCATGTTCTCAAAAGTTTTCGGCCATCTTGGCAAGTTTGGAAAAAAATGGTGTTACAATAAAAAATAATAGTGATCACCAACTTTTACACTTAGTATTTTGTCGTCATACATTTAACAATAAGTACTGCGGCGCAGAGATGTGGCATCGAATCAATGAACGGTTGAAGATCGTGCATGGTAAGTTTTTTCGACTCTTCTAGCAGTTTTTGGGAAAATTCTGCTGAAATGGAATAGTTGTAATTCCCCACACGCCTGTCAAGTTCGTTCCAAAGGTTTTCTTTTGGATTCAGATCGGGTGATTGGGCTGACCATTTCAAAAGCGGAATTTTTGTGTGCAAAAGCTACTACTTGACGAGCTTTCATGTATGCTTTGGGTGGTTATCATGCTGAAACAAATAGTTGCAACCACACTTTTTCCTTCAATAAGGCAGAAAATGATCTTGCAAGATATTCTTATACATTCCCTCATCCATCTTGCCGCGGAATTCAACTTACGGACAGACACCTTTTCCAGAAAATGCTCCCAATACCATGGAATGTCCTTCGCCATGCTTCATTGTAGGAATAACATATCTAGAATCACATCTTTTATTTTTAGGTCACCGTACGTAGTGTCTGCTATCACTCCCAAAAAGGTTGAACTTCTTTTCATCGGAAAATAGTACTTTTTTCCAGTTTTCACTTGACCAGACTTTGTGCTTCTTGGTAAATGTCAGTCGGACCCTCTGATTTTTTTTACTTATGAAAAGTTTTTTAACACCGACTCTTCCATAAAGTCTTACTTCACATAAGCGTCTTGATACGATAGACAGACTTATTTCAGCAATATTTTCGCTCCGTAAATCGCGAGATACTGCAGCGGCATTTTTATGCGGGTCATCAAACGCTTTTCTCCTGATAATTCTGTCCTTACGAATAGTCGTTTTCCGGGCTCTCCTGGACCGTGGCAAGTCCTGAAGGCCATGCCCATCTTTATATATATTTTAAATATCGTTCACAGTAGATTTTCTATCGATAACTTTGCCGCAATCTCACGAGAGGATTGGCCTTTTAGCGTCAAACAAATCATTCGTTTACGAACAATAATTGTTTAACTTTTTACTTTTGAATTTCGATTACGTTATTCAAGTTAATTAATAAACATACACGGACAAAAAATCACTTTACCGATAGCAAAAACTAACGATTGACGAATGGCCGGAAACTTTTGCACACGTGAATTTCGGATTCCTTCCCTTTGCATAAAGTGTCTTGGGTATCCAATCAAAATGATCATGTGGTAAGAGGCCTTTAGCATATTCTTAACTTTTGGAGGAATTGCACTTCTACTTCGCTGAAACGTTCTGGCAAACAAATCAAATAAACTAACTGGCCGGAAACTTTTGACCGCCACTGTATGTTGCATTTAGCACCATGTAAGATATATATATCATATAAGACCTTTCTAAAGATAGTTTGGTAAGAAAAAATATGAAATTCATAACTCTCATAAAGAAACTGATTTTAAACCCACGTACATAGCTTTTATTTAATTTTTGAGTTTAAAGAATGTCTGAGCAAATTTATTCAAAACATGACTTACTTTTGCATAGAATAAAAATCGAACGATTTCATCTGGAGGTTTTTAGCAATACTAAAAATCCTTCTTCCAGTCTTACCATTAATAATAGCAACTAAATGTAATTCATACACTGCTCAAAAAAATTAGTGGAGCAAGCAAAAAAGTGCAGAGAACATTGCAAGACAGCCATGTATGGGCATAAAATGGACAGTACACGTGTATCAGTGCGCAATACAGGAAAAAGGCGCAAAAAAATTGTAAGGGAGATTTTATTCTTTGAAAAGTTGAAAAGAACATAAGAAGATGGTTTAGGGCAACAATTTGGTTTCATGTAAATGATAAAAAAAAGTATTGTTTAAAAATGATGCAAGATTTTTAATATGGTGTGTGGTCTCCTGGAAGAGCTAAAACTGCTGCACACCTGTTTTCCATGGATGCGACGAGGATATCGATAAGACTTTGGGGAATATTGTTCCACTTCTCAAGAATTGGAATGTCCAAGTCCCGGACAGTAAAAGGAGGCCTCGGTCTCACAGCAATGCATCGTCTGAGTATGTCCCAAATATGCTCGATCGGATTTAGGTCAGGAGAGCATGCTGGTCATTCCATAAGCTGTATTGTTTTATCTTCAAGCATGTTTTCCGACGAACTGTATGAAGTCTGGCATTATCATACATTGAAAAAAAGAAATCACTAATTACTGCAACATAAAATACGACATGAGGTCTCAGTATCTTGTCTGTATTACTTTGGACTGTCAAAGTGCCATTCCGAATGATATGCAGGCCCGTACGTTCACCTATGCTGATTCTATATAATAGCATAAACCCGCCTCGTCTGTAACGTGACCTTTCACGAACGAATGTGGGATTATTTTGAGTGCCTCTTTCTCTCCATGCCAAAACACATCAGATGTCAGATCCAGGCTGAATCGGGACTCGTCTGTAAATAGAATTTCACTGCAAATAGAGGCGTCTTAAATTTAGACACATATGTGACTGAAAAAGAATTTTAGACACTTAAGTGTCTTAATCTGAAAATTAAGACATTATAGATGTCTTAATTTAAGATACATAAGTGTCTTAGTATGATCATGGTGTAAATGAACTGAGAATAGTGTCTAAAATATCCGCAAACGTCTTATTTTAAGACACTTCGTTGCTTCAAACGTGTCTTAATTTAAGACGTTTTGATTCTTCCGACGCAATAACCACCAGGGGGCACTGGAGCACTGCCAGTCGCGCATGCGTTTTAGATGTCTTCGTTCAAAGTTGGTATACGTTGTAATTCAAACGAAGTTTGTTTTTATGTACGCGTGTATTTTAATTCGTTTTTCGCGGAATGTGAAGTTCTGGGATTTAAATTCGTATTCACTTGGATTATTTATTTATTGAATACATGCATCTGACGTGTGTGCTTGACATCAAATGTCTCTTAGAAGCTGTCGTCCATATAAGGGCGGGATAGACACAGAACAGAAGTAGACGACGCTTGAAGATTACACCCGGAAATTCTACAAAGTGTGTGCAATGGACTTAGTGTTAATTCGTATTAATTTATATCAATAATATAGTGTTATTCATCTTCGTCCTGTCGAAGCTAGCAAAAAAAAAAGAAACTTTTGTCTGGCGGGTTCTATTTTGAGGATGAAACATTTCATTCTTTAAATATGGCTAGTCGGATATATTATGGAATTTCGTACTAAAATGATGCAAGCCCTTCTCTTTCACTGGGGTAGTTTTTGAAATTTCAAATCGAGGAATTTTTCTGACCTCTTGCAACATCGATTGAAGTAAGTGTCATAATTTCTTTATAGTACTGAAATTAGTGTCTTTTATGATTTTATTTATAGTATAAACAAAATCTTGCATGAAATTCAATTAGTTTTGAATCTGTTTGCGAAAAAACCCATTAATTCTAGAAGTATATATTTTTAAACTTATGACGTTGTCTTTTATTACAAATTATATATTCTGAATTTTCATCTTTTTTTCCCAAATTTAAAGTAATAATATTACTAAAAGAGAGACATTTTAAATTGAATATTCATTCTCTTGCTTTCAATCGCAGTTTCGTTTCAATGGTTAATTCTTATCTCACGTAACGACCACAATGAAAGAAAAAAAAAGCTTTGGAAAGATCTTTCTTCCTAACGTAAAACCACAGATTAAAAAATAAGATAAATAAAGTGCCTGAAAACGTATGACGTTGTCATGATTCATCTATTATGTGCTCCTTAATTTTAAAACTGCCAGTAAAAATATACATATGCATTTGATTTGAAATCAAGTATAATATTGATTTTTTGATTATTTTTAGTAGAAAATTAATTTGAAATTTATAATGGGAAAAAGTAAAAAGCTATAACTAGATTTTGTACTTAATACTGTGATTTTTGTAACTGTATTTATATACACTTATACGAAAATTACAAGAATGACAATTAGATGTTAAGATATATATTTAAGACAAATGAAGCTTGGAAACTATAAGTTATTTTTTCTTCTTGCTATTAATGTAGGATATTTATTTATTTATTTTTATTGATAGTTGAATAGCTTTTGTGATTACCCTGTGATCTACATAAAAACTTGCTGAAGTGGCATGTGACAATATAATTTTTTTTAATTTAATTTTTAAATGATAAGAATTTAAAATTTTTTTCGGGAAGGGAGGTGGGGGGAGGTGGATTTTGTATTCAATTTTCGTAAAGCTGATATCATAAATCCTTTTCGATATTGCACTGATTATAATGAAAGTTTTGAACTTTTAGAGTAGGACAAGATTAAAAACACAAAATATATTTAACTAAATACCGAAGTAATTTTTTTCTTAATGTTATTAAAGTGGAATATTTATTTTTTAATTTTTTTACTCATAGTTAAATAGCTGTTGTGATTATCATCTGATAGATATGTAAAATTGCCTATGTGTCAATATAATTTTTTTAAATCTAATTTTTAAATTATATGAATTTTCCTTTTTTGGGGAGATGGGGGGATTTTATTTGCAATTTTCGTACATCTGACATTTTAAATCTCTTTCGACATTCAACCGAGTATAATAAATATTTTAAACTTTTAGAATAGGACAAGATTATAAAAAAATATATATTTATCCATGTATCTTAAAAGTTCTTAATAGCGGAAACTTCGGGATCACGGAATTTGCCTGATGATCGGAGATGTCTGCTTTTGTGAGGTAAAAATATACAAATATGTATGCGTGTGTTTTGCGGATTAAAAAAGTATTCGCTAAATAGAGGTGTCCGCTATTCGTGAATGTCCATTAACCTCCACAATGGATACTCCCGAGTACCGGACATCTCTATTTAGATAACTATAGTGTAGGGTTGCATTTTTTGCAAAAGAACTTCTTGATTAAAGCATGGGTATTAAAGCAGTGTCCTGTCCCCCTACGATTTAAGTGCCACCAAATTTAATGTGCAATATTTGAAAAGCTAAGATTTAAAAAAAAATCATATTCAAAATCATATTTATCATCAAAACAAATATTTAGATAAATATTTTTTGCTTTAATCTTGTTCTATTCCTGAAGTTCAAAATATTGATTATAATCAGTAAAATGTCGTAAAAGATTTAAATAAACAGCTTAACGAAAATTGCATACCAAAATTAGGAGCACCAAAAAAATCAGGCTGCGGGGGGAGGGGGGAGGGCGTGTGGAGGGGGCAGTATCCATTAAAACTGCTGAAACGCACTCACTCTATAATACATCTCTGTAAAGCATAAATGTATTACAGGAAATCTGTCAAGATGACCTATCTCAAAGGAAAACAGTTGAAGATTCGACGAATAAAATGCTATATATGTATATATATGCTATATATATATATATATATATGCTTGTTAACGTTTGAAACCTATTTGAAATGGATCTTTTTCCAATTGTGATACCTTTTTGGCAGGTTTTCTGAGAACACGGAATCCTCTCGTAAACGGTAATATTTTAATGTCCGGAGACCGAAGGGTTACTATGCAAGTATACCTGCTATTCCGTTTTCACAAATTTACTGTAACTAGATTAAACGTAAAACTTCTTTATCTTGGACTTCGATGGGATTTACTGTTGCCGACACTTATAGGAAAAGACAGTTTACATGAACTCAATAACGGAACATTGGTTGAGTTTTGTGACCCTTATCTTTGTTCACTTTATAAGGGACAATATTATCAATTACTTTAAATATGTTGCCTGAAATTAATAAAAGTAACTTTATTTTTGAACTGGTTATTTTTTACCACTTTCAAAATACACTGACGCGAAAAATTAGAGGAACAACCATAAAAATGTGCTTTATATTAATTCTATTAAAGGAACTTCAATGAAAGGTGATGGGTTGGTAACTCAATGTAAACATTATCACGTAGTCCAATGGTGATCCAATGGTTTGCTACAGAAAAATATGCAATTTTTTCAGCCCGTTCTTTCGGTTCACGTGTAAAAAGGAGTGCACGTGGGTGATTTGAAGACAATTTTCAAAGATTGTATGTGTAGTCAAGAAATTTTTTTTACTTGTAGTACGTGGAACATGTCGTCCGGAAGACATTTGACCGATTGTGAGAAATGACCATCGATAGGGAAAATGGAAGAAGGACAGACAGACACACTCAAAAATTTGTAAAGAATTAAAGACAGCCAAAAATGTCATGTCAAGAATCTGGAAACGGCTTAAAGACACTGGTAATGTGAAGAGACAGCCAGGTTAAAGTAAAGATCGGGCTCATCTTATTATTGAACTTTCTTCCACAATTTTTTAACTAAGCGACTTAAAATTATATGCATTATTCTGAAACCATCTGAGTAAAACTATCTAACAAATAATGCAAGTTCCAAGGAAATCCATTTAGCACAATCTTTTTAAAAAGACTAATCATTGATAATTGGGTTCACATGATTATAGAACTATCCCCTATAATTCTTTGACTAAGCAATGTAAAACAATATGTTACACACCAAAGTCTTCACTGAAAAACTAATCGTGTAAGTCGCATCGAAATCCGAAGAGAAGAACTCAAGTTATAAGCAGCCGGAACGAAATTCCCATTTGCATTTTATATGCATAATTAGGGGGCTCGGCTCCCTGCGAGCTACGCCCACTAACTCCCGTTCAGGCTTCACAACCTCTATGAAAATATACTAATGTGCCCTGTTTAAAAAAATATTACCAGGTTACTGAAGATTGTATGATATTATCAGTATAACAGCGGCTATCGCTTTGCAATGCTTTTCCGTTTGAATGGGCATTTTTCGGTTAACATGGCCTCATTCATCGCTGTCGTAATAAATGACGTCTGTTTTCGGGATTGATAAGTAAGATCGATTACACATTTGAAAATTTGCTTGTATAAATTGATTAGCTTAAAAATGACGCTTTCTTTCTAACGACGCTATGGACAATATCATTCCTTCAGGTTTTAGGTTAAAAAACTCTGTCTGCTTGGGAATAGCTTTCAAATTCAAGTATTGAAAAGTACTTTGTTTTGAAATTTTACGTTTATGTTTTACGTCTTGATCGAGTTTTAGATATTTCAAGAACAGGTATAGTTTATTCATGAATTCTTTTCTCTATTTTAATACGCCATCATGAATATTTTCAAGTTATTTTTTACAATGTATATTGGTTGTATAGTACTACTTGATTATCCTGTTGACCAAAAAACTATCGCCAAACTATAAGATTAAATGCCAATAATGGATGGGCGTAAATGTCACATTCATTTGACATTAAACTCGGTACACGTGTTTGTTAGATCATCAAGTGATTGTTAATTCCCTTTTTATTAGTATTTTTATTAAAGTTTTACTAATTTATTTGTTCTTTCGTTAATTAAAATAAAATTATGTAAGTTTGTAGACCTTGGCGATTTGTATACTTTGGCGAAATTGGTCGACGGAATAATCAAGTAATACTGTTCGTATTAATTAATAAGAACATCCGAATTTTCTAACATGTATTTATTGAATAGTAATTCGTACAAAATAAATCGAAAGTATTTTGCGCATACATTTGCCTGTATTTATGCTGCATCAAGTGATGTAATTTATAAAAATATTTGCTTGGCGCACTACTATTATACCATGTGACGCCAGATTAAATGTCTCTGGAATAAAAATCGTTTTAAATATATCGTTTTATTATATGACGTAATTTTCCCTATTAAATGCATGTCTCAAATAATAATTTATTTATTTTAAATTTTTTTTCTGTTTTAAGATTTATGGGTACATATATTATGTAACTTAAAAGCATTTGGAAATATTATTTGAGCGTTTTGAGTATGACCTACACTCTAAATAAAAAAGAGTGACTATTCACTCCGGAGGAGTGAATAGTCACTCTATCGCAGAGTCAAAATATGCCCAACCTCTTTAGAGTGACTATTCACTCTGAGCCAAAGTGAAATTTTTGACTCTCTGAAAGAGTCACTCCTTGGAAGTGAATATCCACTCTAAACAGGGGTGGATAATCACTCTTTCGGAGAAGTGACTATTCACTCTTGCTAAAGGAGTGCAGTTTTTCACCCCTGGTTGGAGTGAATAGTCACTCTTTCATAGGAGTGAATGTTCATTTTTTTTGTAGTGGGTTGTTTTTTTATTTTGCTTTTATGGTCATTTTAAAAGAATCGCATCTTTTACGGCATGCAATGGAAATAGATACAAGCGTGGTAAAGATTGCAATAAAATACTTTATTAGCAATATTTATTTAATTCATAGTTTGTAACACTAATTGAACTTTTATGGAAAAATTCAGTTAAAGTTACATACGAATTTAAATTAGATTACTGGCAGAAATAAACTAAAATATTTTATTCCAATCTTATCCTTTGTGTTTGCTTTTATTGCACTCCCTATAAAGATATTACTTTTAAAGTTTTATTAATAACTTTTTAATAGGTGGATGTTATATGTTTAACAATGTTTGATTTCATTTTAAGTTTTGTTTTAAATATAAAACCGTACTTTTTCCTTAAATTATTGCTATTTTTGCAATGTGCTATTGTTCTAAAATATTTTTAATCTTTCCATTTAAACGCAATGCTTATAAACTCACTTCTTTTTTAAATAAGTTCTAAGCATGATTTAAATGTTGAGAATGTGTAATTTTTTTTATCCGCTGTGATTTGCTTTTGTTTTATTTAATATGAACATGGAGTCTAAATTTTGAGTTCTCTGGAATATGTATATTTTTTTCTTTTAAACATATTCCTTAACTTAATCACGATTTTTAATTTTCATCCATTATTGCCATAAGCCACGATAAGCCATATTTAATTTAATTTTCTTATTCGCATAGATATTGTATTTTGTGACTATGAGCAAAATAGATTTTATGTGTTTTATAGGAAAAGATTGACCTTGGAAATAGAAAAAAATGGAAACTTAAAAATAAAGTAAATGACTGCATTAGAAATATTCTTATTGTTTTTAAAACATTTTAGTGTCAAAAAGTGGTTATTAATCTCTTAAAAAAATATTCAGTCCTGTATTATGAAAGTAAATACGACCATTTTTTAAAAATATACTAAAGCAGTCTTATCCATAAATTTCAAAACAGGCATAAAAAAACATTTTATTCCAATTCGTAGATATCAGGTTTTATTGTTTAGCGCTAAAAATTACGTGTATCAAAAACGTAGAAAAGTAGAAAATGTTTTTATAATAGAAGGAAATTTAATAACTGAGGCAGAATATCTATAATTAAATTTTTTTATATTTCTCAGTCTCGAAATTTTAAAATCATAACCCGCAGAAAAATGTTTACATACAATTAAAAAAAATTAATATACAGTAAAACCTCCCTAAGGCGACCACGTACTGTTCCAATAAAATTGGGTCATTCCGAGAGGTGGTCTCTTAATGGAGGTCATATTTAAATCTAGATTTTAATTGTTTAAAAATGGTAACAATGTTACTAAAATTTACTTTTCACATTTGGAAAAAATATAAAAATTTAAGTATCAAAATAAAAGTTAATTACATAAGTTAATTACTGCAGAGTTTTAAAAATGAATACATTGAGCTTTGCTTTAATTTTACAGTTTTATATTTTATAATTTTTATCTGCAAGTCCTTTCGAAGTTCAGTAAATAGATGCATTTTTTTGTGGACGGGAACAAATAATGACGATTTCCTTACTTTATCTACTTCTTTGAGAGTTTCCCGACAGAATAGGGCAGAGGAGTTTATTGACCGTCATTCTTAATTTGTAATCAGAGTTAAATTCATTGCCTATAAAGGCACAAAGGGACTTAAAAACTCTTAAGAACACCTTAAAGTTACTGGGATAAAAAAAATCTAAACTTAGTTTAGAAGTTTGATGAATAATGCACTCTCCGGAATTATTTTTTTAATAAAACCTTCTTCAAGCGACCAGGAAAAAACGGAATTTATTTCATTTTCTTCAAAGAAATCGATCTCCCATGGAGGGAGTTCAACTGGGATGGTCTCTGAATGGAGTTAAATTTAGTATTGAACCTATGGGAATAAATTTCGTTCCATGAGAAAATGGTCGTTCAGGGAGGTGGTCGCCTAATGGAGTTGGTCGCACAGTGAGGTTTCACCGTACCAACCTTTACGTAATATCATAAACATCAAATATCATATTTAACTCCGAAACAATAATAAATACTCTTAACTGTATGAAATCCGAAATCAGTAATAAACAAAGCAAAAAAAAAAAAAAAAAAAAAAAAAAAAAAAAAAAAAAAATCTCATGTAACGGCAAATTAAAGTTTTCGATGAGTCAGTCACCCTTTTAAACGAAAGAGATAAAACTTTTTTGTTTTCATCGTTGGCAAAAATAATTTGCAACACAGCATTGAAAGGGAAGAATAAAATATGTACACTCATTTTTTTTTATTCACATTTCCCGAACTAATGATTGGCTAAAAATTGTGCGTATTAGAGGTCTGCACGGACTGAAATTTCCAAGCCCGGCCACGGCCCGACTCATAGAAAAAAAATTCGGCCCGTCCCCTAAAAAAATTGGCCCGACCCGGCCCGGCACGGAAAAAAAGTTAAAATCTCGGCCCGAGTGAATTTCAACAAAACATTAATTTTTTTTTTTTTTTGAAGTATTAAAAATCTGAAAAATGCTATACAGTAAGACCATAGCTGCCAACATCTTACGTTTTTTCAGACCACAAAAATTTTATAGTAAATTTTACCTTTTTAAATCAACATAATCGGCCGATTAAAAAAGGCAAAAATTTCTATTAATTTTTTGTGGTCTGAAAAAGCGGAAGAGTTGGCAGCTATGAGTAAGACGGAATTGCATAGAAAAAAAAATGCGTTTAGACAAGTTCCTTTCTTAGCGAGTGTAAATGTATTATATATTCTTTTCTTATGTATTAGTATATTAATTATACATGGATCAACACGCTAGTGAGTTTAAAACTGGGTTCCGTCATAGGCAGGTTCTTTTTCACATGTTTTATTATGTTTTAATTTAGCTATATTTTAATAAGCGCAGAAATCTAGTGTTCTTTAAAAAGAATAAATTTTAATATTTAAGTGTAGAATGATGGCCATTTGAAAATGTATGCATTTTTTGCAAAAATGTTTAGGCCAGGCCTAATTTTACTGACCTTTGAATGGACCAGGCCACGCTGAAACAATGATTTTCATACGGGCTGGGTCAAAATTAGGACTGAAAATTTTGGGCCGTGAAGACTCGCAATGAACCAGTCCCGGCTTTGTACAGAAAAAATAAGTTAGGCCCGGACCGGCCCGTGCACATCTCTAGTGCTTATTCAACTGTTAAAAGAATTATATTTCAAACCGCTACATGAAGAAATATAACAGACAATCACTTATGAACACTCGCCTTGCTGCTCTGATTGGTTAATAAGCAATGCATACGTAAGTCACCCTTTCAGGAGTGAGACATTTCACTCCTTTCTAGAGAGTGGAAAATTCCACTCTTTAAGGAGTGTATTTTTATAAAATTCACTCCTAAAAGAGTAAAAATGCCTGTCACTCTTTCAAAGAGTGAGCTTTTCACTCCTCCCAATTTTAGAGCTTAATATTCACCATTAAGAGTTTTTCACGTGTAACAATTTAATTAAATTGAGGCACTTTAATCTTACGATATTTAATGTTTGGGCCTTTTAAAAATGTCGTAATTATCACCTTTAAATGCGTTTCGCGTGTGACAATTTTATTATTTTAAAGTTTTTGTACTTTTTTAATATTTATGTGTAAAGATTTTGACGCAACTTTCCCTATTTTCTGCTTTTAACATGTGATGATTTAATTCTTATTTTTTAATTTTCTTTCTGTTTTTAGGATTATTGTTGTAATTTTTCCCTTTAAAATTTAAAAGAAAACTCTTTTTTAATTCTATGAAATTTGAAATTGGCAGACGACTTTTGTTTTCTAAAATAAATCGATTTCGGATGATCGAAATGTGACGGATAATTGGTGTTAATTTCCCCACCAAAACTTTCATATTTTAGGAAAAATAGCCGTGAAACTTAATCAGTCGTTTCATAAATTCGTTTCATTAGGATTATATATATATAGGGTAGGTAGATTACTTTACGCAGTTCGATTCCATATCTGTCAATTTCGTGTTTTATTTTATTTTATTTTTGTCGTTTTAATTTCGTTTACCAATTTACATTAGTTATGGAAATTACACGAAAACAAACAAATATTGAATTACTTACAATGTTTTTGAGAAATTGAGTTAATCTTTTGTAATTGGGTTGCACGCATATTAAAAAAATATTCATGCTTGAAAATTACTTTAAAATCCATTAAAAAAACTGTAAATATTGATAAATTTTCAAGCAAATGTTACTGAAAATACTTTTTATTTTCTATTAGATATTGGTACAATCGAATCTACGATGTGTAGATATTAAATTGTTGTAAAAGCGAAATTTATGGTTGGGTTAGGTTGTTGTCACGAGCAATATCACACTTGCCAACATTCAACTAAACTTCCATAAAATGTGAGTTAAATTGACCCAGGTTATACCCGGTACTAACCAGAAAATTTATTTGAGGATCATTATGCATTTAAAATCATGTTTCTCTATGAAATCCATTTGAATTAATTTTCTTACTAAATTTCTGGTTCGAAACGTTTTAGCCTGGATCAATTTAACTCGCATTTTACGGAAGTTTAAGGGAAAGCTGGCAAGTATGCAATATGATGCCAACAATACTCATAGACATTAGGATGGGTCAAAAAAAGAAATTTTTTGTTTTTGGAACGCTTTAGGGCGGAAAAGTTGTCTATTGTAATAAGAAGAAAACGGCTTAATTTTTTTAAAAATCCGTTGCCATATTCCATTCGCGCATCGTACTTAAAGTTTTCGAAAAATTTCAAAAATCGTGCCTTTTCTCTAATTTTTTTAAGTTAATTAAAACTTTAACAAGTAATATAAAAATTTTGTTTTTAAAGTCAATTCCTACTTAGGCCATCAAAGAAAAATTTAATATAATCAAGCTAATATTAGTTTTTGTTGCATTAAAATATCTCAATTTGTTGATTTTCTATAAGCAAGTAGGTTTACAATGGAACTCTATGGGAATTTGGCGAAATATTACAGATATCGTCAAGTTGGCGTCACTTTTGGCGACTCATTTTGGCCGCCAAATTTGACGATATATCTTGGCGACAAACTTGGTGGTATTTGGCAACAGAACAGGGTCCCCCCCTATGGTAACCCCTTATTGAAAATACTTTCACTGAACTTCAATAACCAATGGAAGCCATTTTGTTTCCCATGCAAAAATAAAATTAATTAATTAAAATTTAATTAATTAATTAATATTTGAAAAAACTGTATTAACGTCAATTGTCATCCAGTACAAGTTTAAAAAAAATTATTTCAACTTGATAGGATAAATAATGAGTATTTTATTAACGATTGAAAATTTGAACACGATAAATATATAAATATATAAATCTCTCTCTATTCTAAAAAGAAGTAACTACCGCTGTCACCGCCGCCGCCGGTTTTTAATTTTTTGTGACCGGAGGTCTTTCTTCGTTAATATTAAGAAAAATAATGCATACAAAAATATGAAAATCTGTGGTTTTATACAGAAATGTTTGATAAACACGCTGATGCAGACAGTTTTCAAATCGAAGAATTATTTTAAGAGATATTTAATGCTAAAGTTGGACAAAATCGTTCCACTAAAAAAGTTTTATAGCAGCAAAAACTATACATGGCAGTGTAATCATTTTTAGATCATTTTATGCGTTAGAATTTGCCGGAGTGCAGATTGCATTAATTTTTTTATGTTGACTCATTTTTTGAGGTTTTATTTCTATTTTAAATTCAAATTTTCAGCATTTCGAGAGATATTTTTTACATTATTTTAGAAAATGGTATTAATTTATAATGTTGCCAAATGTATAAACAGCGCAAACAATAATGTTTGCTTCAAATTAAAAATTTATTTACACGTGACTATTATAAACAGAAAAAATCATTTGGAATTAGAATTAAATAATTATGTACAAAAAGCAGGAACTTATTAAAAATTACGTCATAAAAAGTATACACGTGAAAAGAGAAAGGATATTGTAAAATAATAAATTCATTAACATGCGTTAGAAGTCTTAAATAGGAGAAATTACGTCATATTTACGTCACATTTCAGTTATTACATAAAATGAACACAAAATAATATTGCAAAACGGTTTAAATTTAGAAATTGCACTAGACATTTATCTGATATTTTGAGAGGATCTTTTCAACTATTTTTGTTAGGAAAGCGCAAATAACATTTCATTTCTAACAAAAGTATTTACACGTGAATATTTAAAAGAGAAAGAATAGCTTGGTAAAAATTACGCCAGATTAAAAACGATTAATTTAAAATGTCTCATTTAAAAGAACTTTCTTTTCGCTTTGTTAAAAAATACCAGGAGACAAAGACTCTGTTTACTTAATTCCTTTTATATTAGCCTATTTTGAAATGTTGTTACTCGTGTCTACGTCATCAAGTTATTTTTATTTCGACGTTTTATTTGTATTTTTATTAATGTTGTACTAATTTATTTGTTCTTTCGTTATTTAAAATAAAAATTATGTCACTTTGTATAATTTGGCGAGTGGTTTGGCGATTTATATAATTTGGCGAAATTGGTCGACGGGATAATCAAGTACTACCGCAGCGGATTTGGCGTTAAAATTCCCCAAACAAAGAGAAATGAATAGAAATTCGTTTATAGGGAGATCGCCACTGTTTTTTAAATTATAATTCAATCTTTCGAAATCTTTTTAAAGCCGATCAAATTAACGTGCATTTAGAATCTGCGGTGTCTGGACGGGGGTTGGCGAGCGTAGCTCGTAGGGAGCCGAGCCCCCTAGTATAAATAAATAAATATAGGGAGAGTGTGAGCTAATAGTAGGAATTGAAAAATAAACACGCTTTAGTTTTTTATGCTTGTTTCATGGTTTACATAACCTAAATAAATTAAATTCGATTCAATAATCTAATTTTTCCGTTCGCGCAACATCTTAGAAAAAACATAAATTTAGCAATTTTTCACAATTTTCACCGTGCAACTCTTCGCTCGTTTTTCTAGAACAAAACGACCCAGAACTCACCCCGTGGAGGTGGTTGAACTTAGAGTTCCACCTCCACCCTACCCAAACAACCATCCAATTGTTGGGTGTGGCATTTACATTATATTTGCAATTATTTACAAAGGTTTTCCATAGAGTAGCATTCTTTGGCTTACCGTGTTTTTTACGTTTTCATTTTTATATCTACTACACATTTAAAGTCTGATTTTTTGGAGAAATGAGGCATAACCGATTTAGACTTCAGTGTTGTTCAGATATGGACATATCTAGATTCGAGTCCATATACTTTATTCGAGGTCTCTGTCACAAGTTTGATGCACATCTTAACAGTCTCGGTATGACAGGGAAATATTTATATTTCTCTGATGAGAGTAATGCCACAAGTGATGAACGATTTAACATCATCTTCACTAGATCCCGCGGCATTGGGGAAGGACACACCGCACAAGAATTCCAATCAATAATTTCTATGTAATCGGAGGCTTGAAAGTTTCCATTCAGTGGCACTACATTTCTAGCAGTCTTCTTCTTTGGGACGGTTTGTCTTGCTTTTACGATCTTTCTGTAAGCAATATCGCGAATATGTTTTCTTTAATCGACAACCATTGCCAACAGAACATTGTCTGGGTTCGCAAATAACGGATTTCGTTCTATTACTGGATCGACAACTTGTACTAATTCGTCGAATAAATAGCGTGATGTTTGGATTGCTTGAAATACTTGTTTTGATCCGACAATAAAATATTTGCTTATTTTATGGCAAGTTACCCAAGGATGTATGATTTTATGATGAAATCAGCCATTTCTTTTAAATTTTGAGATGAATCTGATATAATCTAAGGACTCGGTTGGCCCCAATTATTCATCTGGAATCGGACAAAGTACCAGGGTCACAATTCGCTACGTCTTCTGGACGATGTCCTAAAGTGATTGCATTCAAAACGTCTTAAAAATACTTTTGTTCTTCGCTCAAAAAGTCCTGTCTATATCAGGAATCGAACAATCTGTGGGTTCACAATCGACCACAGGAGTTTTTTCACAGAAGTGAGCTGCTACCCGATTGACGTACTAAAATATTTAGGCTCTTCAGTTTGACCGTGAATATGTTGGAAAATTTCGCGATAAGAAAGTTCATTAAAATGACGGATGCATATGCTCCACATTTTATGATTTTCTCGTTGGTGGAAAGCACCGTTATTCCATCCAGTGTTTGTTACAGCATCATCACACTCTACTACTTCTAGTATTTCTAGTGATACTGATAGTTCAGAAAAACAAGAAATAATGCTTCGACTTATATCATTTGATGAACTCGAGGAAGGAGATACATGTCCAATATAAGTTGATCCAGATTCCTGGATAAGAGAATAGAGTTCTTATTTCCCATTCCTGTGAAATTGATTGGCATTAAGTTTTTCAACGAACAAAGTATCTCATTTTTGTCCTTCAAAAATAGACCCGAACTTTCCTCAGGGGATGGGAAACGGTTTTTCAAATCCATCCTAAAACATCTCTTGTTTCTTTTTATTTTACAAATATCAACCACATTAGAAAATTCTGTATCGGTTATCTAGAACACTTGACGATATGACAGCTTTTAGCTGATCAGAAACACCGAAACGATCGCTGTTTAGCGCTGTTGCTTTAATTCTAATTCTTTTCTCCCTTTGGGCTTTAAGTCGAAGTACTCGATTTATATTTATGTTCCTCATACTACGAGTCTTCAAAAGCAGTGTGTTTGAGCTCATCAATTTTATAGTACACTGCCACTTTAGAAAGTTTACAACTATTTGAGGAGCCACTCAGTACTTGCTGAAGATCACGAGCTTTCCGCTCGGCCTTCACATTCAACTTTTTTGTTACTATTTTGTAAATACATCTTATTTTTCCCCCAAATGGTAATTCCTTTGAAAAATCATGAACCTCAACTCAAATACACGAATTTTCTATTTTTTTTTATTTTTTTTTTTACATATTCATTTAATTCGAATTGCACATTGACATGTATGTGGTCTTTTCAATATAATAGAAATACCACACCCAACAATTGGACGGTTGGTTGGGTAGAATGTGGGTGGAAATCAACGTGTAACCACCACCACGTGGTGAGTTCTGTGTCGTTTTGTTTTAGCAAAACAAACTAAGAGTTGCACGGGGAAAATTGCGAAAAATTGGTAAATATATGTTTTTCCTAAGTTCTCTCGCAAACACAACAAATTGGATTATGGATCGGAATTTAATTTATTTGGGTTATGTAAACCACGAAACAAGCATAAAAAGCTAAAGCGTGTTTATTTTTAAAGTTTTAATTAACTTAAAAAATTAGAAAAAAGGCGCGGTTTTTGCAATTTTTCATCAACTTTAAGTACAATGCGATAACGGAAGATGTTAACCGATTTAAAAAAAAATTTAAGCCGTTTTTCTTCTTATTACAATAGGCAACTTTTCCGCACTAAAGCGTTTCGAAAATAAAAAATTTCTTTTTTTCGACCTACCCTAATAGACATGTCTTTTCTTTATAATATTGCATTAAAAGCAAACGGGTTCATCTTTCGTTATTGGATTGTACGCAAATTAAAAAATATTCATGCTTGAAAATTCTTTAAAATGCATTACAATCAGAAAACTGAGGTATAATTTTCAAATAAATTTATTTTAAAAAGATTTATTCGACAGTGTAAAAAATGGAATTGTGTGATGTTTAGATGTAAGAAAAATTGCAATTTATGGATTAAGTCGTTGCCATCATCAATATGATGTGAGCGTTACTCCCTGACATATTTTACTTTATAATGTAGATGCAGTATCTGGCAAAAGTTTTGAGACGATATGTTTTTCTGAGCTAACTTTTTCTGTAAGCAAAATTTCTTAATGATGTAAATTAGTAATTTGTAGCTTTAGTCATCCTACAAAGTGCGCAGCTAATGATATGTGTGAAAAAATTGTTAATTTAAAAAATACCAAACGTCAATTTGAAAAGCAGAAGTTTTGAGACGACCTGATAAAATTCAAGTTTTTAATACGTGACTTAAATGCATGTGATATTGTCAAACACAAGGACTCCACTTGTTGAGTGTGGCTAGAGCGAGGAATTCCACGAAGAAGATATGGATTCGACTCCCGCTCCTTGCTTTTAAATTACATTTTCGTTATTTCCTTTCCATACGAGCTGTATGCAAATGACTGTATAATTTCGATAATTTTGCGCGGATATGGAAATTAGTAGCTTTACTTAGTCAAGTTACCAGAATGTTCTAAAATATGCGATGCTTTCTATATTATAAAGGACAAACATATCTGTGCGTAACGCTTACGTCATTCTGCGAATGACAACATTTGAATTTTGAAATGAAATTTCGGTTTTGCCATTTTCGCAACAACAAATTTTTAAACTTTTAAACATCGCACATTTTGAATTTTTAAACAGTCGTATAGGGAGAAAAGTGTACTTTTAAATGCAATTTGTTTGAAAGCTGTATCTCAATTTATTTTTGAGATATTAATTTTTTGTAGTTTTTAATACTATTTTTCTAATCGTGGCAACAAAAGTGCTCTATTTCTATTGAAAGTAAACGGAAAATAGTCAAAAATAAGCGTGAAATTTAATTCTTAAAACTGAAATATGTTTTGTAGAAGTGCGTCATTTTCACGCCAGGGGCTTCCTCAAGTTTTTGTCCAAAATTCTCTCGACTAATAAAATTTTAATGCTATTCTTTAGGACATTCTACTATAATTTTATCAAAATAACATAATTTACTTAAATTAATTTTTCATAATTTTATATAATCTATACATTTAAAACACAAGTGTGTTTTTTAGTCAGTTGGCCTGAACCAATTTTACTAATTTTATTTATTTTTTATCTGAAACCTGTTCATTTATAGATGTGATCGCACTAGCTATTTTTTTATATCCCCACATTTATATTTTAATTTTAAAAGCATTTTATGAAATTTCTTCAAAATGGTGAAAATTAGATAGCTTTCATTATTGCAGAGAAGAGAGAAATAGTGAGGTTTATTTATCTTTATTTATGCCATTTTCTGATAAAAATTCAAAATTATTGATAAAAATTGTTGTATAGGGTTTAGTGGCGCAAAATCCCATTAAGGGATAATATTTCGAACGTAAAATGACATGCTGATATTGAAAACACGCATTTTTCCTGATAAATTTTCCATTTAGTTTTTTCTTCTGCATGTGTACTAAGTTTCAGACACTTGGCGAAATGCTTATTTAAGTGAAAATTAAGTCGTATTTAAAAGAAAATGATCATTTTCTTGCATAAAACTGAACATTGTAACACAAATGCGCTTAAAAACATAAATTACAGAAATTTTTACTCTCCGGTACTGGGATTAAAATCTCAGGTTAAGAGTGCGTCTGTTCACATAAAAGATGTTGCTGACAATCGTGACTTCCAGTTTTGAGTTAAAATGATTTTAAAATGATCAAACAAAATACAATTTTTTTTAAAAATGATAAGTACGTATATGAGAAATGCGTATGTAAATTTTGAGAATGGGAAAAGGATGTCGAGTTAAAATTTCATCCGGAAAAAATTCTATGATCGTGTCAAAATCGAATACATTTTGCTGTTTTTCATTCTGAAATACCAAGCATAAGAGCCTCAATTGATAACCTCATCATACTAACTGATATTAATTGTATTTTAATGATTACGTGTTTATATTATAAAGGACAAACGTATTTGTGCTTAACGCGGACGTCATTTTGCGAATAGGGCGAATAGCAACACTTCACGATCAAATTTCGGTTTTGAAATTTTCGCGACTGCAATTTTTTTAACTTCTGGCCATCGTACATTTTCAATTTTCGTTGCATAGGGAAAAAATCTACTTTCAAATGCAATTCGTTTAAAAACTGTATCTTAATTGACTGATTTATTATGTTTGTTTGTTTTTTTTTTTATAATTTTTAAGCATGATATTTTTAAATTTATCTTATTACGTGCCGACTTCAATACATAATAATAACAATAATAAATAAAATAATATAAATAAAACACAAATTTAACAGACATGTAATTGAACTACGCGCTTAAAGCTCTGAAATTATGACAATGTAAAAGGTTGCCGTAAGTAGCAAAATCTTGATCAAATAACTCTTAGCATGCGGCTAATGAGAAAATATCGCTTTTGATAATTTTCAAAACTTTATTTGATAATATAATTCATATTTTTCATATGAAAAATACTTTTTTAATGTTTGTGGGCAATGTAAAAAAATTATTGCATATAAAACATTATTAGTTTTCAATTAAAAAAAATACTTTCACCTATATTCTGTAACCCGGGAAGCCCGGGCACGATCCCCTATTTATATATAAAGCACGAAACGACCCGGTATCTTAGCCAGGTTGTTGTATGCGAAACTCACTTGCTTTATCACTTGCTTAAGGCTGTTTTCAAATCCATAAGAGCAACTTTATGACATAAATTTTAATTTATTTTTTTTCGGAAAGGCATGAACCTATCAGGTGTTGTTGTTCAGAAACTATGTAATCTGTTTTTTCGTTTTTTGGCAAGCGCAATAGATCTTTCAGAAAATATTGTCAAAGTTGACGTTTTGAACCGAAGTTTCCGAAGAAAGCAGAAAAACCAGTCAGCGAAGGGCAAAAAACGCCTGTGTCACGTGATCACAATCGCTTATAACTCAATAGGTAATTTATTTATCGACAAATGGAAAACACAGTTTGATTCCAAATCGCTTCTATAGTCAAGCCTTGCAATTTTATATCTTTCCGTTAAAAAATGAATTTGTAAATGTGTCAAAAAGTTTTGCACTTTCTGAGCAGGGCATTTGAGAACAGCCTTAAAGCATTAGAATTCTATTTCGTACGTGAAAGTCTTAATGTTAGTATCTGTATCAGTTTTAGTATGAAGACAGAGGAAAATATGCCTTTAGCCATTCGTCTGTTAATTATTGAAGAAGCGTAGAAACAAATGTCATATTTTGCTATCGCCAGCAAGTTGGGAATTCCAAAATCAACTGTTGGCCACATAGTATAGAAGTGGAAGGATATTAAAGGTGTGCACGATCTTCCAGTATTAGGAGCTCCAAGAAAAACGACTGAACTTCAAGACGCGTTGATTCGAAGGACGCTACTGAAACAAGAACGCTGCTGAAATATTTAAGGAGATGGCCACCGCACATGAACTCACAGTGAGTAAGGGCACCATAAGACGTCCTCTGGATGTTGCTGGATTGTGTGCACAGGCTCCTGCAAAAAAATC
The DNA here is from genome assembly GCA_963932465.1 of Maratus speciosus. Taxonomy (NCBI): domain Eukaryota; kingdom Metazoa; phylum Arthropoda; class Arachnida; order Araneae; family Salticidae; genus Maratus; species Maratus speciosus. The sequence continues at coordinate 281,414,374 of OZ010800.1, read as the reverse complement.
TCATCCGGGCAAATAATAGGAAATTTTCATTGAAATTCGCCTTGGATCACGAAACATGGACAACCAAAGATTGAAAGAAGGTCCTTTGGACAGATGAATAGAAATTCAATTTGTTTGGAAGTGATGACCAACGTTATATTCGTCGTCCAAAAGGCACCAGAATGGTTCCCCGGTACCAAAGTCCAAGAGTGAAGCAAGGAAACGGATCAGTAATGGTCCGGGGAGCTTTCCATCATGATGGTGTCGTCCCCCTCGTACACACAGATGGGACTATGGATCAAATTTTTTATAAAAATATTTTAAAGATCACATGCTGTCTTATGATTGTAAAAAGATGCTTCGTGGATGGATGTTTCAGCGACGTAATGAACCCAAGCACACCTTCAAAATGTCGGAAAAATGGTTTACATCTAAGAAAATTAAAGTTTTGGACTGGACGAGCGAGTAATCTGACCTCAGTACAATTGAACATCTTTAGGAACACATCGAAAGAAAAGTCGGGACACGGAAGCGTTCTTCAAAGGAATAACTCCTTCAGGATCTTCAATCGGAATGCGCGAAAATCCCTAGGTCCACCTTAAAAAGCCTCGTTAATTCCATGCCCATAAAATGTGCTGAAGTCCTCAAAGCAAAAGGATATGCAACAAACTATTAAATATTGCTCTATTTTGTTACATTAAGACGCTTAATTTCAATAAAAGTTAATAAAAACTGAATCGTTTCAAAACTTTTGCTTAAATAATTTTGCGAATTTCCGAATTATTTTTAATTTATGCATATGTCTCAATGTTGCATTTTGTTGAGCTTGAAAAGGGGTACAAATTACTAATATACATCATTAAGAAATTTTGCCTACAGAAAAAGTTAAGGCAGAAAATCATATCGCCTCAAAACTTTTGCCAGCTGCTGTAAAAACGAGATTTTCACTACATGCTATGCCATTTCGTAGAATTTTCTTTTCGTATTGCCAGGAAAATCATATATTTTTCTGTTACACTCAGAAAACTAGTCGGATGTACCAATCCCAAAACTTTCTTCTATCTGATACATGTTAATACTTCAAAATTCGCTATCACACTGCCAAAATTAAATGACAATCTATGCATCTCATGAGGATTCTAAAGATATGAAATTCCGTACATTAGTTCATGAGATATGACTATCGCTGAAATCGTCTAAATTCAGCAAAATACTGCCTAGCAGCGCCACCTATTGGGTGATTTATACCAAATCCTAATCAGCAACAATTTATGTCAACATCTGACTGAATCTGAAGTTTGGAGAAAATCCGTGCATTAGTTTTTGAGATAGAGCTATAGCGAAAATCATGAAAATTCCTGCATAGCAGCGCCACCTATTGGGTGATTAACACCAAAACCTAATTAACAACAACTTGTGTCAACATACAACTAAATCTGAAGTTAGATGAAAATTCGTCCATTAGTTCTATAGATAGAGCTATTGAGGCAATCGTGAAAAAGGCAGCACAGAAACGCCACCTGTTGGGCTATTTACACCAACACATAATCAGTAGCAAGTCATATCAAGGACTAACTGAATCTGAAGTTTGATGAAAATCCGTGCGTTAGGTCTTAAGATAGAGCTATTGGGGAAATCGTGTAAATCCTGCAAAATTCATCATAACAGCGCCATCTGTTGGGCGATTTACACCAAAACGTAATCAGCAGCCATTCATATTTAGACTAACAAATCTGAAGTTTGATCAAAATCCGTGCATTAGTTCGTGAAATAGAGCTATTGCGAAAATCGTGAAAAATGCAGCATAGTAGCGCCACCTGTTGAGAGATTCACACTAAAAACTAATCAGCATCAATTTGTAATAGGGACTCACTGAATATAAATTTTTATTAAATTCCGTGCATTAGTTCTTGAGATAGAGCGCCCAAAAAAATTGTGTCACATACACACAGGCAGACAGACAGACAGACTCACAGAGTCACAGACAGACATTTTGTAAAAACATGTTTTTTTGGAATCTCTACCCCTAAAACGTATAAATCCGTCGAAAACCGGAATTCGAAAATTTTCATGAATCCAATACTTTCTTCTTGTAAAGATAGAAGAAAGTAAAAAAAAAATCGCACATTCTGATATTAAAGCTCGAGGCTTTTACTATAGTTGCGAGATAATAACGTCATGTTTTCCGATTGTCTTTTTAACGATTTGTCGACGGGAATGCGCAAATCTCAATTACTTTGATTGCCGTATTATTTCATTTAATTTTTTTTTTTACCTGGAAGGCCCCTTATAATTGACAAGGGCGAAGCCTGGTAATTCTGCTGGTTAAATAAAGAAATCTCGAAGTTGATTTACGTAATTCTGCTAGTTAAATAAGGAAATCCCGATGTTGATTTACGTGCTTTTAATAAGTAAAAAGTTAAACTTCCCTGTATTACTACAATAAATAACGTGGAAAAGCATCCTTATATATCGATCAAATTTATTTTAATTTATTACTCAGTAGGACCAGCTGTATTTTAATGATAGATTGTTATTATTTCTTTGTCATTAACCGTAAATAGTATTGCTGATTCTCTTTTTCAAAACAAAACATCAATGAGCAAAACACGCTACCTTTTTACCCAATGCGTATAAAAGAAACAGAGGATATAAGAAAAGTTCCCAATCCGTATAGTTAGTGGATTTAATAATTCAATAAAGCCATACATAGACGAAATCAGCAGAAGTAAAGATTGCTAAGAAAAATGGGACAGTTTCGAATCTGGGCTGTATGTTTGACAGTTGTTTTTGCTTTGCATATAGCCCTAAGTAGACGGAAAAGCCTTTCAGATGAAGACTTTGGTTTTTTTGACTGCTTAAGGTATCAGTACTGTACATGTGGTAAGTCTAAAATGAATATTGGAATTTTATTCAAAAACAACCAAATTTACTTAAAGCGATCTACATTTGAATCAGTCATTTCAATAAGCATAAAAGTAAAAATAGATTTTCTAAAATACACTCTTTTATAAGCCTTCAATGTTTATGAAAAAGATATGTTTATATAAAAACTTGAGTTACCTAAAATTTGGAAAGAGATGCTATGCTGGTTTATTTAACAATAGCAGAAATTAATTCACGCTCACAAATAATCCATTTTTAACCCCGGATATGATATTTCTTTCGACCAGCAATTAAAGTATCGTCTCTAAAAAATAACTTTACCTGATATAAGCCAGCCGTAAAACAAAGCAGATGTATCATTGTATGTTTAAATACGGATAATCTCTACTATATATTTTTAACTTCTAAGCATCGCACATTTTCAATTTTTATATTGTTGTATTTGGAAAAAAAAGTACTTTTAAATGCAATTTGTTTGAGAACTGCATCTCAATTTATTTTTGAGATATTTATTTTGTGTAGTTTTTAGTGCCATTTTGTTTAATGTTGCACCTGAAGTGTACTCCATTTCTGTAGAAAGTAAAGGAAGAATAGTTGGGAAATAGTAATTATATCTTTTCGTTGCCATTTTCCCATAACAACTGAAAAAAAAATTAAAATATGTGCTATTTTGAAAAAAATATAAATGAATGATTTCTGATAAAACCTGGAGCTATTATAAAATATATTTAATTTTAAGTATCATTATTAATGTTACAAACAAATGAAGGCATATGAAACATTAGATAGCCGATATTTTTTGTCGAGTTTCTTGAATGACGACATCGCTTCTTGCTGATTTTGTGTATTATTCAGCAATAGTGACGTCATATGCATACATTACGATTTTAACGAAAAAGAAAGGCTACCGCGGTGCTTTACGAGTACCCTTTTTTACAGACCGCTGGAGTCATGTGATGCTCGAATGCACCAATGCAGGTGTACGAAAAGGGCATGACGTCACTCTACGGGTTTGTAAAAAAAGATATGAGGAATGCACCGCGGTAGCCTGTCTTTTTCGTTAGCCTCGCATACTTTACTGTAGATGTTGTTTAAGATTGGATCCTAAATGTGGAATTCTTCAGTGGATGCAAATGACGTAATTTTATATAAAAATAAAAGCGTGTGCTTTAAGTCTTAAAACTTAAATATGTTTTGCACTATCTATATTCATATACATATATATATATATTTAATCGGGGGTGACACTGAATTCTGAAAACGCATAATTCCTGTTTTCTAGTCATTGATATTTATTGTGTCCCTTAATTAATTCAATTATTACATTTAAAATACGTACATTTTATTATTTATTTTATTTTTTCACTGGTTTTCGTTATACATGAAATTGTGATATTATTTACCAAGCTCTTGTTTAAGAAAAAATTGCGAAAATATTTCTATTAAGAATGATCTTGAAAATGTCGCCGTTTGTGATATGAAACGTATGTTCATCTAAATAAAGGTATTTTTATCACTATTAGCAATTTTTAGCTTGATTTGATACATTGATTTTATTTCGACACCGAACCCGATTATGGAAAAACCAGATTTTTTTTTTTTTGTCAAAAAGGTGAATTTATTTAAAAATATTTAATTTTTGTTCTTTTTTAAGAAATGGCAAAGAAAAAAAAGCACGGTCTAAACTATCTATTTGAGATTCGTAAATTGTTTTCTTAACGTAAAATCGTAATTTAATTAGTATTAAACTGTTAACTGATAAAAGTGTTTTATAAAGTGGTGATAAAGTGGTTTATATGTTTTAATTATGCTTATAATATTAGAATTATTTCACCCTCAATTATTTCAGATATTGTGGCTTTGATATAATATTTTTAATATTTACATGTGTTTTATTGTGGTACTCTACTTGACTCGAGCCTAAAGTAAATTATCTTTCTAGTCATAAAATTGTGGTTGATGGAGATGTAGATGCTAACTTCAGTAAAAATTCTGGTGAATTAGTACTCTTATTTAAGTAATATTACATTTTTTATGCTGTTAATAAAAAAAAAAGAATGTTCATAATTTTGTGGAAGTATACATGATATGTTTTCTCAGGATGTTTTCGGGCGCTACGTTAAAAATTTTAGCATTATAATGTATTCTTACACTTTTAAATAGGAAATTAAAAATCTTATCACACTTGTTTTGTAAACTCTTACCTTACACATCATTAGTTATCTTTTTGGATTACCTTACGTTGATTATATAAAAAAAAAGAGAGAGACTTTCTCTATTCATTGGTTTTGCAAATTAAATTTTATTTATTAATTTAAACTTGTAATTTATATAAAAAAATACATTTTAAATAATAGAAATTGTTCATTTTAAACAACAAATTTGTCGTTCCAATAACTTCACACTTGTATACCATTCATTATATTTAAATGTTAAATTTATTCCACCCGTTTGAATTTACAGTTAACAAAATTAACGGTATGTTCAGCGAAATTTTACATTTACATGAGATTTCATTATGTGTTTACACATATCATGCTCCTGTGTGTAGCATTTGCATAAGGCATAAATTGTATTTTACACGCCCATTAGATGTTTATAAATTGTTTAAAATTTTCAGTTATTCATGCTAAGTGGTTTGGTGGCGTACATATATTTTGCATCTGTACCGTTACACCATATGCACTTACGCGAATATTCGTTGATTTTACATCATACTCGTACAGTTAACATTATCTGTGTCCATTTCTTAAGCTTTTCATGTTCTTAAACTTTTCAAAAATTAATTTTACTTTTGCACTTTAACACTTTTTGGTAATTTTTTTAAAACTCTTGTTATGAGATCAAGATTGTTCACGCATTATGGGGACTTGCTTTTTCATGGTATCACGTTTGCTTGCAGATGTCCTTTGCACTTACACTATGATTGCAATTAATGTTGGTACTCACCATTAAGGACATCAGTCGATGTAACCGGTATTGCATTTTTACACAAACATTTTTCCATTTTTTACACCTGTAAGCTTACTCAATAATCTTTTTTAGCTATTTTTAAGGTTTCGTTCATCTCGCGAAACCCTATTCGTCTCGCTCCTCTGTCTGTCTGTCTGTCCTTCACAGAGCCCGTTCTCAGAAACTATATATATTGGAGACTTGCAACTTTGCATACTTATATCTGAACACTTCACATCAAACGACAAATCCTAAAATTTTGAAAAAGTCTTATATTTAACCCTCTGGACTCCAACTTGTGTATTTTAATCTTTTTGTTCTAACTGAGCCCTTAATTAGGTTGAAGGTTTAAATTTTGCATACTTATAGCTGAACACATCACATCAAACGACAAATCATAAAATTTTGAAAAAGTCATATTTAACCCCCTAGGCTCTAACTTATGTATTTTAATCTTTTTGTTCTAACTGAGCCCCTAATTAAGTTGAAGACTTGAAATTTTTCATACTTAAAGCTGAACACCTTACATCAAACGACAAATCATAAAATTTTGAAAAAGTCTTATATATCCCTCTGGGCTCTGATTTGTGTATTTTAAGCTTTTTTTCCTAACTGAGCCGGTATTTAAATTGAGTTGGAGATTTGAAATTTTGCATATTTATAGCAGAACACTTGCGATCACACGAAAAATCTAAACTTTTCAAAAAGTCTTATATTATTTACCCCTCCGGGCTCTAACTTCTGTATTTTAAGCAATTTTTCTAACCTCCCCCCATTGCACCCGGTGGGTACTTTTCTAACCTTTGCCGACACCACTTTGAACACTCTTTCATATTATGCACATAGCCTTACATATTTCAGTTCCATTTTTTACCACCAGGGGGTGCCTACCTATCTCGGGTGCTATAGACCCGATCCCCTCCACTAATATACCTACGGATAGGTTGTAAAACGGAGTTTCGTTCGGATAGAGGTTTGTGCAGAATAGAGTGCGCTCCCTGGTTGCGAAATGCGGAACTAACATTTTTCGCGAAAGGACAAAGTATTTTGAAAAGAATAGTTATAGAAAGAAGAAGTTATATAAAAAAAGAAACATAAGAAAAAATAACATATACAAAAATTGTGCACAATGTCAGTTAATATTTTGTTGGGTAAACTTTATTCGCAATTATGGCTTTACAATGTCTTCACATGGAGACCCCCAAGTCTTTTAATTATGAAGCTGTTATAATGTGATAGCAAGAATGAATTATTGTTTCTATTAATTGGATTTTATTGCTGGATTGCTTTTGTGAAACAATTTTCTTTAGTCTGCTCCGTAGATTTTCTGATAAAAGAATGAAAGTTCTTTCGGTTAATAAAAGGTTCAATGAGTCAAAAATTTAATTTCAAGTAAGTTATATGCATAACATTAAACTTAGGTATTTCCTTACACAATCATGTAAAGTAAGTTAGATTTAAGTAAATGTAGGAAAAATTATTCGCTACACTGTTAAAATTCTCTTAAATCAAATATTTTATGTCTTACATTTTCGTTAACTAATCGTTGGACTATTTTTTTTTTTTTTTTTTTTTTTTTTTTTTGTACCATATTAATCGCAATATTTTTTAAACATAACTAAGTTTCAGTATGTATAAGGTGATATGAAGATTAAGTAAAGGTGGTAGGTGAAAGAATTTTTATACAATGCCGGGATTCAATATTCTTCCACACCAATTGCAGAGAAAGGAATTTTTGTACTTAATATTATTTAAGTGTTTATTCAGAACAAGAGGGTAAGTGTGATCACTGATCGCACAGAGGGTTTCGTTTAATATTCCTTTCAAAACACTTTATCGTTTTGAAAAATCTGCTAATTCCACATTTCACAACCAGGGGCGCACTCTATTCTAAACAAATCTCTATCCGAAAGAAACTCCGTTTTACATACTATCCGTAGATATATAAGTCGAGGGGATTGGGCCCATAGTACTCGAGATAAGTAGGCGCCCCTGGTGGTAAAAAGTGGAACTAAACTATGTAAGGCTATGGTGCATAATATGAAAGAATGGTCAAAGGGGTGTCGGCAAAAGTTGGAAAAGTGCTCCCCGGGTGAAAAGGGCGGAGGTTAGAAAAACTGCTTAAAAACACAAGTTAGAGCCCGGAGGATTAATGATATAAGACTTTTTGAAAATTTTATGATTTGTCGTGTAGTCTGATGTATTCAGTCGAGAAGTCTGAGGTCGTATGCAAAAATTCATGTCTCCAACTTAATTAAGGGCTCTCATAGAAAGAATTCCTTAAAATACATAAGTGGTAGCTCAAAGGGTTAAACGTAAGACTTTTTCAAGATTTTATGATTTGTCGCCTGGCCTCAGGTGTTCTGCTATAAGTATGCAAAATTTCAAATCTCCAGTTTAATAAGGGGCTCAGTTAGAAAGAAACGTTAATGTACGACTTTTTCAAAATTTTATGGTTTGTTATTTGATGTGAGGTGTTCAACTATATGTATGCAAAATTTCACGCCTCCAACCTAAATAGGGGCTCACTTAGAAAGAATTGTTTAAAATACACATGTGGGAGCCCAAAGGGTTAAATGTACGACTTTTTGAAAATTTTATTATTTGTCGTTTGATGTGAGGTGTTCAGTTATTAGTATTCAAAATTTCACGTCACCAACCTAATTAGGGGCTCACTTTGAAAGAATTCTTTAAATACACATGGGGGAGCCCAAAGGGTTAAATGTACAACTTTTTCAAAATTTCATGATTTGTCGTTTGGTATCAGGTGTTCAGCTATAAGTATGCGAAATTTCACGCCTCCAACCTAATTAGGGCTCACTCAGAAAGAATTGTTTAAAATACACATGTGGGAGCCCAAAGGATTAAATGTACGACTTTTTGAAAATTTTATGATTTGTCGTTTGATGTGAGGTGTTCAGCTATAAGTATGCAAATTTCACGCCTCCAACCTAATTAGGGACTCACTTAGAAAGAATTGTTTAAAATACACATGTGGGAGCCCAAAGAGTTAAATGTAGGACTTTTTCCAAATTTTATGATTTGTCGTTTGGTCTGAGGTGTCCAGCTATAAGTACGCAAAATTTCACGCCTTCAACTTAATTAGGGGCTCACTTTGAAAGAATTGTGTAAAATACACATGGGGGAGCACAAAGGGTTAAATGTACAACTTTTTCAAAATTTCAGGATTTGTCGTTTGATGTGAGGTATTCAGCTATAAGTATGCAAAATTTCACGCCTCCAACCTAATTAGGGCTCACTTAGAAAGAATTGTTTTAAATACACATGTGATAGCCCAAAGGGTTAAATGTACGACTTTTTTCAAAATATTATGATTTGTCGTTTGGGCTGAGGTGTCCAGCTATAAGTACGCAAAATTTCACGCCTTTAACTTAATTAGGGGCTCACTTAGAAAGAATTGTTTAAAATACACATTTGGGAGCCCAAAGGGTTAAATATATGACTTTTTCAAAATTTTATGATTTTTCGTTTGATGTGTGGTGTTCAGCTATAAGTATGCAAAATTTCAAGTCTCTAACATGTATAGTTTCTGAGAACGGGCTCTGTGACGGACAGACAGACGGACGGACAGACAGACAAAGGAGCGAGACGAATAGGGTTTCGTCAGATGAAGGAAACCCTAAAAACTAGGTTACATTTTTTAATGTTGGTATAAATGTTAAACTACCGTTTTATAAAAGAAACCAAATGATTCCTTTAGCAGAAAAAAATCTCTCATACAAACAGTATGCTTAAATCTTCAAGAAATCAAGTTAATTTTCTAAGAAGTTCTAACACATTGTCAACTATGTGAAAATATACTGAGTATAAAGACAAACTTTTTAACCATTTGGAAAAATGGTTATTCTCCTCGTCAGGGTAGGAAATCGAAAGCATATCTGAAGGTTTTTATTGGTTTAATCCGCATTTTATTTGTTTTCTGATTGGTCTATACAGTAATCTGTATTTCCCTTTACTTTCAACAGAGATGGATACATCTGTTGCCACTATGACAAAAAAGTAATAAAAACTACAAAAAAAATTAGTAACTCAGAAACAAATTGAGATACAGCTTTCAAACAAATTCCATTTAAAAATACATTTTTTTCTCTATACGACGATATAAAAAGTAATATTGTGGGATGTTTAGAAGTTTAAAAATGAAATTTCTTTTAAAATGGGTCGTCATATTTCTTGGAAATCTGACGATGGAAAAGCCTTTTCCCGAACAGCCAATGAAATGCTTGGATAATACGTAAGTTTCAGGAAATCTGACGAATCGCAGGCGACTTCTGTCGCTTGCAATTTTTACGCGTAATAACACTATTAATGTTTAATTCGTGGCGTACGTAATGTATGATCAACTTCGTGCGATTTTTTATGTCTTAAATTTTAGTCTTTGAAAAAATCATTTTCCAAATGGTCGTTGTAATTTGTTAAATTGCTTTTTTTTTTTCTTTTAACTTTTTTATTATTATTTTCTTTTAACTTTTTTATTTATTTTTATTATTATTATTATTATTTGAATATTATTATTATTATTTTAATTTGAATGTTATTATTATTATTATTTCAATTTACAAAATTTAATTTGAACGCAAGTTTTATATTTCTTTTGCTGATATGATTTTAAGAAGAACTTTAATGTTTACTTTATTTTATAATTTCTCGTTTTCTTTTTCAATGGTAACATCTTTTAATTTTATTTCATTACATACCTTTCACTTTATTTAGTGTCAATATCTTTTAATTTTATTTCGTTCTTTACATTTCATTTTATTCAGTGGGAGCACAATATTAATCGTTATTCAGCGGCAACACTCTATGCAAAATCTCTTCTCTAGGAAAGTAGGTTTTCTCTCGAAAACATTCTAATACTTGTTAAATTCCATATGTGATAAACATTTTTAAACATCTCTCACTCATTAATAAAATTTGTTAATCTCTCTCTCATTTTAAAAGAAAATAAATATCAAAATTTTAAGCATTTCTCGCCAATTTCTCAATTTATAAAATCATACAGTGCGCGCAAGTCTAAAAAATTGATTTAGACCGATTCTGCAAAATAAAACATGTAATAGAAGTAACGCGCTACCTTAATATCAGGATGCAATAATTTAAACATTTTATTTGATGTGCTTATCGATTGATTGATTTGAAATCCACCGTAGTGGAGATTGCTTTGAGGCCTATAGCAACAATGGCTGTCGCCTCTAATGAACCTTATTTATACACAGAAACTGTAACACAAATCAGACATAACAATTTTATTTCTCTCCATTATATATATATATATATATATATATATATTACTTTTGAAAGCACATGTCTTACCCAGGGACTCGAACCCGGACTCTGAGCATAACAGCAGCCTCCGCTTACTGACCACGCCACTGGGCGACTCGATGTGCTTAAATTTGTTTATTACATTTCACTTTATTTAGTGGCAACACTGATCATCCTATATAACACTCTCTTCTTCAAAATATGCATGCGAATATATGGAATCATAGCTCAATGCTTAAGTCACTCGAACAATCATTGAGTTGTGATTGCATTTTACCGAGTTCGAACCTCACGATAATTTTCATAAATCATTTAAAATCTCTCACATTATCCACTAAATAACATTTCAAACGAAAGATGACAGCACCTGTTTCCCGCTTAATAAATATATATGCTTTTGTTATAGTACACCTATTAATTAAATAACTTCAGTTTGCAAAAATTTCTATCTCCTCTAAAATAAAAATGTATTTTTGAAAAAAAAATTTAGTTTGCAAAATAAAGTAAATTCCTAAAATAAAATTCTTCTCTAATATTTTCTAACACCTAAAAATAAAATTCAGTTCGCAAGTAAAAGAAAAATATTTTCTAACACCTAAAAATAAAATTCGCAAAATAATTTCTATCTCCTGATAGAGAAAAAAAAAAAAATTAATTCGCAAAAATTTCTACCTCCTCTAAAATGAAAATAAAGTTCTCAAAATAAAATAGCATTCTTACTATAAGACAATACTCTATTCATTATACTAAAATATTTCTGTCTCGCGCACAGTAGAATTAAAAGTCATTTAAAAATGGGCTAGGTTCGTAACTAGATCGCTATTCTTACAGCTCTTTTCTTTTTTATGAAAGACTAAAGGAAGTAAGCATTTTTTCAGTTCATGTATTTTTGAAATGCATTTATATGTCAGGTTTTATTTTTAAAAAATGAAATATTAACTCATGGTACTGCGTGAATTCTATTAAAACCAACAACTGCAGCAGTCCTTTCTTCTCTGTTTTAAGCGAGTTCGACTGTATTATTTTATTAATGTTATACAACTAATTTTTTTTAATTAATATTTTACAGGAAATATTAGTACCTTCAATGGTTGCGTGTTCATTCTAAAGGCCGAAGTAAGTTATACAAAATTTCATATAAATCCTTTAAAGTTAATAGGTTATTAAGAACAGCACAAAACTATTTAAAATATAATAGAGTTCAGCGGCGGTTTGTAGCTGATATGCTTAAAAATGTCAGCATTATTATCACTTTGATGTATTATTATTTCGGGGTGTTCAAATGAAAGTGATTCTAAGCGTCGCATGCGAACAGTTTTCAATGTATTTTCGTGAAACAGACGCGATAGTGAATGTGTATGTACCACGCGTGCGCAAACGCAAGCAGATTTGTGATAACTTCATTCGTAAGGACGTGGCATTCAGTTAAAAATGGCTGGTGTGGATGCAACTGCATCCAAAGCCGCCTCAAGACTACAAGCCAGACACGCCCTTCATCCCCCCACGTGTGACGTCACAGCCCGGGGCTGGCTAACTGCCAACGCGCCAGCCCCGAACATTTGAATTTTGTATCTTTCTATTTTACGTGCACGTGTGTTTTACTCAGCCTGATAACACATTCTTTTCAAGGTAAGTTTTATTTTCAAATTATATTTATATGCTATCAGCACAATTTTTATTTCTTGTGTTCAAAATCTTTTATTTTTAAATTAACTAGCAAATCCTAGTACGATTGTATCAATAATACCATGTCTCAAAACGAAACTATATTATTGTAGTTCTGTTTCGTTCCACATAGACCAATAATTTAAAATGGCAAACATCCCTAAATCGTGTCAAGACTTATATCATTTAATTTGTATTTTGTCACACCATCCTCTCTTTCTAATTTGTTCAGAAATTTTCATAAAAGTCGCTGTGAATACATAGCATTTTTATGTTGTTTACTTCTTTTAAAGCAAACCCCGATCGATATACATGTATCAATTTATTGTTCTTTTTTAATCTTAAACGTTTGCTATCTTAATAAAAATTCTTTTTATAATTTTTTGTTAAATTACAAATGCTTATGTACTGCGTAAATAGAGCTATGGGGATAATGTTTTTGAATCTCCCTATTTTTGCCACAAATGTAAACAATTTATTTACAAGACTAGAGGAAGGGTTGTTAGTACCCTTATGCAAAACAGTAGTTGCCCCCCCCCCCCCCCACACACACCTTCTTCGCAAAAATCCTATGTGTTTTCATATACATTTTAATGTTTAATTAAAAGTAACAATAAATAAAATTATTATTCTATAATTATAAATTTACTTTTAGATCTAGTCAGGAAATACTTTTCATCTCATAAAAATTGATTATTTTAAGCTTAAAAGATGTGAACAAACATTTAAGAACCCACACAACCAGGGCTTAATTTGCGCCGGAGCCCACCGGAGCTGAGCTCCGGTACTTCTCTGTTTTCTGTAATTATTTAAATATTGGTCGGAATTCACCGGAGCTCATAAATGCAGGGCTCCGGAGCCCAAAGCAATAGCGCTTTTTTTTTTCATGAACGCTGTCCATTTTAAGGCTCTGCTCTGCACATTTACGAAGTCACTTTCATTTATAAGTAGTTATAATTACCATGCATTGTTATTCTGATCGAAAGCAATCGAGCAGTGTTTCCCCCTTTTTGTATAAACGTATCGAATATTTCCGATAACGGTGTCAAATTTTTAATTTAATCTGATTTTCAGGGACTCACCACAAAAGCGGAAGGAACCGATTATAGTTTCAGATATGCACCTTTTATAGGAAATTGAAAAACGCTGTTCCATTCTTCAACATATAAATATTAATTTCTATAAATTTCATTCACTTTATCATGAAAAGGCATAACTGGTTAACTATTCCTTTTTTGCGTTAGCGCTATTTCCGAATCATAATCCTTACCATATTTAACCCCAGAGTTCTACAATTAATTAACATTAAAATTAGGCAAAGATTTCTTTTCGGAAGAAATGATAACTAAAAAGTGGATTAGTTGACAGCTAAGTATATTAAATTATTATGCATTATAAGTGTATGCTGATAGATATATTTAAAATAGATATATTTAAAATTATTTTGCTAAAGAAAAAAATGCTTTAAATTTTGAAAATAATGTGTGAAATATAAATATGAGGATTGGAGTGACGGGGCGGGGGGGGGGGGCACGCTGGGTTGTTAGTACTGCAGAATATTAGGGCTCCGGTACTCTTTTTTTGTTAGAAATTAAGCCCTGCACACAACATTATTTTGGAAATGAAATATTTATATTTGTGGAAGGTTTTTGTGTTTTTCGATGTTTTTTTTTTGTTGTTGTTGTTGTTGTTGTTGTTTTTTTTTTTATCAGCTATTACCTAAACATTCGAGGAAAATGAACATAAATTAGGAATATTTTAATTCCAATTGATGAAAGTCTTTTCTTTCTTTCTTTTATTTTTTTCTTCATATGTCAATACAAGTGTATTGACATACACTTTTTAAAAATCTATTGCTTATACCTTACATAATATATCAAACTAATACAAAACTAAATAATAATTTTCTGTTTCATGAACTTGTGTTGTTTTATAGTATTATGACAGTTTTGTGGTTTTTAATTTAATGGATTTTATGTGAAAATTACCCATTTCTGATAAGTAAAGTTTACAGTACGAAAATTTATTTATAAGAATACTTAATTTCATGTATACTTTAATTTTACTATTTATTATATGCAGGTTTCAAATCACTTAATATTTAATAGGATATTTACTGTATAATTTCAAGCCCGATTAAAATAAAAATATAACACAACTTGAATTTGTTTTCATTTAACATTCACTTTTCTTCCACTTTAATTTAATTTTTAAATGTGGGTTTTGATTGGCACACTTATTGTTATTTATTTATTTTGAAATAACTGAAAGCAAAATAATTCGATTTATGTGTTTAAACTACAAATTTATATTTACATATATATATATATATGTATGTAATAATGTATAATGCCTTGTTTTTGAATATATACCAAATAATAATTGATATTGTTTCTAAATTTCAAAGTAGAATAAATAATAGAAACTGTCTACTAAAATAAATTTAATACTTGGGATTTTCTTTTCATTAACGAACGAATTTTCTTTAATGTAACTTTAATTCTGATGCACATTTTCATTGACACAGTGGTATTATTTCATAAATATTGTTTTTGTGTTATCGTTATTATTATTGTTTCGAGTGATCGAAATTGACTAAAAAGCACTTAATTAGCGTCTTTAAACTATAAGTTTTTATTTTTTTTCCTATATGCTGTGATAATAAGTTGAAATATAGAGGAAAGAATTAATATGTTTTAATAACGCATGTGCTCTCTACGGCTGATCTAAGCCCCGCGTCGTGACGTCACGAAACCTTGTGTTTGGCTTGTAGTCTTGAGGCGGCTTTGCTGCATCCAAAACCGGATGAGCGAGCAGTAATTAAGTTTTTAACACTGGGAGAGTGCAAGCCGGCGAATATTCCTCACAGAATGCTGCCTGTGTACGGTGGCACGTCTGCGTCAAAGCCCACGGTGACGAGATGGCCGAGAATGTTTAGCGATGGTCGATATCAGGCAACGGATTTCCCGCGGCCCGGTCAGGCGCACAAAGTTGTGACCTTGTCACCGTAGGCTTTGACACACACATGTCACCGTACACAGCCAGCATTCTGTGATGAATATTCACAGGCTTACACCCTTCCAGTGTTAAAAACTTAATTACAGCTCGCTAATCCGTTTTGGACGCAGTTGCATCCACACCGGCCATTTTTACCTGAATGTCACGTCCTTACGAATGAAATTATCACAAATCTGCTTGCAATTGCGCACGCTTGGTACATACACCTTCTCTATGGCGTTTGTTTCACGAAACTACATTGAAAACTGTTCGCATGCAAAGCTTCGAATCACTTTCATTTGAACACGCCTTATAATTTTGAAACCAATATTTATTCGAAATTTCTTTATATGAATTCTTATATTACTAATTTAATCTGAAACTATTGGTACGAAAAGCAAATTAAAACCTATATATTTTTTTACTCATTGGCCGATTTTTATTTTAAAATTTTGAATTTGAAACAAAATGGCGGACTGTCAAACTTAATGTGCCAATTTTCAGAAAAAAATTAATATTATATTCCTTATAAAAACAAACGAATTAAGAATTAATGACATCCAGAAAATAAAAAATAAAATATTTTTTAGTAGAAAAACTTGCAGAATACTTTAATTTTAGTTAGCCTTACGAGGGCCATCCAGAAAATAAGTTTCTCACAGCCCGTAAAAAAGAAAAACAAAACATGATTACCTGGAAAGATTTATTGCAAAAGATACAGCAATGCTTCAGCTACTTCTCAACATAAGAACCACCAGAATTGTAATACTTGTCATACCGTGGGACAAATTTTTGTAGTTTGTGTCATAGAAGTCTGCCTCCTGGGAATGAAGCCAGCTTGTTACAATTGTCAACAAAAGTCTCATCACCCGTAAAGATCCTTTTGAGGCATTCGTTGCCGCCATCTTGGTATCACTGCAGAGAAGTTAATATGGCTCCCATGCGTTTAGTTTTGTGTTCGGTTATAAGATTGTTCGGCACCAAACTGGCGCACAATTTACGGAACAATAGATGTCACGTGATGATTTCATGCATCGTCGATCTTTTTTCAACATTTCTGTTAGCGATACCACGATGAAGGCAACGTGTACCTTAACAGGATCATTGCGGGTGATGAGATGTGAGTTGACAACTGTGACAAGATG
The DNA here is from genome assembly GCA_963932465.1 of Maratus speciosus. Lineage (NCBI taxonomy): Eukaryota > Metazoa > Arthropoda > Arachnida > Araneae > Salticidae > Maratus > Maratus speciosus. The sequence continues at coordinate 281,397,464 of OZ010800.1, read as the reverse complement.
GTCCCATTCCCAGGCGGCAGACTTATATGACACTAGAGTACAGAAACTTATCCCACGCTATGACAAGTGTTACAATTCCGGTGATTTTTATGTTGGGAAGTAGCTGCAACATTGCTGTATTTTTTGCAGTAAATCTTTCAGTTAATTATGTTTTGTTTCAGTTTACTGGAAGAGGGAAACTTACTTTTCTGGATGACCCTCGTATTATGGTAATAATTGGGACAGTTTCTTATAGACAACGGTCAAAGGATTGTCCCAAAACATACAGATTGTTGTCGTCATTCTAAGTTTGAGATCGCTTACAAAGATTTTCAAACAGAATATCTTTCTTAATTCAGAACTGAAAATTTTAAAAATCTGCCTCATTTTTAACACTTTCCAACATAATTGAAAAGTGTTTAGGAATTCGGTTTGTCTGTCTCTATGAGTGTCCGTACTTTAATTCGCGTAAATATGGTCTGATTGCCATGAAATTATATATGTTATTGGGGTTTACCATTGCATGTTCAGTATTAAAAATGACGTGTGTAACATTTACGGTCCATTCACAAGAACATTAAAAAAATTCCTTTACATTACGGCCTACAGGGAAAAATCATTTGGAGTGTACTTTAATGATATTACACTATTTTAAATATATTGAAATTTAAATGTATCATGCAGGTGTACTACAAGTTGCTTACAAGGATTCTGGGTAGATACTAGTGTGCAAATAATTTATCGTTCATTTACAGGGAAACAAAAAACTATTTTGCTACAGTACTGATTATGAAGAATAATTGCTGGAAGTGCGTTTTCAGTTGTGATACGCGTTTGAAAATTTAACTATTTTTTTGCATATTAGTTGATGTGTATAATTTCTATACTTGGGCGGCGCCAGAACTTGACCGACGGGGGAGCGGTCGTATACCGACAGGGGGAACTAAATTAGAGTCTTGTGCGGGTCGGGTTATACCCGACCTGAACCCGAAAATTACATTTTAAGTCAACCTGCAACCTGATCCGAATCAGCCAAAAAAAATTTACTTGACCCGCAACACGACCAAGATTGTCCATATAATTTTCGGCGAATGCAACCCGACCCGAACTCGACATATTTCAATCCGCACCCTATACCTAAACCCGAAATACTATCGACACATACCGACCTTGAAAGGAAAGGAAAGTAAATAAGATTTTAATGCAATTATGAAAAGTAATCTACAATTATATCTTTAATACCAATTTTATGTTTATAAAAAAATGGTTATAGAAAAATGTACAAATCAGTATCCTTTAATATTCGAATGTAGTAAAACCTCTGAATAGCGGATACATCGTTGAATAGAGACCTGCATTGGGTCGGATTGTCCTTAATTTTTTTTCGGTCGGGATGACTGTAGTTTTCGCTGGTCGGGTTCACACTAGAATATTTCTTGCCGGTCATATTTAAGTTTTGCAAATCGTGTTGTTGGGATTTTCAAACAGTTTGAGCAGAACTATGTTTCAAATGAAAGTAAATATCCATTTGAATATGAATGAATATATATTCAGTTTACTGCATGAAATATAAAATGTACATAAGAAATGTTGCCATAGATTATTCTTTCTTTAAGAACCATTCTTTTCGTGTCTCGGAATATGAAAAATATTATCAACATTTCGTTTCTGATGGACAGAAATATACACATATCGTATTTGTGATAGTTTATACACACATACACATGTTACATGTGTGTACGTTGGGAGATACCCACTGTTTAAAGGTTTAAGCGTAGGAATATACAGGGTGTCCGGTCTCAACGGTGTCCAATGGCTAATTCCTAAACCGTTAGTCATAGACATATAGTTTCACTTACAAAAATGTTTTAAATCAGGTAAAGAAATATCTAAAAAGCGATTTGGGTCAATAAAAACATTTCTTAAAAAATTACGCAGTTTAAATTTTTATACGTTCCAGCGGTCCTATAAGTTATATTTAGTAAAATTTTCCTATTACACTGACAAGTAAGACAAAAAAAGTCCCATTCAAATAACTCTAAAATTGAGCGAGTTATGAAACATTAAAAATGCATGACTTATGCCACTTTTCTGCTCTGAAAACAAATGAGTTCGGCTTGTCTTTGAGGGGCCACATACCAAGTGCTCAAAGTATTCTAAGATCTTATTTCATGTGTATCTGTGCTTTGAAAAAAATCCTACAAGTATTACGATTAAGTTAACATTTATTAAGTTTCAGATTGGCTAAAATAACATATGTTTTATTTTGTCAGGATTCGAGACTGTTTCTTTTATGATTTCTTTTAACAAAAATTATATTATTTCTATAAGTTTTTATGTTACTTCAGCGATCGTATGTATGTTTTTCCAGTTCAAAATTTGTACTCGAACTTTAACTCACTTTCAAATATCCGATCGAGATTACATTTTACATACTGGCGCAAATCCGATAACAATCAAATATTATTATGATTTTCGGTGGTTACCATTTATACTTATTTTACAGGATAACACAAAAAATTTCGGATAGGTTACCGCCAAGAAGTTTAAGAAAAAGTTTTAGATGAGCTATTACAAGACTGCGATTGTTGGGTTTTTTAACTTTTATGTATCAGTACTAAAAAGTACTGAATCCGAAAAATTACCTTAATTTTTAACCATCATGTAAGGATATTTCGCAAATCATAAATTGTCAAATTTAAAGAATAACAAAAATCGGATACTATGAAGTAGAGGAGATGGTTGTGTTTTTTAACTTTTTATAATTGATTTTTACGTACTTTTTAGTACTGAATCTGAAAATGACCTTCATTTTTAACCATCACGTTAGAATTTTTTTTGCAAATCGTAAATGTGTAAGTTAAAATATAGCGAAAATCTTTTACCTTAAAAGATATGTAAAACTTTTTTTTTTTATTTTATTTTATTTTATTTTATTTTATTCCATAATTTATTCGATATTTTTGCTTATCCTGGGATTCTTACAACTAAACAGCTGAGTGGTCCGATGAGATGGGGGAGGAGATTAAATTTTGACTTTGAACTTTTTAACTTTGAAATTTGCAATTTGCGAAAAATCCTGATGTGATGGTTAAAAATGAAGGTCAACTTCGGATTCAGGGGTACAGAATACATTAGAATCAATTATCAAAAGCTAAAATACATGACATAACCCAACTTTTGCAGGCTAGTGTAATCAAATAATATTTTAAAATACGTATCATTTTATAAAGAACAGAGGCTGTTAATTTAAAATCATTTTATTTAACAAAAATTCTGTTTTTTCTTTCTTCTTAAATGTTTATTACAAATTGTATATTTTGCATTAATATGTCAGAATGATTAAAGATTTCAAATTTATATTGCTATGTTAATTTTACTCTCAAGTATTTTTTAAATATATCTGACGAAATTATATTTCGACTAAATTTGAGAATGACCCCCAATTTGCAGCCAAAAATATGCTCCAACTTTAAACAGCTATTACTCGGTCAATTTTAATCATAGAATAACAGGACTTTTTTTGCATTACTTGTCAGTGTGAAAGGAAAATTTTACTAAATATAACTTATAGGACCGGGGGACCGTATAAAAATTTAAATTTCGTAATTTTTTAAGAATTGCTTTTATTGACCCAAATCGCTTTTAAAATATGTCTTTACCTGATTTAAAAAATTTTTGTAATTGAAACTATATGTCTATGATTAACGGTTTAGGAATTAGCCATTGGACACCGTTGAGACCGGACACTATGTATAAATAAGTGTTAGGAATTGACAAAGTTTTCGCTAAGACGTGTCCGCTTTTCGGGAGTGTGCATTGAGGAAATCTCATTGTATGTAGATTTTAACCTGAAAAAATATCTTGGAGATTATTTTGAAAAATCCGTTTAGATTTCAAGTATAATGAAAGCATGTGCTGTAATAAAAAGTCATCTGTGAACATGAATTATTTTATTCTATTGTTTTTTATTTTGTGCAAATCTTGTAGATCAGTTTATTAAAAAAACATTTATACGCCTTTAATTGTACTTCTTTTCACTTTTAGCATGTTAAAACTTTAGTTTAAATACATTCTAATCTACTCAATAGCAATAACATACAAAAATCACCAAGAATAGGCATATTTGGAGACATTTAAATCTATTGGATAATCATCCGTCATCGTGTGCATTGCCTAAATCCCTTCGATTTGTCATCATAAAAAATTTCTTTGTGATAGTCTTTTACTAGTATCTACATTAAATTTAAAAATGTAACGTTACTAATATCGTTAGTATTTGACGCAAAGCTATATTGTACATTAAATTATTACAGATTAACTAACTTTTAATTTCCCTCAGCCAGACTTTGCTTCGGAAATATTTAAATGATTTTTGTTTATCTATACTAATATATACTTCTATACTAATATTATAAAGAGGTAAAAATTGTTTATTTGTAGGAGGTAAGCTCTGGAACTACCGAACCGATTCCAAAAGTATTGGTATCAAAATGATGGTGTTAGCCCAACTTAGAACATAGGCTATATCTTATGTCCGTGCCACTGGCCAAAAAGGGGTACAGGAGCCAAAAACGTTCTAAAAATGCGATTTTTGTGCTAATGAAAGGCCTACAAACATGAAATTTGGACTGGTAGTTACTTATAAGATACTAATGATCTCTAAGGACATTTCTTAAAAAATTCGAAATTAAAAAGGGGTGAAAATGCGAGAAAAGAGTTCTAAAAAACGTTCTAAATGTCAATTTTTACGCAATTTCAGGAAGTACCAAACCGATTTAAAAAAAATAATGGTGTCAAAATGATGGTGACAACCCTTGCTCCACCATAGGCTACATTTTAAGTCGGTGCCACTTAGGGTGCAGGAGCAAAAAACGTTCGAAACTGCGATTTTTGTGTTACTGAAGGGTCCAGATACATGGAATTTGGTATGGTAGTTACTTATTACATATAAATGATCTCTAAGAACATTTTTTTAAAAATTCGAAATTTAAAAGGGGTGAAAAGGCGCAAAAAGCGTTCTAAAAAATGTTCTAAATGGCGATTTTTACACAATCTCAAGAAGTACCAAACCGATTTAAAAAATAATAATGTCAAAATGATGGTGACAACCCTTGCTCCAACATAGGCTACATTTTATGTCGGTGCCACTACCCCTAAAGGGAGTGCAGGAGCAAAAAAACGTTCGAAATTGCGATTTTTGTGTTACTGAAGTGCCCAGATACATGGAATTTGGAATGGTAGTTACTTATAAGATATAAATGATCTCTAAGAATATTTTTTTTTTAATTCGAAATTTAAAAGGGGTGAAAAGGCGCAAAAAGCGTTCTAAAAAACGTTCTAAATGGCGATTTTTACTCAATCTCAAGAAGTACCGAACCGATTTAAAAAATAATAATGCCAAAATGATGGTGACAACCCTTGCTCCAATATAGGCTACATTTTATGTCGGTGTCACTATCCCTAAAGCGGGTGCAGGAGCAAAACAACGTTCGAAATTGCGATTCTTGTGTTACTGAAGTACCCAGATGCATGGAATTTGGAATGGTAGTTACTTATAAGATATAAAGGATCTCTAAGAACATTTCTTAAAAAAATCGATATTTAAAAGCGGTGAAAATGCGCGAAAAGAGTTCTAAAAAACGTTCTAAATGGCAATTTCTACGCAATATCAGAAAGTACCCAACCTATTTCAAAAGTAATGGTTGGAAATTAATGATGGCAGACCTTGCTCGAACATAGGCTCTATTTCATGTCAGTGTCACTACCCCAAAGGGGGTGAAGGTGCAAAAAACGTTCTAGAATGCTATTTTTGTGTTACTGGGGGGGCCTAGAATCCTGTAATTTGGCAGGGCAGTTACTTATAAGATACAAATGATCTGTAAGAACATTTCCTAAAAAATCGAAATTTAAAAGGGGTGAAAATGAGCGAAAAGCATTCTAAAAAACTTTATAAATAGCAATTTCTACGCAATCTCAGGAAGTACCGAGCCGATTTAAAAAATAATAGTGTGAAAATGATAGTGACAGTTCTGTCTCCAACAAAGGTTGTATTTCATGTCGGTGCCACTACCCCAAAGGGGATGCAGGTGCAAAAAACGATTTAAATTGTACATTTGTACTACTGCAGGGGCTAGCAACTTGAAACTAGGCATGGTAGTTTAGTTATTTATAAGATATAAATGATCTCTAAGAACATCTCCTAAATAATTCGAAATTTAAAAGTGGGGAAAATGGACGAAAAACGTTCTAAAAAACGTTCTAAATTGCGATTTCTACGCAATCTCAGGAAGTATCCAACCGATTTTAAAAGTAATGGTTGGAAATTGAGGATAACAGCCCTTGCTCCAATATGGGATCTATTTAATATCGGCGTCACTACCACCTTGCGGTTGTATTTCAAAAAACGCTCTAAATTGTGATTTTTGTGATATTGAAGGGGCTAACAACTTGAAATTGGTAATTACTTATCAGATGTAAATACTCTCTGAGAAGAGCTCCTTAAAAATTTGAAATTTAAATGGATGAAAATGAGCGAAAAGCGTTGTAAAAACGTTCTAAATAGCGATTTCTACGTAATCTCAGAAAATATAAAGGTATTTCAAAAGTAATGGTTTCAAATTGATGGTGGCAGTCCCCGTTCCAACATAGCCTATATTTTACGTTGTTGTCACTATCCCCTGGGCGTTACAGGAGCAAAAAATGTTCTAAATTGCGTTTTTGTGTTACTGGGGAGGTCTAACATTTTAAATTTGGAATGGTAATTACTTCAAAGATGCAAAAGCTTTCTAAGAATTGTCGAAAATTCCGAATTTAAAAGGATGAAGTGAGCGAAAAGCGTTCTATAAGCGTTCTAAATTACGATTTTTATGCAATTGTATGAAATACGAAACCGATTTCAAACGTAATGGTTGCAAATTGATGGTGATAGAACCTGCTCAAACATAAGCTATATTTTATGTCGAGGGTTGCAGGAGAAAAAATCTTTCTAAATTGAGATTTCTGCAGTACTGAAGAGGCAGAAACTTTAAATATAGCACGGTATTTACTTATAAAATATAAATGTCCTCTAAGAACAGTTGAAAATAAATTCGAAATTAAAAAGGGGTGAAGCGAAGGGAAGGAGCGAAAAGCATTCTAAAAGAGTCCTAAATTACGATTTCTATGGAATCTCAGGAAATAATAAACCGATTACAGAAGTTATTGGTTGCGAATCAAGAGTGATAGAATCTGATCCTATACGGGCTATATTTTCTGCCGGTGTCACTACCATCTGCTTGGCTGGAACAACAAGAAAGCTTTTAAAATAATCTAAATTCCGTTTTCTATGTAATATTAGAAATACCAACCAATTTCAAGGTTAGTGTTGGTAAATTAATGGTGACAGTCTCTGTTTCAATATTTTTCGAGACATTCTATTTCAATTCTGTTTCGGCATTTTATGTTGGTGCCACTAACAACGGAGAGGTGGCAGCCTTTTAGACAAGAAGCTTGGAATTTGACATGATGGTTAATTTTAAGATGTAAATGTGTTAAGGCGGTTTCTAAAAGAATTCAAAACTTCAAATGAATACTGAAATGAGCGTACGAAATGATCATAAAAGGTCCCAAAATACTTTCTAAATTATCATTTAATTGGAATTAGTTTTAGTTCTTCTTATTAATTAAAATCCTATTTCTGCCTATCGCACATTTATAATGAAAGATAGTCAAACTGTGCCTTAATTTGTAATTTTTGAGTTATTCCAAAAAGTGTTCTTCTAATAAAAAATAGCCATGCAAATATCACTTGGCACATTTCAACTATTACGCGAGCAAAGCCGCGGGGTTTGCTAGTATGCTGTAAAATGAAGTTGCTAGGTAACTGACAAAAGAAAACTAGTATGTTGTGGTCATCACAAAACTTTCTTCTATATAAATCACATCAATTAAATCCTTTAAATAGTACAAGAAATAACAACGATTTAGCACCCATTCATATCAAAGTATATCTGAATTTGAAGTTGGATGAAAATTCGTGCATTAGTTCTTGAGATAGAGCTATAGCGGAAATTCTGAAAAAATGTAGCATAGCAGCGCCACCTGTTGAGCTATTTACACTAAAAGTAAACAGCACTAAACTATACTAAGGTATACCTGAATCTGAAGTTTGTTGAAAATCCAAGCATTAGTTCTTGAGAAAAAGCTATTGCGGAAATCGCAAAAATACAGCATAGCAGCGCCACCTGTGGAGCGATTTACACCAAAAATTAAACAGCACTAATTTATACGTCAATTCATGTCAAGGACTAACTAAATATGAAGTTTGATGAAAATCCGTGCAATAGTTCTTGAGATACAGCTCTTGTGGAAATCGTGAAAAATGCAGCACAGCAGCGCCATCTATTGGGCGATTTACACCAAAAATTAAACAGCACTAATTTATATCAGGGACTAACTGAATCTGAAGTTTGATGAAAATTCGTGCATTTTTTCTTGAGTTAGAGCTATTGCGATAATCATGAACAATGCAGCATACCAGCGCCACCTGTTGGGCGATTTTTACAAAAAAGTAATCAGTACCAAACTATATCTTGGACTAACTGAATCTGAAGTTTTATCAAAATCCGTGCAGTAGTTCTTGAGATATTGCTATTGCAGCAATCGTGAAAAATGCCGCATAGCAGCGCCACCTGTTGGGCGATTTTCACTAAAAACTAATCAGGTCCAGTTTATATCAAGGTCTAACTAAATATGAAGTTTTGTGAAATTCCGTGCATTATTTCTTGAGATAGAGCGCCCACAAAGTTTTTGTCACATACAGACTCACAGACAGAGTGACAGAGTGACAGACAGACATTTTCTAAAAACCATCAAATCGTGTTCAGGGCATTCTAAAACGTATAAATCCGTTGAAAACCGGAAGTCGAAATTTTTCACGAATCCCAATACTTTCTTCTTGTAAAGATAGAAGAAAGTAAAAATGAAATATGAATCATGTCAAATAAGTTAAATGACAGAAAAAATATTTTATATTATTGGAAAACATGTATAAAGTTCCACCAAAAATTATACACCTAACTATATAAATCTGATAAATATATTGACAAAATTTTAAAATAATAGGAATAATTTAAAACCCTTATTTGGAAATTTTAACATCTATATTTTATCATTTAAATACGTTAATCAAACGCGCCATTTTCTTTCAACAAATACAAAATTGAAAATCGTCTAAATTGCCATAGAAAAGCATTATGACGCAAAAAAAAAAAAAAAAGATTATATTCACGTTGCTATGCAATGATATTCTAAAATTCTGATGAACTGCATATTATGGTAAATTTTTAGATAATAAAGTACCTTTCACCTTTCCTTTTTTTTCATTTTCCCCCTGCATTCTCATTACATTTACATTCGTAATTTTCGATTGATTATTCGAATGGTTCGATTGTATTTTAGATTATATTTTGCACTGAGATTTATAAGGATGAGCAACAGTTTAGACATTCATTTTACAAACACATGCATTCGATGTATAAAAAACTTATGGAAATGTAAACGGATTTATCTAATTAGAAATCTGATATCTTTACAATTTTTGTTTCTCAAAAATACCTTTTATTGCCATTCTATGATATTTAGATCTAAAATCTTATCTAAATATAAATTCTAATCTATTTGATATAGCATTAGCTTTCTAAAATTACCCAAAAATACGCATGTTTGGAGACTTTTAAACCTAATGGGTCCCCTATATATCGTCGTGTCCAGTGCTAATTGACTAAATAGCAAACATCATTTGTGAACATGATTATTCAGGCAATATTGTTGAAATTTTTTAGTTTTTAAGAATGAAAACAACTATTTCCCGCTCATCATAACGTCGTTTTCGACATGGATAACTATTTATGAGGTGCATATCATTGACATCTGCTATCCACTTGCTTTATAAAAGTTCTTTTTTTTTATAAAAACTAAACTATTATGTTATCTATGCGCAGGTGATAAACGTAAAATATTTATAACAGTATTCTTTAAATAATAAGAATTAATATATTTTTTTATTCTTATTTTTATTTTCTTCTATCTTTACAAGAAGAAAGGGAAAATTTTCGGGAAAATTTTCAACTTTCGGTTTTCGACGGATTTACACGTTTTAGGGGTCAGAGAACCCGAAAAACATGTTTTTACAAAATGTCTGTCTGTGAGTCTGTTAGTCTGTCTGTCTGTATGTGACACAAATTTTGTGGGCGCTCTATCTCAAGAACGAATGCACGGAATTTAATAAAAATTTATATTCAGTTAGTCCCTGATATAAAATAGTGCTGATTAGTTTTTGGTGCAAATCGCTCTACAGGTGGCGCTGCTATGCAGCCTTTTTCACGGTTTCTGCAATAGCTCAATCTCCAGAAGTAATGCACGGATTTTCATAAAACTTCAGATTCAGTTAGTCCTTGACATGAATTGAAGTTTTGTACATTTTGATGTAAATCGCTCAACAGGTGGCGCTGCTATACTGCATATTTTACAATTTCCGCAATAGCTCTATCTCAACAACTAATGCTTGGATTTTCAACAAACTTCAGATTCAAGTATACTTTGATATGAATTAGTGCTGTTTGTGTTTTGGTGCAAATCGCTCAACAGGTGGCGCTGCTATGCTGCACTTTTCAGAATTTTCATTATAGCTGTATCTCAAGAACGAATGCAACAATTTTCACCAAACTTCAGAATCAGTTAATCCTTGATGTGAATTGACATTTTGTACATTTTTGTGTAAATCGCTCAACAGGTGGCGCTGCTATACAGCATTTTTCACGATTTCTGCAATAGCTCTATCTCAAGAACTAATGGACACATTTTCATCAAACTTCAGATTCAGTTACTCTTTGATATGAAATGATGCTGACTACGAGTTGGTGAATATCGCCCAATAGGTGGCGCTGCTGTGCTGCATTTTGCACTATTTCTTCAATAGCTCTATCTCAAGAACTAATGCACGAATTTTCATCAAACTTCAGATTCAAGTGCACCTTGATAAATGTTGATGCTGATTATGTCGTTGTGTAAACCGCTCAACAGGTGGCGCTGTTATGCTGCATTTGTCATGATTTGCGCAATAGCTCTATCTCAAGAACTAATGCACGGATTTCCTCCAAACTTCATATTCAGTTAGACATTGACATAAGTTGATGATAATTAGGTTCTGGTGTAAATCACCCAATAGGTGGCGCTGCTATGCTGCATTTTGATGGATTTAGATGATTTCAGGAACAGTAATATCTCAAGAACTAATGCACGGAATTTCATCTTTTTAGAATCCTCATGATGAGCATAGATGCACTGTGATAATGAATCTTGAAGTATTGACACGTATGAGATAGAAGAAAGTTTTGTGATGGCCACAACATACTAGTTTTTGTTTCATTTTCCTTTTTTCACGAGAAAACCTTTCAATTAAAAATTTACTATTTAGAAAAAATTACTATTCCGGGTTTTGACTTTCTAGGCAACGAAAGAGATAATGTTAAATTTTATTTAAAAAAAATATCAATTGAGTCTTTTTGAAAAACGCGAACTTTTAAATTTAGAAGCAAACTATTTGAATGAAATAAGTTAAACATAGACTAAATTCATTTTAGGTTTAAAATCCATCCATATACGCAAAGATAAAAATACATTAATTCATCCGTGATGACGTTAACTTGACTCAAACCCTACATACACACATTTTGCATGTTTATAATATATTAGAATGAATTGCTGTTGCTAGATAACTGATAAAAGAAAAGAAAAAATGAAATATGTACATTTCGAATAAGTAAATTTATAAAACAAAAGGTTTTATATTATTGGGCCACATATATAAAAATCCATTAAAAGTTACACAAATAATTTAAAATATATGACAAATTCATTGACAAAATTTCAAAGTTATAGGAATAATTTCAGACCCGATGGGAAATTTCAATGTCCATAATTTACCATTTAAATCCATTAATCAAATGCGCGACTTACTTTCAACAAATTGAAATTTGAAAATCGTCTGAACTGCCATAGAGAAGCATTATGGCGCAAAATAGAATGTTCTATATTTCCTGAACAAATTAACGAAATTTAGCTAAAAACTATGTAGCTAAATCCGGGTATTTTACCAACATGCCTGTTTAATTTCAAGCTAATCGGTTACTTTTTATGGTAGTTATCGCAGAACAGACAAACTAACTAACAAACTAACAGACGGAAACCAAAAAAATTTCGGGTCTCCGCAGTTAGCCTGCACTGACGTCTCGGCAATAATTCTTTATTTATTGTTAAGACAAACTTTTAAAAAAAGCACAGAATTTTTTTAAAAGTAACGTGCTTTACAGATTTAAAATTTTATTTAACTTGGGGAGAGCAAAGAAGGAAAAGCATAAATTTTGATGTGAAGGCGCAATTTAAATTATTATTTATTTATTGTCATTACAGAGTAACAACTTGGAGCCCTGCATCGAGTCGGGTTACCCGCTTTTACCTGCACGCATGTTGTGATGACTTCCTTTTTTTTACTCTGAGGTTCGGGTTCGGGTCGTGTTGCAGGTTGTCTTAAAGTGGAATTTGCGGGTTCGGGTTAACTTAAAATGGAATTTGCGGGTTCAGGTTGCTTACAACCCGGGCCGCGCAGGAGTCTATAAGAAGTATGGAAAAAACAAATTATAAATGAGAGCGTTTTGAAGATTTTAAACTTTGTGTGCGGCGGAAAAAGAGAAGTATTAAGTTCGGAAGGGGAAAGGTTGAGTGGTTAAATGATTGATTAATTATTGCGTTACAAGAAATTAACAATCAGAGCATACAAATTTAAAAAATCGAAATATCTTATCTTTCGTATGCTGGGGGAGGCAAGGACGGTAGAAGATTTTGGTAGTGGTGTAGGGTTTAGGTTTTTTTTTTTTTTTTTTTTTTTTAAAGCGGAGATCCGCCAAAACGCGTGAGATTCTCACCTCTGTTTTGTTAGAATATGATATTTTTAAGGCATATTATATATTTTTTAAAAATTACATTGTTTTTTTTTTTTTATCGAATCTGCTTTTGTATGTAAATGTGTTTATCATAAATACTGTTAATCCCTATACCATATGGCTTGAATACATAAAAAACTGAAAAATGCTATAGTTTAAATTTTTGCATAGAAATGTACGCAAAATCCATTAAGTCTGTTAAAAAAAAAAAAAAAAAAAAACGGCAACTTTATGACATAAGTTTAATTTATTTTTGTTCGGAAATGCATGAAACTAGCATGTGTTGTTGCTCAGAAACTGTGTCATGGAGCTTCTTTTTCCGTTTTTTTTGCAAACGCAATAGATCTTTCAGAAAAATGGTGTCAAAGTGGGCGTTTTGAAACGAATTTCCGAGAGGAAGAAGAGTAATCACTCAAGAAAAGGTGAAAAACATGTTTGTCGCGTGATCGAAATCGCTTATAACTCAATAGGTATTTACCAAAAAAATTGAAAACACAGTTCGATTCCAAACCGCTTCCATGGTCAGGCCTTCCAATTTTATATCTTTCCGTTAAAAAATGAATTTGTAAATGTGTCAAAACATTTTGCGCTTGTTGAGCAGAACAGTTGAGAACAGCTTTAAGAGTGATTGAAAATTTCGACGAAATCAGTAAAAATCTGAGTGTTTCATCTCGGTAAAAAAAAAAGTCCTCTTACGAGCCCTTTTATCACTAATTATCAATATTTTTTCACCCGAGCTACGAAAACATTACATTTTTAACTCCTAAAAATTTCAAAGAGTTTGGACGATAAAGACAATTTTTTTAACATTTAAAATACCGGAAGAACCCCCGCTGTTCCCTCCCTTTTCCGGCTTATTTCAAAATTGCACATAGACTCAAAAAATTAAATTACGCAGAAAAGAAAATTCCAAATAGCATATACTTTCAATTCTCTGAAACACCACTAAACATTTCAAAAGATACAAAATAACCTTTTTGAAAAAAATCATTACCGAAGTCACTTTTTGTTTTTTTCCGCTCATTTTACCGTAGGATTTACATTGTATACATTTTTATTAAGAAAATACACTTAATTTTTACTAAGATACTAGATGGTACCCGTCAAGATTTGACGATAAATAGCTTGAATGTTTTAATACAAAAATTCTTGAATTTTTAATTAGTTGTTTTTAATTAATCATTGAAATTGTGACAAATTTCTGCGTTGCATAATTGATTCCTATTTCTTTAAGGCGATAGAGTATGCAATCAGCCAAATCTATTCAATGAAGTCAAAGAATTTTAAGTTTATAACTTATAATCAATTTCGCTTGTTTTTTTTGTTTTTTTTAATCAGAAATTTAACTAAAAATATTGGGTAGAGCATTTATTTTTACATACTATGATCTCATTTTTTCGAATAAAAAATAATATCTATTATTTATTATTTATTATTTTCTTAACTACATGACCATTAAAAGCTGCAATGAATTTTATTTCTATCAGTCTCATTCTCTTAAACCCTAAATTTGAAACTGGATGCAGCTATCAATGTATAATATATATTTTATTACTTTAATTTTATTTTATATTTTTATGCATTTTTTAAATATGTAACCATGGATATTAGGGTAATTTCTCTTACAGTTCTTATATGAATATTTTTCTTTCTTTCCCTTTTTTTTACGTAAAAGAAAGGCAAACTTTTCTTTCTGACACACACACATCTATATATTCTTGAAAATGGGCAGAAAATTTAACAAAAATTGTAGATCAGCTCAATTTATTTAATTGATATATCATGCAAAATATTTTAAATATTAAATTATCATTATTATTTCTTCTAATATTGTTCAGTGTTAAATTTTATTAATTATAAAGCATTCAAATAATACTAATAATAAAATAAAAATAGCATAATTTCTCCTAGTAATGTAATATGTCATTACTGAAATAAATTATTGCCAAAAATATCACAAAAATTCTTTTGCCGGGCGTTGGATTCGAACCTGCGTCTTCTACAAAAATTCTGAGCCTTACACCTCTCCGCCACTAGGGACACATTCTGCTTTCCTCTAAATTGAAGAAGTCCGAAAAAGAGTTTTGGCGCATGCATATATGCCCAAAAAATCGATACTCTCAGAAATAGGTTTGTGTTTTAATATACATGATACTAACCTTCTAGCTAATGATCGAGTATGGATTTGGTTTAAGTATAATCGAATTTATATATATACACACACATATATATATATATATATATATATATATATATATATATATATAAACTCGGTTTATGGCGTCAGATACCTACATCAGGTCATTTTTCATTTTTTCCGGTCAAGGGTCCATTCCCCTTCCAGACCTATATCTATTCCTACCTCAACATTTGCAATATCATCCAGTTCTTTCGTAGTCTTCCCCGTTTTCTTTTTACTTTCTTCTATCTTGACAAGAAGAAAGTATTTGATTCGTAAAAAGTTTCGAATTCCCGTTTTCGACGGATTTACACGTTTTAGAGGTCAGAGATCCCGAAAAACATGTTTTTACAAAATGTGTGTCTGTGAGTATGTCTGTGAGTTTGTCTGTCTGTGTGTGACATAAATTTTGTGCACGCTCTATCTCAAGAACTAATGAACGGAATTTAATAAAACTTTAGATTCAGTTAGTCCCTGATATAAGTTGGTGCTGATTAGTTTTTGGTATCAATCGCCTTGCAGGTGGTGCTGCTATGCTACATTATTCATGATTTCCACAATAGCAATATTTCAAGAACTAAATCACGGATTTTTAGAAAACTTCAGATTCAGTTAGTCCTTGATATAATTTAGTGGTGATAACTTTTTGGTATAAATCGTCCAATAGGTGAGCTGCTATGCTGCATTATTCATGATTATCGCAATAGCTCTATCTTAAGAAATATTGCACGAAATTACACCAAACTTCAGATTCAGTTAGTCCCTAATATAAATTAGTGTTATTTAGTTTTTGTGTAAATCGCCCAACAGGTGGCGCTACTATGCTGTATTTTTCATGATTTTTTCAATAGCTATATTGTAAAAACTAATGCACGGATTTTCATCAAACTTCAAACTCAATTAGACGTCCACATAAGTTGTTGCTGATTATATTTTGATGTAAATCACCTAACCGGTGGTGCTGCTATGATGCATTTTTCAAAAAGTATTGACATGTATGAAATAGAAGAAAGTTTTGAGATTGCCACATCCGACTAGTTTTATTTGTTTTATAATTGAGTGTGATTTTAGGTAGTCTTTCATCATTCATTCATTTAACATGACCATACCAGATTAATTGCCTTTTTTTTTAATACCATCTAATATGGTTCCCTTTATTTTCATCATTTCCTTGTTTCTTTCATGTCTTATTCTTTCTATTCTTGATATGCTGCATGATCTCCTTAGGGCATCCATTTCTACTGCCGCTAATTTCTTTCTTTCTATAATTTATTTTTATAATTCTTCATCCTTCTGCCCAATATAACAATAAGGGTGAAAAAAATAGTTTGAAAATCAAAAAAATTCATTCAGGATTTCGATGTGGAAAAAATAAAATAAAAATAAATAGACATGCATAACACAGTGATTTTTACAGCTGCATATTAAAATTTTAGAACAAAAATTACACATAGTTGCCGAAAACATATTTATAATTTAGAAATTTCGTTCAGAAAATATAATATATAGGAGGGAAATAATGTGTTCCAATTTCAAAAATTTAGCCTTTTATTCCATCCACCAGAAGAAATAAAAGAAAAAGAAAAATAACAGAAAAAACGCTGCGTTTTCCAACTCAATATCAATATCTTAGCATGAAAATTACACACAGGCTTTGGACAACAAGAAATGGATTTTTTTAAAGTTGAATCGAACGACTCTTTTTCCCTATGCAGTTATTTCGACCTTTTTAACCGCTAAATACAAGTTGTTGCTTTTTTAAACCTATTTCCTCACTGTCAGAGGTAACGGATTTTATAAAGCATATCTAAATGTTTAAGCATTTGGACAATTATTGGTTGTGATTTTTTTATATTTTTGTAAAATACAAATATTTTGTCATGAAAGGTGAAATCCTGTTACTCAAATTCAAACCAAAGAGATATTAAGAATAACTTCTTTAAACACTTTTGCTAAAATTTTCAAACTTTTTTCACGAAATTATTGCTCGGGCGGCAAAAAAGTTATATTATTTATAACCGATAAAAATTTCAAAGAGTTCGGACAACAAGAACTATTTATTATTATTATTAATACTATGAAACGACCAAACGTGAAAAAATAAGAAAATATCTTGCGAAAGATTTTAGCATTACAAATCAATATTTTTAGCGAGTTTTCCATTTAAAAATATACCTTCAGACAAAATGGAGTTAAAGACAGATAGTCATACAAATTTTTAGGTTTATTTGAGGTTATTACGGGCACGGGCAACGCCGAGCGTATTTTTTACTCATTTCTTTTAAATTTTATGTACTTATGAATTAATGTATGTCATACAGTGTCTGTTTATTAATATTTAAATTAATATTAAATTTTATGATTCCTTATTTCAGAGTCGACAGAAGCTAGTGGACCTGCTCAATGATTGTAAATTGGGCAGTTGTACATTTTACTTAGAAATGTCAGAAGAAATGGGCTCAGATTGTTTCTGTGGACTTCCGGTAGAAAAATGGGTAAGTATAGATAGACGTCCGACACATATACGCATAGGTTGCCACATCAACCATTTTCTTGTACAGAATTAAGTTCACATATTTGTAATATTCGACCAGAAAAAAATGTGTTTTGAGATACGAGTAGTAAATGTTGCTTTTTTAGGGTTCCGTACTTAAAAAGTTAAAACGGGACCATTATAAGATCTCTCTTGTGTCCGTCTGTCCGTCTGCCACCGGCATTTCACTCGTAAACTATGGAACATAGAAAGTTGAAAGTGGCTGAAGTAATAAAGACTATGACTCGCATATTTATAGATTATTAACCATTCACAAATATATTTTTAAAAAATGTAGAGGGGCTAATTAAGTTACTTGAAAAAAAAAATTCTTTTTATATCGTGGGGGGTATTGTGTGAAAGCTTTCGTAACGCCGAACTCAAAAATACATTTCTTTTCATTTTAGGTATTATAGTTGCAGAGATGTCGTCGAAAATGTAATGCAAAAATATGTCCAGCCACTCTATTTCCGAATCTACTGAATGTAAAATTATGAAAAAATCGGGGGTTAAAGAAGTTAATTAAAACCTTGCAGGAAAAATATAGGGGAGGTAGGAAAGCTTTGATACATAGGGAGAGTTGATACATTGACAATCTTTCTCAACAAATGGCATTAACAGCCATTGTAACAGATGTAAAGTCTTCTTCTATTAGCAGAGGCCATCATTAGCTGGACTTAGCAGTGAAGAACTGACAACGTTTTTTTTCTTTTAATTTTGAAGACTTTTGGGATGTCAATGAAATTTTTTTAAATACTGATTTTCTTTCATAACTCTTATTATTATGAAGATAATATCTTGTAATTTTTTTTTAATTTGTAAAGCACATTGTTAGGGTGAGTTTTACCAGAAAGCAGATTGGAATTTTGCAACTGCATTTATACAAAGTGACTGAAAATCCAATAAGGCATGATAGGTAGAAATGATACATTAGTCCTGGGGAGAAATGATACACTTGTATATTTGAAATTTAATAGATTTTTTAAGTTGTAAACTAATATAGGACTGTAATATTCATTATTGTTTTACAATAAGCGCTACTGAAATTGGTAAGGACGTACAAAGAAACTATTCATAGACATTATGTAGGTTACATAGAAAAGCAGTGCGATGATAGATGGTTATTTCGCTTTGCTCGTCATGTGGAAGGAAAAAATGGCCTGAAAGGGAAGACGTTTCTATAATTGACGAAGGGCAAATTAAAAAATATTAAACCCGCCCGAATTTACTTACCAAAATGATAGAGTTATTAGTTTTTATTTTAACCATTTCAGGAATGGTGACATATTTATGAAACTACTTAATTTTAATTCCCAAACGCCACATTGGCACCATCATTTTGGTAAAATATTTTCCATTTAATATGAAAGTGAAATATAGCCCTTTTCTGGTTTCCAATTAAATTTGTTGGCAAATTCCGGTGCCATTCATTAATCAACACTCAAGCATTGAAAATGCTTTTCCCTGAAAGGTTTAAAGACATCTTAAATGTGCTAAATTTATGTTAAATTGTTTGCAAATCAGCAATATTCAGTTCATTTTTCCTTGCAGCAAGATCTCTAGGGTTTTTTTCATTAATTATTATCTAAAAAGTGTGTTAATAGAATTGTTTAAATAATAGCAATTGTTTAAATATTTTTGCAAAAAACATTTCTGAAACAAAAATATGTCAATGTCATTTCTTGTTAAATTTTACTTAAATATTTCAAGATTTATCATAAAAAATTGTATAACACATAAATTGAATTGTCTGCATTTTTTTCTTTTCAATTTACATAACAATGTATCAAATCTCCCTTGCTAGTGTATCAATCCTCCCCAGCAATTTGGAGATTTGATACAGTAGTAACCATTCACAATAACTGGGATATATTTTTTGAATGATTATTTTTTAAATTCACAATATTTTTAATAAATGGTCACTTTATAAGAAAACACGAAAAATTGGTTCAAAATAGGTTTCTAAGGGTTGTAAAAAATAAGTAAAAGAAAAGTGTATCATACCTTCCCTACCTCCCCTAGCGATTACCTAGGTCACAGAGTTTTTGAGAAAGTCGCATTTTTTCGTTACACCCAAATTTCGATTTGTGGGCGTTCACCAAAGGAGTTGAGGAGCGATGAAGATACCTATATCGTCGCAGAAGTATAAAAGAATTGTTGATAATGATTTTCTAAAAAAAAAAAATTGTTTTTAATTAGCCGAGATATTAACCCTTAAAGACTAGGATGGTTTGGACATATACATCGGCTTTTAAAGCCTACATAACAACTTTTAATGATATACGTATTTGTGTAGTGCAGTGCCTAGTTAACTCATATATTTACTGTACGGAACTAGGCTTAAGTACTTACTAGGTATTTAAAGCCTAGATAGTACACTCAGAAAAAAGTTTTGTTGAATCAACAAAAATTTGGTTCTTCCAACAAAACTTTTCGTTTAAATATGGGTCAATGGAAATTTTGTTTGAATCAACAAAAAAATATTAATGATTTTTTTTGCAACTGCAACAAAAAAATTTTGTATCGCCAGCAAAAAAATGTTTTGTTAATTCAAGTAAAATGTCCCCCTTTATGTTTAAATTAACAAAATTCTTTTGTTGAAATTAAAAAAAAATATATATAACAATCTGTTACCTTAAGAGTACATTTTAGTTTCGGCAACAAAAACTTTTGTTTAAAGAACAATTGTTTTGTGTAATTTTAAGAATTTTCTTTGTTTTAACAACAAAAATTTTTGTTAAAGAAACAATAACATTTACTTTAAAATTACTTTTGAGAAACAATATTTCCGCTTTGATGGCGCCATCTATTGAGCCCTGTTGGTAGGTATGTTTGTTAGATCTTCAAAGGAACATATTGCATTGCATTTGGCAATATTTCAAATGAAGACATGTCATCGACGGCATTCGATCTGTCGACCCCAAGGACAGAAGGTATATGTTTTAATCATTCGACCACTGAGACTCCACGAAAAAACATTTTTAAAGACATTTTTTTTAATTGTCTTATGCGGGTGTATTTAAAAGACAATTTAATTTTTAAATGAATGAAATAAATATCTTAGCGAAAATTTTTAATACTAAAAAGATGTATAGATGTTTTGATATTTTTATAGCTTGTAAAATAATTTAAAAAATATTTTAATAAATTTATTTAAGTAAAATAAGAAACTTAGCTATTGATTTCCAAAAGGAATATATAATTAGAAAATGAGTTGAATTAACCAATGAATTTTTTTTTTCCTTTCTACGATTACGTTTATAATGAATAACAATTTTAAGAAACGATTTAATCTTTTTTAGGGTTTCGTTCATCTCACGAAACCCTATTCGTCTCGCTCCTCTGTCTGTCTGTCTGTCCGTCACAGAGCCCGTTCTCAGAAACTATACATGTTGGAGACTTGAAATTTTGCATACTTATAGCTGGACACCTCACATCATACGACAAATCATAAAATTTTGAAAAAGTCGTACATTTAACCCTTTGGGCTCCCACATGTGTATTTTAAACAATTCTTTCTAAGTGAGCCCCTAATTAGGTTGAAGGTATGAAAATTTGCGTATCTATAGCTGGGCACCTCAGGTCATACGACAAATTTTGAAAAAGTCGCACATTTAACCCTTTGACTCCCACATGTGTATTTTAAACAATTATTTCTATGTGAGCCTCTAATTAGGTTGGAGGCGTGAAATTTTGATTACTTATAGCTGAACACCTCACATAAAAAAAAAAATCATAAAATTTTGAAAAAGTTGTAAATTTAACCCTTTGGGGACTCACATGTGTATTTTAAACAATCCTTTCTAAGTGATACCCTAATTAGGTTTGAGGCGTGAAATTTTACATAGCTGAACACCTCACATCAAACGACAAACTATAAAAATTTGAAAAAGTTGTACATTTAACCCTTTGGGCTCAAACATGTGTATTTTAAACAATTCTTTCAAAGTGAGCCCTTAATTAGGTTGGAGGCGTAAAATTTTACATACTTATAGCTGAACACTTCACATCAAAGGACAAACTATAAAATTTTGAAAATGTTACACATTTAACCCTTTGGGCTCCCACATGTGTATATTAAACAATTCTTTCTAAGTGAGCCCTAATTAAGTTGGAGGCGTGAAATTTGCATACTTATAGCTGAACACCTCACATCAAACGACAAATCATAAAATTTTGAAAAAATCGTACATTTAACTCTTTAGTCTCCCCCATGTGTATTTTAAACAAATCGTTCAAAGTGAACCCCTAATTAGGTTAGAGGCGTGAAATTTTGCATACTTATAGCTGAACACCTCACATCAAACGATAAATCATAAAATTTTCAAAAAGTCTTACATTTAACCCTTTGGGCTCCCACATGTGTATTTTAAACAATTCTTTCCCAGTGAGCCCCTAATTAGATTGGAGGCATGAAATTTTGCATACTTATAGCTGAACACCTCACATCAAATGACAAACCATAAAATTTTGAAAAAGTCGTACATTTAACCCTTTGGGCTCCTACATGTGTATTTTAAACAATTCTTTCTAAGTGAGACACTATTTAGGTTGGATGCGTGAAATTTTACATACTTATAGCTGAACACCATCATGCGACAAATCATAAAATTTTGAAAAAGTCGTACATTTGGAGCCCCTTTGGGCTCCCACATGCGTATTTTAAGCAATTCTTTCTAACTGAGCCCCTTATTAAATTGGAGATTTGAAATTTTGCATATTTATAGCAGAACACCTGAGGCCAGGCGACAAATCATAAAATTTTCAAAAAGTCTTTATTTACTCCTCCTGGCTCTAACGTGTGTATTTTAAACAATTTTTCTAACCTCCTCCCTTTTCACCTGGGGAGCACTATTCCAACTTTTGCCGACCCCCCTTTGACCATTCTTTCATATTATGCACCATAGCCTTCGTATCTTAGTTCCACTTTTTACCGCCAGGGGCGCCTACTTATCTTGGGTGCTATGGGCCCAATCCCCACGACTAATATATCTACGGATAGAATGTAAAACGGAGTTTTGTTCGGAGGTAGAGGTTTGTTTAGAATAGAGTGCGCCCCTGGTTGCGAAATGTGGAACTAACAGATTTTTCAAAAGGATAAAGTGTTTTGAAAGGAATATTAAACGAAGCCCTCTGTGCGATCTGTGATCACACTTCCGCACTTGTTTTTTTTTTTTTTTTGTTTTTTTTTTTTTTTTTTTTTTTGTTTTTTTGGATGATTTACATAATTGTAGTTCTTTTTTAAAATGAATTCCCAAAATATTTTTTTAAATAAATAAATATAGGCCATTTTTGATAATTTTTAACTCACAGGCTATCAAAGCCTGAGAGCTAATGTGCCGCAGGTTCTGTATGTACGTACGTACGTACGTAACGCGATAACTCTTGACAAAAACATCCGATTTGCTTCAATTTTTTTTTCTAGGTTCATTCTCATAAGGTGCTTTCCTGATTAGTTTTGGGGGGTTCGTTATTTAAGTATAAAGGGGGTACGGGGGGCTAATATCCCCTTAAATTAGATAAATGGGTTTTTCATGCAAAATTATCAGATTTTCTTGAATTTTGTTTTACTGGTTAATTATGATAAGGCACCTCCTAGATTAGATTTGGAGGTTTATTGTTTAAGTATAAAGGGGGGGGGGGGATCGGGGGTAATACCCCTTAATTTAGAAAAATATATTTTCTTATCCGATTTGCTTCAAATTTGATATACCAGTTTATTATGATAAAGCACTTCCCTGATTAGTTTTGGGGGTTCATTGGTTAAGTATAAAGGGGGGTTGGTACGGGGGCTAACCACCCCTTAATATAGATAAATGGGTTTTTCATGCAGAATTATCAGATTTGCTTCAATTTTGGTATATCAGTTAATTTTGATAAGGCGCTTCCCTGATTAGATTTAGTGGTTTATTTTTTGAGTATAAAGAGGGGATTAGGGGGGGGGGGTAATATCCCTTAATTTAAAAAAAAAGTGTTTTCCTATCCGATTTGCTTCAAATTGGGTGTACCGGTTTATTATGATAAAGCCCTTCCCTGAATAGATTTAGAGGTTCATTTTTAAGCATAAAGGGGGATGGTGGGAGGTAATACATCCTTAATTTAGATAAACGGATTTTTCTATCCGATTTACTTCAAATTTGATATACCGATTTATTCTGAGAAGGCGCTTCCCTGATCAGATTTGGAGGCTCATTGGTTAAATATAAAGATATGAATCAGGTGGGAGGGACTAATCCCCCACTTAATTTATTTTACGAAAGGCATTATTTTTTTGAAGTAAGAGTATAATATACAGTTAGTTTGAATAGACTGTGAGCTCAATGCCATCAGTTTAACTGGGCACTTTTCTCTTTTATTCTGTTTATCAGTGTTAGAATTTTATATGAAATATATATATATATATATATATATATATATATATATATATATATATTTAAAATTATTTTATTTTTGTAATAACTTCTTTTATTTATCACACACGCATATATAATCGATAATAATAGAAAAAAATAACAGTTTTATTTCATATTGTTATAATGATTCATTGAAGCAAAGTAAGAAAATATTATAAAACACTTTAATTTAAAAAAATATATTTAATATTCCCAAATAAACTCAAACTTCAATAAAAATGTAAAAAGAATAAATGTGCCGAATTCGGACTTATGTCGATTTTTTTTTCGGTTTTCTTTAAATATTTTTTACTGCCCACAATTTTCATCCGAAATGCACGGAGTTGACGTCGTAATAGAAAGAATTTTTTTTTCCTTTTAGACGATCTCAATTTTTTCTAAAAATTCGGATTTTTAATCAGATTTTCGAAAGAAATCGCAAAAATCCATCTTTCCCGATAAAATATTTTATTCCTCCAGAAATTTTCGTTGGAAAATCGCGATTAATTTTTTTGGATTATAACGACAGTGTATACAATTTTTACCAGAAATTATAAAAATCGAGAGATTTACGATTTTTTCTGTCGTTCCCATGTTGAATATCTCCATTACTTTTCAACTGAAATGCTAACAATTTATATGAAAATAAAGGTAATGATTTACTGTTTCAGACGATACCGAATTTTAAAAACAAATACAGATTTTAACGCAATTTTCGAAAAAAAAAAAAAAACCCGCGAAATCCGGTAAAATATTTTTTTTATTCCGGAAATTTTCTTTAAAAATTCGCGATTATTTTTTTTTTCCAGAAAAGGCTGTGAGTCGAAAATAATCTTCACATAAATTAATAAAATATCTCAAAAAACCGGTGATTTAAGATTTTTTTTCCCTGTTTTCCATGAACATTTCGGGATTCTTTGCGATTAATTTGTTTCTTGAGAAACTACCGAAAGGGAAGGAAATTTTGGAGGACTTTATAAATATGAAGTTATTTGTTTGAAGGTGACCGGGAAACACACAGTTGAAGGCAGCGGGAACTCCGGTCTAGAAGGGCGAATCCCGGCTATTATATAAATAAAATCCGTTCAGTAAAAAATATTTCAGAATATCTTAGTTTTTTAATACGACAAATACTTTATTTCCTAAAAAAATATCTTTGTCTTGTATTATTTTTTCTTATTCTTAAAATTAAGACCTCAACAAAGAATTATCTATGTACTGTATACATTATTTTGATGTAATTTGCATGCAAAATATTGTGAACAATTTAAAATCTAAATACTCAATTTTGAATAAAAATCAAGAAAATTATATGGTAGAGAGGGATTTTTAAAACTACCTTCGTCCGTCCCAGTTTAAAAAGTTTTAATTATCCAAAAATTATGTTAATTCTTTAATTATATAGTTATATAAGTCAAATAAACCAATTACTTCAGAGAGTTATGGTTACTACACAACCATTTTAATTTTGCAAAAACAACAAAATTTTGCTGGAATTACAAATTTAAAACACAAAATTATTGTAAAATTAAAAAAACAGATTTTGTTAAATCAAGTAAAATTGATGAAATTTTGTTATAATTTTGTAAGAGTGTTAACAATATTTTTTTGTCCGAGCAACAAAACCGATTTTTAACTTCAACTAAAAATTTTGCTTAAAACAATCAAAATGTACCCAAGAAATCATGTTTTGTAGTTTTAATCAATTCCTTTTTCTGGGTGTAACTTTTAATGCTATACGTATTTGTGTAATGTAATGCCTAGTTAACTCATATATTTACTGTACGGAACCCTCTGTACGCGAATAGTAGTCGTACTTGACCAGTTACTTTTAAACTATTTTTTCTTTGCTATTACCAGCTTTCCGCAGTGTGTGTCCTTACCGCTGAATTAGTTTCACGTATTTTTAATATTAGCTCAGAAAAATGTGTTTTGAAATAGTAAATAGTGCTTTTATTAAAACTATTTTTTCTTTACTATTATACCGGCTTACGCTTACGCACTCTGTGTCACTAACGCTGAATTAAATTCAAGTATTTTTAATATTAGCTCAAAAATATGTGTTTTGAAATAGTAAATATTAAATTTTTGAACTATTTTTTTTAAATACGAGTATTACATCGACTTGCGCACTATGTGTCACTAACACTAAATTAGTTTCACGTATTTTTAATACTAGCTCTAGTAAAAATGTGTTTTGAAATAGTAAATATTGATTTTTTAACTATTTTTTCTTTACTATTATACCACTAAATTAGTTTCACGTATTTCTAATATTAGCTCTAGTAAAAATGTGTTTTGAAATAGTAAATATTGATTTTTTAACTATTTTTTCTTTACTATTATACCAGCTTGCTCACTGTATGTCACTGGCGCTAAATTCGTTTAATGCATTTTTAATATTAGCTAAAAAAAATGTGTTTTGAAAGAGTAAATATTAATTTTTTATCCCCGATATGCTATTTCTTTCTGCTTGCAAATAAAATGTCGTCTCCAAAAAATAACGTTCCGTTGTATAAACCAGCCGTAAAACAAAGCAGATGTATCATTGTATTGTTAAATACTCTACTGCAATTTTTTTAACTTCTAATTTGAGATATTAATTTATTTTTTTGTAGTTTTTAGCGTCATTTGTTTAATTTTGTCAACTCAAGTGCTCCACTTCTGTAGAAAGTAAAGAAAAAAATAGTTGAAAATAGTAATTATTTCTTTTTGTTCCCATTTTCCCATAACTACTAAAAAAATTTGATTAAAATACGTGCTATTTTGAAAAAATATAAATGAATGATTTCTGATAAAACATGGAACTATTATAAATTATATTAATTTAATTATCAATATTACAAAAAAAAGAAGGCATATGAATCATTAGATAGCCGATTTTTTTCGAGTTTCTTGAATGACATCTGTTTTTTTTTTTTGTTTGTTTTTCTGAGCGTCATTTGAATACTTTACTGTAGACGTAGAGTGTAGATGTTGTTTAAGACTGGATCGTAAATGAGGAATTCTTCAAAGGATGCGAATGACATCATTTTATATAAAACAGAAGCGTGTATTTTAAGTCTCAAAACTAAAATATGTTTTGTATTATATATATATTTATACAAATGTATTTTTTTTTCAACGGGGGCGACACTAAATTCTGAAAAATCAGAGTTCCTGTTTTCTTGTTTTAAATATTTTTTCTTTAATATTTAGGCGACTTGCGCACTGTGTGGCACTTGCGCTAAATTAGTTTAATGTAAATATTAGTTTGGAAAAAAAAATGTGTTTTGAAATAGTAAATATAAATTTTTTTAAATATATATTTTTTAATATTACTTCAACTTGCGCACTGTATCACTAGCGTTGAATTAATTTCATGTACTTTTAATATTAGCTAAAAAAAACTGTTTTGAAATAGTAAATATTAATTTTTTAAACTATTTTTTCTTTAACATTATACCGACTTGCGCACTGTGTGTCACTAGCGCCAAAATAGTTTCACGTATTTTTAATATTAGCTAAAAAAAAAAGACTTTTTGAAGTTGTAAATATTATTTTTCTTTTGGTACTTCTCTTTTATACCGGCGCCGAACACTTTCCATAAAAAATTTTGCCAAACTGTAACTCCGAATAAACGAATGGAAGAATGTTGCCATTGGAATCTCATAAAAAAAGAAAAAAAAATTGAAAGAGCCTCAATCCTTGAGGTGGCAACTTTCAGTAATTTTTAAACAATAAAATTTACAAATTATTAATGAAACCAGAAAAAAAAGGTTGGATATTTATTTAGTTATTTACATTATTTTTCTTCCTGAACCTTCTGCTTTACTGAACATTTCTGTTTGTTCTGTCCAGTTTTTGTTAAAAAAAAAAAAAAAAAAAAAAAAAAAAAAAAAAAAAAAAAACTAGAAAACAGGAATTTTGCTTTTTCAGAATTTAGTGTCGCCCCCCGATGAAAAAAAAAATATGTATATATAAATAGTACAAAACATATTTCAATTTTAAGACTTACAGCACACGCTTTTATTTTATGTAAAATGACGTCATTTGCATCTGCTTAAGAATTCCACTCTTAAACATCTACAGTAACGTAGGCATAGGACGTCACTATCGCGAAATAATACACAAATGCTGCAAAACGATGCCGTCATTAAAAAAACTCGACCAAATAAAAAAAAAAAAAAAAAAAAAAAACGGCTGTCTAATGATTTATAGGTCTTTATTTGTTTCTAACATTAATATAGATACTTAAAATTAAATATAGTTTATAATAGCTCCATATTTTAACAGAAATCATTCGTTTATTTTTTTTCAAAACAACACGTATTTTAATTAAATTTTCTTTCGGTTGTTATGAAAAAATGACAACAAAAATATATAATTAATATTTTACAACTATTTTTCCTTTACTTTCTACAGAAATGGAGTACTTCCGTTGCCACTATTAAGCAAATGGCTCCAAAAACTACAAAAAAATTAATATTTCAAAAATAAATGGAGATGCAGTTTTTAAACAAATTACATTTAAAAGTACTTTTTTTTTCAAATACGACGGTATAAAAATTGAAAATGTGCGAGAAATTAAAAAAATTGCTGTAAAATATTTAATCGTACTGCTTTGTTTTACGGTTGTCTTCCTTAAGGTAACGTTATTTTTTGGAGACGACACAAAATAAACTGGGAAAAAGAAATAGCATACCGTACCGGGGTCTAAAAATATTGCTTTTCTGCTATTTAAGTTCATTGACTTGAACACAAATGAACACAGAAACTATGTAAAGAAAAAAGAATTACAGAAATCCTCTATCGCCTCTCATTGCTGGGGGGAGGGACATAATTTTAATTTTGACTCAGCTACTATTATCAAGAAATGCATTACTCCTCTGGATTTAGACTTTTTTGAGGCTGTTCATATCCATAAATTTAAAGACTCCTTGGTTAATGATTTATCTAGTACACCATACATCTCAACTTTCTGGGTGGATTTGTTGTGTCACGACACTTCACTTCCGCTTTAATTTCATTGGCTGTTAGAACTTGATGGTCTTTTGGTATTTTGTTTTGACATTTGGGTTTTCACCGTTCATGTAGTTGGGGGGATATTGTTTTTAAAGTTTTTAAAGTTTTTTACACTGAGGAAGTGAGTCCTAGTACTCACGAAACGTATACGTATGATCAAATCAACTTATTTTATTGTGTGTTTAAAAGTTGTTTTTAAATAATTTATATTTCCACACAAGTTCTGTATTTACTATACTTTCCCATGGCTATTCAAAATAATTTCTTTGAAATATTTGCAATCTGAGATATCTGATTTTTCTGTTAGAACACTACATGAACAATTATTATCTTTTATTGAAAGTAAAGCTTTTTATAAAGAATTCCTGAAATGATTTGAATTTACAGTCTGTTACAAAAGTATAAGACCACAACATATTTTGCTATTTAGGTAACTAAAGAAATATATCAATCAAAATAAAGAATATTCTATGTTAGTACATCAAGTTTTTAGTAAAATGTAGCAACTTACACAAATGAAATTAATTCGGAAAAAATAAAACATCACTATAACAAAAAAGCCTTAAAAAGGACTGTTACAAAATTATAGGACCACTTGTGGTGAAGAACAGTTTTCTCAACTTTAGTAAGATGGTGCTCCACCATTTCTCTGAATAACATAAAACACACGATTTGGCATAGACCTAATTAATTTTTTAAGGAACGGTTCGGGAATATTGTCCCATTTCTTCATAATGGCCATTTCTAATTCATATGTTCAATGATATTGTTTGTTATTTTCATACATTTGGCGAGACAAATAAACCCACAAGTTTTCCACAGGGTTTAGGTCAGGTCTTCGACTTAGTCAGGGTAAAATATCAATCTTTTCTCTTTTAAGCCACTCTTTTGTTGATTTCGATAAATGACTGTGAGCATTATATTGTTGTAACTTTCATTTTGCACCTCCTAAAAGTGGTCCGAAGTTTATGAGACTTCGAAATAGCATCCGATGGTAGCTGTCCAAGATCATTTTCCTTTCAACTCTTTGGAGATAGCATTTTCCTGCATATGAAAATGCACCCCGCACCATAGTGGAACCGCCTCCCATCTGCTTACTGAGGAACTCGCGAGATCTTTGCCTTAAATCATGCCAGTAGTAATTTTATTGCCGTCTGGACCATCAAGATTGAATTTTTTTTTCTCATCTGAAAACAATATATTTACCCATTCAGAGTTCCAGGACATTACATTCTTCGCCCACTTAAGATGAGCTTCTTTGTGACATTTCAATAGTATTCAATTCGTTTACTTTTTAATTTGCGACTAATAACACCAGCATTAGATTTCAAACTTCGCCACACGGTTGCATGTGATACATTTTTAGTTATCTGTTGTGCTATTTTACGAGTCGACTGGTATTTTTTCGTTGCCAGTTTCACAATTTGACTATTATCACGATCTCATAACTTCTTTTTACGACCAGAGTGTGTATGTGTTCCATACAATTCTTTTTTACTTAAAACATTATGAATTTAAGTTTTAGAACGATTAAGAATTTCACATATTTCACGTCCAGACTTTCCTTTTCCTTTGTAGAACCACACTCTTCTCACTTCTATTTCAGGCAGCTCACTTCGACGAGGCATTTTACTAATAAATTCAAAGAATCGGATACAATTCAGAATTTCTGCATTTTATTCTTCTTTTTAAGTTTTACAGATTGTTTAGGTTATGGTTAAACTCAGAGTTCAAAATAAAATCGTCTGCTTTATTAATAATATAAGAGTGGTCTTACATTTATGAAACAGCGGGTTTGCGTAAAATCGTTTGACATGAAACAAAAAATTGTTCAAACTTTCTTTCTCTGAGCTAAATAAACTTTAGAGAGGTATTTCTTTTCAAACAACTATTTCAAATTATATCTAATATTTTGTTTCTTGAAAAAAGGTGAAATTCTGAGTGGTCTTATAATTTTGTAACAGACTGTAGTAGTAGGGTCTTTACACGTTTCAAGATTTGTGTTGTGTGTTCAAGATTTGTCACGTTGCAAGGTTCTTCACGTTTGTGTATTATCATTTGACACTTCTCCTCAAAAACTGCCACGTAAAAAAGGCGACGGTAAGATACACAGAAATACCTATTTAGCAGCTTTTTAGACTACTGAAAACATTGATCTTAAAATGGAAAATAGATTTATAAAAGTTGTCATCCACTAAAACATTTAAATAACCATCAGACTTAATACACAGGATTTTTTTCTAAGCTATTTTATAATACATATTACTTTTAAATGTCTAAACTAAAAATTAATAATATATATTTTTAGGCATTTTTATGAGACTTTTTTCTGTTATGTCTCACCCGAACCTTATCTCGATTTTTACCCATTTTTTTGTCAGATCTAAATAGTGGATTCGATTATGCAAAAGACGATTTAAATATATCTTATTGCATATTTTAGTTAAAAGGAAACAGGTGCTTCGCTAGCACCCAATTTTTCAATGTCCTCTTATTCGACTTCATATCTTGAGTTTCTTTTTAATTTATAAGGCTGTTCTCAAATCCGAAAGGCCAACTTTATGACATAAGTTTTAATTTATTTTTGTTCGGAAATGCCTGAAACTAGCCGATGCTGTTGTTTAAGTTTAGAAACTATGTAATGGATTTCCTTTTTTTTTTTTTTTTTTTTTTTTTTTTTGCAAACGCAATAGATTTTTCAGAGAATAGTGTTAAAGTTGACGTTTTGAACCAAATTTCCGTCCGAAAGAAAAATAACTGCTCAAGGAAGGTCAATCTTTGTCAAGTGATCAAAATTGCTTATAACTATATAGGTAATTTATTTATCAAAAATGGTAAACACAGTTTGATTCCAAATCGCTTCCAGTCAGGCCTTCCAATTTTATATTGTTCCATTAAAAAGGGAATTTATAAACGTGTCAAAACATTTTGCGCTTGTTGAGTAGAGAAGTTGAGAAACAGCCTTAAAAGATAATCTCCCAATCAAGAAAAGTTTCTTTTGCAGCTCGACTGAAATCTTAAAGGTCATTTTACGTTGTTAATTGTAATTGTAAATAATCAGCGTTTTCTCAAAGAAAAATATTTTATTCAAAATATTGAATATTTTTAATCTATTTTTATCTTTGCTACATTCACATGTTTTAAATTTTATCTTTAGAGCTTCAGATATGTTCATCAACACATGCAATTTGCATTCTACATGCATACAAATATAACCTAGACTCTCGCGGTGACTGCTGGGATAAGACTGTTAAAAGTAGAAATTATTTATATCCAATAATTTGAAACAAATTACAAAAATGAGAAAATATATTAGATCTTTTCTAAAAAAACCAGTTGGTTAACCAATTGATTTAAACCGTGCCAATCCTGCTGGTAACAGAATAAAATCATAATGCAAAACCCCAATCCCAATGTAGGAATGTGAGAAAAACAAAGCCTTACTAAACCCAATAGCCATGATACAGCAAAGAAAACTCGCAGCCAATCATTCATTAGTATACAGAACAAAAAGGAGCCAATGGAGAGAATTACTTATGATTATGTCATCATTGAGGCATATGTAATTCTTAGTAAATCTTAACTAATCAAGCAATCTAACTAGGGAACGTTCCCAGGTGCAAGTTGTGGATTTGGACGAGAGTGGTATCAAAAGAAAGGTCTCGTTTTTATATATTTTTTTTATATATTTAAGCTATGAGGTATTCGCTACGGCTTTTGCCGGCATGACCTCAAATGATCACAAAAATGGCGTTATTTCCTTGGGACAACCACAAATTCAACCTTCCTCCATGAGGAAAACAAAAGGTCTCGTCATGTACATTAAAAAGTCCAATGGAACTACCCGTCCGAATCCAACCGTTTTCGAGATATCCTCACTTGAAGTGTGAATAAGTAAATAAATAAATTGGCAGGCAGGGAT
This sequence comes from Maratus speciosus, assembly GCA_963932465.1. NCBI lineage: Eukaryota > Metazoa > Arthropoda > Arachnida > Araneae > Salticidae > Maratus > Maratus speciosus. The sequence goes on along the minus strand of OZ010800.1, from coordinate 281,364,472 downwards.
ATAAATTGTTCGCAAGTTAAAAGTTTCTTTGCATTGTTTTAATCCTCTACCAATACTTTTTCCCGAGCTACGAGCAAAATCCTTTACGCCCACACATTGCGGGGTATTTCCCCTCTTTTAGACAGGCACTTCGTATTCTACGAAGTTTTCGCGTACGGCTGCATTCGGAGAGTTTTTCCATCTATTTTTGCTACACTGTTAAAAATATCGTGAAAAATTACCTCTGTTCTTAAAGGCTGTCTATTTTCTGACAAATGAGAGCCCTTCATCGCCTATGGAGCGTTCTCATTGGTCAGAAAATAGATACCCTTTAAAAACAGAGGTAATTTTTAACGATATTTTTAACAGTGTATTTTCAGCACCTTGCTTTATGCAAAGTTTTCGGAAAATGTGTGGGTGTAAAGGATTTTGCTCGTAGCTCGGGAAAAGGTATTGGTAGAGGATTAAAACAATGCAAAGAAACTTTTAACTTGCGAACAATTTATATGCCTGCCTGCCAATTTATTTATTTACTTATTCACACTTCAAGTGAGAATATCTCGAAAACGGTTGGATTCTGATTGGTAGTTCCATTGGACTTTTGAATGTACATGACGAGACCTTTCTTTTGATACCACTCTCGTCCAAATCCACAACTTGCACCTGGGAACGTTCCCTAGTAAGTAGTAAAAGTGTATTTTTAGCTCAAATCTGCCATTTTGGCTATTTTTAAAAATAAAAGGCATAAAAAAAGGAAGAAGAAAAATAAGTACTTGTTTTTTTTCTTCCCAGCTAATTTTAGAAAAATTAGTCTACTATGTAGATTTAAAGCTTATAAGAAAAGTTTGATTGATTAAAAATGTTTGTCACCTTTACAAATTTATTAATTCATCATTTGTCTAAAGCTTTGCTTGTAGCTTCTGAATAACTTGGATTTTGCGTTTTTCAATAATGTGTAAAATAAAGGAAAACATTCGGGAAAAAGAGAAAAAAACCCAGCATGGTTTTTTTTTTTAAACCATCTGGTTTAAACCACGGTTTAAACCAGAGTGGTTTAAACCAAACAACCCTGTTAGAAAGGAAATACTATTTGCGCTGTCTTTGAATTGGCAACATAAGTTAAAAACATCATCTTGAAATATGAAATAAATCTCTCGTGTAAATACATTTTTAAATTTAAACTGCTTGGTAATACTATAATTATTTGGGCATTGTAAATATGACGTAATTTCCCACCATTTACTGCTTTTAACACATATTAATGAATTGAATCTTTTAAAATTTTCTTTTCTTTTTCTTTTCCTTTTTTTTAATATTTACGCATAAAAATAATTTTAATGACGTAATTTTCAAGGTTTCTCTACTTTTAACACATTTCCTTTTGATCTTATTTTAAAGTTTCTTTATGTAATCTTATTTTAAAGTTTCTTAATACGTTTTTACAATTAGCATAATTTAAAATAACAACATTTTCTAAAATATGAGAAAAATATCTCTAGAAACGATGAAAATGTTAATAAAAATCTGAAATAAACCTTCAAAAAATTAGTTAAATTAAAAAAATAAATACAGTCTGCACACTGTATATATATATGTCTATATAAAGTATATACTTAGAAAAAATAATTGAATTCTTAGGTATAGTTCTTGTTCTTATAAAACTTTTTTCATGGAATGATTTTGTCCAAATTTAACATTAAATAGGTCTTAAAATAACTCTTCGATTTAAAAACTGTCTATTTAAGCGTGTTTGGAAACATTTCTCCATAATATTACCAATTTTCATATTTTTGTATGCAGCAGTTTTCTTTTGCTGGAGGCAAAAAAAAAAAAAAAAAAAAAAAAAAAAAATCATTTACGGCGGCGGTGACAGCTTTGATTCCTTTTTTACATTCTTCTATGTTTACAAGAAGAAAGTATTGGATTCGTGAAAATTTTCGACTTTCGGTTTTCGGCCGATTTACACGTTTTAGGGGTCAGAGGACCCGAAAAACATGTTTTTACAAAATGTCTGTCTGTGAGTCTGTGAATCTGTTAGTCAGTCTGTCTGTCTGTATGTGACACAAATTTTGTGGGCGCTCTATCTCAAGAACTAATGCACGGAATTTAATAAAAAATTATATTAAGTTGGTCCCTGATATAAATTGGTGCTGATTAGTTTTTGGTGTAAATCGCTCAACAGGTGGCGCTGCTATGCAACCTTTTTCACGATTTCCCCAATTGCCCAATCTCCAGAACTAATGCAAGGATTTTCATCAAACTTCAGATTCAGTTAGTCTTTAACATGAATTGAAGTTTTGTACATTTTGGTGTAAATCGCTCAAAAGGTGGTGCTGCTATACTGCATTTTTTACAATTTATGCAATAGCTGTATCTCAACAACTAATGCTTGGATTTTCAACAAACTTCAGATTCAAGTATACTTTGATATGAATTAGTGCTGTTTGTGTTTTTGCGCAAATCGCTCAAAAGGTGGCGCTGCTTTGCTGCACTTTTCAGAATTTCCATTATAGCTGTAGCTCAAGAACTAATGCAACAATTTTCACCAAACTTCAGAATCAGTTAATCCTTGATATGACTTGACATTTTGGTGTAAATCGCTCAACAGGTGGCGCAGCTATACAGCATTTTTCACGATTTCTGCAATAGCTCTATCTCAAGAACTAATGGACACATTTTCATCAAACTTCAGATTCAGTTGCTCTTTGATATGAAATGATGCTGACTACGTGTTGGTGAATATCGCCCAATAGGGGGCGCTGCTGTGCTGAATTTTGCAATATTTCCTCAAATGCTCTATCTCAAGAACTAATGTACGAATTTTCATCAAACTTCAGATTCAAGTACACCTTGATAAATGTTGATGCTCATTATGTGATTGTGTAAATCGCTCAACAGATGGCGCTGTTATGCTGCATTTGTCATGATTTGCGCAATAGCTCTATCTCAAGAACTGTTTCACGGATTTTCCCTAAACTTCATATTCAGTTAGACATTGGCATAAGTTGATGATAATTAGGTTCTGGTATAAATCACCCAATAGGTGGCGCTGCTATGCTGCATTTTGATGGATTTACACGATTTCAGGGACAGTAATATCTCAAGAACTAATGCACGGAATTTCATATTTTTAGAATCCTCATGATGAGCATAGATGCACTGTGATAATGAATTTTGAACTATTGAGAATTATGAGATAGAAGAAAGTTTTGTAATGGCCACAACATACTAGTTTAGAATAGCACAGGCTTTCGCACTTTGTGTCACTAGCGCTGAAATAGTTTCACGTATTTTTAATATTAGCTCTAGAAAAAAAAGCTTTTTAAAATAGTTGCCGAAACGTCAGTGAAGGCTTATTGTGGACACATGAAAAGACTTCGGTTTCCGTCTGTTAGTTATTTAGCTTGTCTGTCTGTTTCACGAAAACTGCTTCAAAAAGCATCCTATTAACTTGAAGTTAAATAGGGATGTTGAAGAGGTACCCGATTTAGCTGTATACTTGTTGGTTAAATTTGGTTCATTCGTTTGGAAAATATAGAGCATTTTATTTTGCTCCATAATGCTTTCTATGACAATTCAGACACGATTTTAAAATTTCCATTTGTTGAAAGAAAATGGAGCAACGGTATTTAAATGGTAAATTATGGCTGCTAAAATTTTCAAATATGTGTTTTAAATTGTTTGCATTATTTTGAAATTTTTTCAATATATTTGTCAGATTTTTAAAATTAGGTGTATAATATTTGGTGGAACTTTATACATGTTTTTCCATTCATGTAATGTCCATATTCATGTTAATATAATTTTTTTTATCAGTTTACTTATTTGACGTGATACATATTTCATTTCTTCCTTTTTCTATTGTCAGCAACCTAGCAACAGCATTTCATCTAATATAACTATTATTATAAACAAGTAACGTTTAACCGTTGTTTGTTTGTTTATTTGTAGTCGGTAAACTCTGGAACTACTGATCCGATTTCAAAAGTAACTTTCGAAAAATGATAGTGATAGTCCCTGTTCCAATAAGGGCTATATTTTATGTTGGTGTCACTACTCCAAAGGGTGCAGGAGCAACAAGCATTTTAAAATGCGATTTTTGTGTTACTGAAGGACTTAGAAACTTGAAATTTAGCATGGTAGTTACTTGTAAGATATGAATGATCTATAAAACCTGTTCCTAAAAATATTCGAATTTAAAAGAGGTGAAAATGCGCGAAAAGCGTTCTGAGAACGTTCTAAATTGCTATTTCAACGCAATCTTAGGAAATACAAAACTTATTTCAAAAGTAATGTTTGCAAATTGATGGTGACAGTCACTGCCCCAATATAGGCTGTATTTTATATCCGTGCCAGTACCACATTAGGATCGCATATGCAATATACGTTCTAAATTACGATTTTTATGATACTGAGAATTCTAAAAACTTTTAATGTGGCATGGTAATAACTTAAAAGATGTAAATGCTCTCTAGGAACAGTCGAAAATAATTAAAAATTTAGAAGGGGTGAAAATGCGTGAAAAGCATTCGAAAAATATTCTGAATTAGGCAATTGTCAAAGACAGAAACTTAAAATTTGGGTTGGTAAATATTTATAAGATATAAATGCTTTCTAAAAACAATTTCTAAAAAAATCCAGATTTAAAATTGTAAAATGAGCGAAAAGCGTTCTAAAAATGTTCTAATTTGCGATTTATGAAATCTCAGGAAATACCAAACCGATTTAAAAAATGATGGTTGCAAATTGGTGGTGATAGTCCCTGCTCAAACATAGGCTATATTTCCCCTTCTGGAAATTTCGACTGTTCCATGCTGCACGTTTCAGTTGAACGGAGCTTTCTCCAACCAATCCGAATTGGGCAGATCTGACAATTGCCAAAGCACCTTGATTGATATTTCCAACTTGGACTTCTGCTCACCCGCAGCTTGCTGCGAGAAACAATTTCGAATATTCGTGTACGTACCTGATGATTTCTGCTTAGATCGACCCCTATTAATTGCGAAGTAAACGTGGTCATTAGGCATCACATAGGTATTCCAGAACAATCGTCTTTGGTCTTTTGGATAGGCTATATTTTAGGCCGATTCTACTACAACCAGAGGGTTGCAGGACGAAAAAATGTTCTAAATTGCGATTTTTGTGATACTGAAGAGCCTAGAAACTTGAAATTTAGCATGGTAGTTACTTACAAGATGTAAATGATCTCTAAGAACTTTCTGAAGAAAATTCGAAATTAAAAAGGGGTGAATATACCCGAAAAGCATACTAAAAACGTTCAAAATTACGATTTCTACGCAATATCAGGAAATATCAAACCGATTTCAAAAGTAAAGGTTGAAAATTGATGGTGACAGTCAAGGCGACTCCAATATAGGCTTTATTTCTGTCGGTGCCACTACCATCTGGGGTTGGCAGGATCAAAAATCTTTCTAAATTGTGATTTTTGTGATACTGAAGGTTATAGAAACGCTATACAAATTATTAAAAAATTGCCTTGTATTAAAAAAGACTATAAACTACAAAATACAATTACACTAAGTCTTTGAAGTAATTTAAGTATGCTATTACATGGCTAGTAAAATTCAATAATTAAATACTTCCCTACATGGTAGCACCATCTGTTATCGAAACTCAAGATTAACAATTAACGTGAAGTCTGAAAATTATACTACAATAAAACTTTCTTTTTAATATTGAGAACAGTAACAATGTATTTTGTGCATTTCATACATTTGTATCCAGTAAAAGCTAACACCGCCTCCCCCCAAAAAATATTTGTTTCAGGTAACTTCCCCCTAACCCATTCAACTATAAAATTTATAAAATAGAGCAAGCGATAGTTTTGAAAGAAATAACTCAATATGTGTTAAGTGTAAATTTATATCCTTTCTTTTTAGGTGCGTTCGTAATTAATAAACATGCAGCACATACAGTTGTCGTTCGGTCCCTCTGTCCATCCGTCCGCATATAACAAAGCAAATACTACCCAACCGAATCGTCTGAAATTTTAAATGCATAATTGTTGCAAATTTTTGTCGAGCCAGTTCAAATTTTATGAAACCCGAATGTATAGTTTAATGACAGGGACAGTCAGTTTTCCGTTACATTATGGGCAATTGGAAAAAATTATTTCAAGTGCATTTTATTGATGTTGCAGCCTTTTGAACAGAATGAAATTGATATGTACTTATGAAGTGCACTAAAGTATACATTCAGTACATTATGCAGTGCAAAAAATATTTGTAAAACTAGGTATAACGAACGTATCATTTGCCACGCTTGACGTGCAATTTCCAGCTTGTTATTTTCTACGATGATGATTTTTCTCAACTGTTGAATTATCGAGAATCACTACTTATTTAAAAGTAGATTTATAGACTTAAAAAAATTCATAGAATTTTTCATACAATTTTATTTAATAATTTCATAAAATTTTATAGAATATTTCATAATTTTCAAAAGTATATATTATTACTAGGGGGTCTGCTTCCTGCAAGCTACGCTCGCCAACCCTCGTTGAGACACCGTAGAATCTAAAAGCACACTAATTTGATCGGTTTTAAAAAGACTAGAGAAGATTGAATATCGTGAAAAAACCTATAGCGATCTCTCTATAAACGGGTTTCCATTCAATTCCCTTTGATTGCGAAAATTTAAGGCCGAATAAGTTGCTGTTAAGACTTCCAGTGATTGTTTTCGTGTTTGATTAAAGAAGATCAGTTAAACATTCGGAAAGAATATATAATAAAATGAATTAAGTAAACAGAGTCTTTGCTTTCCGGTATTTTTTAACAGCGTTATAATACGATTGACAGAATACAATTACTATAATTTACTGCTTTAACCCCTTCAAAGGCGGTGGTTCATTTTTGGAGCACTTAATTTTAATTCTTAAATGGCACATTGGCACCAGAATATAGGAATGAACATTTTAATTTTATTAAGTAAGTGAACAAATTAATTAAGGTATAAATTTTGATAATTTTTACACTTGCAAGTATTTACTTCTATCACACTGTTAATACTCATCAGTGGTATCTACGGACATTACATGGTTTTCTGACACTACATCAAAGGCTCAACATTGTGCCTTTTATAGTAACTGTCCTTTGTCTGACATTTTTGTTGGCGGTGATTTTCTCTTGAGGTCTGAACATTATGGTGATCTTTCTTCAAGTTAGTTTTTCTTATATAAAACTTTTATGAACATTTTTCTTTCGAACACTGAACTCATTTGAACATTAGTGAACAGTGAACTTTTATGAACATTTACACTTCATAATATTGAACAAGGATTTATAGTCTTAACTTTTGTTATACATTTAAGTCACTTCACTTTTGTTTTTATTTTTATTATTATGATGAAAGCAACATCAATTGTTTTGTAAATTTACGATTTACTATGTAAGTTCGTCAGAATATGTGCCTTTTTCCTTGTTATTTTGGGTGCTTTCCGATGTCCGGCATCGGTGATTGTTGTGGGGATTTTCCACCGGAGCGTTACATCCTATGCCATTCTTTGGTTGGTGCTCCGGTCGGGTGATCAAGTAAGTGAACAAAAGCATTTCCGTATTTCGAAATTTGTTTGTAAATTCTGGTGCCATTCACCGACTTCAACATTTTACGAATAGAAGTACCTTGCCCCTGAAAGTGTTAAACGCATATTAATGTATTTATTATTTAAAAGTATCCTTTCTCTTTTAATATTCACGTGTAAATACAATTTTCAAGATATAATTTTCAATATTTTCCTCTTTTAACACGTTCTCCTTTAATACTAACTTTTAAAAAAATTTCTGTTTTTAACAGTCACGTGTAAATAAATTTTTAATCGCTAGGAAGTATTATTCTTTGCGCTATTTTTAGAATTGAAAACAATCTCTATAATAATATCCTAAGTCATGTGACTATCCTCAACAGTTCTGGGCGGCTCCCTTCGCTTTTCATATTCCAGGCGGCCATTTTGATACTTTAATGTTAGCCAGCCACAGGTGATAAGCCTCCAAATATTATTCTATCGCCATCATTTCACCTATATTATAATAGTCCAAATCATGTAACTACCATAAAAAATTACGGGCTGATTCCTTCGCTTTTTACATTACAGGTGGCCAATTTTGGTACTTTAATGTTAGCCAACCACAGGCGATAAGTCGCCAAATATTATTTCATCGCTATCATTTCACTTATATTATAATAGTCCAAGTCATGTAACTGCCATAAACAATTACGGGCTGATCCCTTCGCTTTTCATAAGAAAGGTTTCCGTTTTCATTAAAGAATCAAAATTATTTTTTCGAATAAAACTACATAAAAGTTGCCATGATCGCAAACAATACTTGGTACTTTTATGTTAGCCGGGTGCAAATAGGCAATAGCTTTTTTTTTCAACTCGCCAATTAGCATTTCTTTATTTTTCGAGTGGTAAATTAAAGCGGTACTACTTGGTTACCCCAAAAATCTATCGCCTGACTATAAGATTAAATGCCAATAATGGTTGATCGTAAATGTCACATTCACTTGACTGTAAGTATGTTACACGTGCTTACGTCATCAACTGATTTTTATTTCGCCGTTATATTTGTATTTTTATTAAAGTTATTCTTTCGTTATTTAAAATAAAAATTACGTCAACTTGTATAATTTGGCAAGTGGCTTTGCGATTTATATAATTTGGCGATATTGGTCGACGGGATAACTACATGGTGTGTTCACAAAGTTTCAAGACTGGTCCTAGAATACAAAAGTTATTAAACATTTTTGTACAGCGAACTAAAATTTTTCGAAATATGACCCTTGGGCATCAACACACCGCTGGCAGCGCTTTTTCTATTATTCATAGGCTCCCTGGGGGTCTTCGCGCACAAGGCTGTTAAGGCACCTCGTCGAAGCTACTTGGGTCGCTGGAATCGTGGCGAATCGCTTCCCTTTCATGCGTTTCTTGATCCGGGGGAACAAAAAAAGTCGCTGGGAGCAAAATCGGGACTGTAGGGGGTTTGCGGCAGTATTGCCACGTTAAACTTAGGCAAAACTTCGGCAGCGGCAAGCGGCTTGTGAGAGGGCGCATTGTCGTGGTGAAAAATCCAATCGTCTCTGATGTCTGGGAGGGCACGCCGGACTCTATCCTTCAAATAGTGGTGCATTCCTGCGTAAAACTGACCTGACCCGGCGCGTCCGCCCAAACACCAGAGAGGATTGGATTGTTCACCACGGCAATGCGCCCTCTAACACGTCGCTCACAGCCGCCAAAATTTTGCCTAAGTTTAACGTGGGTATACTACCACAAGCCTCCCTAGAGCCCCGACCTTGCTCCCATCGACTTTTTTTATCCCTCCGGATCAAGAAAGACCTGAAAGGGAAGCGATTCGACACGATTCCAGCTTCGACGAGGTCACTTAACAGCGCTGCGCGCGAAGACCCCCATGGAGCCTATGAATAATAGAAAAGGTTCTGGCAGCGGTGTGTTGATGCCCAAGGGTCATATTTCGAAGAATTTTAGTTCGCTGTACAAAAATGTTTAATAACTTTTGTATTCTAGGACCAGTCTTGAAACTTTGTGAACACACCATGTAAGTAGTACCATTAAAACATTGCTTTGAATTTTAAATTAAATGTCATGATTTGTTGTATTATTTAATATTTAACACCGGGTTTGGCGTGATTTTTTTATACGACAATTTGGCGAAAACCTCGTTTTCGAATACCTGTTTCATGTGTATTTTTAAATTATTTTCTATTAGTTTTAAAATGAAATAACAATAAATAAATAATAAATAATTAATAACTATAGCACAAAACAATTTATAACTTTTTTTAATAAAAAGAAAATAAATGTAAATAAACATTTATTAATAAATAAGCAATAATAGCCTGGTTACCATGTCAGGCAAAATAACGCAATTTTGGCACCAATCAAGTACCCCGGTGCGTATATGACATCTGCGCCTAATATTTTTCTTTTCGTTTCGTTAAAAAAAAAAAAAAAAGTAAGAAGTGAAACCCATTGATTTTAAATGCTTCAGTTTTAAATGAAAATTTTGTATTAAATAAAATGATAATGAAATACAAAAAATAAAGCATTGTTCCTAGCATACTTTTATGGGAGGCGAAACTGGTCGCCAAATTATTTTAAAATAACAACCTTTTATAAAATATGAAAAAAAAATATCTGTTATGATTTAAATTTCAGTTGCCATCATTAGAGAAAAGTATTTAAAATCAGAAAAAAATTAATATTTCGAAAACTAATTTTAAAATTCTAATACCAGTTTTGAGATCTGCGGATCAATACGGATTTTTGGAGTTAATTTCCTTGCAAAGTATTCCATATTTTAGGAGAAATCGACGTGAAACATAATCAGTTGTTTAATCAGTCGTTTCATAAATTCGTTTAATTTCGGCCGTTTCAAAAAATCGTTTCATAAATTTGTTTCATTAGGATTTTATATTAGATTTTAGATATTGTATTGAAACGTCTTTCTTTTTCTCGGAACTACTGTCAGTTGTGGTACGAGTTTTTAAATTAAAGTATATTTTTTTTATTTTAATTGGTGTGTATAAATACTATATATCATATACAGGATTGGAAAAAAAAACTCAAGTACATTTATCTTTATTGAGGAAATTCTTGATGGGGAATTTTCAAGCGTACAATGCATTTCCTAAACTAAACTATATATTAGCATTCCATGTAGTATATATCGCTCATCCGCAAGAAAAGTAACACATCTCGCAAAATTCATTTTGCATTTTATTTCACTAGTAGGTTTGTAATAGGTTTGTCCTGCTAACTTAAAGCGTAGTTATCCGAAAAATCGTTTTATTACGCTATATGTCCATCCGTGACCACAGAAGTGGGGTGAATTGTGTGCGGAGGTAAAACTACTCAACCCTCTAATCGTCATCTACGTCTTCATTGTTAACCCCTTCGCGACGGGAGCCTTTTACGAAATGTTTATTACTTTGCTACCGGTTTTAAAAAACTGAAGTTTGTGCCTATTCAAATCGGGAAAATGCTCGGATTAAATAAGGCAAATTTTACAATAAAATTTTACTGGTGAGGATAAACGAGGATCCTTAGGCCTATTTCCGGCACGTATACGTGTCGCTCGTCCCCAAGTGGTTAAGAGTTTTAATGCTTTTATGCTAGTTTTTAGAGCTGCATGCAAAGCTAAGTGCTATAATTTAATGTTAAAGTAAAAACTTGCAAATCATCTTTTATCTTTCCTGTGAAATATACTTTTGTCGAGATGTGTCACTTTTCTTGCGGGTGAGCGATACATACAAATTTATCGATCATATACAGGGCTGCACAAAAGAAAGCCGGATATATTTCCGACTATTGATGCTGACTGCTGAAATTGGGTTTTTAAATTTGCTGTGCGTTTTCCAAAATATCAAATTTCACCTGAATTTGCTGGAAAGTATTTCATAGTCTATGTTTGAAGTAGGTTTTTACGTTCTAGTGAATTTTATTTTGAAAATTTATATATAGAGATAGTTTTCTTTATTTTCAGAGAGAATGCCACAAGAATGTAAGCGATGGGTTCATGAAATATATCGTAAGTTATATTTTTGAAATTATTGATTAATAATTTTGCTATTGATTTCGTGAAAAAATTTTATGCCTAAAAAATGTTTTAAAAGAAACATTATAATTAAAATTAAAATTAACAGTAACCATTTATAATATATGTTTGTGAAACTCGTAGCATATTCTCAGCAAGCAGCTTCATGCACATTATGTGCACTGACTAGAAAGAAAAAAAACGTTGAAAGATCACATTTTTATTTTTGTGTAGACTGTTTTGCTTAAAAATAAGAAAAATGTACTTATTTAGGAGTATATTATTTTACTTAAAAATAGAAAAAAATGTACTCATAAAGAAATCTACTCAAACATGAGAACATAAACCTTTTTAAGGCTTCTTTTTTTTTAACAGACGTGTAGTGGAGAATTTTCGATGGTACACGCCGTTTATTATCTGTTTTTTTTCTAAAGAAGCTAACTCTCTGTTTTTCATTTAGAAACGGAGCGTATATTCTTTTCCTATAGAATATACCATCTACGTCGTTTTTTTTTAACGACTACAGTTTTGTCTAATAACAGAAAATTTTGCATACTTTCCAAAATTCTACATAGGAATAATATTTGTACTTTAAAGCATTCTTTGTACAGTCGTGGATCTTTTATGTAAAACTAAGTTGAAATTGGTTCGTTAAAAATAATATTCCGGTTTATTATACCTTATAGTAACTCAAATAAATTTTAAGCTAGTGTATAAATTTATTTGATTTACTGAATAATCAGCGGCTCGGCTGAAACATTTTCGTAAGGAATTTAATTCATTAATTGTAATATAGAAATTTGTTAATTTGATATAAAAATATTTTTAATTATTATAGATAAAGAATAAGCGAAGGGATTTGTTAGAACCTGTAGAAAATGTTGCATGTTGGAAACCTCATAGCCAAATGTTTAACTTCATTTCAAAAATCTTATTTTACCTCATTTGGTTGAATAATCTACGCTCAGATAAGCAGGTTCGGACATGCTTTGGCTTATCTAGCAAAAGGAGTGGACTGTTGTATTAATAATTAAGGCCCAATTTTAATTATACTTTACATCAATTAAATATTAATTAACAATAGTCGATTAAATATAAAAGCAATGCAATGTTTTTTTTTTTTAATTATTATTTAACATAGATAGGATTCAATCGGTTTTAAACCTTTTAATGAAACATATAATTTTTCAAATATGTTTACACAAGTTTCAAATGCCATGTCAGACATGTTATTCATATAAAAACGTAGAAATTTTTATTACTTTGTGTATTTTACGGATCGCGCATCAGGTTGGTCATTTAAAAAAATAATGAATTTACGAACGCCTACAGTTAAATTTGGCATCGTTTAAGTATTTTTTAACCTTTTTTTTAAAACTATGTATACTTATGTACTAATTTTGTAACTATGTAAAATAATTAAATAAATAGTGAGTGATATACCTATATCAATATCCTTTAAAATTTGAGTGAACTGTTGAAAACATGTGAAGCATCATACATAAATTACTTGTAACAGTTTGACTATGTTACTTAAACTAATTTTTAGCATTGTAAATGTCTTAGCAAAACTAAAATGTCAATGAACCTATGCTTTTTTCATGTTTTACATGATTTCCATAAGTTCTAAAGTAAATTTTCTTTGCGATGAAATTACTTTATGAATAATCCAAATATAGAGAAAAAGTAATCATAGCCAAATCAGGCCGCCTTCTTTCAGCTCTACTGTAAAAATGGCGGATAAAAGGAAGTCACGAGATTGATAAGGAATCAGATGATTTCTTTCTACCGTTGCGTTGTATTGGTTGACGCCATCCTCACGTGATTCCTTGTCAGTAATGCTATTCAACGATATGAATACCTATATAAGCGAGTTGCATAGCATTCTTATCATTGTTTTTCAAGTGAATTAATTGTCTTTCCTGTTGCAACTCGCTTGTCTGAACTTATTTCAACTTGTCTGCTGTTTTTTGTTACCTAACCTAAAATAGAACTTTATTCACGAGAATTATTACAGATGAATACTATTAGTTACTATGCTAGATTAGATAATTGGAACTACGAATAGTTAATTCTAATTATACGATTTCTGCTAATTGATTTTTATAATTAAAATAATAATTGGTTTATCTATATATTATTTTATAGTACATAGTATCGATTTTAGAAATAACTTAATTTTATTATGAAAGCGAAAAAGGATATTTCTTCATTAATATAATTCAAGAGTGAGTGTATATAATGGATAGGGCATATTTTAGAGACGAATCTCGGCCATCCGAAACATCTAAGCACATGTTCAATATCCTACAACTCCTAGACAGAAGAATTGACTCCAGGGTGGACTTTTTAAGGGATAAAGACCCGAATTATCGATTTTAGATAAGGAAAACTCTGATAATCTTAATTGTCATTTTTTATAGACCCTGCAGGGTTTGAATCCACAAACGAATCGCTCAGCCGCACGAAAAGTGATTCTTCTCGGCAAAAGTTAATTTCACAGGAGAGGCAAAAGAAAAATTACATGAACATACTGTAACATGAATCAGTTTTGAATTCAGACACTTTTCTCCGGGAGGGATTTCTGTGGCTCCGGGGGAGGGGGGGGGTAACTTTTGACCACTGAAAACACAAAATCTCAAATCTTCCGGGAGGGCGCAATTCATTACTCGGAAGGGGATGCCCGCCCGGCCCCCCGATAAGGAAAACTCTGATAACCTTAATTGTCATTTTTTATGGACCCTGCAGGGTTTGAACCCACAAACGAATCGCTCAACCGCGAGAAAAGTGACACATCTCGGCAAAAGTTAATTTCACAGGAGAGCAAAAGAAAAATTACATGATCATACTGTGACATGAATCAGTTTTGAATTCAGACACTTTTCTCCGAGAGGGATTTCTGTGGCTCCGGGGTGGGGGGGGTTAACTTTTGACCACTGAAAACACAAAATCTGAAATATTCCGGGGGGGGGCAATTCATTACTCGGAAGGGGATGCCCGCCCGGCCCCCCGATAAAGAAAACTCTGATAACCTTAATTGTCATTTTTTATGGACCTTGCAGGGTTTGAACCCACAAACGAATCGCTCAACCGCGAGAAAAGTGACACATCTCGGCAAAAGTTAATTTCACAGGAGAGCAAAAGAAAAATTACATGATCATACTGTGACATGAATCAGTTTTGAATTCAGACACTTTTCTCCGAGAGGGATTTCTGTGGCTCCGGGGGGGGGGGGGTTAACTTTTGACCACTGAAAACACAAAATCTCAAATATTCTGGGGGGGGGGGGCAATTTATTACTCGGAAGGGGATGCCCGCCGCCCGCCCCCCCCCCTGAATTCAACACTGCATGAAATTATAGCACTTAGGTCTGCATGCAGCAGTAAAAACATGCATAAAAGCGTTAAAACCTTAAGAATGAAGACATATGATGAGGTTTGGAGGGTTGGATTAATTTACCTCCACACACAATTCATCCCTCTTCTGTGGTCACGGCCGGAAAAATAGCGTAATAAAGTGATTTTTCTTATAACTACACCTATGAAACTTTTTGTGTAAGAAGATACACCTATGACAGACCTATTAGTGGAATAAAACGAAAAATGAATTTTTGCGAGATGCGTCACTTTTCTTGCAGGTGATATGTCCAGACGTCTCATTTTAAAGCCAACATGCTAACCACTGAGCTGAATGGGCATCATTGTTCAGTCACATAAACATGATTTCTATCTTTTAAGTTTTATAGCTAACTTACTTACACATAAGAATTAGCAAATATTTACTTTATACGTATATTATATTAATTTATAGGAAAATATTGTTATTTTTCTACTTTTTTCATTATTATAAATATAATTTTTTTAGTTTAGTGGATATAAACTTTAATTTTAACTAAAATAGTATAGTTTTTATAACGCAACTATTCAGATTTTATAATATACACTATTTAATATTAGGTAACATTCGGTTATATCCACATAAATATTTTACATCGATCAGATAACATCATACTATTTTCTAATGTGTTCAGATTTAAAAGAAATTCCTTTTATTATTAATAGCATATGAACTTTTAACTGGAATTAAGTAGGTTCATTATAAGAAAACCGTTGTTTATCATGTGAATTTTACATATCAAACTTGAAGACCACCACCTTGTTACTACCAAATGTAACGGTATTGCTGAAGTTAATTCTACTAGGGTAGTCTGACCAGTAAATGAACACTTAAGCACATTTGAAAAGAAAATGATTCATTATATTTTAATAAAGAATAGGGGAGACCGGGGGAATGGCGACACCTTAAGGGAATTTAAATTTTTTCACCTCGAAAAAATGTTTATTTTTTAATAGTAAAAATTCTAAAGCTGAATCATGATCTTTAGTATCTGTATAAATTTAACCGTAATCATAACTGTAATGTAAGAATACATAAAAAAATATTTTTTAAACCTCTGCACAGTGGCGGAATTACCCAGGACACTGGGGTAATTCCGCCACTGTACCGGGGTAATGCCGCCACTCTTTAATGGCCTAGTCTATGCATCAAATGGATACTAAGAAACACACAACATACTGAAAATAGTTAGAAAGCAAAGTAATTGAGCAGAATAATGGTTAACCTTACAATTTACTTCATATTGCAAAAGTCACTCTGCTGAATTGGCTCCACTATATTAAAATGAGGCCATTTCTCACCCGATTTGCATGGCGGCGGCATTACCCCGAGAGGACAATATGGCGGAAATCCCCAAGCAAAGCCGAAAGAAGAACCGAACTTGTTCAACACATTGCATCAAAATGTCGGCGAATGCATGTAGATTACGGGTCATATTATCTTAAATACCTAATGTTACAATAAAAGGTGCTTATCTCTACTCATTTGAAGCTCCAAAATAATAAGCAACTAGAGGAAAACTACATTTTTCACTAGAACAAACGAACGACGTACAGCAAAGTCACTCTCACTTTAGGCACTGTTTATATTGTTGGCCGCTATAGTGCAGGCACATTCACTATCTCAAACTTCCCTTAGTTTTTAAACTAGGTGGGGTGGCGGCATAACCCGGGTTGGCGGCATTCCCCCGGTCTCCCCTACCTATTGGTGTTTGACAGTGCAAATACATTTGTTGGTTTACAAATTATTAAAAAATAATAAAAGGAATTTTATAGTTCACTTGCTTGGGATGCTAGGGATGTCTTAATAGAAGTCAATACAAAAACCAAGTAAATGAACAGTTGTTACCAGTTAATGAACACAAAATTTTCCAGTGAATGAACAGGCAGCAATTTAAAAATACTTAAATTTCGTAGTTCTTTATTTATTTTACAACTTATACAAATAACTTATAACATGTTTTTACTGAAGTACGGTATTTTTAATCGCAGAACGATAATTAATTAGCTTGAAAAATTGTCACTTTTAAGTTTTGAAATTAATCATAAATTACAGATTATATAAAAAAGAAAAAACTAATTCTATTTCCAGAAATCATTTGCCCTGTACTTCTCTATTTCAGTAATAACTCCAGTTGAACGGGTGGATGCATAGGCGTAACTAGAGGGGGGCAGGGTGGGCCGGGCCCACCCCAGATAGTTCCAGTGCCCACCCCAGAAATTCAAATTCAAGTTATAATGTTATGATTGTGATATAGTCAAAATTTTAATTTCCGAATATTTGAAAGGTTACACGAACAAATATATTATATATTTCTGACTTGAGAATTAATCTAATTAAAGCAATGCACTCGCTTATGGGAATGTGTGTGAGAGGGGGTGGGGGCGTGCCAAAGAAGCAACAGTTTAGTCCAGAGCCCACCAAATCTGAGCGAAAGTTTTCTTTTCTGCCCAGAGTTAATGAGAAAATAATCATTCCTGAGAAGTTCAGTTTACTAATCTTTCAACAAGGTCATAAAATGTCATCTGCTGTAGTCAGAGCAGGTCGGGTGGGGGGGTAGGGGGGAGGTGGGGCAGGGGCCAGGATTGCATGCAACTTTACCTTTATAAAATATTGACTGAATTTTTTTCTATTTTCTTCGGAACACTCCGGGTTAGGGAAATTTACCACGGGGGACAATTCTAAGAAGTGATAATTAACCCCCCACCCCTTTCGGACAAATCCGGATATAGTTGTCGAATCGTTGATCCATTAATTTTCCAAGGCGATCTATGAGGACATCTTGGAAGGGGGCTTCCTTTGAGGATTTGCCATTTCCCTCTTGTAAACGTGTGGGGTAATTTAAGTTTCCCTGCATAATTATCAACTCACAAATAAATTCTGTACTTTAAAATACGGGAACCTTTTTTGTGTTATTGCCATGAGGCACTTTGTTTCAAGTTCCAGAGTGTAATTTTGTGAGTAAATTTTTTCTTACCAGATCTTTGATATTTTGTATAAGTGCTTGTTGGAATGTTATGTAACACAAATGAAATTGCCAGGAAATTGAAATGAAAGCTTTTTCATGTAAATTTAATTTTTGTTTTTTTATTCTTTGTAGCATAAATTTAATAGGTAACAGATGCGTATTAAACTCTCTCGGAAAAACTTATCATTTAATTTCCAAACATAAAAATTATTACTACTAAATTATTTGATATTTAAATATTAAACGCTAATAAATAATGTATCAAATCTTAAAGACATCTTGGCATTTCAGCTTTACTATATGATAGAATATCTCATAACATCTTCATAAAAAAAAAATAAACAAAATTTTGAGAAAATATAACATAACACCTTCTTCCACGAAAGTATTTAATTAATGTCATTTTTTTGTTATTTAAAATATTGATAGAGATAGAAATTGGTCAAATCTAGTCTTTTTTTATTTAAATTTATTTAGAATTTATATTGTTGTAGTAGTTATCTTTGAGGAAAGAGTAGATGCTTAATGATGAACACAACATATTGAGTTAAATTGTCTTAGAATCTTTCATTAGGTAATAGAATTTCAATTCATCAACAGCACCAATTTAGATACCATTTCAGCCCATGTCTCGGTCTGGTGAAATACAGAGAATTTTTTAGACGATCTGGGAATGACATATTTCTTTAGTTTTAATATCATGTTCAGATTAAAACACATTTGCTGCACCCGACCTGATTTATTGACTACTAGCTGCGCTGCCCGGGAACCGTTATAGTACTCAGGGCCGAAACTAGACTTTTTTGCATCTTGGCCAAACATGGACTTTGGCGCACCCCCTCCCCTCCTCAGCAAAGTATATTTACAAAAAGAATTTTACTAATTTTCTAATAACCGACTTAATTTAAAATTTAGAATATGTAATCATAAAATATGTAATACTGAACTACGTAATCTGCTTTGTCAAATATTGATAGGGCCAAAACTAGACTTTTTTGCACCCTGGCCAAACATTGAATTTGGCGCTCCCCCCCCCCCCCCTCATCAGCAAAGTATATTTACAAAGAGAATTTTACTAATTTTCTAATAACCGACTTAATTTAAAATTTAGAATATGTAATCATAAAATATGTAATACTGAACTACGTAATATGCTTTGTCAAATATTACAAAATCTTGTAAACGGAATCGAAAATAATTCTGCTTTAAACAGGATCCTTATGCCATATCATCCTTAAATTCTTCTATGCTTTGGCATAATCCAGACAGGACTATTTTAACAAAGCCGTGTTAAACATACATGTGAAAAAAATCGACCCACAAAATCTACATTTGGCGCCCGGGGCATATGCCCCTCTGCCCCCTCTAGTTTCGTGCTTGATGGTATGTTTAAACAAAACTCAAGTTTTTATGACTTTATATCTTTTGAATTTTTTTTAAATGAACCTAGTTTCGGGCACGGTAAGTAGAACACTACTTACAACACTACTACTTGTGTTCTACTTACCGTGGTTTCGGGGCCCCCATTTGCCTTCCGCAGAGCCTAGTGTGTTCCCAACAAACCTCTTTCCGAAAGAACATGTGACCTGGATCCCCGCTACCTAAGACAGCATGTATCGGGAGTGCTCCGCACGTGCCGGAGACAATCGAAAACAAAGTTGAGTGAGCCAAACCTCGTAATAATTAAGCCCATAAAACCCAAAAGAAAAAAAAAACCCGCACCAGTAATGTTCTAAAATGTTGTTAAGTAAAGTCTAAGATAAGTTCTCATAGTACAGACTTTGTCAGATACCCAACCTGTCATGCATCCGGGGATGTGGGACATAGGTACCGGGCTCCTCGGCAAAATATCTTCGAATCATAATACAGAAAGTTGCTGAATTGTCATCTAAGTTGAATGAACCAAATACCGAAATTGAGCCCTTAGAACCCAAGGAAAAAATGCGTCCCCAAGTGGTGGAAAATACTCTCTTGTAAATTTCACCAATTACTTTTAGCATTAACACGATATTTAATAAACAGATGAAAACCCTTATCTAACTGAAGTTTTAGCTGAGATATAAAGAAGGACCGGGCCCAGGAGGCCAAGGTCTTAACTGAAATGTAGTTGGGTAAAAGAAATTTTTTAGTAGTTTTAAAGCAGCTGAGGATGCTAGAACTATGTATAAGAAAATTGTAATAGAATCGAAAAATTTTAAAGAAGCTGCAACAAAGGCCCAGAAAAAGAGATTAATATTCAAAATTGGTGGTTGTTGAAATTTGAGAATGCTTTTCGTTCATGTAGTAGCTGGAGCAAGACGTTGTTAGAAAAAAAAAAAAAAAAAGGCTATTGAATTGGACGATTTTTAAGGCAATTATAATAAAGGGGCCAACTGAGAGTTAAGAGCAGGGCCCCAACATGAAAACATGTTAACAGGTCTTAGCACTTTAGTTCTTCAATTAGCCAACGTTAAGCATAAGGTATGAATTAATCATCATAAAAAAAATTTCTTTAAATGCGGAACAATGGGGAGAGGGGAGTGTTTAAAAAAGGGTCCGAGAGTCCCAGTAAAAATATAAGGGTGATTTTCCGGCTAGAGGAGCCCAAGACTCAACTTTAAAACTATGCATTGAGAAGGCGAGAAAATTAAGGGGTGAGAAATGCATGACGCACAAAAAGTTCAAGGGGTCCCGGACCAGGGCCCTAGGAAGACCCAGGATTTTAACTGAAATGTAGAAACGGATGAATAACTAAATGGAAAAGGGTTCCAAAAATGAAGATCAAATTAAGAGGGGGAAATTTATTAGCTATTTATGGTGCAAAAACTTCAAGGGGTGGCCCTGTACCGGACACCAAAGGACCAGGGCCTTAACTGCAATGTAGATGAGTATAAATATATATATTTCTGTAAATTTTAAAGTAATCGGAGGTCAATAGATTTATGTTAAAGAAAATTGCAAGCGATTCGGATCTTTTTTAAAGAAGTTGCACCAAGGGCCCCAAGAAGGCTATTAATATTCAAAATTGATGGTAGCTGAAGTCTGAATTTTTTTTTGTCGTTCATGTAGTAGATGGAGGATTTAAAAAAATTATTGAAAATAAAAGCTAGTGAATCGGACCGTTTTTAATTGAGATATAATAAGGGGCCCAAAAGGGGCCAACTGATTGTCGAGAGCAGGGCCTTAACATGAAAACATGTTAAAATGTCTTAGTAACTCGCGCTTTAGTGCTTCAATTAGTCAAAGTCAAGCATATATATGAATTATTCATTAGAATAACATTTTAAAGAAATGAGCAAAATATTGGATAAATGCTTAAGAGCCTTAGAGCCCTAATAAAAATATGAGGATGTTGTACCTGGATGAAGAGTCCAAGACTCAACTTTAAAATTATTCAATGAGAAGGTGAAAAAATTAGGAAGTGAAAAATGCATAGCGCACAAAACGTTTAAGGGGCCCAGGATCGGGCCCTATGGGACCGTAGAGGTGCCCAGGGTCTTAACTGGAATGTAGATCGGATTAAAAGGAAACATAATTAAAAGGAAAAATAAAGATCGGATTAAAAGGAAGCAACTTATTAACAAATTAGGGCACAAAAAATTCAAGATATTCTGTACCGGGCCATAGGGGGCCAGGGTCTTAGCTGGAATGTAAAAATGAGGGAATAGCTAAATAGAGAATTAGCCCCAAAAACAAAGAAGATCGGATAAAATGGGAGCAAATTAACATTTTAGGGTATAAAAACTTAAAGGGGCCCAGGGGCGCCGGCCCTTAAAAATTAAAATTCTGAACCACAGGTGCATCAGGATCCGTCTTGGACTATCCTCATATAAATTTTCAGACTTCTACGTGCGCTAGATTTTGCTAGCCATCGCAGACACACACATACAAACACAGGCAGAACGAAACTTTCTTTTATTAGGGTTTCGTTCAACCCTATTCGTCTCACTCCTCTGTCTATATGTCAGAGCCCGTTCTCAGAAACTATATATGTTGGAGACTTGAAATTTTGCATACTTATAGCTGGACACCTGAGATCAAACGACGAATCATAAAATTTTGAAAAAGTCTTATATTTACCCTTCTGGGCTCAACGACGTTCACTGATTACCACTGACCCTCTCTTTATTTTTTTTTATGACCACAAAACGCTTGGAAAATAAAATCCACATGACATATCGCCAGTTTTTCGTCGGGTAGAGCAGGGGCGGATCCAGAGAATCGTTTTTTTTTCTTTTTTTTTTTTGGGGGGGGGGCGATACCGAGTAACATATAATCAACGTAGTCATAATTTCTGTTGCTCAAATCCTTCATTGCAGTTAATTATTAAATGAATATGAAATAATTAACGCGATTTGAAAATATTACAGACTCTCGATTATCCGACATCCGATTAACCGAAACACTCGGTTATCTAACACTTTTATTATATAATCCCGCCCTCTCCTCAAAACATCGTTTATTGTTACTTATTAGGTCGTAAAAATAAAAACGTTATAAAAGAATTTATTTATTAAATGTCTTTTTTTTTTCTTTTTACTCTTGTACTATGGTAATTATTTATCTTATTTTTTGTTCTTTTAGTTATAGTCAACAACGTTAATAACACAAGCCTGCGATGGTTGTGTTTTTTAACTTTTGACAATTGATTTTGATGTATTTTTTAGCACTGAATCCGAAAATGATTTTCATTTTTAACCACCACGTCACGATTTTCGCAAATCGTAAATTTCAAAGTTAAAAAGTTAAAAATAGAAGCACGAAGCAGAGCATGAGCGGTTCAAAGAAACTTCCAGGCATGGAATAAAATTATAAGGATTTGAAATACGAAATATTTTGCATGTTTAATTGTAAAAATCCATACTATAAAGGAAAAAATGAATAAATTATTATGAAAAAAAGTTACACCTATTTTATAGTAGCAGATTTTCGCAATATTTCAACTTTTTAAAAAATTTAAAAATTTGCGGTTTGGTAAAAAATGAAGATCATTTTTGGATTCAGCACTAAAAAATACATAAGAACCAATTATCGAAAGCTGAAAAACATAACCATCACATCCATTTTTTAATATCAGATTCCTGAAAGAGGATAATCTCTGAAAAAGGATCCCCTTCAGAAATCCGAAGGGTCCTTAAGGCTGTTCTCAAATCCAAAGGGTCAACTTTCTGACATAAGTTTTAATTCATTTTTGTTCGGAAACGCATGAAACTAGAAAGTGTTGTAATTCATAAACTATGACATCGAGCTGTTTTTTTCGTTTTCTTGTAAAAGCAATAGATCTTACAGAAAGTACTGACAAAGTTGGCATTTTGAACCGAACTTCCGAACGAAGGAAGAAAATCATCGAGTCAATAAGGGGAGAAAAATGCCGTCTCACGTGATCAAAATCGCTTATAACTCAATAGGTAATAGATTGATCCAAAAATGGAAAACACAGTTCGATTCTAAATCGTTTCATGGTCAGGCTTTCCAATTTTATACCTTTCCGTTAAAAAAGGAAATTTTAAATGTGTCAAAACGTTTTGCGCTTGTTGAGCAAAGTAGTTGAGAACAGCCTTAACATCCTCAAAATGTATCATCTAAGTGGTGTGTATACCTCTTCACAAGCGCGGATCCAAGGAAGGGGGGAGATCGCCCCGATGCCCCGCTACCCTCCTTGGATCAAAAAATATAAACCCACCGATTATCGCGAATTTCGACAAATGGTCACCGAAAAAAATCAATTTCGTCAATTGTTCGCAGGTCAAAGGATCGCAAAAAACGCGAATTTCGTCAAAGAAGCTCGAAAAAAAACGTGAATTTCGCCAAAAAATTGGGCATTTTGCCAAAGGACCACGAAAAAAAAACGCGAATTTTGTCTAAGGACCACGAAAAACAAGCACGAATTTCGTCAAAGGATCGCAGAAAAAAACGCGAATTTCGTCAAAG
The DNA here is from genome assembly GCA_963932465.1 of Maratus speciosus. NCBI lineage: Eukaryota > Metazoa > Arthropoda > Arachnida > Araneae > Salticidae > Maratus > Maratus speciosus. Next base: position 281,340,649 of record OZ010800.1, on the reverse strand, counting down.
GATGGCAGAAAAAACGCGAATTTCGTCAAAGGTTCGCGGAAAAAACGCAAATTTCGCCAAAGGATCGCAGAAAAAAATAACAAATTTCACCAAAGGATCGCTGAAAAAAAGCAAATTTCGCCAAAGGATCGCAGAAAAACTCCAATTTCGCCAAACAATTGCGGAAAAACGCTAATTTCGCGAAAGAATCGCACAAAAAATGCTAATTTTGTCAACAGATCTCGGAGAAAATGCGAATTTCGTCAAAGAATCGCAAAAAAATACGCGGATTTCGTCAAAGGGTCGCGGCAAAACGCACAATTAGCACCAGGAGGAGATTTCCCTAGGCGCGCACCCACAGGGGGATCGATCGGTGTGGTCACCCCACCCCCCCAAGATATAAATCTAACGCTTTTAACGGCAGTTTTCGCGGAACAGACAAACAAGTAAACGAAAACCAAACACTTTTCGAGTGTCAATGGTAAACCTCACTGACGTTTCGGCAATTATTGAACAAAATTCGATCATGTCCTGTCAAAGGGCATATGGCGCCATAATTTTTTACACTAATGGGTTGAGGTGGGGGACGATGCCACTTCGTGTACCTTTTGTTGAATCTCTACAACAGAAATTGACAACGTTATGCGGATCCCTTTAAAGTGTGTAAAATTTTTCGTTCTTTCAAAGAAGCTGCAATTCTAATTTCTGTATAACGATATTTTTGAGGAGTGCTTTATTGTTTGACAAAAGAATGCGATTCATAGCAATTTCCAAAGAAAGAAAGAAACAAGAAAAAGAAAGGTCCTTTGAAAAATTCAAGCATCTTAATGTTTTCTGAAGAAAACCACTAATGTGTAAAAAATGTACTGTTATTGCCACCCACATTGGTAAATTTCAAGGGGTATTTGATGAAAGAAAAAAAAGGATTATGTCTTTATGTCCTAATCCTAGTAAGTTAAAAGCTAAAATGCGTATGGTGTGTTGATTTCTCAAAAACCAACTTGGTTAATTTGTTCTTTCTTTCTTTGTCCCGATCGAACCGCCCCCCAGTAGATGCGCGCCTAGGGGAATCTCCTGCCGGTGCTAATTGTGCGTTTTTTCCGTGGCCCTTTGACGAAATACGCGTTCTTTCAGCGATTTTCTTTGGCGAAATTCCGCGTAATTTTTTTTCACGATTCTTTGAAAAAATTCTCATTTTTTCAGAGATCTGTTGACGAAATTCGCGTTTTTTCGCGATCCTTTGGCGAAGTTCGCGTTTTTTCTCAATCCTTCGACGAAATTGGCGTTTTTTGCGCGATCCATTGACGAAATTCGCGTTTCATTTGCGATTTTTTGATCTGCGAACTATTGACGAAAATGATTTTTTCCGGCGACCATTTGTCGAAATTGGCGACAATCGGTGGATTTATATATATATTTTTTAGGGGTGGGGGGCGTGGATCCGCGCCTGGGGTACACCAAATAAAAGCAAACAAACCGGCCTTAAATGCACCTAAATAACTTATGAGATTGGAAGCATGTGCCCACCACACAAAATAGTTCTAGTTACGCCTATGGGTGGATGTTGCAGAAATAAGTTCAGGTGTTTTAATTGAGGCTTTTCATATTATCCTTAAAGTACCTGATCTTATACCTTATTGCAAGACACTTCCAATTCCACCACATGTGGACCTGTGTTCCACATATTGCGAAGGCGCCTACTTCATATTTCTAACCTTGAATGCTATTTTAAAAAAAGAACCATCTATTTCTCCCCTCGATGTTTCTCTATAAATGGATTTTTCCTTCCTGTTTGTTTCATGATATTGTAAACATCACCTTTTACTGCATCCTTATGCATTGTAAATCCAATTTTCCCTTTCCACCTACTCAATGTTCAAGATGTTTTTCTTCTTCAAAGGACAACACAGATAATGTCCCATACGCTTACATTCAATTGTTTTCCCTCGCAGTTTCATAGACAACTTTGCTTTTGGAATATTAAAATGAATAGATGCTCCGTAAGGCATGGTTACGTCACGGCAACGTTGTTGTGAAGTCACACTGTGACTTTGTAACCGTCGATGTGACGTCATAGTGACTAGAATGCGAACTCGTTATGGCCGTTTTAGAGGTCGTTTGTGACGTTATATTGTGACCACTCTGTGAAGTTGAGGTGTGACAAATTTGTGAAAAGTGTGTCATTTGTGACTATTTTGGCATTAATTTTTTGACGAACGTGTGACGAAAGCGACAATGCTTTGAAGTCACATTGTGACCAATTTGTGAAATATGTGACATTTGTGATGAACTTGTCATAAACACTGTGATGATTTCAAATGAAATTCAAATTTCAAATTAATTGCTTAAAAGGCGCAAAGGACAACATAGTGGAAAAGATTCCATGTCGGGACTCGAACCCTGGCCATCAGTATAGCGCACTGACATTCTACCGACTAAACCACATGGAACGATACCCAGTCTGGAAAATTTCTCTCTATTATATGTTGGCAAGGCGACAAACGCAGTACAAGATAGAATATTTATCGTGAGCCACCGACATGGGGGCAAACACGAAACTTAATTAAATCCAGCATCGATTGAAACTATATTAATACTTGGACATTTTTTCACAGAGAAACATTCGCCTTGCGTGCAGTATTTCAAATGAAAATCAAATTTCAAATTAGAATTGCCTTTTAAGCAATTAATGTTAATTAAGTAATTTAATTAATTAAGTAATTAAATCCATTAAGACAAATTGGGTATCGCTCCATGTGATTTAGTCGGTAGAATGTCAATGCACTAAACTGATGACCCGGGTTGAGTCCCGGCATGGAATATTTTTCACTAGGTTGGCCTTTGCGCCTTTTAAGCAATTAATTTGAAATTTGAATTTCATATGAAATATTGTATGCAAGGTGAATGTCTCTCTCTGGAAAATTTTCCAATTATTAATACTGTGATGATTCTTGTCATAAACACTGTGATAATTTTAAAGTAAAGTTTTGTTTCAAATATAAAATCTTATCTTTTTACCGTACTTTTTAGCAAAATATCGCTATTTTGGAGTCCCTTTCTTCTCAAATATTTTTAATTTTTCCATTTAAAAAACAATGCTTATCAACTGAATTTTTTTTTATTAAGTTCTAAGCTTGATCTTGAATTCAAGCTTGATATTAAGAATGTGTAAGCTTTTTAATCTGTTGTGACTTGTCACTGCTTTATTAAATACGAACATGGAGTCTAACGGATATTAATACAACTGTTATTTATAGAACGACATGATAAGCGCTATTTATTTAAATTTTTTATTCCCGTGTATATTGTATTTTGTGAATATGAGCTAATTAGATTTGGTATGTTTTGTAGGAAAAGACTGATCTGGGATGTAGAAACAACAAGTAAGAAAAATCATGTCTTCCTGAATGACCTGAAAAACTTCCTGAATGCTATAACAAGACATCGTAATTTAGGGAAATAACGTAAATGAGATAACTAAGTAAACATGAAAATGCATAAAATATTAAAAAAAATGATTTCAGCAGTTACCATCCATAGCCAAATATGTTTTCCAATTCTTTTGAACAATCCTGTATTTGATCTGTAGATTGATATATATACTATATAATGGAAAAATTTAGTTTATCAAGAAAGCGCATAACAGGTTGAAATTCTCTTTCAGCAATTTATACAAATATATGGAAACATACTTAAATAATTTTCTACAACCCTGTAGTTTACCTAGAACCCTTATTACACGCCACTATTTAGTTAAAATTTAATTCAAACTAAAACACTCTTAAACTCCTGAAATCATATTTCCAGAAATCATAATTTATAGACGGCAACGTATCCAATTCTTTGCGTGACCCTGTATATCATTTTATCTATATTCTACAAACATTTCTTAGTAAATTAAATACAGTGCATCGTAAAAAATGCATAATCAATTTAAAAACTACCTTTAAGCAATGTGCGCCCATACCCAGTAAGCCTTACGAATACTTTTGTATAGTCCTGTATACGAATTATAGCATATATATACACTGTGATATCGTACCTTCGCCACAAATTTTCGACGGGGAAAGCAACAGGCATTTCCGTGAAGGACAAGAGTCTTTTGTGTAAAGGCATGCAGGGGAAATACCAGGGATACTTCTGCCCTTGGGATCTGCTCAACAGGTTATTTCACTTTTCCAAGAAATAGGGAGGGCTGGACAATGTGTGGGAACTCGTCCCAAAAGTGAAAGTAAAAAGAGGCTCAGACAGGAGCTGTTGTGGAGGCTGAATAGTAGACTGGGAGATACTGATGAAGTCAGGTTGTTTTTACCAACGGAAGAGATGCGAGTAAAAATCGTTTTACTCAGGTTGGCTATGAGAAGTATAGAACTGTTAATAAAAAGTGAGAGTGTCTACCTATGAATGGTAAAGTTTGTTATTACATTTTTCAAATCTATTTTAGTTGTTCTAATAAAGAACTTTGGAAAGAAATATGTATTATTTTTCAACGATCATCTCACAAGAGCTTAGTGAACCAAAAAGCTCTGGCCCACTACATCACAGCTATAGTATTATAAATGGTGGCAGCTTACGGATTAATTAGGTCTAGCATAAATTAGACTGGACCCACGTGAACTTGATGTACAGAAGGAAACTGTGTTAGAAACAAGGACAGTCGGTGATGAAATCTTGTGTTTGACGAGAAAGATTTTCAAGTGTATACGGTGAGAAACGGTGAAATCTGGAGTGTCGAATGTGTTAGCTGGTATGTAACAAGACTAAGGATCCGACGATATAGAAATTTTCTTCAGTAAACGTCCAGTGCAGTGGATAGAAGACTATTCATTCGATCGCCCTTAGGAATCCATGGAGACAGCTTGTGTGTAAATTTCCCGGCGGAAATCAAGTTAGATCCGGAGATACGACAGTACCTGAAAAAAAAAAGTGCAGGAAATCCTTGGAGCAGTGTGGAGAAATGTCTACATTTGAAGGTAAGCCCTTTTATGAAATTTTCCAGATAGGTCTGTTAGGATTTAATATTGTATATGTCTGTTCTTGGTAATTTGTATATGTTATAGATAAAAAGTCTAGGGTAGCTATTAATTTGGGATCGAAATTTTTAGTTAGAATTTTTATATTAAACGGGTTTCTTATGGTCTGTACGGTAATTCATTTGGTTTTGAAAATTTAATATTTATGTATTTCATAATTTACTTGAGGATAGTAAATTACGGTTGCTTAATAAAAGAATATTAATCATTAAAATTAATCATAGTTGTGGATGTAGCTTTTAGTTATAAAGTTGGGGCATATACAGCTTTTGTTTATTACAGCAATAAAGTTATTTGAAATTTTATGGGTATGCAGTAGGAAAAAGCGGGATTAATTGTTTATATATAAATTGTATTTATATGGTACTGTGAGTATCAAAATAATTTTGAGGATTTACTCAGTTTTAAAGGATATAACAAGTGCATGAAAATTTTCGGTAGGAAAATTGTATTATTGTTTTATGCATTGAAATATATCTAAAGGATAAAATCCTATTCCTTATTGTGTTTTTTGAGTTTTGGTGTTTTACAAATTGTATATATTTGTGTATTTTTGTGATTAGTATATTTTGTGGGAAAATCATGGAAGAATTTCTAGGGAAATATACTAAAAATGCTTTTGCTGGCAGAGGAATTTGAGACCAACGTGTCTGCAACTGATAAGAAAAAAAACTATAATTCAAGCTATTTTAGAAGCATCGGATTATAATGAGAGTTTTGCTAAATCGAATTTGGAATGTATTCTTAAAGAGGATGCAGAACGTAAAGAAGACGAAGGACGTGAAAAAACAAGACAATTTGAGATAGAAAAATTAAGAATTCAAAATTCTTCGGAAACTGTTAGTCTTTCGTCTAGTGATATGAATGTAGGTTCGCATAGGAATCCAAAAATTAATTTGAAAGAATTACTTCCACGCTTTGATTCTAAATTAATTGACATCACTCTTTTCTTTATGATCTTTGAAAAACAGGCGGAAAAAGCTAAAATTTCGCAAGAGGATATGGTTAGCCAATTAATTCCCTTATTGCCATCAGATATCGCGGAAATTATAGTGAAACAACCAGCAGAATTAGGAGATGATTTTCAACATGTAAAAAAAGTTTTATTAAATCGTTTTAGATTGGGAACAGGTACTTTAAAACAGGAGTTTGAAAATCATCAAAGGAAACCTGGAGCGTTATGGGTAGACTTGGTATATGAATTAAGGGGTTATTTGGATAATTGGTTGGAATCATTAAAAATAAAGGATTTCGAATCTTTAAAAGAACTCATGCTCACTGAGCAAGTAAAAAAAAACGCGTTCCTTTTGAAGTAAAGAAAAATTTATGGATGAATGGGATGAAATGAAAGAGGTTTCGAAGCTTGCTGATAAATGTGACAAATATGAGAGTATTAGAAGTAGTTTCAGGAAATCAGAAAAAAAATCTTGGGAAAAAAAACCTTATTCAGAGATGCAAAGAAGCAATTTAAATCAGAAAATTAAGGGTGAAGTAAAAGCTAAATCGGAGTTAGAGAATAAAACGGAAAATTTTAAAAATGATAAACTTAAACAAGACCAGGCTTTTGAGAGAAAAAGGCAGATTAGGTGTTTTTTTTTTGTAATCAACCAGGGCACATAAAACCAGATTGTGCGGAATGGTTAAAAAAGAAAAATCAGTTCAATACAGTTAATCATTTAGGCAATGATGTTGATTTAGGGGATTGTTTTAAACCTTATCTAAAAAAAGCTCTAATAAACGGGGTTGAAAGACACTCTTGAGGGACACGGGAGCAGGGATTGATCTATGCGATAAAAATTTGGTTAAAACAGAGGATTTTACTGGAGATATAACTTGGGTACGTCAACCTCTTGATAATGAATGTAAATGTTTACCATTAGCATGGGTGACTATAAAAGGATATTTTGGTTGCATCACCACTAAGGCGGCGATTAAACCATCGGAGTCGGAGCAAGGTGACTATCTCTTAGGTAATAACACTGCGGAGCTTATTGAGCAAAATAAAGGAAATTGTGTTCCTATAAATATGGTAGTTACCCGTAGTAGGACGGATTCTTTAAAAAAAAAGAATGGAGCAACGGGATGCTGATAATGAAATGTCGTTTATTGAGCAGACAAAGTTAGAAGAGCAACCAGGTAGGGTAGAGAAAATTGGGGATTGCTCACAGAACAAAGAAACGCAGGTAGTTCAAATGGATGAGAATAGACAGAATGAAAGTCAAATCGAAGATCTTATTTTATTACCGAAATGGGAGGTGAAAGATAATGTGGGATTGAATAAAATTACAGCGAAAGATTTCAGCTTAGCTCAGAAACAGTGCTTATCTTTAAAAACATTATGGGAAAAGGCGAATAATGTAGAAGAAAAGGAATTTAAAATAATGGGAAATAAATTAGTAAGAGTTTCACATTCAAATAGTGGGGATGAGAAATTACAATTATGTTTGCCATTAAAATTTAGAGAAAAAATAATGAAAATGTGTCATGAGGAAGTTGCGGGACATTTAGGGGCGACTAAAACAAAAGATAGGGTAATTAAATGCTATTTTTGGCCAAATTGTTACAAGGAAATTCAGGCATTTGTAAGAACTTGCGATCTGTGTCAAAATGTTGGTAAAAATAGAGATAAAAAGAAAGCTCCCTTGAAGCTCATGCCAATAATTTCAGAAGTTTTCTCCAGGATAAATATTGATGGTGTAGGCCCTTTGAGTTTAAGCGAGAAAAATAATAGATACTTGATTACTTCAATTTGTGTTGCGTCAAAATATCCAGATGCGATTCCAGTAGAAGATTTAACTTCTCCGTCAGTGATTGAGGGGCTAATACAAATATTTTCTAGGACTGGTTATCCAAAAGAGGTACAATGTGATTTGGGTAGGTCATTTACAAGTGAGTTGGCATCGGAATTTTTTGATAGGTTTGGTATTAAAGTTGTACATAGTTCAGTTTGCCACCCAGAATCGAATAGCGTTGAACGGATGCATGGTAGTTTAAAAAAGGTTATAAAGACATTATGTTTGGAGGCAGGAAAAGATTGGGAAGCAGTCTTGCCAATGGCTTTATTTGCTTTGAGGACTGTAAGTCATGAAAGCACGGGATTTAGCCCTGCTGAGCTTGTACATGGTAAGAATTTACGAATGCCACATACTCATGTATATGAAAATTGGATGGAAAAGGAAACGGTAAATCAGAATGTAGTGGACTATATTTTGAACTTAAGTAATAGATTGAAACATTGTCAAGAATTAGCGTGTAAAAGAATGAAAGAGTGTCAGGAGAAACGAAAACAATGGTATGATAAGAATGCGGTGTATAGAAAATTTAATGTTGGAGATAAAGTGTTAGTTCTGGCTACTTCGAAACCAAATAAAATGGCGGTTAATTGGATAGGACCGGGAACTATTACTAGTGTAATATCTCAAATTAATTATACTATCGATATTCCGGAAAAGAGAAATAAGTCTACTATTTATCATGTTAATTTAATTAAACCATATTATAGTAGACCTGAATTTGTAAATTTGTTGATTGATGAGGAGTGTGAGGAAATTGAGGATCAAACGGAAATTCCTTATCCCATTGCGGATCCCACTCAATTAGACTTTTGGGAATTAGTAAAAGAAAGTAATTTGGAAAAACGTGTTTCTACAGAGCAAATAGGAGATTTCAGGACAATGATTGAGCGTCATATGAAAGTTTTTTCTACGGATCCTGGGAGTACCCCGTTATTTAAAATGGACATTGTTTTAACGGAGGATGTGCCGGTAAGATCAAAACCATATCGTATGTCGCCGAGGTAATTAGAGATTATGCGTGAAGAGATTCGGAGGCTTTTAGATTTGGATGTGATTGAAGTCGGGCAATCAGATTATGCTTCGCCTATGATTTTAGTTGAGAGTGCGGGTAAAGACGCTCGCCCTTGTGTGGATTATAGGAAATTAAATGCAAAGACCATAACTGATTTTTTTCCTTTGCCAAACATTGAAGAGGTCGTTGAGAAAGTGAGTGCAGCGCCTTTTATTACTATTATGGATCTGACGAAAGGTTATTTTCAGATTCTTCTCACGGAAGAAGCTCAGAGATATGCGGCTTTTGTAACACCATTTCGGACTTTTTTACCTAAAGTCATGATGTTTGGACTTTTAAATTCAGCATATTATTTTTGTAAATTGATTGCCATAGTTTTATATGGGTTAGAGTCATTTGCGGTTCCATATATCGATGATATAGTTATATTTTCTTTGTCTTGGGAACAGCATTTAAAAGATGTGGAGGCGGTTCTGAAAAGGTTAAAAGAAGCAAATCTAACGGCGAAACCATGCAAATGCCAATTCGCGAAAGATCACGTAAAATTTCTAGGACACGAAGTTGGGTCAGGAAAAAGGTGTCCTAGTGAAGCTAAATTGCAGGCTATTAAAGATTTTCCAATTCCGACGACGAAAACACAGTTAAGAGCATATCTGGGAATGGTAGGATATTACGCGAGGTACATAAAGAATTATGCTACCATAGCAGTGCCGTTAACAGATGCTTTAAAAGGGAAAATAAAAAAAGAAAGAATCATATGGCACGAGAAGTGTAATAATGCATTTGAAGAATTAAAGTTAAAATTAATTAAAAGTCCTGTGTTATATGCGCCTGATTTTAAGCAGAAATTCATTGTGCAAACAGATGCGAGTTTGTATGGGGCAGGAATTGTTTTATCTCAAATTATTGCAGGTGAAGAGCATCCAATTTTGTATCTTAGCAAAAAATTTTCTCGTGCGGAGCAAAATTATAGCACGATAGAAAGAGAATTAGCGGCTATAGTATATGGATTAAAAAAGTTAAATTATTATTTGGATGGGCAAAAATTTGAAATACAAACGGATCATAATCCATTAGTGTACTTAAAGAAAATGGTTGGTACAAACTCTCGTTTGACACGTTGGGCTCTATTTTTGCAGCCATTAAATTTCGAAATTGCACATAAGACAGGAAAATTACATGGAAATGCAGATAGTCTAAGTAGGAAGATTTAGAATCAGAGTTGGATTTTCTGTTTGGAATTTAGTGTTCAAAATTTTAATACTTGTAATTAGGGCGTTTTATTAAGATATTGTGCTGTATGTAAAAATTTAGTTACCTAGATTGTGTTATAGTGCTTTTTTCTTTTCTTTTTTTTGTTAGTATTATATTCAAATATTTTAAATTTAAATTAATTGTTCTAGCATCAAAAATGTAAATTCTTTTTATTCTTTTGATTAATTATGTGTAAGGAAAATTCTAAAAATTTCATATTTTTGGTATGTCCTTTGAAACTGAGAGTGGGTATTCTTGAATTTAAGTAGAACTTTCATAATGGGGTCAAAAGTCTAAATGATATTTTATTGCTGATTTAATGGTGTGCTTGACCTCTCGGAAAATCTATTAAAAGGGCTTATTACGTGAATTCATGCCAAATATTTCCTGTGAAAATCTCTTTTTGGGGGAGGTGTTGTGATATCGTACCTTCGTCACAAATTTTCGACGGGGAAAGCAACAGGCATTTCCGTGGAGGACAAGAGTCTTTTGTGTAAAGGCATGCAGGGGAAATACCAGGGATAGTTCTGCCCTTGGGATCTGCTCAACAGGCTATTTCACTTTTCCAAGAAACAGGGAGGGCTGGACAATGTGTGGGAACTCGTCCCAAAAGTGAAAGTAAAAAGAGGCTCAGACAGGAGCTGTTGTGGAGGCTGAATAGTAGACTGGGAGATACTGATGAAGTCAGGTTGTTTTTACCAACGGAAGAGATGCGAGTAAAAATCGTTTTACTCAGGTTGGCTATGAAAAGTATAGAACTGTTAATAAAAAGTGAGAGTGTCTACCTATGAAGGGTAAAGTTTATTATTACATTTTTTAAATCTATTTTAGTTGTTCTAATAAAGAACTTTGGAAAGAAATATGTATTATTTTTCAACGATCATCTCACAAGAGCTTAGTGAACCAAAAAGCTCTGGCCCACTACATCACAACACCATATACTATGCATAAATATAGTGAATCATAAAAGCGCATATCATAATTAAAAATGCATTTCCAGCAATCATTGCTAATGAACAGTACTTCGGATACAATATAGTATCTGAAATATTTTGTGTGTCCCTGTAAATGTTATATACACTTCGTATTATACATGAAATAATTCATAGTACATAAGCCTCAACGACGTATATCAATTTCATCATACATCAAATAGATTAACATAATTAAAATACGCCGCAAACAATTCCCTTCACTCCTATATCATTATGTATTGGAATTTCTTTTTTAGCCCTGTAAATGAACAATAAATATTATTTGCATCGCATATTCTACAGAATGCACATTTTAGTGCGCTTCATAAATTCATATCAATTTTATTCTATTTGAAAGCGTGTAAAATCATTAAAAATCATTTGAAACGATTTTTTTCCCACAGGTCGTAATGTAACGGAATACTCTTGAATGTCCCGGTAAATGAACTAAACATGCTACAAACTTCATTACAAATTGGGACCGTGCTATGGTAAACGTCAATAACATCCAAAAATTTCAGGGCAATCCGATTATATTTACGCGAGTTAGAGCGCGGACAGACGGCCAGACAAACTGAAGTCATAAACACTTTTCAACTTTATCGGGCATGAAAAACACTTTATTTCAATGCTTAAATATTATATTTTATTTTTTAATGCCAATAAAAAAACTAATGCCAATAAAATAAATGTATCGAAAACGTAGAAAATGAGTTTATAATCGAAGAAAATTTAATAACTGATTCTGAATGTCTACAATTAAATGTTTGATTAAAATCACAAACAGCAAAAAAAAAAAGAAAAAAAAAATGCTTAAATACAATATAAAAATATAAATATATCAATTTGAAAAACACTAAATAATTAGTATTTATAATCTTACTATTAAACAACAACAAACTACAATAGATGAATTAAATGCATTTAACAATTTCACAAAAATCTTTCCATATGTTATAAGGAATTCTTATTATTTTATAATTTTGGAAAATGTTAAATCTAAAAACATTGGTATGAAGATTTAGGATTTTAAATACTAATTTAAAATATCATTAGCAATGAAAAAAATATTTCAGAAGTTTCACTACTATAATATGTAAAAAGACATTTTCCAAGTATAATGTTAATTTCTAAATTGCAACAGTTTCGTAATATCAGTATAATCGAATATCATATTTAACTCCAAAATAATAATGACGACAACTACTGTGTTGGAATCAGTTCCAGCGTCAGCTCTTTTTTTTTTCTAGCGATGGCAGATTAAGATATTTTACAGCATCGAATCGGAAAATATCGCTTCTGAAATAATCCTAGATCAGTCTCATTGCATATAACATACAACTATTTAACTCATGATAATAATCTATAAAACAGGAATAAAAGATTTAAATTAAATAACACATACCTTTTAAGCTCCATAAATACTGTAATACTATCCGTCTTTTATCTTAAACTGTGTGACATCTTTCTGTTGGCTTAAAAAAACTAACCTCCCGCGTCAAAAGTTCTCTGATCCTTATTTATTCTGCGGTTTAATCGAACGCAGACGATATTGAGCTAGCAGGTGCTTCTACTATTATTATAATTATTATTATTTTTTTTTTTGTATACAACATATTAGGAGTTTAAATGCGCAATAATTTTATCTTTATGAGAGTGTCTGTAACGAAAATTTTCTATTTGAATGAAACACCTCCCTTTTTTCTTTCTTTCTTTTTTCTTAAGTAAAGTTTGTTTTACACGTAATAAATACAAAATACGTATCTTCTTAATAAATGAAAAGACAGTATACAGAATAAAATATTTTCTTTGTCAATCTGTCTTTCTTTTCATATTCATTTTCTGTAGAATAAAACAATTTGTAAAATAACTTTTTAAAGTCATATCTCTAAAATTCAAATTTGAAATACGAATAATTATATCATGGGTTTTGTATAAAATTTGTATATATATTTTTTCAGAAAATGCTAATTTTATTTAAAAAGTCTGAAAGAAGTAGAATTTAAAAAAAAATAGTTACTTAAAATAGTTAAACACTAACAGGAAAAAATATGACTTAAATGTAAATTCTAAAGCAAGAAATGCATGTATGACTAAACTCCGAAGACGCTTTCTACGTGCTTATTAAAAGCTACAGACTTAAACTGTAGTAGAAAATTTTAGTTTGAAACCACAGAAATGTTTCTAATACCACTGGTCGACAAAAAAAAAATAAATAAAACAACTTCTTCCCTGCAAACTAAATATGTAAAGTGTACAGATTTAATATTCCTATTTCTAAATATGTTATCCAAATTGTTCCAGTACGTACCATTTTTCCGAGAAACACTTTTATAATAATAACAATCAGTGAAGGATTATTATATTAAATTGCAATCGTAGATAAAATTGAAATCATGAAAAAAGTATACTTTCACTGTCTTAAATAACAAATTGACAAAATATAGCACGGAAATCTAGTTTGTTGATACTTGTACCGTGCATTTTTATTTTTATGCCCCCCACCTCTTTTCGTGTACGAATTTACTATTTGCTATCCACTAAAATATTTTCATTCCTTATGCCGCTGTAACTCGGGCCTGATATTTTTGTTCATTTTCAAAGATTTTTTATGTTCATATTTTTGTCACACTGTCATTTACAATATGGTGGTTTTTTTCGTCACATATGTGACGTGACGTACGTTACATGCAGTGACATAACAGTGACGTCACAATTTTTTTAATTGCTAGAAAATATAATTTTACATAAATAGCATTTTTTGAATATTTTTTGTAATTTTAAGTTTTCTAAGAAGTTCACCTCTCAGTCACCGTGTGATATCACTGAGTGGTGACGTTTAGGTCACAGATGTGACGTGACCACAGTGACATGCAATGACGTCACAACGAGGTCACTATGACCATGCATACTATGAGGGGCCTTCTTCAAACTGAGCTGACCTGACCTCATTGTTTGTATAGCATTTTCAAGGCCCTCTGTAGAGTATTTGAAACTCCCATACTTCCTTTTTGAGGAATCTTCTTGAACATCAGTAAAAATATTTCCATCAATCATCTAAAAACATAGAAAAAGTAAGATTTCAATGCCATCAATAATTATTTTCTTTAAAAATGGATGTGTGTATGTTCTTTTGTTACGTTTTTATATCTGTTCACTTTTCATTTGTTACCATTGTTGAAAAATCACTTTATTGAAACTATAGGTATAAAAGAACACACAAAAGCATAAAGCCCAAAACTGCTCATTCACTAGGAAATGTAGCCTAATCTATTCCTTCCAGTGAATGAACAGCTGTTCATTCATTGGATTTTTAACATTTGCCTAACCAGTTATTAAACATCCCTATTCTCAAATTGCACGTATTCTACAATGGTCAAAACGATTAGAAATATGGCTATAATATATATATATATTTAATGTATGCATAATAAAATTAGTGAATAATGCAAATAAAAACCGCAAATTCTTATCAAACGTATGAAATGACATACCACTTACCTTATTATTTCAGCATAGAAACGATGTGTTTCTCAGGCATGAAAAATACAACATGTTTTCATAGTAAAGTAATGTGACTTCAGTAACCAAACAAGAATGCAATAACTTCCTATTGCATAGAATTCATGCAATGTTGTAACCCCATCTAGTGGAGAGGTTTTCAAACCTTATTCTATTAAAATATATAAATAATGTTCATTCACTGGGGGCTGTTCACTTACTGGTCGGACTACCCTATTTGACAGAAAATTATTCAATTATCAAACGATTTGGGATTCTCAATTTCAAAGTTATTTATTTAACATACTAGTTTTCATCAACTATATATGTGATACATAAACATTACCATCTTAAAAATACTAAAGAAAATTAAATATACACTGAATGAAAATTTCGAACATCATTTAAAATAATTAAGCGACAACAAACTCGAAGTTAAGGGATGAAAATAGAAAAGTATAAGACAATAAAACAAAAGAATTTCAAGTATTATGTAAAAAAATTCTCTATCGAATGAAAGTTTGTAAGTTGGCAAAAATATTATTTCCAAGTTTTGAAAAAGTTTATAAATATTTTCAACTTAAAAAAAAATTTGAATTTTCAAGTTAACAACAACAACAACAAATTAATTTAATTATTGAATGATACGAGCATATACTTTTCCACACATGTTACAAAATCACTTTTTGTAGCCAAAATTTGGTGATATTTTAATTACCGTACTCTTAATTACCGTAGTTGGTGCTCAAATCTGATACTAATAGCCCCACAAATAGCTGTCTGGAAATTACCCCTCAGGTGTCTGGAAATTACCCCACACCATGGAATAATTTTCAGACAGGATTTTATTTATTTCATTTTTCATTATTAATAATAATTATCTGAAAAGGCTTCGAAATAATCGCCAGGCTTGTGATTATTTTACCAAGAAAATGTTAAAAGAAATAATCATTGATTCCAGAATAATAGCAAAAGTTTTGTTTTTGTTCGAAAATTAACCCCAGGATACCCTACCTTATTTACCTCATTAAACAGCAAAGTATCATTAAAATATTCTGAAAGTGTTAGAATGTGTTTCATAATCTATGCTTGAAGCATGATTTTTCTTTCTTATTTACGTTCAAGTTGGGATTCTGTTATAAATAGGTACTGTTTTCCTAAGGATTTACTGTATGTTTATGTCCGATTTAGAAACCTCTGTCTCGCCCTTTTTGTCTCCGTCTCCTGTTTTTTATGAAAGTGGAACTGGTAACAATAGTTTTTATGATTACTGTTTTGTTTTTATATTTTCATTTTTAGGGTTCCGTACTTAAAAGTGAAAACGAACCCTTATAAGATCACTTCTGTGTCTGTCTGTCAGCCACAACCATTTTACTCGTAAACTATGGAATATGGAAAGGGGGGAAGTAATAAAGACTATTGGCCCACATATTTACAGATTATTAAACATTCACAAATATATTTGAGAAAAATGCAGATGGGCTAATTAAGTTAATTGAAAAAAAAAAAAACTTTTCTTTGTATACCGTGTGGGTGTCGTGTGAAAGCTTTCGTAACACTGAATTCAAAAATACATTTCTTTTAATTTTAAGTATTAGATTTTCAGAGATATCGCCGAAAATGTAACGAAAAAAATATGTTCCCCACATCTATTTCCGAATGTACTGAAACTAAAATTTAAAAAAAAATTAAAGGTAGTAGACGTTAATTTAAACCTTGCTGTAAAACTATAGCGATCACCTTAGGTCACATAGTTTTTGGGAAAAGCGCATTCTTCCGTTACACGCAAATTTCGATTTGCGGACATTCAGTAAAGGCGTTGAGGACCACTGGAGTTACCTATCGTAGCAGAAGTAAAAAAGCATTGTCGATAATGATTTTCGAAAAATATCGTCGGTAATTATCTAAGATATTAACCCTTAAAGACACGGACGGTTTGGACACAATGGCAGGAGCAGCGTATTATATGTAACCATCGTCTTTTAAAGCCTAGATAATAACTTTTAAATGATATATTTCTGTAATGCAATGCTCAATATCAGTATAAAAGCAATAAACGTCAAATTATTTAAAACATACTAATTTAATTAGTATTAATCACATAAATACTATTTGATTCGCGATTAGTTTGCATTGAGTGGATCTCACACTATGCCTCCCGTGTCTTTAAAAGTAAATTAAAGAACTATCTGGAAAAGCGTGGTTCGGACCAAGACGGTTTTGCAATTTTGCGACATCCTTTCGAAGACCATTTAGCAAAATGCCAAGTTTAAACTTTGAAACTTTCGAAGCACGCTTAGCACACATAATGCAAAGTTTATAGTTTGAACAAGGGTTTATCCAGTCAGTAAAAAGAAAAGATTACTACTACGCTGAATTTAATTTTATGAAATACTAAATCAAGTTTAAATATGCACTATTTTACTGTCAGTACCGAATTAAGTTCATCAATGAAAAAACAGATTAGAATAAGATTAAAAAAAAAAGAGTTTACAGAGTAGAAATATTTCATATTATTCAGGCTTCATATCTCTTTGAACTTTTATGGTATACCCATTTATACTTTTCTAGTATATACAGCCATATCCAAACCTACGTTGTATGTTTTTTTACAAAGTTTTATTATTCTTTTAGCAACGATGTTTTAAATAATACCTTTAATAATTAATATATTTATTGTATGGAACCCTCTAAGCGCGAGTAATACTCGCACTTTACCGTTTATTAATTCTATACTGCTTGATCATTGTTAATGTTTTTTTTTTTTTTTTTTTTTTTTTTTTTTTTTTTTTACAGCAAGCTGTCTCTCTAAACCCTTTCAAGGCTGATGTTTCCGCTGCAATTGAGAGGGGAAGAGTAAGTTTTAATCTGCTTGTTTTCTGACATGTACACTGAGAGAAAAAAAAAATACCCCCTACAACTAGAATGAATAGGTAGTTATTTTCTGAATTCCTAAACTATAAATATAGATTTCCAAGCTATGCGACTCGGGTAAACAACTAAGCTGAATATAGACGAAATGATCTAGGATTTCTTGTCTCTTGTTTTCTAGGTTACAAAACGATAATGAATCGTTCCAGTAGCGTGAAATTATCGCTTGATTTCTGGAATGGTTTCAAAAACTAGAATTATAGTTACTAAAACTATCCTCTTGTGTTCGCGTCTATTTGCAGATATTTTTAAATAAGTTTGACCACGAGAATATAGAAAAACGCTCTTGAGTTCTAGTAGGAGACTCTAGAACTCTTTATCAAAGAGAATTAGGATTTATAGTATAAAAAAGGCTTCTCGATCAATGAATTTACCAGAAGTGGGTGAAAAGCATTCTTATTCTACTTCAGCAGTTAAACAAAAAAATATATATATATATTTATTGAACTCTTGGTTAAGTAGAAAATGACAAAGAAATATAAAATTCGTGGGTCGTTAATATATACGAGCTGCAGATGTATAGAGTCCGTTCTAAAAACGTAAGTTGTCTCTTATTGATGGCAGGTAGATAGTGACAGAAAAATCTTTCACTATTCTGGCAGCTAAATCGTAATCTCGCCTTTTCGACGTTGACACTCTGAGTCCCTGGCTCAACACAAACATGCAGCACCCTTCGTGCTATCGGCTACGGATAAATTATCTTCCCCTAGTCCGTGCGAGCATCTCCACATTCGACTCATTTTTACAGATTCCTCTAACTTCTCAATAATTTTGCTTCCCCGAGAAAAAGTTCATTAGCGTGAGATTTTTGGCCTCCAACTAATGAGAGAATAACAAATGATGTCACCCTCAAAGTTTCGTTTTATTGGTTCACTAAAAGATGAAGTCACTCCTTGGAACTGCAGTGATAACTTCCCTTAAAATCAGTCTTTGTCAGTTCAGTGCAATTAGGTGGCCTCTTTCATGAGGGTGGCCTTCCTTCAAAATGCACAATCAGCCACCATTTACAATGTCCAAAGCGTGAGAGAATATCCACTCGAACGCATATACCTCAACCTGGGTTGCACATACTTCGGATTCTTTCATGATTAAGATCCCCATTTACACAAACTAATATCAGTAAAGTTCACTTCTTTACAATACGGATGACATGGAACTAATTTTTCTAGAACCACAATTTAGATTCTAGATACCAGAGCCATATTTTTTTTCTTAGTGTGGTCATAGTATTCATAAAAATAATGATTAAGATGCTACTTGACACAGTATAATATAAATTTAGAAACAACGTTAAAAACGCCAGAATATGTAAACTTTGAGCAGAATAGTTCCGGTAGCATTTAGCGTACCGTCCTCAGTGCAAGAAATATCGTTATTTTTTGCACTGTGGACGACGTTCTTTCTAAATTTATATGATAAAAGTACCTAAAGAATGTAATTTTCTGGCAATATAAAACAAACAGTGGATTATTTTTAATTAACCTCAAAACAAATTAGATTTAAAAAAATAAATAAAAACTGTAACTCGTATACAAGAAAAAGTATAGTGCTGGTGGCATCTGCTGCACAAACAATCACCTCATCGAGGTTACGGCTGAAATTCCAGGATTAGTTAGAACTTAATTAGCATATTAAAGTGGAACTGGTCTGCCAAGCTATATCTTGGTGAAAACCACCTGCAGACACAATTTTCTTGGTGAATTGATAGGTTTCCCCTTGTGTTTTCCTGCACCCAGCGGGATCATAAATGTATAAAAGTATGGAGGACTGGGCAGGACCGGTCTAAGAGGTGTGCGACAGAACGGGGCCCCAGTTAAAGGGGAGGCTGACCGACAAAAGGGGAGCACAAAAATGCATTGATAAAAAATAATTTTAAATTCTGCGGTGTTCTTTTTTTTTTTTTTTTGCTGATTTGCTTTGTGTAGGTGTAGAGTCTAACTTGTTTTAAAATAAGAATTTAATGGCACTGAATTTTCACATGCAGACCAGATGTGCGGCATCTTTATTCTTCCTCTAAGAAAATGCCTAGTTTAAAGGGCTACTTCAATCACGCGAAATTACACGTTCGTTAATGTTAATACTATGGAAGAATTTTTTAAAGGTATCTATCTCCTTTGCATTTCAATATTTTAAAAGATTTTTTTATGCATTGAACAGCTGAGGTCGATTTCTATAAAAGTCGTTTTTCGCGTTTTCGATTTTCTTTGCAGGTTTTTTTTAATAAGGATACTTTCACTTTCAAAATCTGTTCCAAAAGTAAAAATATCCTAAAAAAACCCTGGAAACAAAATAGAAAAACTTAAAAACGGCCTTTGTAAAGATCAATCCTACCTTGCCAAAGGAAAAAAATCGTTTAAAAATATTAAAATGCAAACGAGATATCTTAAAAAAATTCTTTCATAGAACTAACATTAGCGAACTCGTGTTTTCGCGTGAGTAAAGGCGCTTTTTTCGCCTTATACGCTCAAATTCGTCGTAATAACAGATAAAACCATACACAATTCATTATTCATCCCTTCTGTTCGCTTGCGGGAGACATGTTAATTCCGATGTTGACAGTTTTATGGTGCTTTTCTGCTACGCTCAGCTTGGAAATCGACTGACCAATCAATGCAATCGGACAATAATTATAGAGATAATATCTCTATAGACCTAGGGCTAACTGAAACCTGCAGACAAATAAGGGTCCATTTAGAAAGAAAAGTGCTCTCTGTCATGGTAAAGCCATAAAATGTAGTTTTGAACAAAAGTACGAGGAATTCAACAATGAAAAGGAGATAAGGAGATTATATAGAAGTTGAAGTAAATTTCACCCTTTTGAAAGATGTCCAGCACTTTCCCTGTAAATCTATTAAAGATGATAACCACATGAAAGCGCCGCCTGACCAAAACAAAAAGACCGCGAGTAGAATGATACGTTTGTCTGGAGATTAACACCTTACACAGAATGGTCCAAACGTTACAGAATCGGATTCTACGGGAAGAAATACTTAACTTTTGTATTTAAACTTTGTTTCTGATCATCATAGATGACACTTTAACTGAGATTTTTTTTTTAAATGCTAATGAACGGATTTAGATGGAAGTCACTATCAGTTAGATAAATTGTGAAAAATAAATTTAAAAATTATATTTAAAATTTGCATTCTGAACAGGAAAACTTACATATTCTACGTGAGAAAAACTGCGGGCAAAAGATATTATGTGTATGCGAAAATTCAGCGTTGAAGCAGTAGGGGGCGCTGTTGCGTTTGGCGGATGAAAGCATTTCGCTGGCTTGAATCGTGATTCCCCGAACGGATTTCAAGCAACATGCATCGTTACACCAATCCGGAGCTTGCCGACATACATTTCACGTATGGAGCTGCTCAAAGTATGTACATAGAATGATTCCCCGTTAGGAATCCACCGGATTGCCGACCATTAGAGCGTCTTCATCGAGAGTTGTGCACGAGTGGATCGTTTTATGCTTCCATACCTGATACGGGCACTGAAAGATATCGCAGAATTTCTGCAGTGGAAAAAGCAGTATTATGCACAGTAGAGGACGGTCCTTCAACAAGCTCGAAAGCTATTGGACGTGCATTGGGTGTGATCCATTTCCTTGCGCTGCCCCATACATGAAATGCATGTCGTCAAGCTCCGCATTGGGGTAACGATGCATGTTGCTCGAAGTCCGTTCGGGGAATGACGATTCAAGCCAGCGAAATGCTTTTATCCGCCAAACACAACAGCGCCCCCTAGTGCCTCAACGTTGCATTTCTGCACCCACATTCCTATACAAAATCCGCTTATTTAGGTCCTGTCTACCTGCCCATACATTTCTGACACATAATTTTGAAATACCCTGTATATATATATATACTGTGTTTCTACGATAATGGGGCAAACTTACCCTTAAATGCCGCCGTGTTGCCTTTTGGCAACATACCCAATTTAGGCTTCTAAAATACTATTAGAATAATATTGAAGCTATAATGCCTAATGTTGCCAATAAAATACATTATGAAACATTATTAAATCGATTTTCAACATGTAAATAGGAACAGTCGTGCTATTGGAGAATAAAGATAGATTTATTTTTCCAATTGTCGCTATATATTCTTTTTGTTTTGTTTGGAAGCTTACGAAATACCCTATTTTGTTCTGCAGTGAGCAAGTAAAATTTATTTCTTATTATAGTTCTTAAAATACTTGTGTGTTTAATATTATAGAATTTTATCAAGAAAAATTATTTTTTGAATTAAAGACCAGTATTGCCTATTAGTAACAAAAACTGTTTTTTAGCCGTAAACCACACTTAAAACCAAATGGGATTTTTTAAAATTATTTTTTCGATGATTTATTTAAAAAATGAAAGCCAAAAAACATTTTTTAAATGATTTTTGAAAAATCAGGCATTTAAGGGATAAAGGGAACGTAAAATACACATAAAGAAGTTATTTTGGCATGCCAATGTAGGGTCGGAAATGAACAGTTTTGGCGAAAAACAATAAATTCGGAGGAAATGAAAACAAGTGCTTTATTGACATAACAATTACAGTAAGTGCTCAAATGTGCCACCACCAACATTGATACCGGCCTGGCAGTGTCTAGCAAGTGATTGGCGTACTCTTTCGAAGGTTCCAGATGTCTCATCTATGAGACATCACTCTTGATGACCTCTTTGCAAGACTTTGAGTCGTTGCTGCATATTTGTTTTAGTCAGCTGCATTACCCCTCCAAGTTTGTCCCATGATCATAAAAATACCATATATATATATATATACAGAGTGTGCACATATAACCTGACCGACCTTTATTTTCTCAACCGTTGGTTGTAGATCAGTGGTTCCCAACCTTTTATTGACCACGCCCCACCAAACATGGGTAAAATCACGGTGTCCCCCCGGACTCTGTAACACATGATTGTTATTATTTAAAAGGTGAATTAAATTCACACGCTGGAAGGGTAACCTAGCCTTAACAATAATTATTCATTTCACATTTTTTAACTCATCAAAGAGGTTAATCTTCTGTCACAAATGTATTTTTAACATATTTCTGTAAATACAATCAGGCTAAAGATTTTTGTTGTTTTCCAACTTACCTTAATGTTAAATGAAATTGTTATACGTTCTGCATATTTATCTTCGCAAAATGCCTTGGACTCTTAGATTTAACATTAAAATTTATACATTTACGCCTTTTATAATTCATTTTTGTAATTTATTAAGAGTTGTTGGTAAAGCTTCGGACATTAAATTTTGCTTCTATGGATAAGACAATACACAAGAAGCATTTCAAGATTCTTGCTTTTAACAATTTTAAAGAAACAGTCTCTATTTTCCCTTTCCCAATATCGTTAGTTATCTGCCATGTATTACTGAATTTAAAATTTTAAATGTATATGTCATGGTGTAAATTTATTTACCGTGTGGGATGCCTGCACTAGAGGCATGGATATTTAGTACTACCTACCCATTTCCTTTTCAACGCTATTTAAAATTCATATATTTTATAAACTTGGTATTAGCTTGTTTAGACATTTCAAACATTTTTTAGGTTAAATCTGTTCAAAGCAGTCAGATTTAGGTATACTTTTAAGCAGATTCATGTGTAAAAGTTTCTTCGTGTGACATATAGTAGAGCGAATAAAATAGAAAGTTCACTCAATATACGAGTATAATCAAAAGTGTTACGAAATAATATAAAATACAGCAGTAACCAGATTATTTATAACGATTTTTAATTAGAAAAAAAAGACATCAAAGTTTGTATAATTATCCTATTTTAAAATCAAGTATAATTATTAGGAACTCTTAAAAATCAACAAATTAAATTACTAATAAATAAAGACACAATATTGCTCAATGGTACACAAAATACGAACTTTAATAAGCTAAAAGTTGATTTCTACGTTTCGAGCTGTTTCTACAGCCGTCTTCAGGAAAATAGGAGGGTAAAAAGGCTCAAAGTTCAGAGACGAAAGCTTCCTGTGCAAGAAATAATTAGTCGAAACTTGACCAATGGTTTGAATAGAAAAAATGTAGTGTTGCCATCTAGTGAAAATAAATAATTATTAATGAACTGGCATCAAATGAATCCAAAAGGTCGATTAAAGAAACCACGCGTGCCGCTATCTAGACATGAGGGGCAAAACCACGTTCAACTGAGTTTTCATTCAAGTTTTGGCAACATAATACAAGTTTAAGCTGAAATATTGTAAATGGATGGAGAACTATGACTTTATAATATTATGCCAGATTTTTGGGATATTATAGGATAAATTATCGTTGCAAGGTTTATCTTCACGTGCAATGATTTCAACTGATTCTCTAATTTTACTCTCAAAGGAGTTATTGCACGGAACTATAATTTTTGATTCATCAAAGTTAATATGGCAGACTTCATTAGCCAAGTAGAACTTAGAAAGAGCTGTATTCTGTTTACGCTGTTTAATGTCTCTGCGATGTTCCATAATCCTTACTAATAACTTACGTTTTGTCATGCCGATGTAGACTTTTTTAACATTATTAGATAAAGTTATAGGGATTTTATATATACCAGATTTCTGATCCATTGGGATCCTATCGATTTTGTTACTGACGATATCAATACGTCAGTAACAAAATCGAAGACGGCTGTAGAAACAGCTCGAAACGTAGAAATCAACTTTTAGCTCATTAAACTTCGTATTTTGTGTACCGTTAAGCAATATTGTGTCTTTATTTATTATATTTTATGGTGCAATTGTCCAGTATGTATTAAATTAAATTATTTTTTAAATTTTATTTGTATTCCATTTATTTTTAGTGTGCCCCTTAATTCTCGCTCCCGTGATATTCGCGGGCTATGTATTTTATTCAGATTGTTTGATTCCCACCAGTTTTATGAAATAGTGTAATTGGATTTATTATGGTATCATTTTAGACTGTCATTAAATAAGATGAATATTTCTTTTTCAAAAAAGTGGTGCCAATAAGCAATTTGAATTTTTAAACCGTAATTTAATTCGACCGTTAAGGGGTTACAAAAAAGACAAAAGAAACAGATATCGAGTGGCTGAGTAAAAAATTTCGAATTGCCCCCCTAAAAGGTCAAATTGCCTCTCCGTGTACCGCACGCACGACGGTAGGAACCACTGTCCAAAAAAGTTTAATAAATATAGAACAAAACAATTGTTAACTTTTTTTAAAAAATAAAAATAAAATAACGGTAAATAAACATTTATTAATAAATAAGCAACAATAGCCGGGTTACCATATCAGGCAAAATAATGCCATTTTGGCGACAATCAGGTAACCCGGTGCATATATGACATCTGCGCCTAATATTTTTCTTTTCGTTTCGTTTTAAAAAAAGAAAGAAGTGAAAGCCATTAATTTTATCTGTTTCAGTTTTAAATGAACGTTTTGTATAAAATAAAATGATAACGAAATAAAAAAAAGCATTGTTCTTAGCATAGATTTTAGGGAGGCCAAACTGATCTCCAAATTAATTTAAAATAATAACCTTTTCTGATATATGAAAAAAATATCTGTTATGATTAAAATCTGAGTTGTCATCATTAGAAAAAAGTATTTAAAATTAGAAAAAAATTAATATTTCGAAAAGTAATTCGAATTTAAAAATTATAATACCAGTTTTGAGATCTGCGGATAAATACAGATTTTTGGTGTTAATTTCATCCCAAAGTTTCCCATATTTTAGGAAAAATCGCCGTTAAACATAATCAGTTGTTTAATCAGTCATTTCAAGGAATCGTTTCATAAATTCATTTCATTTCAGCCGTTTCATATATCTGTTTCATAAATTCGTTTCATTAGGATTTTATATATATAGGGTAGATATACATATATATATAGGGTAGATTTTTAAGTATTCAGTAAAAATAATGAAAGTACATTTTACCTGAATAGCTTGGTCGAAATTTTTTTTTGTTTCCGAAGAACAAATTCTGATTTTTTGTCAAATGCAGCCATCTGAAATGGAAAAAATAAGTGTTATTCCATTCTTTGGACTTCTCTTGATCAGGAATAGAGATCATGTTGGCCAAATTCATGGCGCATAATAAGAATTACAGTGTTTTTGGGTATGTGCCAGATGTGGCACGTGGTGCAGTGAAGGGTTAGAAGGGTTTGATCGAAATTTTTTTTTTGTTTCCGTAGAACAAATTCTGATTTTTTGTCAAATTCAGTCATCTGAAATGGAAAAAAATAAGTGTTATTCCATTCTTTGGACTTTTCTGGATCAGGAATAGAGATCATGTTGGCCAAATTCATGGCTCATAATAAACATTACAGTGTTTTGGGGTATGTGCCAGATGTGGCACGTGGTGCAGTGAAGGGTTAGAAGGGTTTGATCGAATTTTTTTTTTTGTTTCCGAAGAACAAATTCTGATTTTTTGTCAAATTCGGTCATCTGAAATGGAAAAAAATAAGTGTTATTCCATTCTTTGGACTTTTCTGGATCAGGAATAGAGATCATGTTGGCCAAATTCATGGCTCATAATAAGCATTACAGTGTTTTGGGGTATGTGCCAGATGTGGCACGTGGTGCAGTGAAGGGTTAGAAGGGTTTGATCGAATTTTTTTTTTTTGTTTCCGAAGAACAAATTCTGATTTTTTGTCAAATTCAGTCATCTGAAATGGAAAAAAATAAGTGTTATTCCATTCTTTGGACTTTTCTGGATCAGGAATAGAGATCATGTTGGCCAAATTCATGGCTCATAATAAGCATTACAGTGTTTTGGGGTATGTGCCAGATGTGGCACGTGGTGCAGTGAAGGGCTATCTATAAACGGCACAGAAAAAGACCTTGATCGATAAATACAGTAAATTTCCAATTCACATAACTGTTAAGTGAATGTTAAGTAAAGTTTAAAATAGTTAATTAAATGATTCGGTTAAATGAATGTATTTTATGGAAAACATTTCAGTGAAAATTCCATACGCAAAACGTCATTTCTCAAAAAGCTATTGAAATATCACTATAAAAATCAAATTGCAAGCTATTGACTCATAACTCATGAAAAATGTCCAATATATCTTAAATTTTTGTGTCTTCACCACTGTCATAAAAATTACGTGTATACGGAAAATATATATGCGATAGAATTAACTGTAGTGTCTTTTGCCTATTGGGCTAAATTTCACAAAATTTTACTGTAAACTCCTCAATTTACCTATATATAATCAATGTATGGACTATATTTTCCTTTTTATCGTTAGTTTAGAGTCAAAATCTTCCTAAACATAATCGTGAACTATAATTAAATAGCTTTTTACAAAAAAATTGCTCCGAACGCTGTCAGATAACTTTAAAATAACAATTTGTGGACTTTAAAATAACAACTTCCTTATCATTTAGCGAGTTTTAGTGAGAAACTAAAAAACAATTCACTCTAACGCCGATATCTCTCTGAATTCTTACGATATTTGACTGATTTTTTTTAATAAGGTGCTCCACAGAGTTGACTATTAAATTATGTAACAAGTTCCTTGTTACCGTTCGCGCATGCGCAGATAAAAATTATTTTATACAACTACCCATATTTCCTTAAATATTTAATTGATTTATATTCCAATTACACTATATTGTTTCTACTACATTTTGTCAATTTTTCCGAAACTGGAGTTAAATTTAGTTAAAAGCCCTGTATGTTATAAGCAAAAAGCATGCAAGGATTTTTTTAATTAAAAAAAATCGCTATATCTCTATTAACATACATGCTATTCTTACACAAATGAATGCACATATTGCCTGCCTATGTCCCGTAAGGCATGGTGACGTTACGGCGATGTCGTTGTGAAGTCACACTGTGACTTTGTGACCGTCGATGTGACGTCACGTGACGTCGATGTGAAGTCATAGTGACTAGAATGTGAAGTCGTTATGGCCGTTTTAGAGCTCATTTGTGACGTCACATTGTGACCAATTTGTAAAGTCACGGTGAGACCAATTTGTGAAATATGTGTCATTTGTGACGAAAATGCCATTAACACTGTGATGATCCTGTGACGACAGTGACAATGTTGTGAAGTCACATTGTGACAATTTTGTGAAAATTGTGTAATTTTTGACGATTTTGTCATTAACTTTGTGACGAATATGTGATTACAATGACAATGTTGTGACAGCGTTAAGATGCAAGACATTTATTGAAAAATGAAATCGCTATTCGAGTCCAATCATTGAACCTAGACAGTGGGGGCGGGAATCATTATGAGTAAAAGAAAATTCTGAAGTTCATAGAAAAAATTCAGAATGTTTTTTTCACGATACTTTGTCGAAATTTACGTTTTTTTCCCCGCTCCTTTGGCGAAATTCGTCTTATTTGTACGATTTATTGACAAAATTTCACGTTTTTTCGTTATGCTTAGACGAAATTCGCTTTTATTCGCTATGCTTTGATGAAACTCACTTTTTTCGCTATGCTTTGACAAAATTAGCTTTTTTTTGCGATCCTTTGACGAAATTCACGTTTTTCTTCAATCTCTTGAGAAATTGCGTGTCTTAGATGAAATTCATGTTTTTTTTCCCACTACCTTTTGAAGAAATATAGATTTTTTTCGCGATCGTTTGACAAAATTCGCCTTATTTGCGCGATTTATTTACAAAATTTCGTCTTTTTTTGCGGTCCATTGACAAAATTCGCGTTTTTTCTACAATCATTTGACAAAATTTGCTATTCTTAGATGAAATTCGCTTTTTTCCACGATCTGTTGACGAAATTTGCATTTTTTCCCGATCCTTTGGCGAAATTCACCTTTAACCAATCAATTTATTCTTTCTTTTCTATAAACCACATAGCAAGTATTATAAATTTTTGCGAGTAAAAGAATAATTAGGTAATATGTTATTTTCTCATTCTACTTTTGCAATAATAAATTTACAGCAAATTGGAGCTAAAAAAGAATAAAAGAATGATATCTCCTCAACAACTACCGTATTTACTCACGTAATAGTCGTACTTTTTTTTGCCAATTTTTCATTGTGAAAGTTTAAGTGCGACTATTATGCGGAGAAATCTAGTACACAATATTATACACTCTAATGCTAAAACATTACTGGTAAACACATTATAATAATTAGTAACTTATCAAATGTTTCCAAATTATGTGCTGTTTATTAAAGACCATTTTCCTTTTTATGGTAATATTTTTATAGATGTAAAATTTACAAATAATCTTTGTGAAAATTTTGACAAAAAATTCTAATAATAAATAGCTTTCACTGAAGGTATCAGTATCACTATTGTAATGTGAATCAGTGTCTGAAGAATCTCCGTGATTCCGTAAAATGTCATCTTCGCTTCCGTCCAAAGCGTCGGAGATACTCGTCTTCTTAAAACTTTTTGAAATTATATCGCTTGTTATTAAAGTCAAGCTTTGTAATATCTAACTGCATATTTGTTCCAGGGATTGACGCGTTACCTTTTCATTCCGAGTTTTTTCTTTGTTCTCTATATCCATATACTCGTCTTATATTGTCTTTAAACGGTTTGTTAACCGATATGACGAACGGTTGCAAAATCGATGAAAGTCTTCCAGAAATTATCACAAGATATGTTTTGCTTCTAAATGTTCCTTCTTTAAATCATCAACAAGATGTCCCCGGAAATTATCGAGTACCAGCATGACTGGATTTTTGAGCATTGCTCTAGACCTTTTCTTCCAAATATTGCGAACCCAATCTTTCATGATTTTTTCATCCATTCAGTTTATGCGAAGAAAATATTTTGATGATTTTTTTTCTGCTACAAATCGGGAGGGGGGGGGGACTATTACGCGACTAAACACGGGAATAAAGAATGGAAAGAGAAAAAGAATTAATTGGTATAAAAATGTTAGGCTCAGAGAGAGCTTCTTCTGTAGAGGTTGAATAAATGTTTTTATTTTTTTTTACTTTTGAACTGATATACACCAAATAAAGAAATTAGTTAAAGATTGAAAAGGCAGTTTTTTTTAGCACTGTATGTTAATAATCCTCACTGAGTTGTAACAATGTTGCTCTTTGATATTTTGAGGAATTTCGCTATAATTGGTTATTCTTATATTTACTCTGTATGTGTAACTAATTTTCATATAAATAAATACATACATATATATATATATATATATATTACACCATTTATTGCATTTGATATGTGCTGCTGTAGCGCCATTCATGCGGTAATTTTTCATTAATTTTGAAATAATATATATATATATATATATATAATCTCCATAGGCTTTTCCATGTTAAATTAACACTGAGAAGTGACACTGGAAATAAATAAGTATTGCGCTGCCGCGCAATACTTAAATATACATATATTTGGTTAACATATATGCATGTCTGTAAGTTTAGATGTTGGTAATTAATAGTAATATTCCTTTGTACAAATGCAAGATGAGCTGCAAAACATTTTTGCTTGTTTTGTTATTTGTGCCACTAACTAAATTATATTTATTTGCTGTTTTTATTAATTCTGCTATAACTTACTGTTCCCTCTAGGCAATTTTTTAAAAGTTGCAGCACCCTGCTCTTTCTAAAATTGGCGAAATACACCCTTAAAAAAAATATTGAAATTCACCTTTAGTTGCAATCAGAGATGTAAAAAACTTCCTCATATCACAGTATTTCTAAATCAGTGTGCCCAAGACCTTGCAAAAATTATAGAACTTTATTTCTTTAGAAAATACAAGATATTGTTAAATCATGTCGTTATTTAACTGTATTTTCAATTTGTAATTCATAAAATCCTTAAAAATTAATGTCACTTTATTTATCATATTAACAAATTATATACTTCTTTCTTATAGCATTACTAAACACATTACTAATACTACATTTACTCACGAATCTCTGTCATCCTGCTCTGTTTTTACTGAACTAGCACATCTTTTTAATACAATTGACTAATAACACCAAAAAGCATTTTTATATGAAAAATATCAATTATTTATTCAAATAAGGTTTTGAAATTCAATAGCGATACTTTCATATTAGCAACATTCCAAGAGTTAATAGTTGAAGAAATCGCCAAAGATTTTACTACCTACAGCGGTTTTTTTTTTTTAATTCTAATACTTTTAGTAGTTTAAGCGAGCAGTTCGATTACATGTTTATTAAATTTGTGTTTTATTTATGTACATTTTTTGATAAAGTCTTTAATTTTACTATAAAGGTTTTAGAATCACGTGTGGTGAACATTTTATATATACAGTCTGTTACAAATGCAGGTAATCATATTTATTTTAATATGACACTGTAAAAATAATGAAAATAATATAAAATAGTTAGCCATTTTTATGTGAATAAAGTATAAAAATTCAAACCATAAGCACAAAATATAAACACACATTGGTACATTATTATTATTATTGTTTTATTTACAGGATTAGATGATAATTATAAATGACAAACCCCCTTTAATCAGTCTGTTTTCTAATAGAATGTATAGTATAGATATTTTTAAGTTTATGCGTATAAAATCATTCAGAAAAAAAATATTAAAAGTATCCAGAAAAAAAAAATATAATGAAATATATTTTACATTTTAACTTCATTCATTCAAGTACATGGATATGATTTTTAATAATTAAAATCTTTCTATAAAACCATATGGGTCATTCCACACAAAATGAGCAAAAATTTAAAAAAAGTCGTGCATAGTGACCGATTTTAAGAAAATTTGATACACGGTTTTAATTCATATTTAAATAGAGCGTTGCAAAATATTTCGACAAAAAAATAAAAAAAATTGGAAGTTCTGGACATTTGTGACATGATGGCATGTGTACAATCGTTCAAAGCTGCAAGTTTGAAGTTCCGTATCTTGAAAACTATTTAACACAAATTAAATCTTTTTATTATATTGTAATCTCTGGAAAATTATCTTCATATTTATATAATAATAATAATTTGGTAACGTCATGATTAATCTTAAATTTGTTGTAAAAATTGAAAATTTGTCAATTTTGAGAAAATTAAAAACGTTATAAAAATTAAAGGAATTCAAAAACATCTGTGAAATTGATGCCTGATGTAGTGTTGCATATTAAGATCGAATTGCTTAAGTTTTTAAGTTGCCATGTATTTCCTTCACCTTTAAAAAAATGACAAAACTGTAATTTTTCCTGTTATTGAAAGGCAAAAAAAAATATTGAAAGAAAGGTCAAACAATGTAGTGATTGCACAGATTTAAAGATCAATAAGTCCATGATATGCTATAAAAATTTCAAGATTGCCTTTTGATTCCTAACGTCACAAAATTTGGTTAAAAAAGTAATATTTGTTGCATTCCAAGAGCTTTACTCTTTGAATAAGCGCGCATTTTTTTTTACAATATTGCACGATTTCAAAAGGGAAAAAGATGCAGTGCTGCCATCTATGGATTTATAGGATAAATATATTTTTTTTTTGTTCAAAGTAATATATTTATTTTTTACTGTAGTTTAAAATAAATATATTAAAAATAAATTAGCCAAAAATAAACTGAAAGCTAAAATTAAAGTTTCTATATTTAAAATATATACATTTATTTATAATATGGAATAATTTAAAAGTTTAATAAAGCTTTTTTTCACGTAAAAAGAAGTGATAGAAATATTGCATTTTACCCTCAACATTTTTTACTGTTTATTTTTTTTTTCTCATTAAAGAATAAAAAGGCAATAATGAAACTTTCGATATTTAAAATATATACATTTAGCTATAACGCCAAAAAAAACTTAAATTTTCAAAGCTGTCCTTCATGCTCAAGTGAGCAGTAGAAATATTGAATTTTTACTTCAAAATTTTTGAAAAATAATTTTTTATCTCATTACGGAATAAAAATACAATTACTAACTTACGTCAATCTGTTACTTATTATACATTCCTAATTATAAATAATTTTTAATATAGTCTTTCCATTCCCAAGGCTAATAATCAGAGTTGAAATTTGAAGCATGTAGACAATACCTTGATTTTGCATTAACTTTCAATGTATATTTTAATACTTAAATAAACAATCCTGAAATCTATTATTTTCAATTTACTCACAAATAGATGTGATCTACTTATAGACTGATTTTCATTAAAATCCGTGACATGTCTGCCGCAGCTGATTTGCTCATTTTGCATGGAATGACCCATATTTGAATTCTCACTGGGTTGCATAATTCTATATTTGTCAACAAATTGAGACACCGGTTTACTTTGAAAACTTTTCATTCATAACGTTTAAGGGGTCTTCCACAAATGATGTGACGCTTCGAGGGGGGGGGGGAGGGGGTTCGTGAAATTGTGACAGTTTGTGACAAGGGAATGGGAGGGGGTAAGAAGAAATGTGACATCACACATTTAAAAGCATTAAAATCAGCAGGTTAAATTTTGAAGTTATTTTGAAATTAAAGTATTTTGTGTTTATACAGTAGATTTAAAGCCAAATATATTAAATTCAATTTCAAATATCAAAATACGACTGTTTTCAACCGCTCTTTCGTATTAATATTTTATTACTATTGTATATTAATTATGTTTTTGTTATAAACCTTATTCTTATTTCATACAAAATAAGTACATGAATCATTTTTATTGTTATGCTCACAAATGTCGTTAAAACACATAGTTAAAGTTTAAAAATAAAGTTTGAAATATGATCCATAACGTAGTGCTTTGTTTCTGAGCTGCAAGTATATGTTTATGTAATATAGCGTGACATGTGACAACGGGGGGGGGGGGAGGGGTATGTTCAAGTGTGACGACAAAGGTGGGGGAGGAGGTCAAAAATATTGAAAAAAGTGTGACATCATTTATGGACCGCCCCTAACTGAAAAGTTCTTACCAGCTAAGGATATCTCTTAATAAATTTTTATAACTTTTCTCAGATCGAATAATACTCATTGACACTGATTCCCCCCCCCCCCTCCCTTAATACTGCATATGCATGATATCCTTTAAATAGTACTTCACCATTATGTAAAACAATTCTTATTTCTTCTAAATAGAATAAACTTCTTCTTTTCTCTTGAACAGATATTAATTTTTAAACAAAAATGTGCAACGCAAATTGTTTCAGACCATCAAAAAATTTTATTCTATAAAAAGCCCTTTTTATTTAGAACGTTAAATAAATTTAAATATTTGCTAATTATGTTAAACTTTGATTATAATATTTTTATACGTCATTTTAAAGTTTGAGAAAAATGTGATTTTAACCTATAATATTTTCAAAGAAAACAAATCTGATTAAAATATAATTGATTTAATCAATTTATATAATTGATTTTAATCATCTGATTAAAATTGTTGATAGGCAGTTATTTATTTCAATAAATTAAATAATAAATCTACTAAACTTTATTAGGTTAATGAAATATTTATAAGAAAATACTAAAATCGTTATAATTTAAAGAAAAGCAAACACTGGAATAAAATATTTTTTCATACCTTTTTTTCCCCCCTTAACGTCGTTCTTTAAATTCCGATGTAATCCATGTTTAAGGAAGAAAAAATTTTGGAAGTAGAAAATATGTCCAATAATAACTGCAATAGCAATGATGGGAATCATTTTAAACCACACCAAAGCTAGTGTAATTAACTCGAACTGATATTTTTGTCTAAAGTATTATCTTGGAATGATTATTCCTATGAATTTTTTAGGTTAAATGTTTATATTTGACAGACTGAATGTTCATAACACTACCTATTGTCCAGCAAAAAACTCCCTCCGCCAGTTCCAAAGATTAAACGCAATCTGTTGTCTTTAACAGTTTTTATCGTCTGCGGTTTTTCGCGCTCTTTTGTTTATCAAGGCCCAGAACAGATGGCTTTACCGTTCTTATACATTTATATGACACAATATTTTTATAAGCATACTTCCAATTAAAAAATCTTGTTTCAAGATTTTTTTGATGCATTTAACTTTTTTTTTATGTGTTTCAAAATAGTTCAAGTTTTAAGTTTTGTAAAGTTACTTTTTTGTCAAATATGACAATAATTAAACTAATACTAGGAGTATAACAAATTAAAGAATGTTTAAATTTTTAGAGTATTTAAAATTCATTTTAATATGCAATAATGCAAGATCTTTTGAAAATAGAAAAGTAAAGTTTATATTATACATAGTAAATGCAAAATATGTTCATAAAAGAGAAATAAAATAACTGGCGAAATAATGTTTTTAGTGGGGGAGTGTGTGTGGGGGGGGGAGGGGAATCAGACAATTGTCATTTTTTTCTATTTTAATTTCCTGTATAGTAAAGCATCTTGTAAAATAACAGTATTTTTCAAAATAAATGTCTAGAAACAAAATAAAAACAACAACAAGAACAAAAAATATGAATAATTAATTACGCCATGCGTTTTACATGTATTTTGTACATTTTATTTTATATTCGGAAAAAGTTAAATTTATTTAAAAAGTGTGACTCAAGTAGCCAAATTTATTTTTTAAGAATTACTTAAAATAATTAAAAATAATTAAACACTAGCAGAAAAATTTATTACTGAAAATATGCAAGTGTTTTTATTTATTATAATAAAGCATTGCTTTATTACAAAACTCCGTCCCTTCCTATGCCCACATACAAACAAATCTTTGCTTTCTCCACCTGTATATTAATTATTCTGCCCTTTCCGCTTATAAGAATAATTTATAAATAACCAATTTCCCGGATTATAGAATACAGGAGGAAAACATTTTCTTATTATTGAAATCTCTACATTTAATACATTTTCCTAGATTGACCACTAATAATACCAAAAAACATTTTTATATGAAAAATATCAATTATGTATTCAAATAAAGTTTTAAAATTCAATAGCGATACTTTCATATTAGCAACATTCCAAGAGTTAATAGTCGAAAAAATCGCCAAAGATTTTACTAACTTCAACAGTTTTTTTTAATTCAAATAGTTTTAGTAGTAGGCTAAGCGAGCAGTTCGATTACATGTCTATTAAATTTGTGTTTTATTTATGTACCTTTTTTGATGAAGTTTTTAATTTTGTTGTGAAATATTAGCCGGAAACAAACACTGAATTATTTTTAGTGTTTGAAGTGGAAAGTTTTAATCTTAGCACATGTTTTGTCACGCTGTGAGTTTACAATATGGTAGGATTTTTTGTCACACAATAAGACGTATGTTGCATGTAATGACATAACAGTGACGTTACAATTTTTTTTAATTGCCAGAAAAATATTTTTTACAGTAAATAACATGTTTTGAAGAATTTTTGTAATTTTTAAAAGTTTTCTAAGAAGTTCACATATCAGTCACAATGTGACATCGCTGAGTGGTGGCATTTTGGCCACAGTTGTGACGTGACCACAGTGACTTACAGGGACGTCACAATGAAGTCACTGTGACCATGCATGCTAGGGGGGGGGGGTATATTCTGTAGCGATAGATCATTTCGTGCATTTTATTTTACAGTGTGATCCCAAGTATTGTTTTTTTTCTTTAATTTCTTGTTGGCCCCCTCATCATCTTCCTTATCAAATCGACATTGATAAATATGAAGTCAAACCTGTTCTTTTTAATCCTAAAATTTCAGAAGAATATGACAAGTATATTTTTAAATATTCGAAAACATGTCTAAAATTGAAAGTTACCAGTCATTAATGGCCATATAGTGTATAATGTAAATTCGTATTTCATTCTGAACGCTTATAACTCTAGTTCTGCTAAACGGTTTTAAAAGACTCAGATTGTCATTTAGGTAATTTTTTGGAGGGGAAGTCTTAGCGTATAACTCATCGTTCTACGTTGTAAAGTTATAGAGCTATTCTATAACTCGATTATGATGGATTAGCTTTTAAAAAAAAGTTCTAATGAACAGATTTTGGTGGGAGTTGCCTCATTAGTTAGATAAATTATGCAAAAAATAGTAAAAATTATATTTAAAATTGGCAAGCCGAATTGGAAAACGTACATTCTACGCGAGCGGAGCGGCGAGCAAAAATTGGTTATTAAATACAAATTATAAGTAAAGTATTGTTCTTTATTTATCATTCCAGATATTATATTACTGCTATTATAATATAACATATTTTTTCAGATGTGCATAAGTCCCTCTGTTGCAGGCTGCCAAATAGGAACATGTTAGGCCGAATGTTAGGTCCTACCGAAACATGTTAGGTAAATATAAATATTTCTCTTTTCTTTTAATCTTTATGTAATTTATAATAAAGAATATTCTGCCCTCTTGAGGAAAGAAAACTATTTCGACATGCATTTAAGATTTACAGTAGAACCACGCTAATCCGAAATGATTTTATTTTCGATTTTATTTTTGAAAATTACTGGAATTCAAGCATGCCGGATTACGAAATTTTCCGGATTATAGGACGAATGTCCGGAAAAATGTGTAGAAGTTAGAATTAAACAAATAAAGGGTAGTAAAGCATGTTTTGTATTCTTTAAACAGCTTGAATATAATAAAAAATCTCAATAATGTAAAAGTAAAACATATGTACAGGTACACGAATATAAAATGAAAACGTGCTCTGTAGGACTACTCGTAGAAGCTATCTTTTAAAAAAAAATCTCGAATATCAGTTTGTTTGGCAATCACTATAAAATTATTTTCTAAAATGCAAAAAGTATTTAATTCAGATAATATTTTTTTTACCCTTTCAATAGAAGATTTTGCAAATTATCCACAGAAATGTTTATTCTTCCCCGTCGATGTGGTGACTGGGCTATTTATAGATTCGCGATTTTGAACCGTTTGCAATGGGCTGTTATGTAATTCCACATTCTGAAGTTCCACTGGGTTATTATAAAAATCAGGAGTGATTGTACAAGGAATACTATATTTTCCGAAAGTCGTGTCGGATTTAGGATGCCGGATTAGAGGATGTTTACTGTACTACTGAGTAGTTATAACTTACAATTTTCTTTTCACGCATCTTTTTCTTTTCTAATTTTATCGGAATTTCGGGTAATCCGAAATTTTTGCAATCCGAACAGGCACCGGTCCCAATTAGTTTGGATTATCGGGGTTCTACTGTACATGTATCTTCTGCCTTCCTTTTCCTCCACACACAATTATTGAGATGAGTGAATGAAGCTCTTATGTATGCGCTCCAATGGTTTTATTGTGACGCTATTTCTCCTAAACTCTTCTACCAGTAACCATCATATTAAGCACAGTGATAACTGCCATGACCGACATAGTTCGCGTAGAAAGAAATAAGTATAAAATTAAAAAGTGTTTTTCCAAAATAACTCTTTTATAAGCATTAAGGCTGCTTGTCACTCATCTTTCGAATTCCTCTCACTAATGTTATGTCTATGGGCATTTGATGCATTCGTATATATAAAATATCTCCTCGGGAAATGGATATTTTTAACTTCTTTTTTCTGTGTACTCTTTTTAAAGGATGTCCCTATTTACTTAGTTCTCAAAACATTTCTAAAATATCGACTTAATTTTATAGGAAGTGTTAAAATCTTACTCAAAGTTCGTCAGCTTTTAACACTAGAACGTCCTGAAGTTTTACCCAACCTTAATAAAAAAATTTTTATACCAGAATTTTTATTTAAAACTATTTCACTTACTTATGTAACTGAGTTTTCTCTAGTTAAATTTTAACTGATTTTACGAAAAAAATTCTGGTTCGAATCGAAATTTTATCATTTGATCGGTATCGAATTGACACCAGCTGGACATTCTGGTGTTTACACATTAAATATTAAATTGAGCTTAGATTTCAGAAATATTTTAAGAAAAAAATAAACATCTTTTAAGAAGAATAGAAAGAAAAAAAGCAAGTAAAAACATTAATTTCCTAAGGAGATACCATTTTAAATATACAAATACATTCTACGCCGATAGAATTAGCATTAGTGAGGAAAATTTGGAAGCTGAGTGACTAGCAGCCTTAAATGTTCATCTTGAAAATCACGCCTAAAGTTTTAACTGCAATTCATGTTTTTCCTTAAAAAGTTCGGTTACAATACATTAATTTGACATGGGCACGGAATTCCATAAATAAAAATTTACTCATGTTTTTATGTTTCATAGAAAGCTCTAGCACGTGAATTTATTTAAAAAATACATATTTTTACTATCAGAATTTTAAGTTAGGACAACAGGAAAGAAAAATCCCTCGAATGCTTGTTATCCAGTGGAGTTTTCAAATTCCTATATTCTGTTCGACCATGGATTGTTTCATAATATTTAACGTTATGTCCCCCTCCCTTTCGATGAAGTTAAAGGGGAGTAGTTGGAACCCACCGTAAATACTTCTTTTAAAACTGGCAAATCCCGAACGTTAAATCTGTTATTTTCTATATTCTAAGTTAACGGACTTGTGACACAATCTCGATTTTTCTACTGAAAGCATAGGTGTCACAAGGGTAAGCTTTGAATAGGGCCTGTAAATGAAATAGGTTGATGATAAAAGCTGGTGTGATGCGATAAGGTCAAAAAGAACTTCTTAAAGCATCATATAATTTAAAAAATTCGCAAGACCTTTAAAAAGAACTCAGTCTTCCTTCATGAGGCGCAACAAAAATGGCGTGCTTCTACTCTGAAAGAAGGAGCAACATTGACAAGTGTGTTGCTCCTGCTTTTAAAGTAGAAGAACGTATTTTTTGCGCTTGATGAAGGAATACTAAGTTCTTTTGAAAGTCCTTGCGCATTTCTAAATTTTATGGTGTTTTAGAAAGTTCTTTTTGACCTTAAGGAATAAGATGGGTTGCGTAAAAAAATAGCATTTTTATCCACTGTGGAGAACAGTATGCAACAAAGAGTTATGCACCATCCGCATTGACTTGACTTGAAGAAAAATATGTTCAGGGCAATTACATGGATACTCACGTTACATTTAGAACAATTTACTGCAGTAATTTTAGTAATATAACACTAAAAAATATTCAAATGTAAAGTTGACATGATTTGTTAATTAAACCTGTCCAAAGCTCAATTTGGATGAAAATTACCTAAAAAATGAGAATGAAAATTACATTTTTAGGGTTCCGTACTTAAAAAGTAAAAACGGAACCATTATAAGATCACTCCTGTGTCTGTCCGTCTGTCTGTCTGTCACAGCCATTTTACTCGTAAACTATGGAACGTGGAAAGTTCAAATTCGGGAAAGTAATAAAGACCATTGACCCACGTATTTTCAGATTAATAAACATTCATGAATATATTTAGTAAAAATGTAGAGGGGCTAATTATGCTACTTGAAAAAAAATATTTTCTTTGTATATCATGTGGGGTATCCTGTGAAAGCCTTCGTAACGCTGAACTCAAAAATACATTCCTTTTAATTTTAGGTATTATATTTTCAAAGATATTGTCGAAAATGTAGCGCAAAAATATGTCCCCCCCCCCCATCTAATTCCGAATCTACTGAAACTAAAATTATGAAAAAATTAGAGGTAGTAGACGTTAATATAAACCTTCCCGGAAAATTATAGCGATTAAACTAGGTCACATATTTTTTGAGAAATTAGCGTGTTTCTGTTATACACAAATTTCGATTTACGGGCATTCAGAAAAATTGTTGAGCATCAATGGATATACCAATCGTTGCAGAGGTATAAAAGCATTGTTGATTATGATTTTCGAAAAAAATCATGGGTAATTAGCCGAGATATTAATCTTTAAAGATACGGCCAGTTTGGACATAAAAAAGGCCAGGGGCGGCATACTCTATGACTAGTTAACAACTTTTAATGATATATATGTGTAATGTAATGTCCAGTAACAGTATAAATGCAATAAACGTCAAATTGCTAAAAAAAATACTAATTTAAGGGGTCTCGGGAACCTAAAAAATGAAAAAAATGAAAAAAAGGCCATTTTCAACATTTAATGTCTTAAAATGTATATGATTTTAAAACACAATTTTAATTGGGATGAAAGATATAAGTAGGTTCTTTCATTTCATGTATTTAAATAAATGCAAGATACAGAATTAGTATTTATTGGGGGCTCGAAACTGTTAGACATTTGTCGAACAAAAAATTGGTATAACAGTTTACGTGCAGGATTACAAAATAAATATTGCAACTAGAATGAAAATGTTGGTGCTTACTTATACTTCAGATTGTAACAATTTCCCTGAACTTAAATAAATTTGTATTTAAAGTATTTTTATATTTTTAATGCAATGTTACATTTAGCTAATACAAAATTTTGAAAATTCCAACAGTAAAATCATCTAAAAAAATGTTTTTTTGAACAATAAAAAGGAAATTTTAGGTTCAGTTTATACAGGCTAACATGAAATATAAGTTTTGACAATTTTATGAAAAAATATTCAGAAGTTTTTGAGGTATCCTGCACGTTATGCCCAAAAAAAACGCTATTTGGAGAAAAATGACTTCAAAGTTTCGGAAACACCCCTACAGTTATTGAGTGGATATAATTCTAAAAGCCATAACTTTTGTTCTAATGGGAGTTTGAAGGAAACAATTATAACAAAATATTCATAAAAGATAGGAGTTTAACATGTAGAAAAATTAATTTTTTTAAATATTGAAGCTTTAAGAGTCCTACGACCACGTAACCCTTTTTGGCGCGGAGTAATTCTATTTATAAACTTATGAAATAATGAACTGACACCAGAATTTATGAGCTAATGTATTAGAAAATGCGAACTTGCTTATTTTCACGTACATGATAAAAGGAAAATTTTAATTAAATATTCTTGGTGCCGTTTGTCTGTTTTTGAATTAAAATTGGGTTTCTTTTTTTTAAGGGTACTGCCCTCGGAAGGTTTAATTACAATGAATCGCATAAATACTGTGGGATTCGCGATAGTTTGCATTGAGTGTATCTCAATACGCATCGAGTGACTTTAAAAGTTAATTAAAAACCTATCTGGAAAAACGCGGCACTGAACAAGGCGGCGTTGCAACTTTGAGACCTCCTTTCGAAGCGCGCTTTCGATTGCGCTTAGCACAATGCTAAATTTAAACTTTGAACAAAGGTTTTGTTTTAGCTACACTGTAGGAATAAAGGTTATTACTACGCTGGATTTAGTTTTATGAAATGCCAAATGACGTTTAACTATGCACTGCTTTTATTGTCGACACCGAATTAAGTTCATCATAAACAGATTAGGATAATATAAAAAAAAAAGAGTTATACGAATAGCTATATTTGATATTATTTAGGTTCCATATCTCTTTGAACTTTCATGGTAGGGTAGACCGGGGTTAGTTGGCCCGCTTTTTCTTCTAATATTTAAAAAAAAATTACAATTCAACATTTTAAATTTCTTTTTATGTTACCACTATCAGCGTACTTTCAGGAAAAATTCACAATAGTAAAGCGTGAAAATATTAACTATAAGTATTAGTTTAGAAGCTCAAATTGACACCAAGTCACTTGGGCCAACCTGCCCCGATTGCGGGGTAAGTTGGCCCACGTCACTTTTTAATGTTCTGATAATGTAGAAGTTTAAGAAATGATCAAAATTTTACCAAATCTTAATTTTTATTTGTTGCGAACGAAAACACAATATAGCCTCCTAAATTAAAATAAAAAATTTAAATAATAAAACTGTGAGTTATCCAAATTATTAACTTCGACCAAAAATTGCTTTAAAAATTGATTTTATTTTCTCATAAAAAATTCTTTAATGCATTACGGAACAGTAATAAATTTTAATAAAGGCATGCTAGGTGTTAAAACACCATAAATCTTAGAGTACAATAATTCAAGAAATCATTCATCCTTAATTAGGTGATTTATTATAAACACCAGATGATAAATAAATTGTATCAAGGCCTCTGTATATCTGTTAAGTACAATAATTATTTTCTTTGTTGGCCAAGCCAACTTGGATTTTTCTATAATTATGAAAGTTATAAATGTTTTTGTACAACAGGAGCAGCTGATTTAATACGGGGAGGAGGTAAACAACATTATAACTTCATTTTTTAAAAAGATTGACTAGAATAATTAGGAATTCAATTAATAAAATAACTCTTTAATATTAATTAATAATAAATAAATTAAAATAATAATAAATGTTTGATAAAAAATAATTCATTAAAACTATCAAAATTTCAGTACGCCAGAGCCAAATTCTTACGGGGTATGTTGGCCCGGCGGGCCAACATGCCCCGTGCCAAATGGGCCAATTAACCCCGTATCGCCATTTTTGTTTTTCATGGCTGTAAGGAATTATTCTGAAAGTATTTCAATAAAAAAACCTGCCCTACAATAACTACGAACAATTATTTTTCTGAATTATTATATATCAAAATCTAAAATGTAATCTACAAACAAATAAAAAACGATTATTTATAAGAGAGGAAATTTACTCACCTTTGCAAAATTTTGAAAATTCTCAATAATTCTTTAACGGACGCTCCGACTTTAATGGTTCTGATGTTGGAGGAGGAAAGCAAAGCAACTCATACTTGGCTGGACTGGCAATGTCATCTAACGCAAAGTTTTAAAAATATCACAAATGGGCCAACATGCCCCTGTGGCCAACTAGCCCCGGTCTACCGTATAATATTTACACTTTTCTGATATATACAGTTATACCCAACCCTACGTTGTATAGTTTTTTACGAAGTCTTAGTATTCTTTTGGCAACGGTTTTTTTTTTAATAATACAATTGCAAATTCATATATTTATTCTACGGAACCCTCTGTGCGCGAGTAATACTCGCACTTGACCGTTTATTTTATGATAACTTACGTTCGTTTTTCAGTAATTTCAGTCATCATAATAAATGTAACTATCAGAGTTCAAGAAATAGCACTAAAATTA
Source organism: Maratus speciosus (assembly GCA_963932465.1). Classification (NCBI taxonomy): domain Eukaryota; kingdom Metazoa; phylum Arthropoda; class Arachnida; order Araneae; family Salticidae; genus Maratus; species Maratus speciosus. The sequence goes on along the minus strand of OZ010800.1, from coordinate 281,297,465 downwards.
GGTAATTTTAATCTAAATTGAACTTTTAATAGATTTAATTAACAAATCATGTCAAATTTACGTTTTGAATACTTTTTGGGGTGTTATGTTATTACAATTACTGAAGTAAATTGTTCTAAATGTAACGTATATTACCATAGAATGACCCTTTAAATTAAATTCGTTAAGTAATTTTCTACACGCCAAAATCATCGCTATATCGTCCGATATGGGAATCCTACTAATACAAAATTGAGCAAAAAGGCTCTGTAGCCTTTTCCTCTATTGATAACTTCGAAGGAGTTATTGCTGAAAATTATTTATAAGCATCGATTTTTGAAAACCAAGAGTTTTATCTGTTAAAATGTCAAAAGAAATTTCCCCAACAACATTTCTTTCCAATACAAACGCCTTTTGTGTAACTGATGTCCATTCCTGCGTGCCTGCGCCACCAAGACAAAAGTACAGAGATAAGCGCCGTCAGTCAAACAATTGTGGGGAGTTATTGAAACTTTTGTATGTGAAATATACGGGGGCGTTCAAATGAAAAGAAGACAACGGTTATATTTAAAGCATATTTAATTTCAGAGTAACAAGGGGATTTAACCTCCTTCTCGCTAATGCTCGCCAACCCTCTTGAATTGCAACGCAATACACATGGGGACAGCTATGCTTTCCGAGCTCGCTCACCACTGTTTGCGTCACTTCTAGCCAGAAGGAATATTACCATAAATCGTTTTAACATATGAATTTTAGAAATGGTTTTCATGTATAAAAAGTGATGAAAAACGTCTTTGCAAAAGCAAATAAAAATGCATTTTTCCGCCTACAATATTGCACAGCACGGCTTAAATTCGTTTAAATGACTTTGAAAAACACTACGGAGGCTCTATAAATGACACTAACGGAATGTAAACAAAACGTTTTCTACTGTGTCTAAAAGACAATCTTGATCAGAAAGCTGATTTACTGAATGCACACATCATCATAAAAGGAACCAATGGCGTTGCTATTCCTACATCGGTCAAGCGACCTGTCTTTAAAAAGAGATTCTCTCTGAATTTTGATTTGCTGAGTGGGTTGAGTCATGTGACAGTAAATTAACCTCTGAGGATCGTCCCTGTGGTTGTTGCTAAATGACAAGCTATAAATTCAGCCTCATTTTCGCGCCACGTAACAGAAATGAAGGGAGCGGATGGCTAGAGTCTAGAAACTCCAGGGTTGCTGATGGATCCAGTTTTCCACAATGTCTTGCACTTCCTTATCATTTGTGAACCGTTGACCTTTACGCGACTTTTTTAAGGGGCCGAAAATATGGGAGTCACATGGGGAGATATTGGGGCTGTATGGAGAATGAGACCTCCCACCGAACTTTTGCCAGGAGGTTGAGAGTTTTATCGGCCGCATGTGGCCTAACATTATCCTGCAGTAACATCATTACTGTATTGAGTTTGTTTTGCGCTAATTTTTGATGGCAACTTAAATTGAACAACAGCTCTTTGCGTTAATCTGGAGGAATTCATCATTCATCCTATCGCACAAAACAACTTTTCAAGAATGAATAATCTGAAGCAAAACCGTTCACTACACATGCGCAACTGGAAAAAATGCCGCGCCATCTATCGGCAGACACATTAACTCACTGCCATTAGAAACAACGGCGCTACTGCAGAAGTCCCCTTTCTATTTAAACGCCCCCGATACATGCATTTGCAAGCTGCTGAGAGGAAGCAAAAACCTGCGAAATTTTTGCCAATCGTTTTAGGTTTATTGAAATCGCCTTCCCTAGACACTCGGCTGAAATGAGTACAAAACTTGCTTCTCATGCTCCTTTCAGTGCTATAATATTCTTTTTTCCAATGTTGACAAGTAAGGTCTGCCAATGGACATTATTCTAGTGACGTCACAGTGGGAAACACGTAGTGCAAAAATATTGGCTAGCGTGTCTGTTTAAACTTTATTGCATCATTTGATGTAGCTTAAATACAGGTAAACGCATGCGTAAAATATTTCAGATTTATTTTGTATGAATTATTTTCAATGGATAGTTATATTCATATTAATTAAAATCCATATATACTTATTAATAAAAATTTAAATTTTTTTCTTTATAAATAAATTTAAAAATATGTATGCAATTCCATTAACATAGAGGAAAGAGAATATAGAGAGCTCTATATCTGTCCCTGAAAAGGTCTAAAAATCCATATAAAAATGAAATATAGTAAAACCCCGGTTACCCGAAAAGCATGGGACAAAAGCATTTTCGGTTAACTGAGGTTCCATAATAATTTTCGGATAACCGGAATTCCATAAGAATTTTTGAATAACCGAGAGGCTCATGGTGAAAACTGATTGAAGGACTGGCTGATGGGGCACAAGTTGTTCAACTTTTGAAATTTGTAGATATGAAGAAAGTTGGCTACTGGGTAGCCTCTTCATGGGATGAAATTCAAAGCAAAACGTTAAAGAAATCTTGGCGTAAGTTATGGCCTAATGTTGAATCACTAGTCTTTGAAACACAGGAGTCTGCAGAAACTGATGTCATTAGAATTGTGGGCAAAATTGACGACGATACTAACACCGAAATGCTTTTGTACATGTTCAAGCAGCTTCCCAGAGATATCAGAAGTTGAAATTGACTCCTGGCTTGGTGGTTGGACCAAGATGATGCAAGATTTGACCGATGCTGAAACAGTTTGCTGCGGTGAATCGAGGAAATGATGATACTGAAGGAGAAGAGCCTCAAGAGATTGATAATGCTAGTATTATACACAGTGAAGATACTATAAGATCTTAGATGTGGCACTTCGATATATTGAAGTAGAAGAAGATGCAACGGCATCAGATGTGTTCTTATTTAAAAGGTGGCGTGATAATGCAGCATTAAAACGATGCAAAGTTGAAAAACAAAAGAAGATCACAACATATTTTGTAAAAAATTAAATGCCGTACGTGTCTATCTAATAAAGTGCTCGAAATTACGGAATGGACCAAATAAGTAAGCTGATTCTGCTTATTTATTTCATAAAGAACATGCTTTTTTAACACTATTTTTACCAGTGTCCAATAACACCTTTCAAAGTTGTCATTTTTACTTATTTTGCTTCTAATTTTTAAAGTTAATGAGTATTAAAACAACTCTTCAATGTATTAAAAATCCCCGCCGGCTCGGGCCTACAGGCGGAGGTAGATTTCGAAGTTAAGTACTAAATTCACCAACAAAACTTAAATTAACATTAGAGATAAACCCAGTTCCTTCACTAAGAATGAGCTCTAGGGAGCTAAACATTTTGTGAAAATTCTAATATACACGAATACACACACGCATGTGTATGGAATAGGTTTAAAAATGTCTAAAACATATTCAGAAAACCTCAAAGTGTTAAAATATGTTAATATTTCCATAGTCGGGTTTTTATAATGTTTTAATACGTTTCTTCAAACTCACATGACGTTACCTATTCACCTGCTGAGGTACATTATATTTCCAATATGACGTAATATATATATATATTTTAATTCGTCAAACTATTTATTTCATTTTGAGTTTTCATTCTGAAATCTTACTCTAGAAAACTTATGACGTAATATTCAATTTGGTTTCAATTCGTCAAACTATTTATTTAATTTATTTTTTCACGTGAGAAATCTTTCAATAGAAAAGCAATTGTTGTGGTGAGAATTAATTGTTTTTTTTTAATTGTTGGCAACTGCTATAATGAAAAATATTTACTTTTTCCTGTCATTGTTGTGTAAGAGATGGTTTTATCAGAATCTTGTTAAGACGGTATTCAAAATTTTGAACCCTCCCCATTTCCATTCCCTTGGGCCGATTTTGCTCATTTTCAATCCCCGCCGACATATTGGCCGTCTGAAAGTTGTTGGCGAGTTTGAAGACGATCCGTGCATCATTGCGACTTTTATCGTGCGGACAAAATTTAGTACATACATACATATATATATATATATATATATATATATATATATATATATAAACTTTTTAGGTGGGGGTGGTTTTTGGTTCCTGGGGTCCTATAATGAAAAGTTATGAAGGAATTTTTCAAAAGTCGCACCATGGTAACGACTGCAATAGGTAGTATTTCTTACGAAATCTACCTAAAAATGATTCGGAATTGTTTTGATATAAAACTTACAAATAAAAAAAATCCCTGTTGGCTCGGGCCTACAGGCGGAGGTAGATTTCGATGTTAAGTACTAAATTCTCCAACAAAACTTAAATCAAGATTAGAGATAAAACCCAGTTTTTTCACAAAGAGCGAGCTGTAGGGAGCTAAACTTTTTGTGAAAATTGTAATATACACGAATACACACACACATATATATGGAATAGGTTTAAAAAATGGCTACAAAAAATTCAGAGAACCTTAAAGTGTTAAAATATGTTAATATTTCCATAGTCGGGTTTTTATCATGTTTTAAGACGTTTCTTCAAACTTACATGGCGTTACATATTCACCTGCTGAGGTCCATTATATTTCCAATAGGACGCAATATACATATTTTTTTAATTCGTCAAACTATTTATTTTGAGTTTTCATGCTGAAATCTTGCTCTAGGAAACTTATGACGTAATATTCAATTTGTTTTCAATTTGTCAAACTATTTAATTTTACACGTGAAAATTTTGCAAAAGAAAAGTAATTGTTGTGGTGAGAATTTTATTGTTTTTTTTTTTTTTTTTAATTGTTGGCAACTGCTATAACGAAAAACTTTTATTTTTTTCCTGCCATTGTTGTGTAAGAGCTGGTTTTATCAGAATCATGTTAAGACAGTATTCAAAATTTTGAACCCTCCCCATTTCCACCCTCATGGGCCGATTTCGCCCATTTTCAATCCCCGCCGAGATATTAGCCATCTCAAAGTTGTTGGCGAGTTTGAAGATGATTCGTGCATAATTGCGACTTTTATCGTGCGGACAAAATTTAGTACATACATACATACATACATACATATATATATATATATATATATATATATATATATATAAACTTTTTAGGTGGGGGTGGTTTTGGGTTCCTGGTGTCCTATAATGAAAAGTTATGAAGGAATTTTTCAAAAGTCGCACCATGGTAACGACTGCAATAGGTAGTATTTCTTACGAAATCTACCTAATACTAGTCATAAATCAAAATATGTTGAAAGGTATCATTTGATATCAGTAAAAATAGTGTTGACAATAAAATATTTCACATTTAAAAAAGACTTTAAGGAATTTAAAAGTCTTTCGGTTAAGCCGATTTTCAGATAACCGAGATTCGGATAATCGGGGTTCTACTGTATAAGTATAAATTTTCTAAACACAATGCTTTTCAATGGCGAGATTATGAAGGTTATTCCCAAGCAGACGAGCTTTTGTAGCCTCGAATCTAAAGGGAGAATTGTCCATTTGCTCAGTTCCGCAACGGTTCATACTGCTCGCTTTAATTACTTTCTCCTCTCCCCCCCAAAAGTCAGTACTGGGCTGTGGAACGGGGAAGGACAGTCGACGGGACATTTACGTGTGTTACTGGGCGATGAGAGGAAGAGATTTCGCCAACCACTGAATTGCAGAAATAGGACAGTTTTTTAAACACCGGCCCGATATAAAAACTTAAATGAAGCCGATAACATATGAACCATTTTCAATGGATACGACTTTCACGAGTAGTATATCGATGTTCTCAAATCCAAAGGCGCTTTCTGCACAAGTTTTGATTCCTTTTTGTTCGTAAATGCGTGAAATGGGCAGGTGCTGTTTTACAGAAGCTATGTAATTGAAAGACCTTTTCTGGTTTTTGGTAAACGTAAAAGATCTTTTAGAAAATACCATCAAGATGGACATTTTGAACCGAATTTCCGGGCGGGGAAAAAAAACATCGAGAGAGAGGAGAGAAACCGGTTATGATTTGACCAAAATTGTTTAGAATTCGATATTTAATTTATTTATCAAAGAACGGAAAATTCATTTCGATTCCAAATCGCTTCCATAGTCAACCCTGCCCATTTTGTACTTCTACGCTTAAAAATGAGTTAATACATGTGTAGGGGGCGTTTAGAGCTGGGGAGAATTCTGTTGTCCGTGTGACCCGCGCCGAGCGTACCCAAACAGTTTCGTCTACCGGAAACGCAAGTGGAATAAGACTACTCGAGCTGAGGATTTGAACCTTCAGTAACCATGACGTCAATGTTGTTATTTAACATTGAAATATAAAAGCGAAGTGATATTCTCCATTTCGGTTATATTCGTATCATCCTATTACTGAGGGAATATTATTTGAGTCTGATAATTAATGATATCTACTGCAATGGGAATACTGCTTCTAGAAGAAATCCTTTAAATGTGATAGCATGTTTTGTGTTTTGTTCCTCAAACGGAAGTGTTTGATTATGTCACATTTATATAGCATCATTGCGTTACGATTTTAGGTACAAGAATTTAGGCGCATTGACCTTATATGACATCTCGGTGGTCTTTAGTAGGGAATGTCTCATTTTGTTAAAAGTTATTTGCTGGTAATTTTCAATACTTAAAATACTCTTATATATTTGTAATCTATTTATTTTATTTTATTTGTTTATTTACAGGTAACAAATCTAACGTTGAAGACATACGGAAGGAACTTCGTACTACTCTGGAAAATTTCATGATTTTTTTTTTTTTTTTGCCTTTTCTCTTATTATTATTACTTTTTGTATTAAAAAATAATATTATTCTAGAACAGCAAAGGAATTGTTTTCTTTAAATGGTGAAAAATAATTTTCCTTTCTTGTATCTGTGCAGCATAATACAATAAAATCTATCAAACTATTGAACAGCCCGGAATTCTTTTTTTACTACACCCTAAAAATTGTATAAATTAAACTCGATATTACGTTTCTTTGTTGCATTTGCACTGGCGACAACTTTTTAGGTAGTTTTCATTACAAACAGTAAGAAGCTGCCTATGGCAATTATCCGGAGGAAAGCAATTAAGGAAAATTTCGGTAATTTTCACCCATTATGAACCCCCAAACCCCAAAACCATCTCCCATTCAAATGCTGATTTATACATATCAGGTGGGCAAAAATTTCGTAGAAACTTTAAAAAATCATAAAAACCCGAAAAATAACCGAAATAAAAAATGGTTTGCAGGATTAGTATCTATAGGTCAAGGGGATGTTTTTAAGACATTGGGGGGGGGGGGGAGGCGACAAATTGCGCTGGTACGAGAGACTTCGGTGGAAATATGCAAATGAGACGGTTACAAGAACTTACACTCCTAATCCACAACTAGTTCACCGCTGTAAACCGTGTATGTCAACAAGGATGCTGAGTGCAAAAAATAAAGCTTTGCTGGTGAAGCTATTGGTGAAGTTGAAACAGCAATCAGCGACCATTGCTTTGCATAAATTCAGAGTGCAGAAGAATATGAGGACTCGAAAACTGCTTTTAACAGCTACAGGCTTTATAAAGCTTGTTCGGCGGTTTCAGGAAAATGGAATGCTGGAGGATCGTCGCGTGTTTCAGCCGAAATGGAAGCGTTAGCCTCCGATTCAGCTGCAGGGTCCAACAGTGTTCGTGACGCTACTGGACGCTTGGGCTTATCATCATCCTCGGTACGCAATATTCTTCATGGAATGCTTAATATGTACCCATACAGATTACAGTCGTGCCATGAACTTTTCTCAGGGAATACTATTCAGAGGAAGCATTTGCGAGGTGAGCTGTCTCCAAAATCGCACAGAATCTTAACCCTGTCTTTAACGTCATCTGGACAGATGAAACTCATTTTTTCGCTTCATGGCAATGTTAATACCCATAGCTGTCCCACCTAGGCGTCGTTTAATCCATGTGAGTACACCCAGAAACCATTGCATTCCTCAAAAGGCACAATATGGTGTGGATTCACAAGTTCGTTTGTCATACGACCCTTCTTTGAAACGCATCGCCCATTAAAGGATTGGTTGGTTGTGTTTTTGAAGGCCAATTATCAGCACAAGGGATATAGGCCATAAAGAAGGGGAGTGCCTTCCGTTGGGGTCTTTCTAAGGGAACCTAACCCGTATTAACGCTTGGAAAACCAAAGTTCCAAGAAAACCACGAAAACGCCGAACGATTAGGCCGACGGGCGCGATTGGGATCGAACCCAGCACCTCCCGTCTACCAGCTTCGAGAGCGGAACCTCTCGGCCACTGGTGGGGCGCCCATTAAATGAATGGAAAACGACTATAGTTAAGGCTCAGCGTCAATTAATGCTTCCGCTCGAGAAGGTCGTACTATGTTTGTCTGAAAGAGATGCGCTTTCTACAGTCACGTTTATGCTAAATGGATCACCTAGACACATTTCTACTCCGTTCAAGGAATTCCGGATACAGACGTTCGGGGAGGACAAAACCCTTAGTAAGGGCTGTAGGTTCTCATGGCCTCCTCGGTTTCCAGATTTGACACCAGCAGACTTGTGGTTATAAGGATATTTGAAATCCCGGGTGTATCGATCCGGTTCATCTAATCAGTCGGAACGGAAAAATGCGATCCACCGAGAGGTGTCATGTGCACATCCAGATCTGCTGCACTCTGCCGTTGCTGGATTTGTGACTCGCCTTCAACGTGTTATCCTCTGTGTTAGTGGTCATGTGGAGTACACAGAGCTGTAATAAACGAGTTGGAGGCATTCTGTTCGGTATTTGCGTATCTTTTCTTTCGCTTGGCTACCTCGGTGCCACGTATTGGCTGTTTTTAGAGATTTTATTTTTCCTGTCTTTAAAAAATTCTCGTGACCTATAGATGCTAACCTTGCAAAGTGTTTTTTATCCCGTTTTTTTTTTCGGTTTTTTAACACTTTCCAACAAAGTTGAAAAGTGTTTATGCGTTCGGTTTGTCTATCCGTCTGTCCGTATGGCCGTCTGGCCGTCTGTCCACGCTCTAACTCCCGTAAATAGACTCGGATTTTCATGCAATTGATAATCCATATTTAGTGTCACCTAACCATCTTTGGTATTGCATATGAAGTATGTGGGATTAATATTTCATTTATAGGGCTACCCGAAAGTGTTCCATTAAATTATGGTACATGGTGAAAAATCGTTTGCAGAGTATTTTAATGACATTACGCTCTTTCAAATGTATTTAAACTGATATAAATCACTAAATTTCACTACGATAACGTTAGAACATGGCATTCATAGCATTTTTAATTCATTTACAGGGACACAGAAAAGAAATCGGTTACAGTACTGTCTTTGAGTAATGATTGCTGGAGTGTGCAGTTTCAAATTCGGTATGCGCTTTTAAATTTAGGTAATCTTTTGCACGTTACTTGTTATATATCAATTCTATACCTCATATACAGGGCTGCACAAAAGTATTTAGGTACCATTCTCGTTATTAGAGGAGCTTGCTGAAGGGGAATTTTCAATTGAAGTATATGTATTTCTTAAGAGAACAAAATTTTGGAATGCATGTAGTTAATAGATACAAATCTATAAATCATATACAGAGCTGCTGAAACAATTCAGATATTGTTCCGATTGTAGATGAGAACAGCTGAAATTAGGTTTTGAGATGTGTTATGCGTTTCTATACGGCTGAATTAGACTTAATATTATAATTTTTAAACGGTGCAGTTTTGTTACACTATTCTGAATGTGTTGGAAAGTGTTTGATAATCTATGCTGAACGCATGATTTTTTGTTTCTCGTTATGAATTTTTAAAGTTTATGCGGACTGTTTACCCACCTGGTATATAGGGCAGATAAGGGATGTTTGAAAAATAAGCAAGGTGGGATGTAGTGTCACGTTACACTGTGACATTTGCAATGATGGGATAAAGTAGCAACATTTTATCGTAATACCCATAATGAAACATTTCTAAATTGATAGCTTAGTTTTGAGGGAAAAACAAACAAAATCTGAGTTGAAAAAAAAAAAAATGTTCGGATTTTTTTTTTTTTTTTTTTTTTTTTTTTTTTTTTTTTAAGGCAAGGCAGGTAAACCCGGGAATATCGTGGTTCTTTGATCAAGGAATCACGTTGTTTAACCGTCAGTGTAATTTCCATATATACGCTGTACAGTATGTTCTTTTTCGTATAATACGTATAACCGTGGTCGTATCAAACGTATCCAAAATCTGTACCTCGTATAATACGTATTATACGTAACATTTAATAAGGATCAATAATTTAAAATCGGTGACTGGAAAACTTGTTTAGTTGAAGCATCAAATTAAGACTGTTCCAAATCTTAACTGGTAACTTTCTGACATATTTTTATATTTTTGTTCTCAAAAATATCAAAAAGCAGGTACTCTTATTAAGAAACTATGTAAAAGAACTGTTATCCCATTTTTCGATAAACGCAAAAGATTAATCAGAAATGAAGCCCAGTAGCATAGTGGTCAGCGCGCATGTCTACCACACTACAGGTCTATAGTTCGACTTGGGGCTGGGCAACGTTCACTCAATCTTTTATCCGTTCAGTGTCAATAAAATGAGTACCAAGCTTGCTTGGGAACCAAGCACACAAGGTTCCGCGTGAGGCTGACCACCTGACTAGGATATATACTGTATAGCACACCAGACTTCATGGTAATGAAAGCAGGGCTGGCATCCTTAATGACCCTTGATGGATCGTAGTGCCACAGGGTTTAGATTTTATTAATATTTATTTTAATCAGAAATGTTGTCAAAGTTGTTGACTGCGCAGGGAAGAAAAAACTTCCACCCTTAGACAACAATCGCCTGTAACACAATATGTAATTAATTTACCAGAAAGTGAAAAAAATGTTCAATTACAAAATCACGCCTGCTAATATCAGGATTTCTTCTATAACAAGTAATTTATAACAAGTAGTTTATTTTAACAAGTAAGAAATAAATCATGCGTCAAGCATAGATTATGAAACACTTTCCAACACATTCACAATAACGTAACAAAATTGCACCGTTTAAAAAATTAAAATATTACGTTTTAATTCAACCATATGGAAACGCATAATACATTTCAAAACCCAATTTCAGCTGTTCCCATCCACAATCGGAAAATTATGTGAACGTTTTCAGCAGCCCTGTATATGATATATAGATCTGAATCTATTAACTACATGCATGCCAAAATTTAGTTTACTTAAGAGATATATATACTTCAGTGGAAAATTTACCTTCAGCAATTTCCTCTAATAAGGAGAACGGTACGTGAATACTTTTATGCAGTCCTATATTTGAGGTATAGAATTTATATATAACGAGTAAGATGCAAAAAAATAATTAAATTTAAAAGCGCATATCGAATTTTACACTGTACACTCCAGCAATTATTACTCAAAGACAGTACTGTACTGTAACCGATTTCCTTTGTGTGTTCCTGTAAATTACTAAAACATGCTATGAATGCCCTGTGCTAACGTAATCGTAGTGAAATTCAGTGATTTACATCAGTTTGAATACATTTGAAATAGCGTAATGTCATTAAAATTCTCTGCAAACGATTTTCCCCATGTACCATAATGTAATGGAATACTTTTGAGTGCCTCTGTAAATAAACGATTAATCCTACATATTTCATATACAATACCAAACTTGCTTTGGTGACTCTAAATAATCTTTATCAATTTCATGAAAATCCGAGTATATTCACGGGAGTTAGAGCGTGGAAAGACGGCCAGACAAACCGAATACATAAACACTTTTCAACTTTGTTGAAAAGTGTTAAAAATGATTCATAAAAAATGCGTCCTGAAATTTCCGTCGTTGAGCCGGGAATTACTTTCAGTACATCTGCATGTAGGGTGAAACACCCAGCAACTGGCACCATTAGGATTCCTTTTTAAATCTATTTTATATGTATTTTTCTTTTTGAAAGGATAGCAGAGATACATTAAAAAGTTATTCGGGACAAAATTTCGAAAGATTATAGGGTAAGGTGGTGCAAATTTAAAAATAGTTTAATTAGTCTATCCTTCTCTATATAAAAAAAAGTTTTGATTTGGAAATGGACCAATGAAAATCTGCGTAGATATTCCCGGCAGATCGGCATCCAATTTGAATGCTTAAACATGGCCTTTCTTCGTTAATATTAAAAAAACTCTTGCATACAAAAATATGAAAATCGGTAGTGTTATAGAGAAATGTTTGATAAACACGCTGATGCAGAAAGTTTTCAAATCGAAGAATTATTTTAAGAGATATTTAATGCCAAGTTTGGGCAAAATCGTTCCATTAAGAAAGTTTTATAGGAACAAAAACTGTACATAGGAATTTAATGATTTTTAGATCATTTTATGCGTCGGAATTTCCCGGTGTGCAGACTGCACTTCGTTTTTTTTAATTTGACTCATTTTTTGAGGTTGTATTTCTATTTTAAATTCAAATTTTCAGCATTTCGGGAAATATTTTTTACATATTTTAGAAAATTTTATTAATTTAAATTGTTGGCAACTGTATAAATAGCGCAAACAATGTTTGCTTCAAATTAAAAATTTATTTTACACGCGACTATTATAAACAGAAAATATAAAAAGCAGGAACTCATTGAAAATTACGTCATAAAAACTATATTTACACATGAATTTTAAAAGAGAAAGAATATTGTAAAATAATAAATTGATTAACATGCGTTAGAAGTCTTAAATAGGAGAATTTACGTCACATTACACTTATTACGTAAAATGAACAAAAAAAAAATATTGTAAAACAGTTTAAATTTAAAAATTGCGCGTGACATTTTTTGATATTTTAAGATAATCATAATATTTCATTTCTAACAAAAGAATTTTTTCGTGAATATTAAAAAGAGAAAGAAAAGTTTGGTGAAAATTACGTCAGATTATAATTGTCAGATTCAAATTATAATTCAATCTTCCGAAATCTTTTTAAAGCCGATCAAATTAGCGTGCTCTTAGAGTCTGCGGTGTCTGACCGGGGTTGACGAGCTTAGCTCGTAGGGGCAGAGCCCCCTAGTCCTTCTATATATAAAAAAAAGTAATTCTTTGGAAATGGACCAATGTAAATCTGCGTAGATACCGCGAAACGCATCTCATTGGTCAGAGCTTTCTGACGCTATAAGGAGGGTTACCAAGGGGGAGGACCCGGCTCTGTCGCCAAACGTCGCCAAGTTTATTGCCAACCTGGCGATATATCGCCAAATTTGGCGACCAAAATTATCCGCCAAAAGGGACGCCAACTTGGCGCTATTTCCAGTATTTCGCCAAATTTCCATAGACTCCCATTGAAATCCAATTGGGTTTACTTGCTTTCAGAAAATCATCAAATTGAGATATTTCAATGCAACAAAAACTAATATTAGCTTATGAATACAGCTTAATTGAACTATTTGCCTTATTTTTAAGCACACACACTAACTATTTACAATATTCGTAATACTATATATATAATTTTTGGCATATTTAATAATTCTTATAATTATGAAAATCTGTAAGCTGATTATGTGCTTGGAGATAAGGAAGTAAAATTATCAGAAGTTGAAGAGGAGCCCGTTTTTACCAAGTGGAATCTAAAAATTGAATGCATAGAAAATAAAGATCGCGAAGCGGTCCAGAATTGAAATGAAACGCGAAAAAATTACGTCTGGGGTTTTCTAGAAAATCGGGATTGCTTCCCGATAACAAACGGAATCGCGAAGCGATTACGCGGGGATTGGTGAGCGTAGCGAGCAGGGGGGGGGGGGGCTGAGCCCCCCTAGTATTATAAAACAAAACACTTAAACCTTATTTATATGTCATTCACACTACAGACGCATACGTCTATTTTTTCATGGTTTAAATTATTAGTAATATAGATATCCAATAATTGACATTTACGAACCTGTAACTGACAAGTGTTATCAGACAATGGTATAACAACTTATACTTTAATGGAGTTTATTACAAGATAAATTATTATTATGCCTAACAGTTCATATAATAGATTTAAACTTTCATTAATATAACTGAAACGATCGAATTCCTTGGATAAGCCTACTCTTCAATATTCTTTCAATTGTCTAACCGAAATTTACGTATGTTTGTGATATTGCTTTCCAGTAGTGTGATTCACGTTTGCTTGCACACGTCGCATTCTCACTGTGTGTGACAGTGTGTTTTTTAAACAGTTCAAATAATAGATTTAAACTTTTTTTAATACAACAGAGAAGATTGAATTCTTTGGATAAGCCTACACTTTAATATTCTTGAAAATGTCTAACAGAAATCTACATTTGCTTGTTGTATTTCTCATTCCATTTAAAAAATATGGTTCAAATGGTGAACTCACTGCATTTCAAAGTTAAAAAAAAGTACATTTTGAAAAAAAAAAATGCATATTTAATTAAAATTTTTAAAAAGTTAAAGAAAAGTTGAATTTTTTTAAAATGCCTACTACTTCCTACTACTTTTTTAAACACTAGGGGGCTCGGCACCCTACGAGCTACGCTCGCCAACCCCCGTCCAGACACCGTAGACTCTAAATGCACGCTAATTTGATCTACTTTAAAAAGATTTCAAAAGATTGAATTATAATTTAAAAAAACAGTGGCGAGCTCTCTATAAACGGATTTCTATTCATTTCTCTTTGATTGGGCAATTTTAACGCCAAATCCGTTGCGGTACTACTTGATTATCCCGTCGACCAATTTCGCCAAATTATATAAATCGCCAAACCACTCGCCAAATTATACAAATTGACATAATTTTTACTTTAAATAACGAAAAAACAAATAAATTAGTACAACATTAATAAAAATACAAATAAAACGTCGAAATAAAAATAACTTGATGACGTAGACACGTGTAACAACATTTCAAAATAAGCTAATATAAAAGGAATTAAGTAAACAGAGTCTTTGTCTCCCGGTATTTTTTAACAAAGTGAAAAGAAAGTTCTTTTAAATGAGACATTTTAAATTAATCGTTTTTAATCTGACGTAATTTTGACCAAACTATTCTTTCTCTTTTTAATATTCACGTGAAAATACTTGTGTTAGAAATTAAATATTATTTGCGCTTTCCTAACAAAAATAGTTGAAAAGTATCCTCTTAAAATATCAAATAAATGTCTAGCGCAATTTGTAAATTTAAACCGTTTTGCAATATTATTTTGTGTTCATTTTATGTAATAACTGTAATGTGACGTAAATATGACGTAATTTCTCCTATTTAAGACTTCTAACGCATGTTAATAACTTTATTGCTTTACAAATTCCTTTCTCTCTTAAAATTCACGTGTAATTATAGTTTTTATGACGTAATATTTAATAAGTTAAACTTATTTGTACATAATTATTTAATTCTAATTCCAAATGTTTTTTTCTGTTTATAATAGTCACGTGTAAATAAACTTTTAATTTATTTACACGTATAAATATATTTTTTTTTAAGCAAACATTATTGTTTCCGCTGTTTATACAGTTGGCAACAGTTTAAATTAATACCTTTCTAAAATCTGTTAAAAATATCTCTAGAAATGCTGAAAATCTGAATTTAAAATAGAAATAAAACCTCAAAAAATGAGTCAAAATAAAAAAATTAATGCAATCTGCACTCCGGCAAATTCTAACGCATAAAATGATCTAAAAATGATTAAATTCCTATGAACAGTTTTTGCTCCTATAAAACTTTTTTAGTGGAACGATTTTGTCCAACTTTAGCATTAAATATCTCTTAAAATAATTCTTCGATCTGAAAACTGTCTGCATCAGCGTTTTTATCAAACATTTCTGTATAATACTTTCGATTTGCATATTTTTGTATGCATTATTTTTCTTAATATTAATGAAGAAAGACCTCCGGTCACAAAAAATTCAAAACCGGTGGCGGTGACAACGGTAGTTACTTTTTTTTAGAATAGAGAGATTTTCAAATGTGTATTACACAAGACTGTATATAAATTTTTATATACATATAATGTACATTTACATTACATTTAATATAATTTTTTTACTGATGTATAAGCGTAAAACGCGGGCGTCTAACACATTTTCCTATACTTTTATATTTAAAAAAAATCCGAGGTTTAATTCCATGCGCAGATTTCTCACATTATCATAAAGAACATGTACGAAAAGTTTAAATCTCTATCTCAAATACAAAAATAACCCTAGCATTTTTAAAACATGAAAGTGAAGAAAATATGAAAATGGAAAATGCACCCTTAGCGCCTGATTTTTTTTTCTTTTTGTTAACTATCCGAGATATTAATTAAAAACCACAACGAACTTTCATCAAAATTATGATTTTTTTCTCAAGCTGTCGCGGGGCTCGCTTGCATGGAAGATTCCAATGTCGAAAACATTCTTTTTTACAGTCCTCTTTCGAAGCCCCCATCGAACAAACCGTTCGAAATCCGAAAAACTAAAATTGCATGTCCTATTTTGTATATTTAGCTTTACGGTGGCATCCGTTTACAAAAATATTAACTTTTTCAAAACAATTCATTTCGAAACGTAGGTTTTGCGGTTCCCATCCCATCTTTCGCAGATCGCATAGGCTAAAATTTTCAAAGTACGCGAGAACTTATAAGGATATATCTACGGACTTTTATCTTTCTAACTGTGCAACCAGTTTAAAAAAAAAAATATGAGTATTAACCTTTTTAAAAAATCCTTTTCGAAAGTCATCGTTTCGAAAATTTCATTTTTTGTCTGCAAAGTTCAAAAATCTGCACCTGCTCCCGAAAAGAAAATACAAAAATATTGAAATAAATAAATAAAAATAGATAAATACCAGATGTCATCAACGTTCGTTTCGCTTTCGAAAGTTCGTTTCCGTTTAAAAAATATTAATATTAACCCTTTCAAAAAAATCTTTTCTGAAAGTCGTGCTAGCGACTTTAGTTTTGTTTGTTTCTATTGCCCGTATGGGTAACATAGAAACATAAAAAAAATGAGCAATTTTATACAATCGCTATGAAATGTTATACAATATACCTACTAATCTTTTAGCTAAAGATAGGGAATAAATTTCGTTCAGAAATCATGAGATTTTAGAAGAAAATATTGAGTTAAAAAAAAAAAATAATAATAATTTCCATTAGGGTTAACACTGAGTACTCTTTTTAAACTTTTAACGTAAACTTATTTTTGCGCCACTGCTCTAAAATTTTAATACATTAAACTAACATTTATTTGTTGTTCGAGTAAAATTTGAGTTTAGAAATAATAAGATTAAGGGATAAAATTATCCGTTTGAAAAAAAAAAACAAAAAAAAAACAGGATTACGATGTGAAAAGAAAGGTGAGAAGAAACACACAGCATTTTAGAAATAAATATCAATATTTTAGCACGAAAATTATACGCATGTTTCCAAAACATATTCGTAACTAATAAAAATTTCAAATGATTTAGACACTAAGAAATATACATATATTTAATATTAAACGTACCTAATACATAAAAACAAGTTAGAAATTGCTCGTCAAACGTGGCAAATGAGGTTCGTTCGTACTATAACTAGTTTAATAAATATATTTTGCATCGCATATTGTACTGAATGTATATTTTAGTGCACTTCATAAGTGCATATCAATTTCATACTGTTCGAAAGGCTGTAACATCATTAAAATGCACTTGAAATAATTGTTTCCCATTGGCCTTAATGTAACGTAAAACTTTTGACTTTCCCTATCCATCCGATTTTTATAAAATTTGAACTGGCTCGGCAAAATTTTGCAACAATTATATATTTAAAATTTCAGAACATTCGGTTGGGTAGTTTTTGCTCTGTTATATGCGGATGGACGGACAGACAAACGGACGGAATCGACGACGACTAACAGGTGCTACGTATTTATATAATTACGAACGCATCTAAAAAAGAGAAGAAAAACCACTTCTTATAAGCTTTTTTCCACTAAATATCAGCATTGTGACCCCGATTTTTTACATAATGATCGGATACATATTGAACCCTGATTTTAGGTGAATTTAAAGTTATTACGGTATAGGTTAGTCCGACCAGTAAGTGAACAGTGCCCAGTGAATGAACAATTTGTATATATTTTAATAGAATAAGGTTTAAAAACCTCCCCAGTAGATGGGGTTACAACATTGCCTTAATTCTATTCAATAGGAAGCTAGTAGTATGCAGGGGGATCTGGCGAATACAATGGAAGGGGCGTGTCCACCTGTCAATCAAAAGGGGGCGTGTCCGACACGTCTTATAAGAGGGGGGTGAATTTTTTTTCCGTGGGACCTCTGGCGAATACAATGGAAGGGGGCGTGTCCACCTGTCAATCAAAAGGGGGCGTGTCCAAACATGAGTTATAAGATGAGGGGTCATTTTTTTCGCCTGGTGAAGGCACGGGTGATTTTTTAGGAGGGGGGAGGAAGTGGGGGATGACAATAGTGACAGGCTAGAGGAGAGGGGTGGAATTAAGTTTCGGTTTCTGGACGGAATCGGTGGATTTCAATTTAATGTCGTAAGGGGCGTGTCCGATCACGTGCTATAAGAGAGGGGGGTCGATTTTTTTTTCACCTGGTGAAGGCACGGGTGATTTTTTAGGAGGGGGGAGGAAGTGGGGGATGACAATAGTGACATGCTAGAGGAGGTGGAGTGGATTTAAGTTTTCGGTTTCTGGACGGAATCGGTGGATTTCAATTTAATTTTATGGAATTTATTGAAATGAACTTAAATTTAATTTAACTAAATATAAAGGAATGTGTTTTAACTTAAACTTTTAAGGGAGGATGAGTTCAGAATTTTTAATGGGTTTCAAAACTATTTTTATATAGACCCTTTTACTGAATGCTTTATTCTCAGAATGATGTAATCGGGCATTCAAATTTATTTAATTTCATGAATTAATTAAAATTAAAAAAATTAAGCTGATTATTTATAAATTGATTTTAAGATTTATTGAATTGAATTTTAACTGATTTTTTTTTAATTAGAACTTTTTAAGAAATTGATTATTTTTTAGAATTAGGAAACTTGTACAAAAGCTTAACTCAAGGATTCGAACCCACATACTCTTGGTCAGTAGATGAACGCGTTTCCCAACCAGTACAAAGACTTATTTGTGCATTTTGGATACATTTTTAGACGAACGACTTTAATTTATTTACTAGTTAAAAGGTATTTGAGCGCAAGCACGACTTAAGTTGGCTCTAGATTTGAACATTGTGACTTTTATCGGCATTTAGAATCTTCTAAGGAATAGTTTGTACTATGTTTAATATACTTATTTTCTTGTTATAAAACACAGACTTTGTCAACTCTTTTTTTAATGATTTATCGTTGGCAAAATATCTTTTAATCTGTATTGCTTCATTTTGAAAATCGGAACATACTTTAAATTTTTTACTAAACGTATAAAATATTTTTTATTTTACTGAACATAAGAATATATATTTTTCAAATTCTAATACGATTAAAAATTTTATTTCCTGAGCATTTATAATACTCTTTCATTTATCTGAACTTAGAAATATATTTTCTTTGATATTCTGATTAAATTTATATATTGTTTTTTCTGATCCTATCAATATTTTTAAACATTACATTATTTACAATTAATCGAACAAGTGATCATTTTTCCAACTGACTCAACATAAGACTATCTTTTTCATTTTACAGAAGATAAAAGTATTTTATTTTTGAACATAAAAGTCCATTTTTCAAAACATAGAAATACATTTTTCCATAGAAGCATCCTTTTCTGATATTCTGATTGTAATTATATTTTTAATTTTACTGAACAAAGAAATGTCTTTTCCTGACATTTAGTGCTTATGACTAATCCTATAAATATTTTTAATATCCTGAAGATATCTTTTTCACTTTATTAAATCTATAAATATTTCTTTCCTATTTTCTATACTTAAAAAAAAACGCTTTTTAAAATAAAAATAATGTTTTTCTCCCCATGAGTATATTCTTTTTATTTTACTGATTTTAGAAATATTCTGATAGTATACATATTTTTTAATTTCTTAAACAGAAAAATATTTTTTCCTTCCTTTAAAAAGTATATCTCTATTTATCTTGATTGAAAAATGAAACAAATGCAAAATTATATAATTTGTTACACGTAAAAAAAGTATTTGTAAAACTTATAATCCCTAAAAATTTGATTAAAGACAAGTCTTTTTTACTAAAATCGATCATTTTTCCTCCTCTCAAAATGACAAACCAAAATATACTTTCAATACGTATTATTTGTAAAACTTATAATTCCTAAAAATTTGATTAAAGACATGTTTTTTTCTAAAATCGATCTTTTTTTAACTGAATATATTTTTTCCTAAACTTAAAACTTTTTTTCCTAAACACATAACTTTTTCCTAAAACATAAAACATTTTTCCCTAAACACAAATCATTTTTTCCTAAACATAAACATTTTTCCCTAACACAAATCATTTTTCCTAAACACAAATCATTTTTTCTTAAACATAAACTTTTTTTCCAAACACAAATCATTTTTCCTAAACACTAAACATTTTTTACTTAACTGAAAACTTTTTCCCAAACACAAATCATTTTTTTCCTAAACATAAACTTTTTTCCCTAACACAAATCATTTTTTCCTAAACACAAATCATTTTTTCCTAAACACAAATCATTTTTTCCTAAACATAAACTTTTCTCCCTAACACAAATCATTTTTTCCTAAACACAAAACTTTTTTACTTAATTGAAAACTTTTTTCCCAAACACAAAACTTTTCTACTGAACTGAAAACCTTTTTCCAAACACAAATCATTTTTTCCTAAACATAAACTTTTTCCCTAACACAAATCATTTTTCCTAAACACAAATCATTTTTTCTTAAACATAAACTTTTTTCCAAACACAAATCATTTTTTCCTAAACACTAACTAAACTTTTTTTACTTAACTGAAAACTTTTTTCCCAAACACAAATCATTTTTTCCTAAACATAAACTTTTTTCCCTAACACAAATCATTTTTTCCTAAACACAAATCATTTTTTCCTAAACATAAACTTTTTTCCCTAACACAAATCATTTTTTCCTAAACACAAAACTTTTTTTACTTAACTGAAACCTTTTTTCCCAAACACAAAATTTTTCTACTGAACTGAAAACCTTTTTCCAAACACAAAACTTTTCAACTGAACTTAAAACTTTTTTCCTAAACACAAATCTAATTTTACAGTACATCATACTTTTTTCCTAAACACAAATCTAATTTTACAGTACTTCATACTTTTTTCCTAAACATAAAACATTTTTCTAAACACAAGACTTTTTTACCTAGATATAAAAAATTTCCCAAACACAAAACATACATAAACTCTTTCCCAATCACAAAACATTTTTTCCTAAGCATAATCCTTTTTTCCTCATCGAATGAAATTACAATTTGATTTTCAAAAATTTAGGTATAGAAACAGGACTTGACTATACTGTTACTATGCTCTAATTCACTTTTTACCATACGCCAGTTGATTTTCATACAACTTTCTCGAATTATTTATGCCTTTTTGTTTTTCCCAATTTTTTTCTGATTAATATGTTATGGATAGTTATTTTTAGTAATTTTCATGCTTTAGTATCACCATTTTAATTAACTAACCATCTTGCTTAAGTTTTTATACAGGTAAATTAACTACACCGAAAATCCATATTTTGTATTTGTTCTTAACGTATTTTTTATATTATTGAGATTTTTTTAGTGTAATTTTATGCATACCCCTAATTTTACGAAAGTATAAATTTTTCTATACATTAATATTAAGTTTTTAATTCTTTTTAATTATTAGTTCAGTTGAAAAGTTTTGTGTTTGGAAAAAGTTTTTCAGTTCAGTAGAAAAGTTTTGTGTTTGGGAAAAAAGTTTTCAGTTAAGTAAAAAAAGTTTTGTGTTTAGGAAAAAATGATTTGTGTTAGGGAAAAAAGTTTATGTTTAGGAAAAAATGATTTGTGTTTAGGAAAAAATGATTTGTGTTAGGGAAAAAAGTTTATGTTTAGGAAAAAATGATTTGTGTTTGGGAAAAAAGTTTTCAGTTAAGTAAAAAAAGTTTAGTTAGTGTTTAGGAAAAAATGATTTGTGTTTGGAAAAAAGTTTATGTTTAAGAAAAAATGATTTGTGTTTAGGAAAAATGATTTGTGTTAGGGAAAAAAGTTTATGTTTAGGAAAAAATGATTTGTGTTTGGAAAAAGGTTTTCAGTTCAGTAGAAAAGTTTTGTGTTTGGGAAAAAGTTTTCAATTAAGTAAAAAAGTTTTGTGTTTAGGAAAAAATGATTTGTGTTAGGGAGAAAAGTTTATGTTTAGGAAAAAATGATTTGTGTTTAGGAAAAAATGATTTGTGTTTAGGAAAAAATGATTTGTGTTAGGGAAAAAAGTTTATGTTTAGGAAAAAAATGATTTGTGTTTGGGAAAAAAGTTTTCAGTTAAGTAAAAAAAGTTTAGTGTTTAGGAAAAAATGATTTGTGTTTGGAAAAAAAGTTTATGTTTAAGAAAAAATGATTTGTGTTTAGGAAAAATGATTTGTGTTAGGGAAAAATGTTTATGTTTAGGAAAAAATGATTTGTGTTTAGGGAAAAATGTTTTATGTTTTAGGAAAAAGTTATGTGTTTAGGAAAAAAAGTTTTAAGTTTAGGAAAAAGTTATGTGTTTAGGAAAAAAAGTTTTAAGTTTAGGAAAAAATATATTCAGTTAAAAAAAGATCGATTTTAGAAAAAAACGTGTCTTTAATCAAATTTTTAGGAATTATAAGTTTTACAAATAATACGTATTGAAAGTATATTTTGGTTTGTCATTTTGAGAGGAGGAAAAATGATCGATTTTAGAAAAAAAGACTTGTCTTTAATCAAATTTTTAGGGATTATAAGTTTTACAAATACTTTTTTTACGCGTAACAAATTATATAATTTTGCATTTGTTTCATTTTTCAATCAAGGTAAATAGAGATATACTTTTTAAAGGAAAGAAAAAATATTTTTCTGTTTAAGAAATTAAAAAATATGTATACTATCAGAATATTTCTAAAATCAGTAAAATAAAAAGAATATACTCATGGGGAGAAAAACATTATTTTTATTTTAAAAAGCGTTTTTTTTTAAGTATAGAAAATAGGAAAGAAATATTTATAGATTTAATAAAGTGAAAAAGATATCTTCAGGATATTAAAAATATTTATAGGATTAGTCGTAAGCACTAAATGTCAGGAAAAGACATTTCTTTGTTCAGTAAAATTAAAAATATAATTACAATCAGAATATCAGAAAAGTATGCTTCTATGGAAAAATGTATTTCTATGTTTTGAAAAATGGACTTTTATGTTCAAAAATAAAATACTTTTATCTTCTGTAAAATGAAAAAGATAGTCTTATGTTGAGTCAGTTGGAAAAATGATCACTTGTTCGATTAATTGTAAATAATGTAATGTTTAAAAATATTGATAGGATCAGAAAAAAACAATATATAAATTTAATCAGAATATCAAAGAAAATATATTTCTAAGTTCAGATAAATGAAAGAGTATTATAAATGCTCAGGAAATAAAATTTTTAATCGTATTAGAATTTGAAAAATATATATTCTTATGTTCAGTAAAATAAAAAATATTTTATACGTTTAGTAAAAAATTTAAAGTATGTTCCGATTTTCAAAATGAAGCAATACAGATTAAAAGATATTTTGCCAACGATAAATCATTAAAAAAAGAGTTGACAAAGTCTGTGTTTTATAACAAGAAAATAAGTATATTAAACATAGTACAAACTATTCCTTAGAAGATTCTAAATGCCGATAAAAGTCACAATGTTCAAATCTAGAGCCAACTTAAGTCGTGCTTGCGCTCAAATACCTTTTAACTAGTAAATAAATTAAAGTCGTTCGTCTAAAAATGTATCCAAAATGCACAAATAAGTCTTTGTACTGGTTGGGAAACGCGTTCATCTACTGACCAAGAGTATGTGGGTTCGAATCCTTGAGCTAAGCTTTTGTACAAGTTTCCTAATTCTAAAAAATAATCAACTTCTTAAAAAGTTCTAATTAAAAAAAATCAGTTAAAATTCAGTTCAATAAATCTTAAAATCAATTTATAGATAATCAGCTTAATTTTTTTAATTTTAATTAATTCATGAAATTAAATAAATTCGAATGCCCGATTACATCATTCTGAGAATAAAGCATTCAGTAAAAGGGTCTATATAAAAATAGTTTTGAAACCCATTAAAAATTCTGAACTCATCCTCCCTTAAAAGTTTAAGTTAAAACACATTCCTTTATATTTAGTTAAATTAAATTTAAGTTCATTTCAATAAATTCCATAAAATTAAATTGAAATCCACCGATTCCGTCCAGAAACCGAAAACTTAAATCCACTCCACCTCCTCTAGCATGTCACTATTGTCATCCCCCACTTCCTCCACCCTTCTAAAAAATCACCCGTGCCTTCACCAGGTGAAAAAAAAATCGACCCCCCCTCTCTTATAGCACGTGATCGGACACGCCCCCTTACGACATTAAATTGAAATCCACCGATTCCGTCCAGAAACCGAAACTTAATTCCACCCCTCTCCTCTAGCCTGTCACTATTGTCATCCCCCACTTCCCCCCCTCCTAAAAAATCACCCGTGCCTTCACCAGGCGAAAAAAATGGACCCCTCATCTGATAACTCATGTTTGGACACGCCCCTTTTTGATTGACAGGTGGACACGCCCCTTCCATTGTATTTGCCAGAGGTCCCACGGAAAAAAATTCACCCCCCTCTTATAAGACGTGTTCGGACACGCCCCTTTTGATTGACAGGTGGACACGCCCCTTCCATTGTATTCGCCAGATCCCCCTGCATACTACTACTGAAGCTATCGCATTCCTGATTGGTTACTAAAGTCACATTACTTTACTCTGAGAACGTGTTTTATTTTTCATGTCTGAGAAACACATTGTTTCTATGCTGAAATAATAAGGTAAGTGCTATGTCATTTCATATTTTTGATAAGAATTTAGTGTTTTTATTTGAATTATGTACTAATTTTATTGTACATACATTAAATATATATATATATATATATATTACTAGAAATGTAGCCCGTCAAAAATGTCGGAAAATTAGGTATAAAGATATATACAACTCATGTGCAAGAATTTGAGTTTTCCTCGCTTGTTCCGCAGTGATTAGATGAAAATAACACATTTTAAGAACGAAGCACATTTATGAAAAACTGTGTACAGTAGAAGACTACTAATCTGCACAGTTTAGTTACAGGTGTTGTGCGGATTTGAGGCTTTTTGCTGTAATGTCTATTCAGTTTTTGCTTATATTTTTTTAAATCCGTATGTTGAACAATTTAGATTGGTAATTCTTAAAAATAAATACAAAACACACTTGAAGTAAGGTAAACTATTAAACTATAGTATACGATTTAATGAAATGGTATTATACGTGTGTGGTTCACGATCTTGGTTACGACGTTGGCGAAATTGGCTACAACTTGTCATTGCCGGCCATTCTGATGTTATGTCAGTCCCATGAATAATATTTGTAACACTGAAGAGTTTCCATGTATATGTGGAATTTACAAAAGCTTCTCCAAAAGAAAGGTCCTGAAATGACATTGTAATTCCTCTAACTTCAAAGTTTAATCAGGCCCTGATGTTGCTTACTGAAATCTAATAAATACAGTTATTTTGAATATTACAACAGAATTAAACAGTTACACTTATTTAACTTAAACCCGCTGCTACGTCAATGTTATTTTTTAGTATTTATAAAGAAAATTATTTAAATTTTTCAAATCATGCATTTATAATCTTTTTTTATTTAATAATTAAATAATGAAAAATATGCTTTTGTTCTGAGCTCATAAATATGACAACAAAGAAATGTAACTAAGAGACATTGCAAAATAAAATCTTTGTGAATTCAAGCCATAAACAAACGATATCGCGCCATTTTACCTACTATGACGTCATAAGAATATTGTCCATTGATTGCTGGAGAGCTTCCTTTGTGAATGATTGCCTCAATGGTTTAATATTTTTTAAGGTTCATGCTGAATGAATCACTTGTGTTTGTTCAGGTTTATGGAATGACATATTAGGCTGTCAACCCAATTTCAACTGAAGTTATCCTGGGATACATGTACTTTTTAATTGAAATTAAAAACAATGCTTTGATCTGGAAATAAAATGTTTAGTTTACATAATTTGTTATTTCTATTAATTATTTATTTAGGTACTTTTCCATTATAGCTCATTTTTTAAAAAAGCTTGGGGCAATTCGGGCTTCAGAAAGTCAGATATGGGTACTTCTTAGTTATCCCGTCGACCAAGTTACTGTCGCCGAACTGTAAGATTGAATGCCAATAATGGTTGCCACTAATTAATAAATTGTAAGATTAAATAACAATAATGGACAATAAAACCATTAATTCGACGTTTTATTTGTATTTTTATTAATGTTTTTCTAATTTATTTGTTCTTTCGTTATTTAAAATAAAAATTATGCCAATGTGTATAATTTGGCGAGTGGTGTGGCGGTTTATATAATTTGGCGAAATTGGTCGACGGGATAACTAAGAAGTACCCAGTTATGATAATATATAAATGATAGCCTAAATATATAAGCAGCTATGAAAACAAACCTGATGAATTTTTATTTTTGTGGCACAGATGTCATGCCCCATATTGGCGCGATTTTTTTCTGACGCCAGTATCATATACGCAACGGGTACTTAACTGGTGCCAAAGTGTCGTTATTTTGCTTGATATGGTAACCTGGATGTTGTTGTTTATGCTGTTGGTGTTTTCGCCAAATTGTCGTCGTGATTTTTTTTTTTAATTATGGCCATTTTTTCCCATTCTGACCAGAAAATCAGAGGTCTAACTTTTTACGGCTGCTCTTTCATCTTCACCTAACACTTCATTTATAATGGCTGTTTCATAATAATAGAGGCCATCAGTCCATCAGACAAAAATGAAGTAATCGAAATGTCGGGGGCGACACTAAATTCTAAAAAAGCAGAATTCCTGCTCTCTAGTGTTGTAATATTTCCTTTTTTTAAAATTGTTGATAAAAGAATAAACTTTTCGAGGAAATAAACCATACGGATCAGAGGCAGCTATTGATGGAGAGGAGTAGAGAAATTGAAGTCTGATTGATGTATGATATTTTGATAGAACAGAGAAACACAATGACAGACTGAGTCTGTCATTGGCTTCATACAAAAAAAAAAAAAAAAAAAGCACAAGGGTTTTTCAGCCCCCAGTATGCTATTTTTTTTCCCAGCTTATATTGTCTCCAATAAATAACGTTACCTTGTATACGCCAGCCGTAAAACAAAAGCCGATGTTTCATTGTGCGATTAAATGCTCTACAGCATGTTTTAAAACTTCTAAGCATGGCACATGTTTCTCTGTTCTATCAAAATATCATACATCAATCAGACCTTAATTTCTCTACTCCTCTCCATCAGTAGCTGCCTCTGATCCATATGGTTTATTTCCTCGAAAAGTTTATTCTTTTATCAACAATTTTAAAACAAGGAAATATTACAACACTAGAGAGCAGGAATTCTGCTTTTTCTGAATTTAGTGTCGCCCCCGACATTTCCATTACTTCATTTTTGTCTGATGGACTGATGGCTTCTATTATTATGAAACAGCCATTATAAATGAAGCGTTGGGTGAAAATGAAAGAGCAGCCGTAAAAAGTTAAAACTCCGATTTTTTGGTCAGAATGGAAAAAATGTCCATAATAATAAAAAAAAAGAATTATGGCCATTTTTTTTTCATTCTGACCAGAAAATCAGAGTTCTAACTTTTTACAGCTGCTCTTTCATTTTTACCCAACGCTTCATTTATAATGTCTGTTTCATAATAATAGAAGCCACCAGTCCATCAGAAGAAAATGAAGTAATGGAATGCCGGAGGCGACACTAAATTCTGAAAAAGCAGAATTCCTGTTCTCTAGTTATTATTTATTTATTTAGGTACTTTTCCACTATAGGACACTTTGCATTTAAAAAAAAAGCTTGACGCCATTCGGGAATCAGAAAGTGAGATATGTTGCAAAAATATATAAACAGCTATGAGAAAAATCTAATGAACTTTTATTTTTGTTTATATATGTATTTATATGCCTAAAAAAGTAATTTCTAAATATATCTAATATTTTTTTTATATACAAATTACGGCATAGATGTCATATATGCACCGGGGTACCTAAGTGGCGCCAAAATGGTGTTATTTTGCCTGATATGGTAACCCGAATATTATTTATTAATAAATTGTGTATTAACCATTTGAAAAAATGGTTATTGTCCTCGGTCAAGGTAGGAAATCAAAAACATACATGAGGATTCAACTAATAAAAAGCTTCATGTATGTTTTTGATTGTTTGTTCAAGGTGCTTTCCAATGATATATCACACGAGGTGTGTCGGCGAAAAATTACAAAATAGCCCTCCACCGGGGAGGCAACTATCCCGCCCACCGTTATACACCCCTCCCCCCACTTTGAAGTTTTCATATATTATAAATAATATTTATCGGATAACTACGTAAAAGAATTCCGATCTAAAATGATGAAAAAGCTATGATTTCAAAAAAGTTGAAAAAGGGCCCCATTTGGGTTGGCAACTTGGCTGGATGAACGTGGGAGGTGTATAATATGGAATAGGGAGTCACAGGGCTTTTCATTGATGTATCACATGAGGGGTGTCCACAAAGTTAGAAAAGAGTCCCCCGGGGAGGCAACTATCTCGCCCACTGATATACACCCTCCCCCTCTTTGAAGTTTTTATATATTATAAATAACATTTATCGGAGGACAACGTAAAAGAATTCTGATCTAAAATGGTAGAACATTACGATTTCAAAAAAGTGGAAAAGGGCCTCCTTTGGAGTGGCAAATTGGCGGGAGGAACGTGGGAGGTGTATAATATGAAATAGTGGTCACAGTGCTTTCCATTGAAGTATCACATGAGGGGTGTCCTCGCCTACCGTTATACACTCTCCCACTCTTTGAAGATTTTATATATTATAAATAATATTTATTGGAGGGCTGCGTAAAAGAATTCCGATCTAAAATGATGAAAACGCTACGATTTCAAAAAAATTGAAAAAGGGTCCCCTTTGGGGTGGCAAAGTGCGGAGTGGGACGTGGGAGGTGTATAATATGAAATAGTGGTCACAGTGCTTTCCACTGATATATCACATGAGGGGTTTCGGCAAAAGTTAGAAAAGTGCCCCCGGGAAGGCAACTATCGCGCCCCCCAGAATACACAATCCCCCTCTTTGAAATTTTTATGTATTATAAATAATATTTATTGGATGACTAATTAAAATTTCTGATCCAAAATGCTGAAAATGCTACGATTTCAAAAAAGTTCAAAAAGTACCCCCGCCTGTTGTGGCAAAGGGAGGGGAGGGACGTGGGAGGTGTCCAATATGAAATAGTAATCACAGTGCTTTCCATTGATATATCACATTAGGGGTGTCGGCAAAAGTCAGGAAAGTGCCCCCCCCCCCGGGGAGGCAACTATCTCGGCCCCCGGAATACACCATTCCCTTCTTTGAAATTTTTATATATTACAAATAATATGTATTGGAGTGCTATGTAAAAAAATTCTGATCTAAAATGCTGAACATGCTACGATTTCAAAAAAGTTCAAAAGGTACCCCCCTAGGATGGAAAGGTGGGGGGGGGACGAGAGATGTATAATATGAAATAGTTATCACGGTGCTTTCCATTGATATATCACATGAGTGGTGTCGGCAAAAGTCGGAAAAGTGTCCCCCGCCCCCCGGGGAGGAAACTATATCGCCCCCCCCGGAATACACCTCCCCCTTTTTGAAATTCTTATGTATTATAAATAACTAGGGGGCTCAGCCCCCTGCTCGCTAACGCTCGCCAACCCCCACGAATTGCTACGCAATTCATAGTGGGATCGCTACGCGATCGCAGCTCGCTTCGCTCGCTCGCCACTATTTATGTCGACTCTAGCCAGAATGAGTGCTATCATAAATCATTACAACATATTAAATTTACAGATATTTTTATTGTATAAAAAAGTAATTGAAAACTGTTGAAAATGCAAATAAAAACGTACCATGGAAACAGAATAAATTAAAAACCTTAGTGAAAACACAATAAAAAATATTTTTAGTTGGGCCGCTATGAGATCCGAGCAAGCAACATATGAAATTTACAAATATTTTAATTCATAAAAAAGTAATTGAAAATGAAAATATAAATAAAAATGCATTTATCAAAAGTTTGGAGTTGTGACTTGTTGATCATCATTGAGAAAGCTAAGCGAACAGGAAATGGACGCCGTTTAAATTTAAATGGCATGTTAGGCTCAGATGGGGTCCTTCTCCTTTCATTTTGCCTATAGTATTGAAAATCAACGCTTAAATTAATTTAAAACTATAATAAGACGCTGTAAAACATGCTATGCATCACGCTATCGAAATGTAAACAAAACGTTTTCGCCTGTGTCTAAATACAACCTTGGATCAAAAAGCTACGTCACCGTAAAACGGACCAATAGCATTCATGTATTGTTCAAACGGTTTGCGTTAAAAGAGAGATCCTGTCTGGATTTTGATTTGCTGAGTGGGTTGGGACATGTGACCGTAACTACCACTGAGAAACGTCGCTTTTGCTGTTGCCAAATAGCAAGCTACAAATATAGCCCTTTTTTAGCGCTACGTAAGAGAAATATATATATAGATATTTATTGGAGGGTTACGTAAAAAAATTCTGATCTAAAATATGAAAACGCTACGATTTAAAAAAAGTTTTAAAAGTGCCCCCCCCCTGGGGTGGAAATGTGGCGGCAGGTACGTGGGAAGTGTATAATATGAAAAAGTGATCACAGTGCTTTATCACATTGATATATCAGATGTGGGGTGTCGGCAAAAGCTAGAAAAGTGCCCCTCCAGGGAGTCACTCCCCTCAGAATAGACACGCCTTTTCTTTGAATTTTTTTATATATTATAAACATTATCTATCAGAGGGTTACGTAAAAAAATTCCGATCTAAAATGATGAAAACGCTAAGATTTCAAAAAAGTTCAAAAAGTGCTCCTCCTTGGGGTGGCAAAGCAGTGTGTGTGTGTGGGGGAGGAGAATTTGGGAGATGTATAATATGAAATAGTGGCTATAGTGCTTTTCAATGATATATCACATGAGGGGTGTCTGCAAAAGTTGGAAAAGCACCACCGGTGCACCAACTCTCGCGCCCCTCTGCAATAACCCCCCACTCTTTGGAATTTTATATATTATAAATAATATTTATAGGATGGCTCCGTAAAGAAATCTAATCGAAAATGATGAAAACTCTACGATTTCAAAAAGTTCGAAAAGTGCTCCCTGGGGAGCTAAATTGAGGGGAGGGGTGAAGAAATAATTATAACAAGAAAAAGTGGTATATTCGATTATATATCACATAACTGGTCCGAGTAAAGTTTGAAAATTGCCCCCTGTGGGTCCACTCTTTCGCCACCTGAATACACTCTTAATTCATGCATCCCCTCTTTTAAATTCTTATATTTAAAAAATAATATTTTTCGGAGTTATCCGTCAAAAAACCCCATTTCAAACAATATTTATTGTAGAAAATGTTACTTTTTTAAAAAATTTGTTTTTTCTACCTAATTATAACCTAACCGTAATAGTAACCTAATTATAACCTACCCTAACCTAACTATAACGTAACTGTAACCTATCCGTAATGTAACCGTAACTTAATTGTAACGTAATTGTAACCTATAAGTAACCTAATTGTTACCTAAACGTAATCTGTGACCTAACTTAACCTAAGTATCGGCTAAATGTCCTGTTGGCAAATTATCCCGTCGGCTAAATATCCTGTTGGCTAATCGTCTTGTCGGCTAAATGTTCTGTCGGTTAATTGTCTTGTCGGCTATTTGACCTGTCGGCTAATTGTCCATGTCGACTAATTGTCCGTTCGGCTAATTGTCTCTGTCGGCTAATTGTCACTGTCGGCTAACTGTCGCTGTCGGCTAATTGTCTTGTCGACTAAATGTACGTGTCAGCTAAATGTAATTGTCAGCTAAACGTCCTGTCGGGTAATTGCTGTCTGCTAAACGTCTTTTCGGCTATTTGGTTGTCTGCTAAATGACATAGACCAGAATAAGCCGGTATATCAAATTTGAAGCAAAACGAATAATTTTGCATGAAAAACCCATTTATCTAAATTAATGGGGGAGACTTACCTCCGTCCCCCCTTCATACTTAACCAATAAGCCTCCAAATTTAATCAAAGCAGCTCCTTATCATATTAAACCGGCATACCAAATTTGGAGCAAATCGAATAATTCTGCATGAAAAACCCATTTATCTAAATTAAGGGGGAATAGCCCTCTTTCTCCCCTTTGTTCTTAACTAATAGACCTTCAAATCTAATCAAGGTAGCTCTTTTACATAGTAAACCGGTATACCAAATTTGGAGCAAATCGAATAATTCTGCATGAAAAACCGGTTTATCTAAATTAAGGAGTGGGGTTGACCCCTTTTCCCCCTTTATTCTTAACTAATGAACCTCCAAATCTAATCAATGTAGCTCCTTAACATGATAAACTGATATAGCAAATTTGGAGCAAATCTAATAACTCTGCATCAAAAACCCATTTATCTGAATTAAGGGGGGTTAGCTCCCCTATCCCCTTTTTTCTTAACTAATGAACCTCCAAATCTAATTAAGGCAGCTCCTTAACACAGTAAACCGGTATACCAAATTTGGAGCAAATTGAAAAATTCTGCTTGAAAAACCCATTTGTCTAAATTAAGGGGGGGTAGCCCCATTTCCCCCCTTTATTCTTAACTAATGAACCACCAAATCTAATCAATGCAGCTCCTTAACATGATAAACCGATATAGCAAATTTGGAGCAAATCGAATATCTCTGCATGAAAAACCCATTTATCTAAATTAAGGGGTGGGGGGGGGACTAGCTCCCCTATCCCCCTTTATTCTTAACTAATGAACCTCCAAATCTAATGAAGGCAGCTCCTTAACATAGTAAACCGGTATACCAAATTTGGAGCAAATGGAATAATTCTGCATGAAAAACCCATTTACCTAAATTAATAGGGGGTAGCCCCCTTTCCCCCCTTTATTCTTAACTAATAGGGTGGTGCGAAAAAAGCCAAGTTGATATTTCCGAGTCGCTATAGTGCGGAAAAGTTGCGATTGGTAAATACAAGAAAAACAACAAAAAAAAAATTCTTCAAATCGGACTTTATCTTCCGATCCCGCAAACCGCCTAAAAATTCCAAAAAATTGAAAATTTCCGATTTTTTCCGATTTTTTTTTTTATTTTTTACGTTTATATATTTTTTATCGCTATAGGGAAAAATATTTGCAGTTTGTACTGTTTAATAATAATAATAATAATAATTGTGTTTAGAGAATATGTTCCGATCGCGCAAGCTCAATAAAAATCGGCAAAAATTCAATTTTGAGAGATTTTCATGCATTAAGAATATAATCAACTGAGGTCAGTTTGCAGTCTCAGGTTAAGATTTAAATGTTAATTGATACTATTGAACATATTAAGTTATTTTTAAACAACCTATAACTTACACGAAGAGTTCGTTTCAGGTCTGAAAAGTTTAGTAGTGCACCCAACTGCCGTTAGCCACGTTGGAAAACAGAGCTGAAGTCGGCGTACGCTGTCCCACCTAGTCTAAGCTAACTCCATAAAATTTACAGAAAAGTCAACTGGATTCAGATGAACTGCTTGGCATATACTATTTTGACGGAAGAAAGGACGATACCCTAGTTAAAGAAAGGATTGCATCTAAACAGGTTCGTCGAACTATTAAAGAGGAACACTTTCCTGTCATAAAAGAACGTGGCTCAGTTTATTTAGGCCATGTGCCTCCAAACTCCGAGCCTGCTAAGGGCATTGTAGCTTTCATAATATCATGTCTTACTGAACAAGGGGTTTCACTAGAATACTTAGATTTGGTAGGCTGTGATGGTACAAATACCAATACTGGATAGAAAGGTGGTGCTATCAGAAAGCTTGAAGTTCATCTCTGACGACCACTGCAGTGGGTTGTTTGTTTATTCCATTTTGTTGAATTACCTTTCCGCCATCTTTTTCAACATTTGAATGTTGAAACAACTGGCCCAAGATCATTTAGTACACCATTTGGACACAATATCATTGTTGTGTAAAGCTCTCGGTGATAAATTTTCAATTGACTGATTGTGAAATTCCAGAAGTGGACAGGCAACTGTTGAGTAAGGACCAAAGATATCTTCTTGGCATAAGTCAAGTTAAAAGTGGCAACTTTCCAAATGACTTATTAAAGTGTGACTCCGGCCCAATTTCACTTGCCAGGTTGCTCACTTGTGCAAATAGAGCCCTTCGACTTTACGCGAGCGTGGAAAACCCATCGGATGCCTTAAAGCCATATTGACATTTATTTTAAAATCTTACTTGCCAGTTTGTTTTGAAATAAAATGCTGTAAGTACATTACAGAAGGGCCTATTAATCTGTACAGAACAATTGAAACATCTCGATACTTTCGTGACAACCTGAAGAAAGTGCAGTCCCTGAAACTGAACGAAACTCGTTCTTTGCTCACCCGGAAAACCTACTGATGGCAATGGTCTTTTATAAGAGGAGGCACATAAGACAGCTAGGGCTAAGAAGAGTATTAAAAGCCAGGCAAAATGTTTCAAAGGGTAAAGGTATCTGAATCTTTATCACTCCTACAATCCAGAATTAATTGATTGTAATGTAGCAAAATTAACATTTCCACCTCTTTTTCGGAGAATAACCCCTGAAGAAATACATTTCTTCGTTCAATCAGGTCATATCTCAGTCTGGGATGATTAAAAGTTCCTCAACTACACGTAAGATGTCCAGCGGTGCGTTAAATCGGTAACGGAAGCATCATTTAAGGTATGTGGGCCCCAATCAAGAGAGCACCAGGACTACACTGAAATCAATGTCCATAATACCAGACATTACCACCAAATCGCAGTACAAAGTTGCGTCTAAAAGTCAGACTTAAACAGATGGCATAACAAATTGTATATCTTATGCTGTCACAACACTAGTTTTTTAATACAGTGTTTTGACTTTATTTTAACAAACTATATATTTAAGTAACTAGGGGGCTCTACCCCCTACGAGCTACGCTCGCCAACCCCCGTTCAGGGACACCAAAATACAAAAAGCACGCTAATTTGATCAGCTTTAAAAATATTGAATTAAAATTAAAAAAAAAAAAACAGTAGCGATCTCTCTGTAAACGGGTTTCCATTCGTTTTTCTTGGAGTGGGGAATTTTAAGACCATATCTGCTGTTAAAAGATACAATGGCTGTTTTCGTATTTAATTAAAAAAATTAGTTAAACATTCGAAAATAAGCTAATGTAAAATGAATTAAGTAAACAGTGTCATTGTCTCCCGGTATTTTTTAACAGCGCTATAAGATAGTTCTTTTAAGTAATTCATTTTAAATGTATCGTTTTAAATCTGACGTAATTTACACCAAAGTTTTATTTCTCTTATTAATATTCACGTGAAAATACTTTTGTTGTTAGAAGGAAATATTATTTGCGCTGTCTTCGAATTCACGATAATAGTTGAAAATATTATCTCAAAATATCAAGTAAATGTCTCGCGCAGATGTATTTTTTAATTTAAATTGTTTTGTCATATTTTTTGGCCATTTTAAATATGACGTAATTTCCTCCATTTACAGGTTTTAACGCATAGTAATGATTTTTTTATTTTAACATTTTGTTTATCTTTTCATATTCCTGCGTAAATATGGTTCTTATGACGCAATTTTCCTGCTTTTAACATGTAATCATTTTATTCTAATTTAAATTTTTTTTTCTGTTTACAATAGTCCCGTGTAAATAAATTTTTAATTTGAAGTAAACATTATTGTTTGCGCTGTTTATAAAGTTGGCAACAGTTTAAATTAATAACATTTTTTAAGTTTGTAAAATATATCTCTCGAAATACTGAAAATTTGAATTTAAAATAGAAATAAAACCTCAAAAAATAGTCAAATAATAATTAAAAAAAAATGCAATCTGCACACCGGGAACTTATAACCTATAAAATGATCTAAAAATGATTAAATTCTCATGTATAGTTTTTGCTCCCATAAAACTTTTTTAATGGAACGATTTTGTCCAACTTTAGCATTAAATATCTCTGAAAGTAATTCTTCGATTTGAAAACTGTTTACATCCGCGTGTTTATCAAATATTTCTTTATAATACCACTGATTTCCATATTTTTGTATACGACAGTTTTTTTAATATTAACGAAGAAAGGCCATGCTCAAGAAATACTTAGATACTACTACAGACAGACTGATTTGCGTTTAATGTATGAAGTCGCTCGCCAGAGGACTCTGATACCCTGCCCAAAATTTAAATTTGACTCTGACCGTAACTGAAACAACCTGGGGAAGGGTAGATATGTAAACAAACACCAAAATTACGTCATGTCGCCATGGTTACGTTTACAATTTTGCTGACATTCCAATCAAGCTTAGAAATGACAGCTAATTCGAATACAGCTGTTAAGGGTTATTATAAACTGTCCATATCAATGTAAATGTAAAGCTCTATTTATTTAAGTGACTAATATAATGTGTTTCTCTTCAAAACTGTACACACATAAAAAAACACATGCTTAGTCTAAAACATCAATGTCACAAATTTATTTGGTACCACTTAGTTATCCCGTCGACCAATTTCGCCAACTTATATAAATCGCTAAAACACTCGCCAAATTATACAAATTGACGTAATTTTTATTTTAAATAACGAAAGAACAAATAAATTAGTATAACATTAATAAATATACAAATAAAACGTCGAAATAAAAATCACTTGATGACATAAACACGTGTAACTTGCTTACAGTCAAGTGAATGTGACATTTACGATCAAGCATTATTGGCATTTAATCTTATAGTTTGGCGATAGATTTTTGGTCGACGGTATAACTAAGTACCATTTATTTGCTATTTTCACTGCTGAAACAATAAAACTGCTGGAATTTTTTTTTTATATTTTAAAATACTCATACAATTCCTTGTAATCTATTCTATACTCCTATTATAAAGAGGAAAAAATTGTTTATTTGTGGGAGGTAAGCTCAGGAACTACCGAACCGATTCCAAAAGTAATGGTATCAAAATGATGGTGTTAGTCCAACTTAGAACATAGGCTATACCTTATGTCGGTGCCACTACCCCAAAGGGGGTGCAGGAGCAAAAAACGTTCTAAAAATGCGATTTTTGCGTTACTGAAGGGCCTAGAAATATGAAATTTGGAATGGTAGTTACTTATAAGATATAAATGATGTCTAAGAACAGTTCTTAAAAAATTCGAAATTTAAAAGGGGTGAAAATGCACAAAAAGCGTTCTAAAAAACGTTCTAAATGGTAGTTTCGACATAATCTCAGGAAATACCAAACCGATTTAAAAAATATTGGTGTCAAAATGATAGTGACAACGTTTGCTCCAAGATAGGCTATGTTTTATGTCGGTGCCACTACCGCAAAGGGGGTGTAGGAGCAAAAAACGTTCTAAAAATGCGAATTTTGCGTTACTGAAGGGCCTAGAAATATGAAATTTGGAATATTAGTTACTTATAAGATATAAATGATGTCTAAGAACAGTTTTTAAAAAATTCGAAATTTAAAAGGGGTGAAAATGCACAAAAAGCGTTCTAAAAAACGCTCTAAATGGTAGTTTCTACATAATCTCATGAAATACCAAACCGATTTAAAAAATATTGGTGTCAAAATGATAGTGACAACGTTTGCTCCAAGATAGGCTATGTTTTATGTCGGTGCCACTACCCCAAACGGGGTGCAGGAGCAAAAAACGTTCTAAAAATGCGATTTACGTGTTACTGAAGGGCCTAGAAATATGAAATTTGAAGTATCAGCTACTTATTAGATATAAAGGATTTCTAAGAACAGTTCTTAAACAATTTGAAATTTAAAAGGGGTGAAAATGCGCGAAAAGCGTTCTAAAAAACTTTCTAAATGGTGATTTCTACACAATCTCAGGAAATACCAAACCGTTTAAAAATAATGGCGTAAAAATGATGGTGAAAACCCTTGCTCCAACATAGGCTATGTGTTATGTCGTTGCCACTAACCCAAAGGGGGTGCAGGAAAAAAACGTTCTAAATTGCGATTTTTGCGTGACGGAAGGGCCTTGAATCGTGAAATTTAGAAGGGTAGTTAGTTATAAGATATCAAGGATCTCTAAGGACATTTCCTAAAAATGACGAAATTCAAAAGGGGGGGGGGGTCAAAATGCGCAAAAAGCGTTGTAAGAAATGTTCTAAATTGCGAATTCTAGCAATCTCAGGAAATACTGAACCGATTTCAAATACAATGGTGTAAAAATGATGGGAACAGATCTTGCTCCAAGATAGGCTATATTTTATATCTGTTTCCACTACCCCAGAGGAGATGCAAGCATAAAATGAGCGAAAAGCGTTCTAAAAACGTTCTAAATGCAGATTTGTCACCAGTATCTCAGGAAGAATTAAACTGATTTCAAAAGTAATGGTAAGAAATTGATGCTGACAGCCTCTGCTCTAACATAGACGCTATTTTAAGTCGGTATCACTATCACCTAGACGTTGCAGGAGCAAAAAAGCGTTCCAAATTTCGATTTTTGTGATCGGTAGGGTGTAGCAACTTAAAATTAGGCAAGGTACATATTTTTTACATATAAATGATCTTTAAGAACAGTTTCGAAAAAATTGGAAATTTAAAAAGGGGGTGAAAATGCGCGAAAAGCATTCTAAAAACGTTCTAAATTGCAATTTCTACTCAATCTCAGGAAATTCCAAAGCTATTTCAAAAGAAATGGTTGCAAATCAATGGTGACAGCCCTGCTATAACATAGGTTATATTTTATGTTGCTGTCACTACCATCTGAGGGTTGCAAAAGCAAAACATGTTCTAATTTGCGTTTTTTGCATAACTGAAGGGTCTAACACTCTGAAGTATGGCATGGTATTTACTTACAAGATGCAACTGCTTTCTAAGAACTGTCGAAAGAAAATTTCAAATTTAAAAAGATGAATTGAGCGAAAAGCGTTATAAATTAAAATTTTTATGTAATCTTATCAAATATCAAACCGATTAAAAAAAATAATGATGACAAATTGTTGGTGATAGAACCTGCTCAAACATAAGCTATATTTTATGTCTGTGACACTACCACCAGAGGTTTGCAGTAGCTAAAAACTTTCTAAATTGCGATTTCTGTGATACTGAAAAGGCTAGAAACTTTAAATATGGCATGGTAGTTACTTATAAAATATAGATGCCCTCGAAGGACTGTCGACAATAAATTCGAATTAAAAAGGGGTGAAGTGAAGGGGAGGTGCGAAAAGCATTCTAAAAAAGTCCTAAATTACGATTTCTACGCAATTTCAGGGAATATAAACCAAATATAAAAGTAATAGTTGCGAATCAATGGTAACAGTCTCTGATTCTACACAAGCTATATTTTATGCCGATGATTATACCACCTGGGGTTCACAGGAACAACAAACACTCTAAAAAAGGCCTTTAAAAGCTTTCTAAATTACGTTTCTGTGATATATAAGAAATAACAAACCAATTTCAAAATTAATGTTGGCAAATTAATGGTGACAGTTCCTATTTCAACATAGCCCTTTATGTTGAGAGAGGTGGTAGGACTTGGAATTTGACATGATGGTTAATTTTAAGATGTAAGAAGATGGTTTCTAAAAAATTCAAAACTTCAAATGAATACCGAAATAAGCGTATTAATTGAGCATAAAAGTTTCAAAATATTTTCTAAATTATTATTTATTTCGTTTTATTAATTTAAGTCTCATTTCTGCCTTATGCAGTGTAACAATGATGTTTAATCAAACTGTGTTTTAAATAGTAATTTTTTCAATTATTCCTAAAAGTAATAAGTACCTTTTAATAAAATAAAATATTACCTTTTAATAAAATAAAAATTTATTTAGTGCCTTTTAATAAAAATTAGACATATAAATATCACTTGGCATATTTCAAATATTACGCGAGCAAAGCCGCGGGGTTTGCTAGTAATTAATAAATGTAATTTATTAAGTAACAAATACTCTTACATGATTTAATCAAAATTGCTTGGATAACATAGAATATTGCAACGATATTTAAATCCGTGATCACCATTTCTTTCTCTGATTAAAAATAAGAATATTTAATGTTTAAGGAAGATCGGCTTTTTTTCTTCTTCTTCTTCTTGGTTCGGGCGATATTAAAAACAAATATTTTACCGGTAACAGTAAATTAATAAAAAATAGCTGCTTCAAGTCAGTTATGAGAACTGTAGTTTGATAAAAATCAAATTTTAATTTTAAAACGTGTATATGAAACCAAGCTATTTTTACATAAATACGGGACATTCAAAAAAGAATAACAGAACCGGCATTTTTCATGAATTAACCAAACGATCAAGGTAAACAATAAATAATTTAGCTAATCTTAAAAGTATGTGTAACACTAAAATGCTACAATTTGTGTAAAATAGCCTTTTAAATCGAAGGAAAATGAAGAATATAAATATTTAATTTATTACATGAAAATACGATCAATGATTCTGAAACCTCGACGATGAGAAACAAGCTTCTATCTGGGCAAGGTATAAATGTAAACAAAGAGCACGTTGTGAAGTTTTGGTTCAGGGTTTGAAGTTGGATCCGACTTCACTTTTTCGGCGAAATGCGCGGGCCGTTATATATCATAGTAGGCTATGGCCATGCTTAAGCCAAGACTCCCTTATCATAAAACAGACTTGACAATCCGGAGAAAGCCTATGGGTGAAAATGTCCCCGATAATTGCCAACTTATTAGCTGACTTTGTCCCGTAAGTTACGCCACCTGGTGTATACTCCTGGTAATACTCCATAAACAAATGCATAGTAAAAAAATGAAAATGTTGTGTTATTGGCAAAATTGTATAAAATATTTTTCGAATTCCAGTAAAATAAAGGCGTAAAAAAAATATTTCGCACAATTATGTTCTGGCTTTAAAAAATAAAACATATCAAAAATGAAGATTTAAATGTAAGATTTATTGATATTTTTTCAGGGTACTTGTAAGTTATCCCGTCGACCAATTTCGCCAAATTATATAAATCGCCAAACTACTCGCCAAGTTCTACAGATTGACACAATTTTTTATTACGAAAAATTATTTTTTACGAAAAAACAAATAAATTAGTATAACATTAATAAAAATACAAATAAAACGTCGAAATATTGGTTTTATTGGCCATTATTGACATTTAATCTTAAAATTAATTAATTTATGGCAAACCATTATTGGCATTTAATCTTACAATTTGGCGACAGTAATTTGGTCGACGGGATAACTAACAAGTACCATTTTCAGTATATAGGACTTTGCGGGTTATTTTTTTAAAAATCTTGGCACAATTTCGGCTTCAGAAAGAGCGATTTGGTGCCGATTGATATAACAGTTATGAAAACAAAACTTATGAACTCTCAGCTTGTTTTATAAGAATTTACGGCACAGATGCCCCATATTGGCGCGATTTTTTTCCGACGCCAATTTTGCGAAAATCTCGTTACGATATTATCTATATCCGGATAACCATATCAAGCAAAATAACGACACTTTGGTGCCAGTTAAGCATCCGGTGCGTATATGACATTGGCGCCAGAAACAAATCGCGCCAATATGACATCTGTGCCGAATTTACATGTATAAATTTAGTTTCTAGATATTATTATTGTTTTTTATATACGATTTGTTTATATTTGTATATAAAATAGATAAATGCCTTTTTTATATTAAATAAATTGTACAAATATTGGAAAATATTGCTTCTTTATGTGAAACAGTGAATATGCTTCCAGAAATTGCGTTGCCAATTTTTCTTCTCTCGCCAAGGCCCCTATACTTGAAAAATACCGATTTATTATTATATAATGTAGTATTAGCTAATGTTCTGTAATCTGTTCCACAGTCAAAGTTGACTGCAAAAACGCGATGCTGGAATAATGTGGTATCAAATATACGGTTTAAAAATAAAATTAATTTTGCGCCAAACTACACTTACGCTAATTGGCTCTAGGTCTGATTAAGAAAGAATACTCAAATTAAGATTTACAAACACCAAAATCGTAGCATGACAAGAATACGGTATTTGCGGAAAGTTGAGGGACATGTATAAATTTAAGTGATTATTAAACTTTATTTTTCCAATTTTTTAAGTGTTTATGACTTCAGTCTGTTTTTTTGTGTATCTATGCGTGTTTTAACTTTCCTAAAATACTTTGATACATTTTAGTAAAACTTACATAACATATGTGAGTTAAAACAAGGAAATTAATTACGCACCAAACTATGCCCGCCAAGATATGCCAATTGGCTGTGGAGCCAATTATGAAACTTTCCATAGATTAATACATACAAACTTTATATGAAAAAACAGTGAAGCTTTCATTTAAAGTATGTTAAACTGAAACGATCCCCCATACCTTCAAAAATAAAACAAATGATAGGCCAATAAATAAATAAATGAGACTGTGCATTGAAACAAATTGAAGGAGCGATGTTAAATTAATACTGTAAGGTGAAATTAATTGTGAAAAGAAAAGAAATAGAAGAAATAAAATAAATCACATATTTGAAAATATAAAAGAGAAACTGAAATATTTTACATTTTCCGGATCTAGATGCTATCCATTTATTTCAATAATTAATATCACTGAGAAATTCATGGTAAAATAATTTTCTTTCCTGATTATTATTATTATTATTATCATCATTTATTTACATAACGGGATACAGCAGTAAACATTTTTTGTTTAACAGTAAAATAAGTTCATTTTTTAAATAAAATGTCTAGAACATATGAAAATTTTAAGATTAACAACTATCATTTGCAAACTACAAAGCACATCGTAAAGAAAATGGTAAAAGACAAATGGAAAACAAATTAAAAAATATTTCTGTTTCTCGCGTTAGATGGCGCTAGTCACGGGAAGCCATGTGGTTTCTAACCACGTGTACAGCGGACAAAGGAAACTTAGCGATTGCGAGGCCTGTTATTTCGATAAGGAGGCCTTGGCTTAAGCATTTAAATTGAATGAGTTCTACCCGGAATATCTACGCAGATTTTCATTGGTCCATTTCCAAATCAAAACTTTTTTTTATATATAGAAGGATGTAAATAGCAAATACCCTCATTGGTTGGATGGAGGATAGGGTGTGGTTTGAACTCGAAGTGCAGCTACCTTCACGTGGTGAGTTCTGGTTTGTTTAAACATTATCAAATATCTAAACAAGCAAAGAGTTGCACATTGTACAATTTATATGCAAATGTTAATATTGGAACGCAAACTGATCTCAGGTGATTATTTTCTTTATTCATCAAAATCACTGAAAATTGAATTTTTGCCGATTTGTATTGAGCTTGCGTGATCGGAAACTATTCTTTAAACGCAACTGTATATATGTAAAAAAAGAAAAAAATTCTGAAAAAATTGGAAATTTTAATTTTTTTTTTAATTTTTAGGCGGTTTGCGGGATCGGAAGATAAAGTCCGATTTAAATAATTTTGTTTTTGTTTTTCTTGTATTTACCAATCGCAACTTTTCCGCACTATAGCAACTCGGAAATATCAACTTGACTTTTTTCGCACCACCCTATTAACTAATGAACCTCCAAATCTAATCAAGGCATCTCCTTAACATGATAAACCGGTATAGCAAATTTGGAGCAAATCGAATAAGTCTGCATGAAAAACACATTTATCTAAATTAAGGGGGGTGGTTGCTCCCCTATCCCCCTTTATTCTTAAATAATGAACCTCCAAATCTAATCAGGGAAGCTCCTTAACATAATAATTTGGTATACCGAATTTGGAGCAAATCGAATAATTTTGAATGAAAAAAACATTTATCTAAATTAAGGGGGTAGCCCCCTTTCCCCCCTTTAAAATCTAATCAAGGAAGTTCC
Source organism: Maratus speciosus (assembly GCA_963932465.1). Classification (NCBI taxonomy): domain Eukaryota; kingdom Metazoa; phylum Arthropoda; class Arachnida; order Araneae; family Salticidae; genus Maratus; species Maratus speciosus. The sequence continues at coordinate 281,253,546 of OZ010800.1, read as the reverse complement.
TTAATATAATAAACCGGTATATCAGATTTAGAGGAAATCGAATAATTCTGCATGAAAAACCCATTTATCTAAATTCAGGGGAGGGACTAACCCCCTTTTCCCCCTTTATCTTTAACCAATGAACCCCCAAAACTAATCAGGGAAGCACCTTTCCAGAACGAACCTAGAAAAAAAATTGAAGCAAATCGGATGTTTCTATCAAGAGTTATTTCGTTACGTGAATACGTACGTACTTACTAACATACATACCGAACGGCGGGCACATCAGCTCTCTGCCTTTGATAGCCTGTGAGCTAAAAAGTTGAATTATGATGGTGACGATTTATTGAGGTTAACATTGTTGGTATATCACCGACCCATATCAATGGGTCTTCTAAGTTCTTTCGGCAAAATGTATGTTTCGGATAAATATCATGTCGGCTATTTGACCTGTCTGCTAGTTGTCCTGTCGGCTAATTGTCATGTCTGCTAATTGTCCTGTCGGCTATTTGACCTGTCTGCTAATTGTCCTGTCGGCTAATTGTCACGTCGGCTATTTGACCTATCGACTAAATGTCCTGTCGGTTATTTGAACTGTGGCCTAACTGTCATGTCGACTAAATGTCTTGTCGGCTAAATATCATGTCGGCTAAACATCCTGTCGGCTATTTGACCTGTCGGCTAAATGTCCTGTCGGGTAAATGTACGTTTCGGCTAAATGTACTTGTCGGCTAAATGACATAGACCCGTAGGAGCCCAAAAGGTTAAATGTACGACTTTTTCAAAATTTTATGATTTGCCGTTTGATGTGAGGTGCTCAGCTATAAGTATGCAGAATATCACGCCTCCAACCTAATTAGGGGCTCACTTAGAAAGAATTGTTTAAAATACACATGTTGGATATCAAAGTGTTAAATGTACGACTTTTTGAAAATTTTATGATTTGTCGTTTGATGCGAGGTGCTCCGCTATAAGTATGCAAAATTTCACGCCTCCAACCTAATTAGGGGCTCACTTAGAAAGAATTGTTTAAAATACACATGTGGGAGCCCAATGGGTTAAATGTACTTTTTCAAAATTTTATGATTTGTCGTTTGATAAGATGTATTCAGCTATAAGTATGCAAAATTTCACTCCTCCAACCTAATTAGGGACTCACTTTGAAAGAATTGTTTAAAATACACATGTGGGAGCCCAAAGGGTTAAATGTACGACTTTTTCAAAATTTCATAGTTTGTCGTTTGATGTGAGGTATTCAGCTATAAGCATGCAAAATTTCACGCCTCCAACCTAATTAGAGGGCCACATAGAAAGAATTGTTTAAAATAAACATGTGGGAGCTCAAAGGGTTAAATGTACGACTTTATCAAAATTTTATGATTTGCAGTTTGATCTGAGGTGTCCGTCTATACGTACGCAAAATTTCACGCCTCCAACCTAATTAGAGGCTCACATAGAAAAAATTGTTTAAAATACACATGTGGGAGCTGAAAGGGTTAAATGTACGACTTTTTCAAAATTTTATGATTTGTCGTTTGATCTGAGGTGATTAGCTATAAGTATGCAAAATTTCATACCTCCAACCTCAAAAGGGTGTCACTTAGAAAGAATTGTTTAAAATACACACGTGGGAGCCCAAAGGGTTAAATGTACGACTTATTCAAAATTTTGTGATTTGTAGTTTGATCTGAGGTGCCCATCTATAAGCATGCAAAATTTCACGCCTCCAACCTAATTAGAGACTCACATAGAAAGAATTGTTTAAAATACACATGAGGGAGCTCAAATGGTTAAATGTACGACTTTTTCAAAATTTTATGATTTGTCGTTTGATCTGAGGTGTTCAGCTATAAGTATGCAAAATTTCATACCTCCAACCTCAATAGGGTGTCACTTAGAAAGAATTGTTTAAAATACACATGTGGGAGCCCAAAGGGTTAAATGTACGACTTTTTCAAAATTTTATGGTTTGTCATTTGATGTGAGGTGTTCAGCTATAAGTATGCAAAATTTCACGACTCCAACCTAATTAGGGGCTCACATCCAAAGAATTGTTTAAAATACACATGTGGGAGCTGAAAGGGTTAAATGTACGACTTTTTCAAAATTTTGTGATTTGTCGTTTGATCTGAGGTGTCCATCTATAAGTACGCAAAATTTCACGCCTGCAACCTAATTAGGGACTCACTTAGAAAGAACTGTTTAAAATACACATGTGGGAGCCCAAAGGGTTAAATGTACGACTTTTTGAAAATTTTATGATTTGTCGTTTGATGTGAGGTATTCAGCTATAAGCATGCAAAATTTCACGCCTCCAACCTAATTAGGGTCTCACATAGAAAGAATTGTTTAAAATACACATGTGGGAGCCCAAAGGGTTAAATGTACGACTTTTTCAAAATTTTATGGTTTGTTATTTGATGTGAGGTGTTCAGCTATAAGTATGCAAAATTTCACGCCTCCAACCTAATTAGGGTTCACTTAGAAAGAATTGTTTAAAATACACATGTGGGAGCCCAAAGGGTTAAATGTACTTTTTCAAAATTTTATTATTTGTCGTTTGATGTGATGTATTCAGCTATAAGTATGCAAAATTTCACTCCTCCAACATAATTAGGGACTCACATCCAAAGAATTGTTTAAAATATACACGTGGGAGCTCAAAGGGTTAAATGTACGACTTTTTCAAAATTTTGTGATTTGTCGTTTGATCTGAGGTGTCCATCTATAAGTACGCAAAATTTCACGCCTGCAACCTAATTAGGGACTCACTTAGAAAGAACTGTTTAAAATACACATGTGGGAGCCCAAAGGGTTAAATGTACGACTTTTTGAAAATTTTATGATTTGTCGTTTGATGTGAGGTATTCAGCTATAAGCATGCAAAATTTCACGCCTCCAAGCTAATTAGGGTCTCACATAGAAAGAATTGTTTAAAATACACATGTGGGAGCCCAAAGGGTTAAATGTACGACTTTTTCAAAATTTTATGGTTTGTCATTTGATGTGAGGTGTTCAGCTATAAGTATGCAAAATTTCACGCCTCCAACCTAATTAGGGTTCACTTAGAAAGAATTGTTTAAAATACACATGTGGGAGCTCAAAGGGTTAAATGTACAACTTTTTCAAAATTTTGTGATTTGTCGTTTGATCTGAGGTGTCCATCTATAAGTACGCAAAATTTCACGCCTGCAACGTAATTAGGGACTCACTTAGAAAGAACTGTTTAAAATACACATGTGGGAGCCCAAAGGGTTAAATGTACGACTTTTTGAAAATTTTATGATTTGTCGTTTGATGTAAGGTATTCAGCTATAAGCATGCAAAATTTCACGCCTCCAACCTAATTAGGGTCTCACATAGAAAGAATTGTTTAAAATACACATGTGGGAGCCCAAAGGGTTAAATGTACGACTTTTTCAAAATTTTATGATTTGTCGTTTGATTTGAGGTATTCAGCTATAAGTATGCAAAATTTCACTCCTCCAACCTAATTAGGGTTCACTTAGAAAAAATTGTTTTAAATACACATATGGGAGTCCAAAGGGTTAAATGTACGACTTTTTCAAAATTTTGTGATTTGTCGTTTGATTTGAGGTGCTCAGCTATAAGTATGCAAAATTTCACGCCTCCAACCTAATTATGGTTCACTTAGAACGAATTGTTTAAAATACACATGTGGGAGCCCAAAGGGTTAAATGTACGACTTTTTAAAAATTTTATGATTTGTCGTTTGATGTGAGGTGCTCAGCTATAAGTATGCAAAATTTCACGCCTCCAACCTAATTAGGGTTCACTTAGAAAGAATTGTTTAAAATACACATGTGGGAGCCCAAAGGGTTAAATGTACTTTTTCGAAATTTTATTATTTGTCGTTTGATATGATGTATTCAGCTATAAGTATGCAATATTTCACTCCTCCAACATAATTAGGGGCTCACATCCAAAGAATTGTTTAAAATACACATGTGGGAGCTCAAAGGGTTAAATGTACGACTTTTTCAAAAGTTTGTGCTTTGTCGTATGATCTGAGGTGTCCATCTATAAGTACGCAAAATTTCACGCCTGCAACCTAATTAGGGACTCACTTAGAAAGAACTGTTTAAAATACACATGTGGGAGCCCAAAGGGTTAAATGTACGACTTTTTCAAAATTTTATGATTTGTCGTTTGATTTGAGGTATTCAGCTATAAGTATGCAAAATTTCACTCCTCCAACCTAATTAGGACTCACTTAGAAAGAATTGTTTAAAATACACATGTGGGAGACCAAAGGGTTAAATGTACGACTTTTTCAAAATTTTATGGTTTGTCATTTGATGTGAGGTGTTCAGCTATAAGTATGCAAAATTTCACGCCTCCAACCTAATTAGGGTTCACTTAGAAAGAATTGTTTAAAATACACATGTGGGAGCCCAAAGGGTTAAATGTACGACTTTTTCAAAATTTTATGGTTTGTCATTTGATGTGAGGTGTTCAGCTATAAGTATGCAAAATTTCACGCCTCCAACCTAATTAGGGTTCACTTAGAAAGAATTGTTTAAAATACACATGTGGGAGCTCAAAGGGTTAAATGTACGACTTTTTCAAAATTTTGTGATTTGTCGTTTGATCTGAGGTGTCCATCTATAAGTACGCAAAATTTCACGCCTGCAACCTAATTAGGGACTCACTTAGAAAGAACTGTTTAAAATACACATGTGGGAGCCCAAAGGGTTAAATGTACGACTTTTTCAAAATTTTATGATTTGTCGTTTGATTTGAGGTATTCAGCTATAAGTATGCAAAATTTCACTCCTCCAACCTAATTAGGACTCACTTAGAAAGAATTGTTTAAAATACACATGTGGGAGACCAAAGGGTTAAATGTACGACTTTTTCAAAATTTTATGGTTTGTCATTTGATGTGAGGTGTTCAGCTATAAGTATGCAAAATTTCACGCCTCCAACCTAATTAGGGTTCACTTAGAAAGAATTGTTTAAAATACACATGTGGGAGCCCAAAGGGTTAAATGTACGACTTTTTCAAAATTTTATGGTTTGTCATTTGATGTGAGGTGTTCAGCTATAAGTATGCAAAATTTCACGCCTCCAACCTAATTAGGGTTCACTTAGAAAGAATTGTTTAAAATACACATGTGGGAGCTCAAAGGGTTAAATGTACGACTTTTTCAAAATTTTGTGATTTGTCGTTTGATCTGAGGTGTCCATCTATAAGTACGCAAAATTTCACGCCTGCAACCTAATTAGGGACTCACTTAGAAAGAACTGTTTAAAATACACGTGTGGGAGCCCAAACGTTTAAATGTACGACTTTTTGAAAATTTTATGATTTGTCGTTTGATTTGAGGTATTCAGCTATAAGTATGCAAAATTTCACTCCTCCAACCTAATTAGGGTTCACTTAGAAATAATTGTTTAAAATACATATGTGGGAGCTCAAAGGGTTAAATGTGCGACTTTTCAAAATTTTATGATTTGCCGTTTGCTGTGAGGTCTTCAACTATAAGTATGCAAAATTTCACTCCTCCAACCTAATTAAGGGTTCACTTAGAAAGAATTTTTTAAAATGCATATGTGGGAGCCCAAAGGGTTAAATGTACGACTTTTTCAAAATTTTATGATTTGTCGTATGATGTGTGGTGTTCATCTATAAGTATGCAAAATTTCAAGTCTACAACATGTATAGTTTCTGAGAACGGGCTTTGTGACAGACAGGCGGACAGACGGACAGACAGAGGAGCGAGACGAATAGAGTTTCGTCAGATGAACGAAACCTTAATGAGTCAGAAAATAAGCAGTTTGGATTTGAATACAATTGTAATGCGATGATTTTTTTCATCAACCGCTATGTATTTTTAATTTGTTTTTGCTGTAAGAATTGGTCCTATCAAAAACTTGTCAATATAAATGTTGTAGATAATATTAAGAAGATATATAATAAATTCATGCGGAATTTATATCTTGTGAATTGACGAAGTTATGGATTTTTTTTTCTTCACCCCCCCCCCCCCCCCACTTTTTTTGTTTTCGTTTTTTTTTTATTTTTTTTTTTTTTTTTTTGCGGTACGAATTTGTCCTATCAAAAACTTGTCAATATAAAAGTTGATAATATTAAGTACATATATAATAAATTTAATTGGGCTTGATATTTAAGTATTGCGCGGCAGCGCAATACTTATTTATTTCCAGTGTCACTTCTCAATGTTAATTTAACATAGAAAAGCCTATGGAGATGATAACTTTTTAATTTTTTCTTCCCACCTTTTTGTCCCTGATGCCACTCATTTTTTATTCTTTACTAATTCTAATAATATTATAAATTTAAAGTTTAAAAACGTTTGCCTGACGTCAGGGTCAAAACGAATGGCAAAATACCTTCGCGTATGGGTGAATTATAACCCAGAGAGAAACAAGGGCCAATTTTTTTTGTATATTATTCAAATATTTTTCTTAATAATTCCAAGTTTCACTTTTTTCATTGAGATTCAGCGGACATTTTTAATAGAAAATGTAACATTTTTTCTTCATTGTTGCAAAAATTTCAAAAGCCGTAATAATAATTTATTTGGTTTTAGTAGAAAGATTCCCACGTGAAAAAATTTAATTGAAATAGTTTTTTTTTTCTTTTAAGAATTAAAAAACATGGCGTCATAGTGGAAATAAAAAGGACATTTTCAAACATTTCTAAATAATACAAAGAGTATTAATATCAAGCAGGACGGTCGTTCTGCCAAGCCAAGCTGAAAAAAAAAAATGCTAACCTCGCCAAACAAACAAACGCCAAGAATAAAACGCAAGACACCGTAACTGCTTATTATACTGATGACAACTTCTCCATGTTAAATCAACCAAACATGCCAGCGTAAAATTTCCCATATCAAAAGAACCAATCATCGCAGAAAAATAAAACCAAAACCAGAAGGACCTAATGGAAAAGATCTTCAATTTGAGACCAAGTGCATCCTCATAAATTAATTATAAACAGAGATATAGATTTTTTAAAATAACGTCGAGATACTGAAAATGACCGATTTATTTTCTTCGTCACAATTTATGGTTCAATCAAGGTAGAGACTTAAATAATGGACATAAAAAAGTAAGGATTGCATTTTTGGATAGATATTTACTCAATCTACGTGCTTTTGTAAAATTCAGCTTTAAAAACACAAATTTTCTATTCTTAATTAGCGAAAAACTGTTAATTAATTCTAAAGTTTATAAATTATGCCAAACAGCGATAAACCCGCCAAATAATTTTAGAAGTCTTTTAAAATTTCTTATATTATCCTTTTGCATTGATTTCATCGAAGAAAACTATGGCCGAGATCCAGATAGATTTTTCGCTGTTAGCGAAATGAGTTTGACCAATCAGAAGCCAGAATGTTTGAGAATTTTTGCTGCTTCTGGATCCCGGCCTATGTCATAAAAGTTTTGAGTCATTTTCTTAGTGCCATGGATGAAGTGCAATGTTTACAGAAATTTAGGCTGGAATTCAGATGGATTTTTCACTGTTAGCGAAACGAGATTCACCAATCAATAGCCTGCATTGCTGCAAACAGTGAAAAGTTCGCAAAAGTGCAAGCTTCTGATTAATGAATCTCGTTTCGCTAACAGCGAAAAATCTATCTAGATTGCGGCCAATTATGTTGAACACAATTTTGCATTTCCACATCCAGGAAGGGTATTGATGTCATAACAACAGTGCGTATTCGAAACTATTTAAGGCATTGATTCTGAACTCCTTTGCTATACATTTCAATATTAAAGAAGTTGTTGTTTCAATAGTTTTAGTACTTTTCTCTATTGCTCACTCTAAAACACGAATATCGAAATTTAACCAACAGCGCTCAGAAACTATAGCGCCTAGAATATATAGTGTTGAAATCGGCTAACACTGTAATACTTAAAAAAGCGCTAAAATATTGTATCCCTTAAATGTGCAATGATACTGCTGTAATATGCAGATCGCAGCGACATCTGCAGGATATTTTCTACAACTGCAAGAAATTGCTAGTCTATACAATGTAATAATAGTAATACGAAAATCCCACAGATGTCGCTGCGATCAACACTTGAAATTTTAGCAGTATCGTCGCACATTTAAAGGATACAAATTTTTAGAACTGTTTGGATAGCATATTTCCACACTAGGTATTCTAGGCGCTGTATCAGAAACAACACCATAACAGAGAGCCTTTATACATAAGAGTGGTGATATATGCACAGGAGGCATGCTCATTTCAAGCTTTTGTCGAAAGTACGGCAATCCGCTTTCTTGAATAGAGGATATTCAATCTACGTTATGATCACATGGTCAAGGCAAGAACGTCTAGCATAAAGAAGGGAAGGCTCCGTCTACGTAATGTAAATCCCCGCTAGCCAATGAAACAGTTCATGGGAGAAAGCAGTAGTACACTGTTAAAAATATCGTGAAAAATTACCTCTGTTTTTAAAGGCTATCTGTATTCTGACCAATGAGAACGCTTCATAGGCGTTTATGTAGCGTTCTCATTGGTCAGAAAATAGAGAACCTGTAAGAACCGAGGTAATTTTTCTTGATATTTTTAACAGTGTAGTTTCCTGTTTCCCTTCTTATCAGTTAGAAATTCTTTGGGTAAATTACCGGTACCACGTGACTTTTTCAGCCTCGAACCCATATTTGGAATATCCTCCATTAGAAGATACGCGCATGGACGATCTCTATTAGACTAGGGAAATAATTCAGCATGCATTAACCTGACGATAATGGCATGCTCGCAAAGAACTTTAACGATTTGTTTTTATCACTTTTACCAATAAACATTTATTAGCCGTATGTCGCTACTTCGTTATAGAGACACACTTGTTCCTAATTAGATCCCGGCCTTAATGTATCAAAATACGGAGTTTGCTTTCTGTACTATTCCTGAGCTCAGTTATAGCGTCTAGAAATATAGGTCGGGATCCAGGTACAATTTTGTGAACAGTGAAAAGTTAGCAAAAATTCTGGCTTCTGATTGGTCAATCTCGTTACGATAACACAGAAAAATCTCCCTAGATCACGGTCATAGTGTGGAAACCGGCTATTCCAGTAATTCTTTAAAAAGTGCTAAAAATTGAATCCCATAAATATTGAAAAATACTGAATGACAAATGTCGATAGGAGCAACATTTTCTAGATCTTCTCTGAGCGAAACGTTTTCTTTTGAAATAGTTATGTTGGAATTACCATATGTCGCTGTAATCGACATTCGTCGTTCAGCCTCGTTCAACATTTATGGGATACAATTTTTAGCACTTTTTTAATAAGCCGATTTTTAAACTATATCTTCTAGAAACTATAGCTCCGTTATAGCGTCTAGATTATATGATGTAGAAATCGACTATCCCAGCAATACTTAAAAAAGCGCGGAAGTATTGAATCCCTTAAATGTACAACGATGTCGAATTCCAAACAGTCATTTGCATCGACATCTGCAGGATATTTTTTAAAGAAGAAAGAGACATGTGTAATGCACCGCTACAGCGTCTAGAATACATAATGTGAAAATTTGCTATCCAAGAACCGCTAAAAAGTGTATCCCTTAAATGTGCACTGACGCTGAAATCCAGGGAGATTATCGCAGCGACATCTGCTATATATTTTCAAATTTCAAAGTAAACATCGTATTATTACAGCGGGTTTGACGCCAAGCACATAGGTCAAATGTAAGTTAATAAAACGTTTAAAAAAAATGTTACAGCGTCTAGACCAAATTGTCTTGGAGTTTTGGGAAATATCCTGCAGATATCGCTGTGATCGAGTGATTGGATTTCCACACTATATAATCTAGACGCTGTAGCGTCGCGGTAGCCTGTCCTTTTTCGTTTGCCTCGAAGTAGATGAAGTCATTTGAAGCTGTTCCTAAGTGTGGCCAGCTCATCACGTCACACGGAGTTGATTATCTGTACACGGCAATGGACACAAAAAAAATCGGCGCACCGCTTTGTACTAATCATCGTGTAAAGATGATCCAACTCCGTGTGACTTTTAAACGTCATGAACTGGCCTATTATGTCATTGGTCACGCTAACACCCTCCCCCTTGCGTCCGCCATATATAGCTGCATCTTGCACTGGAGACTGCTAAATGGGCTGCTATCGGTCAAAATCAAGAGAGAAAAGGGCAGAAGTGGGGGAAAGAACTCGTTTTTTTATGTAGTTTTTCACACGGGAAGATTGACATGTCTGCTCCTCTCCTTTCATAGCTTCATGGTGGTAAAATAAACAAACGCCCCCTAAATATTTGAGAAAGTCTTGACACGCGTCACAAAAACATCACACAAAGCAGGCAAAGCAAAGGAACAAAATCATTCATTGGCTCGTGGATATGAACGAACCAATGAATGATTTTTCTTCTTTGTTTTGCCTGCTTTGTGTGATATTTTCCTGACTTGTCAAGGCTTTCTCGAATATTTAAAGGACGTTGAATAGGCCGGGATAAAGGTAGATTTTACGCTATTAGCGCGATGAGATTGATCAATCAGAAGCCTGCATTTTTGAAAACTTTTTTATGTTTGCAGTAAACACTCTGGATCGCGGACATTAACTTTGGTTGGTTAAGACGATTTTGAATAAATTCAAATCAGAAAGCTAATGTTTTAAAACTTTTTTGGTTAGTTTAATCGAAATCTTCCACGTCTATTAATGAAAACTGAGTTACTGTACTTTGGGCAAAAACTTGAATATGAGTACACGACTTGTGCATATATGTCACCACACTTACATATAAATGTACTCTGTTATGATCATGATTCTAAGCGCAGCTGGTTAAATTTGAGTATCTGGGTATTAGATAAAGCAATAGTGGCCCACCGTGGCTGAGTGGATAAGACACCACGCCGCTAATCGCTTGAGAACGTAGGTGGGGGCGGGTTCGAATCCCGCCGTGATCCCCACGTGATCTGATATATATGTGTTCAATAAAACAAACAAACAAACAAGCAATAGTGAAAGGTACAGTTGCCATGGAAACAACGACTTCTTTAATTCGTATAGAAAATTAATGAATAGTTGTAAATGATTTAAGTTTAAAATGAGGCAAATGCTCTGAAAATATCAATGGCTCCCATCTAGTATTTTACAAAAGTAATTTAATAGATTCACATGATGTATAAGTTGATGCAACTCTTACCTAATGAAAATTCTGCAACAAGACTTATGTAGGTAGATCTTTTCAATGATTAATTCAGAATTCTAAGAACAAAACGAAGTTCTTAAGCGCCCTTCCTCACCCCTCCCCCCACTCAAAAAAAGAAATACGATAGAAAGGTATAAGTATTTGGATAATTTCAGCATTTCTGTTATCTTTTGTCAGAGTTTAGAAAAGGTGTCTGGGTATTAAAAAAAAACATATAACAAATTTGTCGAACGATAAGACTATAGATTTCAGGCAATTTTTAACTGCAAAAAATTTTTATTCTAATGTTTATGCGGCTTTAATAATAGACTATTAAATATAATCAATTTACGGGAATTTTTATATGAAATTATATTCTCACATTTATGCAAATAGGTATGGATAAAATGACTTGAGTAAAATTACATATTTATTCTTTCTTTTCTATAACACGATTTAAATGAAGATGAAGTTATATGTACAGTTTATATCTTTAAATTTTTAGATTTTTTTTATCAAAAATGTTTCATCATCATGTCTAGAATTGCTAGATTTACTTCTTTAGACAGATCTTCGATTCTTTAGATGCCTGCGGGGCTTCATTCTCGGATTTTATATAGGTATTTGTAAAGATAAATTTATTTTGCAAAACCGTCAGCAAAAAAAAGTTAGAACAAACAATTAACTGACAGACTAACTGTAAATATATTTTTTATTTTGACCCTATTTGATTTTTACTAAATTTTCATCCTTCATAGAAAATTTTAAGGCGATATAAATTGAGAAAGACTGATACTTTGAAAGAAGAAATTGACTTTCGTTAGTTTTAAATTATTAATTACTCTAAAAAATGAATGATAGGTAAACAAAGTGTATACTATTGTGTTTATTCCCTGCTTATAAAGGCTATACAAGGACTAATTTTAGCGAGTAGAATTATTTCAATTATATATAATCTGTTTAAAAAAAATTACTGATATCTACTAAAAAACTTTTCAAAAGTAAAAAAAAAAAAAAAAAAGAAAAAAAAAGAAAAGAAAAAATGGGAAAGTTGTGGCTAAAAAATAGTGTGATATCGAATTTCCAAGTTAATATTATGGTACTTATTTAACATTTTTTATTAAAAATTTACCTTATGTAAGTCGAGTACCTAAGTATGCGTTGATAGAAAGCCTTTTCTCCTTTACTAAATACATCATAACGTGTTTCTGAAAATTAATTTTTTTTAATTATGCATGATGGGCTTGGCGGCCATCTTTCCATATTTTACACAAATTTCTAAGCAGACAAGCTCGTAATATGTTTGCATTATTAAGAATTTTGAACTTCTAGTTTTGGCTACAGACAGATAAATTAAGAAAGTCTTTTATTTTGAAGAAAAAAAAACAAATTGATTTTTACTGCTTTAACTAATTAATTAACCCCCTCCGAAAAAAGAGAATCATAAGATGAAACCTGAAGTTACTTCAACTTTATTTTAAGACACAAATTTCTAGGCACTCATTTCCATAAATTAAAAGCATAAAATGTTTGCTTTAGCAACAATTTCGAATTTCCGATCTTAACAATGTATTTGTGTGCTTAAAAAATTGTGTAAAATATGGAAAGATGGCCGCCAAGCCCATCATGCATAATTAAAAAAAATTAATTTTCAGAAACACGTTATGATGTATTTAGTAAAGGAGAAAAGGCTTTCTATCAACGCATACTTAGGTACTCGACTTACATATGGTAAATTTTTAATAAAAAATGTTAAATAAGTACCATAATATTAGCTTGGAAATTTGATATCACACTATTTTTTAGCCACAACTTTCCATTTTTTCTTTTCTTTTTTTTTTTTTTTTTTTTTTTTTTTTTTGCTTGGCTTTTTTTTTTTAACTTTTGAAAAGTTGTTTTTTAGTAGATTATTAAATACAGAAAGCAAGTGAAAATGACGTCAGATGTTAAACAAGAAATTGAAATATATCTTACCCATACTGATTTTAGAACACGAATTTTAATTATCGTTAAAATTAATAAGAATAGTGAAGGAGTTCATGACAAAAAAAAAAAAAAAAAAAAAAAAAAAAAAAAAAAAAAACAGCATTGTTTTAAATATACTTATTTATTTCCAGTGTCACTTCTCAATGTTAATTTAACATAGAAAAGCCTATGGCGATCATAACTTTTTGATTTTTTTCTTCCCACCTTTTTGTCCCTGATGCCACTCATTTTTTATTCTTTTTTAATTTCAATAATCTTATAAATTTAAAATCTAAAAATATTTGCCTGATATCAGACAGAAATTGGATGACAAAATGTCTTTGCATATGGGTGGATTATAACCCAGAAAGTACTACAGGCTATGTTTTATTTAAATTATTCAAATATTTTTCTTCATAATTACAAATTTCGCTATTTTCATTGAGAATCAATGGACATTTTCCCATAAAATTTAACATTATTTCTTATTCTTGCAAAAAATTCAAATGCCGTGATAAATTTTTGTCTCCAGCAATTAATTTTCAGTTGAAATATTTCCACGTGAAAAACGGAATTAAAATATTTTTTTTTTAAGAATTAAAAATAAGATGAGTATGGCGTCATAGTGGAAATAAAAATAATACAAGAAACATTAATATGAGTAAATACAGAAAGTAGGTGAATATGACGTCGAAAAAATTAAATAAATCTTACCGATACTGATTTTTAAACGTGGCTATAAGTTACGTACAAACGAGCGCGTAGTTCGACTAAAAAGACGTTAATTATGTGATTTATTTATGTTTTCTTTTATTTATTTATAGATGAAGTTTTAATTTCGTTAAGTAATATTAGCTCGAAACCAATTCTGGACTGTTTCTATTGTTTTAAAACGGCGTATTAATTAAATTTTTCAGACGTTTAGAAGTTAATAAATTTTCAAATAAATGAATTTTATTTTGCCGGTTTCATCGTCAATATTTACGTCAATGTTACACACGGACATTTTCGCTGTGTAATATATGTATTGTTCATAGGCAATTTCTTTTTTGTATCAACAAGAAATAAAAAATAATGGATCCCATCAGTGTGACGTCACAGGCAACTCAACTCCGCGTATGAACCGCAAATTGGATCCAAACAAACCCAGAAAGTTAAGAGTGTATAAGAAATGCACTATGCGTCAAAAAGGCTTGCAATATGAAGCCAGATATCGCGGAAATCATTCGGCCCAAACAAGACGAGCACGGGGAACCAGGGTTGAATTATTTGGAATGGGAGAGATTTTTAAATGTACCCTCAATTGTTTGGACCGAATTGTGACAGGTTTCAATTGATTTCAAGGTTACATTTTTAGCTTCATGCGGAACCATCACGTTTCCTCCCTATTTGTCTCTGAAATCTGTGGTTTATTTGAATCCAATTTATTGTTGGTACGAGGAATTGAGTGGCCTTTGACGTCACCACTGATGGGGTCCATTATTTGTAAATTTTAAAAAGATGGGGACTTTTAACATTATGTCTATGGCATTTTTTATCTAAAATTTTCCCTCGAGGCCTTTTTTTTTTGTTATTTTTTTGCCTGGCACAGAAATTACTGGTGTTGCAGCAAAATAAATACCAGAAGTTTAACTTAGGTAACAATTTCCTTTTGAGTTTACATCGTTCCCTGCGAGCAAAAAGGGTAAATATTTTAAAAGTAAAACTGGCTTTTTTTTATGTCTCACTGTATAACAGCTATACTGTTGTTAAATATTAGCATTAAAGATATAACACTATTTCTGCATCCCAAGTGGAAAATGGGGGGTAATTAAATTTAAGTAAATTTTGGTTTTTTATGCTCAGATTGGAAGTTTTTGTCCAAACAACGACAATTTGTATTATTTCTTTCATGAACCATTTTGGACTAGTCATTGGTAAATTACACCACAAATTATGATGCGATAATCAAACCATAATGGTGGTTCATTCCGTTAATTTTGAAATGAGTTCATCTGAGAGTTTGTCTGAATGCAGTAGTTATTAAAAAATTTGACATATTAAACAAAAACATAATTTTCCGAACAAATTAAAAAAGAAAACAATTTATTTCCTGCATTGTTTAAGCCCGAGAAGGGACAGATATTAAAATGTTTCATTCAGTTAGCTCTACATTTAATGTTACATGTTTGTAACAAATAGGTTAAACCAATTGAATATTAAAAAATAAAAATGAAATTCAAACAATATGATACTTTAAACACCCTAAAAACTTGGATTCCGTTCAAATGAAAGCGAAATAAATCTTAGACTTTTTCCATTTATTAGTTGTAAATATTTGTATGTCAGATTTTTGTATTATGTTTATGATGATTGTACATAAAATCATAAGCCACGTCTAAAATACAAACCTTTAAAAAAAATCCAAGATTTATTTCGCTTTCATTTGAACGTAATCCAAGTTTTTAGGATGTTTAAAGTATCATATTGTTTGAATTTTATTTTTATTTTTTAATATTCAATTGGTTTAACTTATTTGTTACAACCTGTAACATTAAATGTAGAGCTAACTGAATGAAACATTTTAATATCTGTCCCTTCTCGGGCTTAAACAATGCAGGAAATAAATTGTTTTCTTTTTACTTTCTTCTATCTTCAATAGAAGAAAGTATTGTAATCGAAATTTTTTTCGACTTCCGGTTTTCGACGATTTGCATGTTTTAGGGGTCAGAGATTCCAAAAAACATGTTTATAGAAAATGTCTGTCTGTCTGTGTGTCCGTCTGTCTGTCGCCATTGTACCATCAAAAAGTGTATGAAGTTATGTATAGAATTAAACCAAAATTTTATTATAAGTTTTTGGCTATGGCAAGCAGGTCCTCCCGGAATTTGGAAAAAATTCGCCGGTAGGTGGCGCTGATATAACAATTTTTGTGCGATTTTGAATATTATACCATCCAAAAGTGTATGGAGTTGTGCATATAACTGAACCAAATTTTTAGTTTAAATTTTTGGATATGACAAGCAGGTCCTCCCTGAATTTGGAAAACATTCGCCGGTAGGGGGCGCTGTAAATGCGTTTTTTGTGCGATTTTGAATATTGTACCATCGAAAAGTGTATGAAGTTATGCATAGAATTGAACCAAATTTTTATTTTAAGTTTTTGGCTATGACAAGCAGGTCCTCCCTGAATTTGGAAAAAATTCGCCTGTAGGGGGCGCTGTAAATGCGTTTTTTGTGCGATTTTGAATATTGTACCATCGAAAAGTGTATGAAGTTATGCATAGAATTGAACCAAATTTTTATTTTAAGTTTTTGGCTATGGCAAGCAGGTCCTCCCTGAATTTGGAAAAAATTCGCCGGTAGGGGGCGCTGTAATAGCGATTTTTGTGCGATTTTGAATATTGTACCGTCCAAAAGTGTATGAAGTTATGCATAGAATTAAACCAAATTTTTATTTTAAGTTTTTGGATATGGCAAGCAGGTCCTCCATGAATTTGCAAAAAATTCGCCGTTAGGGGGCGCTGTAATAGCGATTTTTGTGCGATTTTGAATATTGCACCATCGAAAAATGTATGAAGTTATGCATAGAATTGAACCAAAAAAAAATTTTAAGTTCTTGGCTATGGCAAGGAGGTCTTCCCTTAATTTGTAAAAAAATCGCTCGTAGAGGGCGCTGTACTAGCGATTTTTGTACAATTTTTGTGCCATTTTGAATATTGTACCGCCGAAAAGTGTATGAAGTTATGCATAGAATTGAACCAAATTTTATGTGTTTATTTTTGGTCATGTCACGAAGGTCCTCCCTGAATTTGGAAAAATTCTGCCGGAAGGGGGCACTATAATTGCGATGTCTGTACCATTTTCATTATTGTACCATCGAAAAGTGTATGAAGTTTTCCATATAATTGAACCAAATTTTTTGTGCATGTTTCTGGCTATGGCAAACAAGTCCTCCCTGAACTTGAAAAAATTCCGAAAGAAGGGGGCGCTATAATTCCGATCTCTGTGCCATTTTCATTATTGTACCATCGAACAGCGTATAAAATTATGCATACAATTGAACCAAAATGTTTGTGCTTGTTTTTGGCTTTGGCCAACAGGTTCTCCTTGAATTTAGAAATATTGCGCGGTAAAGGTGCTCCGTGCTAGCGATTTTTGTATACTTTTCTTGATTTTTCGTAGTTCTATTGTGCATCGGCGGCTCATGCAGCGACGGGAACTCGCTTCCTGCTATGCCGGCTATTCGCAAACAGCTGATAACGACAGAATAAGGAAAAATTAATAATTTTAACAAATATCATGATATAGATTAACTCGTTTTTAGTCCGTTTAATTGACTTGAGCAGAAATTTAAGATGAAAATCAAAGTTGGTATAGTATTGAACTAATAATATTGAAGTATTAACATGTGTAACTAGGTTTTGAAATATTAAGATGTATAAGATAGAAGAAAGTTTTGGGATTGGCACATCCAACTAGTTTAATTTGTTCGGCAAATTATGTTTTTGTTTAATCTTGAGATTTGACGAAATTATGAATTTTTTTCTCCCTAAAACCCTGTTTTTTGCGCCCCTTGATCCCATTTTTAATTTTATCAAAAATCTGTGATACATAAATTTTGGTCCTATTTTTAGAAGTAATAAAATTTTTAAACTGATTTGATGTGCACAAAAATTAACAAGTTATGTTGTTTTTTCGGTTTTCACAAAAAACCTCCTTATTCCCATCCCCTTGGTCCGATTTTGCCCATTAACGAACTTGACCGAGATTTTATGGCGCTTGATTTTATGTATCAGTTTGGCAGAGATTTGTGCAGAATTACGGAAGTTATCGTGTTCATAAAAAAGTGATATACAGTAGCGCTCAAAAGTATTTTGACAACCTTATATTCTCTCTTATTTTATTTAATATAAAAATGTAAAAGAAAATATATTCCCTATAATTGAGAACACTATGACTGCAGTTATTCAAATGTATCAAGTTTCACATTGTTTGTTTACATTCGGCGCCACCGAAGAAATATGACTCCTCCTTAGCTCAAAAGTATTTTGACAATTAGTTTGCATTTAATTGTTGAAGGTGTCAGTGGCGCTATAGCTTCGATTAGTGTTTATATTGACTTATTGTGATTAATTTTAAGGATCAGGAATCCCGAAATGTAAAAAATATTGAAGTGATTCTAGAAAAGCCGCTGTAAATGCACTTAAGACAGGTAGACTGCAAGCAGAATTAGCTCGTTCTTTTAACGTGTCTCGGCAACTTGTTATTACATGAAATAAAGTTTTTAATAAACAGAAATACATCGAAAATAAGCCTCAAAGTGGCCATCCGAAAAAAATAATTTGCAATGTTGACTATATTATAAAAATGATACCTACAAGTGATTGTCGTAAGTCCCCTGTAATAATAAAAAATGAATTGAAAGAAAATTACGGCATAGGCATAGACGCTTCATCTGTCAAAAGACGCCTAAACCTCTATGGTTTACATGGCAGAAGACCAGCAAAAACACGTTTCTAATCTACTAAGAATAGGAAGGCTAGAGTTGCATTTGTAAAACGGCATAACCCATTCAGGGCAAAGCAATGCCATTGCTGAAGTGTTGAAATTAATGACTGACACCAGAATTTTGGTTTAAAAAAATTCGGTTTATTATGTGTGTGAAATATAGCTTTTTCTTATTTAAAAACAAATTTGTTTTCAAATTCCGGTGTCAATCATTAATTTCAACACTTTCGCAATAGAAATGCTTTGCCCCTGAAAGGGTTATGCCGTTTTACAAATGCAACTCTAGCCTTCCTATTCTTAGTAGATAACAAACGTGTTTTTGCTGGTCTTCTACCATGTAAACTATATACGTTTAGGCGTCGTTTGACCGATGAAACGTGTATGTCTATGATCGTAATTTTCTTTCAATTCATTTTTTATTATTATTGCGGACTTACGACAATCACTTGTAGATATCATTTTTATAATATAGTCAATATTTCAAGTTGTTTTATCCGGAGGGCCACTTTGAGGCTTATTTTCGATGTATTTCTGTTTATTAAAAACTTTATTTCATGTAATAACAAGTTGCCGAGACATGTTAAAAGAACGAGCTAGTTCTGCTTGCGGCCCACCTTTCTTAAGGGCATTTACAGCGACTTTTCTAGAATCACTTCAATATTTTTTTACTTCACGGCATTCCTGATCCTTAAAAATAATCACAATAAGTCAATAAAAACACTAATCGAAGCTATAGTGCCACTGACACCTTCAACAATTAAATGCAAACTAATTGTCAAAATACTTTTGAGCTAAGGCGGAGTCTTATTTCTTCGGTGGCGCCGAATGTAAACAAACAAATTGAAACTTTATACATTTAAATAACTGCAGTCACAGTGTTCTCAATTATAGGGAATATATTTTCTTTTACATTTTTATATTAAATAAAATAAGAGAGAATATAAGGTTGTCAAAATACTTTTGAGCGCAACTGTATATATATATATATATATATATATATAGATAGATAGATAGATAAAGTTTTTTACTGGGGGTAGTTTTGGGCTCTAGGGGTCATGATCGGTACAGATCTGCAAAAGTTTTTCAGAAATTCCAACACAGGAGCGATCGCAATAGGTAGTATTTCATACGAAATCTACCTAAAAGTTTAAATTTATTATTTGAACTGTTTAAAAAACACACTGTGACACACAGTGAGTATGCGACGTGTGCCAATACACATCAGTCACAATACTGGAAAGAAATATCACAAAAAAAAACCCGTAGATTTCGGTTAGACAATTGAAAGAATATTAAAGAGGAGGCTTATCCAAAGAATTCGATCGTTTCAGTTATATTAATGAAAGTTTAAATCTATTATATGAACTGTTTAAAAAGCATAATAATAAATTAAATTTATCTTGTAATAAACTCCATTAAAGTATAAGTCGTTATACCATTGTCTGACACCACTTGTCAGTTATAGGTTCGTAAGTGTAAATTATTGGATATCTACATTACTAATAATTTAAAAACATGAAAAAATGGACGCATGTGTCTGTAGTATGATATGGCATATAAATAAGGTTTAAGTGTTTTGTTTTATAATATAGATTAATTAAAGTATATTATACTTGTACCACCTTACCCTATAATTTTTCGAAATTTTGTCCAGAATAACTTTTTAATGTATCTCTACTATCCTTTCAAAAAGACAGATTCTTATAAAAAGGAATCTTAAAGGTGTTAGTTACTGGGTATTTCACCCTACATGCAGATGTACTGAGAGTAGTTCCCGGCTCAACAACGTAAATTTCCTGTCACATTTTTCTGAATCATTTTTAACACTTTCACGCTCTAACTCCGGTGAATACACTCGGATTTTCATGAAATTGATAAAGATTATTTAGGGTCAAAAAAACATGTTTGGTATTGTATATGAAGTATATAGGATTAATCGTTCATTTACAGGGGCACTCAAAAGTATTCCATTACATTATGGTATATGGGGAAAAAATCGTTTGCAGAGAATTTTAATAATATTACTCGATTTCAAATGTATTCAAACAGATATAAATCACTGAACTTCACTACAATCACGCTAGAGCAGGGCATTCATAATATTTTTTAGTCATTTACAGGGACACAAAAAAGAGATCGGTTACAGTACAGTACTGTCTTTGAGTAATAATTGCTGGAGTGTAAGGTTTAAAATTCGGTATGCGCTTTTAAATTTAATTATTTTTTTGCATCTTACTCGTTATATATAAATTCTATACCTCAAATACAGGGCTGCACAAAAGTATTCACGTACCGTTCTCCTTATTAGACGAAATTGATGAAGGTAAATTTTCAACTGAAGTATATGTATCTCTTAAGTGAACTAAATTTTGTCATGCATGAAGTTAATAGATAAAAATCTATATATCATATACAGGGCAGCTGAAAATTTTCGCAAAATTTTCCGATTGTGGATGGGAACAGCTGAAATTGGGTTTTGAAATGTATTATGCGTTTCCATATGGTTGAATTAAAACGTAATATTTTAATATTTTAAGCGGTGCAATTTTGTTACATTATTGTGAATGTGTTGGAAAGTGTTTCATAATTTATGCTTGACGCATGATTTTTTTCTTACTTCTTAAATATAAAAAAAATCATGATATTAGCAGGCGCGATTTTGTAATTGAACAGCTTTTTCATTTTCTGGTAAATTAATTACATATTGAGTTACAGGCGATTGCTGTCTAAAGGTGGAAGTTTTTTCTTCCCTGCGCAGTCAACAACTTTGACAACATTAAAAAAAATATCAATGATTAAAAAAATATCAATAAAATCTAAACCTTCGACTCTACGATCCATCAAGTGTCATTAAGGATGCCAGCCCTGCTTTCATTACCATGAGGCCTGGTGTGCTATACAGTATATATCCTAGTCAGGTGGGTAGCCTCACGCGGAACCTTGTGTGTTTGGTTCCCAAGCAAGGTTGGTACTCATTTTATTGACACCGAACGGATAAAAGATTGAGTGAACCTTGCCCAGCCCCGGGTCGAATTTTGGACCTGTAGTGTGGTAGACATGGGCGCTGACCACTATGCTACTGGGCTTCATTTCTGATCAATGTTTTGCGTTTATCGAAAAATGGGATAGCAGTTCTTTTACATAGTTTCTTGATAAGAGTACCTGCTAATTTGATATTTTTGAGAAAAAAAAATGTGTCAGAAAGTTAGCAGTTAAGATTTGAAACAGTCTTAATTTCATGCTTCAACAAAACAGGTTTTCCAGTCACCGATTTTAAATAATTGATCCCTATTAAACGTTACGTATAATACGTATTATACGAGGTACAGATTTTGGATAAGTTTGATACGACCAGGGCGGTTATACGTATTATACGTAAAAGAACGTACTGTACAGCGTATGTACGGAAATTAAACTGGCGGTTAAACAACGCGATTCCTTGTTCAAAGAACCACGATATCTCCAGGTTTACCTGCCTTGCCTTAAAAAAAATCGGAACATTTATTCTTCAACTTAGATTTTGGTTATTTTTTCCTCAAAACTAAGCTATCTATTTAGAAATGTTTCATTATGGGTATTACGATAAAATGTTGCTACTGGATCCCATCATTGCAAATGTCAGAGTCTAGCGTGACACTACATCCCACCTTGTTTATTTTTCAAACATCCCTTATCTACTCTATATACCTGGTGAGTAAACAGTCCGCATAAACTTTAAAAATTCATAAAAAGCGAAAAAAAGGGGATAAAAACACTTTGCAAGGTTAGCATCTATAGGTCACGAGAATTTTTTAAGACAGGAAAAAAAATCTCTAAAAACAACCGATATGTGGCACTGACGTACCCAAGTGAAAGAAAAGATATGCAAATACCGAACAGAATACCTCCAACTCGTTTATTACAGCTCTATGTGTCCCACATGACCACCACCACAGAGGATAACACATTGCAGGCGAGTCACAAATCCAGCAACGGCAGAGTGCAACAGATCTATCACGATGTGCACATGACACCTCTCGGTCGATCACATTTTTCAGTTCTGACTTATTAGATGAGCCGGATCAATACACACGGAATTTCAAGTATCCTCATAGCCAGAAGTCTGCTGGTGTCAAATCTGGAGACCGAGGAGGCCATGGGAACCTACAACCGCTACTAAGGGTTTTGTCCTCCCCAAACGCCAGTATCAGGAATTCCTTGACCGGAGTAGCAATGTGTCTAGGTGCTCCATTTTGCATAAACGTGACGGTAGAAAGCGCATCTCTTTCAGACAAACATGGCACAACCTTCTCGAGCAGAAGCATTAACTGACGCTGAGCATTAACTGTAGCCGTTTTCTATCCATTTAATGGGCGCTTCGTTTCAAAGAAGAGTCCTATGATAAACGAATCTATGAACCCACACCATATTGTCCCTTTTGGGGAATGCAATGGTTTCTGTGTGTACTCACGTGGAATAAACGATGCCCAAGTGGGACAGTTATGGGTATTAGCATCGCCATGAAGCGAAAAAATGAGCTTCATCTGTCCAGATGACATTAATGACCGGGGTAGGATTCTGTTCGATTTTGGAGAAAGCTGATCTCGCAAATGCATCCCTCTGTACAGCATTCCCTGGGAAAAGTTTATGGCACGACTGTAATCAGTATGGGTACATATTATGTATTTTATGAAGAATATTGCGTACCGAGGATGGTGATAAGCCCAAGCGTCTGGTAGCTTCACGAACACTGCTGGCCTCTGCAGCTGAATCGGATGCTAACGCATTCATTTTGGCTGCAGTATGCGACGAACGTACCTTCATTAAATATGGTCGTCCGGATACGATCCTCCAGAGTTCCAGTTTCCTGAAACTGCCGAACAAGCTTTATGAAGCCTGTTGCTGTTAAAAGCAGTTTTCTAGTTCCATATTCTTCAGCACTCTGAATTTATGCAAAGCAAGGGTCGCTGATTGCTGTTTCGCGTAAACAACTTCACTAACAAAGCTTTATTTTTCGCACTCAGCATCCTTGTTCCCATACACGGTTCACAACGGTGAATTAGTTGTGGATTAGGAGTGTAAGTTCTTATAACCGTTTCATTTGCATACTTCCTCCGAAGTCGCTCCCACCAGCGCAATCTGTCGCCTGTTTGTTTTCCCTGTCTTAAAAACATCCCCTTGACCTATAGATACTAATCCTGCAAACCGTTTTTTATTTCGCTTATTGTTTGGGTTTTTATGATTTTTTAAAGTTTCTACGGACTTTTTGTTCACCCGGTATGTATAAATCAGCATTTGAATGGGAGATGGTTTTAGGTTTGGAGTTCATAATGGGTGAAAATTACCGACATTTTCCGTAATTGCTTTCCTCCGGATAATTGCCATGGCAATTATCCGCAAGAAAGTAATTCCGGAAAGGTAGCTTCTTACTTTTTGTAATGAAAACTACCTAAAAAATTGTCGCCAGTGCAAATGCAAAAAAGAAACGTAATATCGAGTCTAATTTATACAATTTTTAGGGTGTAGTAACAAAAAGAATTTCGGGCTGTTCAATAGTTTGATAGATTTTATTGTATTATGCTGCACAGATACAAGAAAGGAAAATTATTTTTGTCCATTTAAAGCCTTTGCTGTTCTAGAACAATATTATTTTTTAATACAAAAAGTAATAATAATAAAAGAAAAGATAAAAAAAAACAATCAAGAAATTTTCCAGAGTAGTATAAAGTTTCTTTCGTATGTCTTCAACGTTAGATTTGTTATCTGTAAATAAACAAATAAAATAAAATAAGCAGATTACAAATATATAAGAGTATTTTAAGTATTTAAAAATACCAGCAAATAACTTTTAACAAAATGAGACATTCGCTACTAAAGACCACCGAGTTGTCATATAAGGTCAATGCGCCTAAATGTGCATAAATGCGACAAAGTTCTTGTACCTAAAATCGTAACGCAATGATGCTATATAAATGTGACATAATCAAACACTTCCGTTTCAGGAACAAAACACAAAACAGCTATCACATTTAAAGGGTTTCTTCTAGAAGAAGTATTCCCATTGCAGTAGATATCATTAATTATCAGACTCAGATAATATTCCCTCAGTGATAGGATGATAGAAATATAACCGAAATGGAGAATATCACTTTGCTTTTATATTTCAATGTCAAATAACAACATTGACGTCATGGTTACTGAAGGTCCAAACCCTCAGTTCGTGTAATCTTTTTCCACTTGTGCTTCCGGTAGACGAAACGGTTTGGGTACGCTCGGCGAGGGTCACACGGACAATAGAATTTTCCCAAGCTCTACACGTCCCCTACACATGTACTAACACATTTTTAAGCGTAGAAGTACAAAATTGACAGTGTTGACTATGGAAACGATTTGTAATTGAAATGAATTTTCCGTTCTTTGATAAATAAATTAATTATCGAATTCTAAGCAATTTTGGTCAAATGATAACCGGTTTCTCTCTTCTCTCTCGCTTTTTTTTTTCCGTCCGGAAATTCGGTTCAAAATACCCGTCTTGATGGTATTTTCTAAAAGATCTTTTACGTTTACCAAAAACCGGAAAACGTCTTTCGATTACATAGTTTCTGAAAAACAGCAGTTGCCCATTTCACGCATTTCTGACTAAAAATAAATCAAAACTTGTACATAAAGCGCCTTTGGATTTGAGAACATCCATATACTCGTGAAAGTCGTATCCATTGAAAATGGTTCATATGTTATCGGCATAATTTAAGTTTTTATATCGGGCCGGTGTTTAAAAAACTGTCCTATTTCTGCAATTCAGTGCTTGGCGAAATCTCTTCTTCTCATCGCCAAGTAACCCACGTGAATGTCCCGTCAACTGTCCTGTCACGTTACACAGCCCAGTATTGACCTTTCGGGAGGGGTGGGAGAGAAAGAAAGTAATTAAAGCGAGCTGTGTGAACCGTTGCGGAACTGAGCTAATGGACAATTCTCCCTTTAGATTCAAGTTTACAAAAGCTCGTCTGCTTGGGAATAATCTCGCCATTGAAAAGCATTGCGTTTAGAAAATTTATGCTTATATTTTATTTTTATATGGATTTTTAGACCTTTTCAGGGACAGATATAGAGCTCTCTATATTTTCTTTCCTCTATGTTAATGCAATTGCATACATATTTTTAATTTTTAATTCATTAAAATTTTTTAATTTTTATTAATAAGTATACATGGATTTTAATTAATATGGATATAACTATCCATTAAAAATAATTCATACAAAATAAATCTGCAATATTTGACGCATACGTTTACCTGTATTTAGGCTACATCAAATGATGCAATAAAGACGCGCTAGCCACTATTTTTGCACCACGTACAGTCGGACCTCTATTTAACGAAGTCGCTAAATCCCGAAAAAAAGTTCGTTATATGGAAAATTCGTTAAATAGAGAGTCACCTTTTAAAATACTTTAAACTACATAAAGCCTATTTTAAACCCATAAACACTAAATATAATTTTAGAAAAGTAATTAATAATACTTTTTTGTATAAATTATATCTATTTGTTTTATATATTTTACCCTTCAAAAAGAAACTTGCAAGGGAAATAAGAATGAAACAAAACATTGTCTGAAAATACATTGTATTTTCAGTTTAAAAAATAATTTTACATTACAATCCCAATTTTTTATTATGGTCGATAAGCTGTTTGGAGGAATACCAAATTTTAAAGCAATATTCTTTTTCTTCACGCTTTTATCCACCACATCAAGATTTTTTTTTCTTTTATGCCAAGCACTTTCTCTTTGACATTTTCGGGCTAAAAGAACTGAAATTACCAGCACGACTGAATGATCTAGAAAACGACAGACTCTAGTTAAAGGACACGAGGCAGACACTTCTTGGATGAAAAGCAAAGAATCACAGCGATTTTACTGCTCTCGGTGAGTTAGGTGCTGGTAAGACCTGTTCATGGTCATTGATCATTATAAAATGTGTTAAAAGAAAGAATAACTTTGAAATGTCCAGTAATATTTTGACAAATAGGGAGAAAAAAATTTTAGATTCCAAGAAAAAGTTCGTTAAATAGAGAGTGCGTTTCACTATTTGGAGGTTATTTTACGAAGAAATTCGCGAAATGTTCTTGGTCCCAAGGAAAAGTTCGTAAAATAGAGAAATTCGCAAAATAGAGATTCGTTAAATAGAGGTTCGACTGTATTTCCCACTGGGACGTCATGAGAACAATGTCCATTGACAGACTTTACTTATCAACATTAGAAAAAGGAATGTTATAGTACTGAAAGGAGCATGAAAAGTAAGTTTTGTACTCATTTCAGCCGAGTATCTTGGGAAGGCGATTTCAATAAACCTAAAACGATTGGCAAAAATTTGGCAGGTTTTTGCTTCCTCTCAGCAGCTTGCAAATGCATGTATATTGGGCGTTCAAATAGAAAGAGGACTTCTGCAGTAGCATCGTTGTTTCTAATTGCAGTCGGTTAATGCGTCTGTCGAGAGATGGCGCGGCATTTCTCCTAGTCGCGCATGTGTAGTGAACGGCTTTGCCTCAGATTATTCATTCTCGAAAAGTTGTTTTGTGCGATAGGATGAATGATGGATTCCTCCGCATTAGCGCAAAGAGCTGTTGTTCAATATCAGTTGCCATCAAAAATAAGCGCAAAACAAACTCACTACAGTAATGGTGTTACTGCAGGATAATGTTAAGCCACATGTGACCAACAAAACTCTCGACCTCCTCGCAAAAGTTGGGTGGGATGTCTCGTTCTCCATACAGTCCCGATATCTCCCCATGTGACTCTCATATTTTCGGCTCCTTAAAAAAGTCGCGTAACGGTCAACGGTTCACAAGGGACAAGGAAGTGCAAAACGTTGTGGAAAACTGGATCCATCAGCAACCCTGGATTTTCTAGAATGTAGCCATCCGCTCCCTTCATTTTTGTTACGTGGCGCGAAAATGAGGCTTAATTTATAGCTTGCCATTTAGCAACAACCACAGTGAGGATCCTCAGAGGTCAATTTATTTTTCACATGACTCGAACGACTCAGCAAATCAAAATTCAGAGAGAATCTCTTTTTAAAGATAGATCGTTTGATCGATGCGTGAATAGCAACGCCATTGGTTCCTTTTATGATGATGTGTGCATTCAGCGAATCAGCTTTCTGATCAAGATTGTCTTTTAGACACAGCATAAAACGTTTTCTTTATATTCCGTTAGTGTCATTTATACAGCCTCCGTAGTGTTTTTCCAAGTCATTTAAATGAATTTAAGCCGTGCTATGCAATATTATAGGCGGAAAAATGCATTTTTATTTGCATTTGCAAAGAAATTTTCCATTACTTTTTATACATCAAAACTATTTGTAAAATTCATATGTTAAAACGATTTATGATAATATTCATTCTGGCTAGAAGTGATGCAAATAGTGATGAGCGAGCTCAGATCGCGTAGCTGTCCCGATGTGTACTGCGTTGCAATTCAAGAGAGTTGGCGAGCGTTAGCGAGAAGGGGCTGAACCCCTAGTTACTGTGAAATTAAATATGCTTTAAGTATAACCTTGTCTTCTTTTCATTTGAACACCCTGTATATTTCACCTCCAAACGTTTCAATATCTCCCCACAATTGTTTGACTGACGGCGCTTATCTCTGTACTTTTGTCTTGGTGATGCAGGCACGCAGGAATGGATCAGTTACACAAAAGGCGTTTGTAGTGGAAAGAAATGTTGTTGGGGAAATTTCTTTTGACATTTTAACAGATAAAACACTTGGTTTTCGAAAATCGACGCTTATAAATAATTTTCAGCAACAAATCCTTCGAATTTATCAACAGAGAAAAAGGCTACAGAACTTTTTTGCTCAATTTTGTATTAGTAGGATTCCCATATCGGACGATATAGCGATGATTTTGGTGTGTAGGAAATTACTTTACGGATTTAATTTGAACATATTTTACTTCAAGTCAAATCAAAGCGGGTGTTTAACCCTTGGTTGCATAGGAAACATCCACGACAGAAAAAAAAAATTACTGATTTTTTCTTTTTTTCAACGGAAATATAGGTGTGATATATCAATTTAAAGCTAAAGAGTTAAAGTATATGAATTTGTAAGTAATTGCATAAGAGCAAGTGTTTACTGAAAATGAGCTGGATACTAACGGTATAAAACTACGTGTACATTTGAGCTTAAAATACAACTTATTGAAATGTATGATTTTATTTCCTTTTTACAATTCAATAAAATTACTATGTGTTCAAATCAACAAACTATTATCATATCTTTAAGATCTGCATAGATAAAATCTTTTAGATAATGTCTTTAATATATTTTTGACTGTATTTAAACGATAATACTTAAATGTCACAAAAGTAACGGAAAACATACAAAAGTTTTAATTAAAAAAAAACTACCTAAAATTTTTGCCCAAAACTTCTAATTCTCTGATTTTGAGGTATAAGACATATTTTACATTAAATATTCTGTTTATTCTATGCATGGAATAGGCTCTGGGGAGTTTTCAAAAGAGTAACAAACGTCTGTGTCACAAGTGTAACACATACTACTTTTGTCGATAGTTTGATATAAAACTGCGTTAAAACGAAAACAAACAGAATGCTTAAAGTTTTATTGTTTTTTTCAGTGTTATTAGAGCAGTTCTTGAAATAGTTTTAGCTATAACTAAGGTTATTTTGTAAATTTTAAGGAATATAAATTATCTTTATTAATGATTTTTTAATGGGTAGATTTATTTTTATTCATTTTTGGTATTACTTAAGATTATAAAATAATCATGACAAGTAATTAAAGATATAATAAAACAACTCAACTCGTGTCATTTTTGTGTGCTTTCTTTTGGTTTGAAGCACATGATCTTTGATTAGATATTTTATAGGCTTTGTAAAGCTTCGTTTACTAAATTCTGCTGTATAACTTACAGAGGTTCTTATAGTAACACTTTTGGAAAGGACTCTGACAGTATTTTTTTTAAGGAAAGATTTTAATATTGCTTCTTATACACGACATTGTTTTAAAGAGCAGGAAAAATTCTGCTAAGCGCCAAAATTTGTAGAAAAAAAATAAGAATGAAATTGAATATGTTGTTGTGAGAAAGAAACAAAACAAAATATATTACGAGAAGGTGAAGAAAAGTCTTAGAACCAGCAAAAGCTTCGGCAAGAAAATGGAAATATTAAGAAAAGGAAAAAGTAGAGAACTAGCTAACCTCAGATACTGTAAAGGAAAAAAATCTAACTCCACAGCTTTGGAGAATTTTATGTCGATGAAGATTTAAGAAGGGGTCATTCTTCAGCTAATTCTACGTTAGTTCAGCGTGAAAAAGGTCACATAATTTCATCAATTCTAGGGGACATTTAATAAAAGAATACGTTTTTTGTTTAAAGAAGCTTTCCTAAATTGAAAAATTGGAGATTCATTTCCAGCTTTAAAGCCTAGTTTCATAAAACAATAGAAAATTACTCATCAGAATATCTCTATTTGTTACTGTCACGAAAACATTCAAGGAATTCATAATGTAGTAACTGGTGTATTTCCTGCATTAAACATTCCTGTGATGGCTATAATGACTTTGTCTGCTGAGATACATTATAATTAGAATTTAGGAATTCAGAATGTCTAATTTGCGGAGATAACATCGAAGAATTATTTGAAACGGAAGTCCATAATGCAGAACTTCTTATAACTTCTTATAGACGTCTTGTTATTGACAAAACGTTTATCAACATCTTCTCAATACTGTTACTTTTTCAAAACGTTGATAAACGTTTTGAAAGAGTAACAGTTAAAGAAACCATTTCTGATTGTTTAAAAATTTTCGAAAGCAACTAAATCCATTTCTGTGGCGCACATTCATTGAAACTTGTACAAGGGATTATTTTCGTAATGCCAAAAAAAAAAAAAAAATAACCATTTCTCAAAAAATAGTTATGCCAGTGGATTTTCTGGAAACTGTTTTATTTTCATGCCAAGACGAAATTTTGGAATGAAATACTACATTACTGGTCAAATCCACAAGCGACTGTATTTTCAGCTTTTTATTTAGTATGATACCAATAAAGTAAAATCTTATGGTATTACTTTAGACAATGTAACTCATAATCAATTTTTTGTAAATGCTTTCTTATGTAAAATTTCAACATTGCATCTTTAAGGGAATTTGTATTTTCCTAAAATATACCTGTTTTACTTTTTTATATGATGGTTGTGCTTTCCAGTTTAAACAAAAACATAACTATGCAAATATGCCTGCAATGAATCAGACTCCATTCTCAATTAACTTAATTGGGCATATATTTTTTTTCAAATAGTCCTGGTATAAATGCTGTATGTTTATTTTGTGTTGTTGTATAATGATATATATGGAATGAAGTGCGTGCTAAAAAAGCAATTCTAAGATATACTACTTATTTTGTCAAAAGAAATAAAACAATAAAGTTTCATTACTTTGCGAAAAAATACCAACAGCAAAGGGCATTCAACAAATACAATTTGTTAAAACCATGAAAAATGACACTATTTACTACAAACCTTACACTAACATGATTCGTACAAAGAATTTGTATTTCATTAAGTAAATCATGATACAGGAGAAGTTACAAGTGATATTATTGATAATGAAGACAATGACTTATTCTGTTAAATAGCAGAAACTAAGAGGTTGCTATGTGGTTATAGTGTTTGTTAATTTTAGAATTTTTTACATTATTTTATGTTATTTTAAAATTAAACCATCATTAAAAGTTGTTCTGTATGGAAATTTTTTTTAAATAATTTTAATTATTTTGTTTAGTATTTAAACTGGATTTTTGCTAAAATCACATTATGGACAAAATGTCACAAGGGTAACGTCACAAGAGTAACACTTAGCATTTTGCAAAATCAAATGTAACTAATTCAATTGTTATCAGATGAGTTCAATGATTAATGCTTTTTAAAAAGATATAATTACTTTGCTGTATTCTGTAAATTTTATTTCTATAGTGTCATATAATTCACAGAATTTCTGCGTCAAACACAATTTTTGAAAATTGCATTTTTTTGTGGTCACAAGAGTAACAAAATTTTCATTTATTATCTAGCCAAGTAAAATGCTTTTTGTTACAAATTGTATATGGTTTATGAAAGTAGAGTACATCTATTATTAAGAAGTTGCATCAAATTTATCTTAAATATATTTTGTAATAAAATAATTGAAAATATATATGGAAATTTGCTCTGGTGGTCACAAGAGTAACAGTGGATGTTCCCATAGTGTTCCCCACAGTAGACAAAAATTCTAGTTTTTTTTCTCAACCCAACTTATTTCTTATGGTCAAAAAGAACTTTTTAGAGCACTATAAAATTTAGAAATGCGCAAGGAATTTCAAAAGAACTTAGTCTTCCTTCAGCAGGCGCAAAAAATACGTTCTTCTACTTTGAAAGCAGGAGCAACACACGCGTTAGTGTTGCCCCGGCTTTCAGAGTAGAAGCACTTACTTTTGCTACGCATCATGAAGGAAGTCTGAGTTCTTTTTAAAGGTCTTGCGAATTTTTAAAATTTTATGATGCTTTAAGAAGTTCTTTTTGACCTTATCGTATCACACCAGCTTTTATCATTGCAACCTATTTCATTTACAGGCCCTAATCAAAGCTTACTCTTGTGACATCTATACTTTCAGTAGAAAAATCTAGATAGTGTCACAAGTCCGGTAACTTAACAATTAGAAAATAGCAAATTTAACGATTTGCCAGTTTTAAAAGGAGTATTTACGGTGGGTCGCAACCCCACCCCCTTTAACTTCATCGAAAGAAGGGGGGGGGGGACATAACGTTAAATATTATGAAACAATCCATGGAGTAAAAGAATATAAGAATTTAGAAACTCCAGTGGATAACAAGCATTCCAAGGATTTTTCTTTCCTGTTGTCCTAACTTAAAAAAAGTCTCATAGTAAATAATATGTACTTTTTAAATAAATCCACATGCTAGAGCTTTCTACCAAATGTAAAAATATGAGTAAATTTGTATTTATGGAATTCCGTGCCCATGTCAAATTAATGTATTGTAACTGAAATTTTTGAGAAAAAAAACATGAATTGTAGTCAAAACTTTAGACGTGATTTTCAAGATGAACATTTAAGGCTGCTAGTCACTCAGCTTCCAAATTTTCCTCACTAATGATAATTCTATGGGTGTATAATACATTCGTATATTTAAAATGGTATCTCCTTAGGAAATTAATGTTTTTAATTGATTTTGTCTTTCTATTCTTCTTAAAAGATGTTTATTTTTTTTCTTAAAATATTTCTGAAATCGAAGCTCAATTTAATATTTTATGTGTTAAAAGCTGACGAACTTTGAGTAAGATTTTAACACTTCCTATAAAATTAAGTCGATATTTTAGAAATGTTTTGAGAACTAAGTAAAAAGAGACATCCTTTAAGAGTAGGGTTGACCGGGGCACGTTTACGCATGGGGCACGTTTACGCAGTGCACTTTTCCCGAAACGAGTTTTAACTGGCGCGCCACCAGTTATAACCGATTGATGCTGCATCCTAGTGGGTATTGTCACAGGCTTTTGAGCGTCAGTCGAGCTTCAGTCTTGCATGAGGAAAGGTTAATCTGTTTTCTGTCAAGGTGAGTAAATATTGTGTGGAACTTATTGAAAGTTATTGTGAACTAATAATACTTAGTTAAGGATAAACACATATATGGACATTAGCAGAATTTTATGATTTTTTGAGAACAGTATTTGTATGATCAGAAATGTTATTAATTTTCATTGCACGTTAAAAATAAATACAAACAGGGCGGCGGGGCACGTTTACGCACGTTCAAAAAGAAGAAATTACGTAAAAATTTTCTAGTTTCTATGGAAGTAGAACAAGAAGACAGCAAAGGAAGAAGTATGAAACCAAAAACTGCAAAAAGAAAAAAGTTTGTACACTCTGGAGTAAAGAAAATAGTGAATGAATATGATGACGAAGTTGAAAACTGTGTATTGTGTATGTATTTATTATTTGAAATCATGCAACTAATCCAAAAAAGGTCATGACTGGGTTCAATGTCTTACAAGGAGAGGGCCAACCTTGTTAATCACAGATTTTTATTATTTTAATATATGTTGTAGGGTAGAGACCCCTTAGTGTCAGGTTCAACGGATTTTATCCACGTTCTCTAGTTCTTGAGAAACCGGGGGGTCTAATAATAGTACACAACTTAAATACTTACATTGCAACCTCAATAATAGGTTGGTCGTAGCTCAGTTGGTACGGAGTTTGCTGGCTGATCTGCGGGCCCGAGTTCGATACCCGAATCCGCTACATTTGTTTTTCACATTTTTTTTGTTTTATAAATATACTTGTAATTATAATTTAATAATTTCAATTACAAATTTTAATATCATACGTTTAATTATAATGTTAACAAAGTTCAATTTATCATTTTTTTTAAAACTATTATTTCTCACCCTTTAAAGAGGTTTAAAAAGAAATTGGATCTATTATTGAATGATAAAATTCCAAAATCATGACAAATCTGTTGTGGTGTCATCTAGTTATGATAAAATAAAAGAATATTCAAATAAAATAAAAATAAAAGAAAGAAGATAAATGTGAAAGCAAAATAATTGAAAGTGCAAGCATACATATTACAAATTTAAAAATCTTTAATAAGCAAAAAATTGGTTGTAATTTAATTCTGATACTAATTTTTAATACGATTACGCTTGTTACTTTAAAAACAGAATAATAGTATTATCGCATTGACTTCCTTTGTTAAAGCAATGCGTAAATGATGTTTCTTTAAAATCTCGAATTGACACAATTGCTCAATATCATTGCATCGATAAAGAATATATGAAATACATTTTAAAAGTGATTTTTTAAAAATTAACAGTTTTATGATGTTTTATACAACTATTTAGTTAAAAGTAAAAAATTATATAGGTTAAAATTATAATTGATATACAATATTATAAATTTTAATTGACAATGAGATTATTAATTATACTTACAAGTATATTTATAAAACAAAAAATGAGAAAAACAAATGCAGCTGATTCAGGTATCGAACCCGGGCCCGCGGATCAGCCGGCAAACGCCATACCAACTGAGCTACGACCAACCTATCACTGCGGTTGCAAAGTAAGTATTTAAGTTGTGTACTATTATTAGACCCCCCCCCCCCGGTTTCTCAAGAACTAAGGAGCGTTGGATAAAATCCGTTGAACCTGACACTAAGGGGTCTCTACCCTACAGCATATATTAAAATAATCAAAATCTCTGATTAACAAGGTTGGCCCTCTCCTTGTTAGATGCGAAAGGTGGTCCCATGACAAGTGTGCAAAAAGAAATACTTCATTTTTTGTTTGTAAAAACTGTAACAGTGATGATGAAGATGACTAAGTTTCTGTTTTCAATTAGAAATAAGCCCTATGTTTTCAGTTTAGCCTATAAAATATTCTTTAATTAATTCTCTTTACTTTTTTTTAAACCGTGTTTTAAGTTATAAATAAAACATTTCAATTTGATTAAATATTTATTTCACTATTACTTGGTATCACTTATAATATGCGTAAACTTGCCCCACTTGATGCTTAAACTTGCCTCGTTCCCGGGGCAAGTTTATGCAAAGGACTTGGACCTAAAAAAATTTGCTTTTACGGTTAAAAACAAAAGTAGAGCCACAACACGATACACAAATTTTGATTTTATTAACTGCTTTATAAAACCACAGTGTCTACAATTTCCTTAGTTGAAAGATTAAAATTAGAAAATTCATTGAAAAAAATCCGCGTAAATGTGCCTCGGTCTACCATACACAGAAAAAAAAAGTTAAAAATATCGATTTCCCGAGGAGATATTTTAAATATACGAATGCATCAAATGCCCATAGACATAACATTAGTGAGGGGAATTCGAAAGATGAGTGACTAGCAGCCTTGATGCTTATAAAAGAGTTATTTTGGAAAAACTATTTTTAATATTATACTTATTTCTTTCTACGTGAACTATGTCGGTCATGGCAGTTTTCACTGTGCTTAATATGATGGCCACTGGTAGAACAGTTTAGGAGAAATAGCGTCACAATAAAACCATTGGAGTGCATACGTAAGAGCTTCATCCACTCATCTCAATAAATGTTTGTGGAGGAAAGGGAAGACAGAAGATACATGTACAGTAGAACCCCGATAAACCGAACTAATTGGGACGGGTGCATGTTCGGATTGCAAAAAATTCGGATTACCCGAAATTCCGATAAAATTAGAAAAGAAAAAGATGCGTGAAAAGAAAAATGTAAGTTATAACTACTCAGTAGTGCAGTAAACATCCTCTAATCCGGCACGACTTTCGGAAAACATAGTACTCCTTGTATAATCACTCCTGATGTTTATAATAATGCAGTGGAACTTCAGAATGAAGAATTACTTAACAACCCATTGCAAACGGTTCAAAATCGCGAAGCTATAAATAGCCCAGTCACCACATCGACTAGGGGGAAGAAAAAACATTTCTGTAGGTAATTTGCAAAATCAACTGTTGAAAATGGGAAAAAAATATTATCTGAATTAAATACTTTTTGGATTTTAGAAAATAATTTTATAGTGATTGGCAAACAAACTGATATTTGAGATTTTTTTTTAAGATAGTTTCTACGAGTAGGCATACAGAGCACGTTTTCATTTTATATTCGTGCACCTGTACATATGTTTTACTTTTACATTATTGAGATTTTTTATTATATTCAAGCTGTTTAAATAATACAAAACATGCTTTACTGCCCTTTTTTTGTTTAGTTCTAACTTCTACACATTTTTCCGGACATTTTTCCTATAATCCGGAAAATTTCGTAATCCGGCATGCTTGAATTCCAGTAATTTTCAAAAATAAAATCGAAAATAAAATCAGTTTGGATTAGCGGGGTTCTACTGTAATTCTTAAATGCATGTCTGAAATAATTTTCTTTCATCAAGAGGGCAGAATATTCTTTATTATAAATTACATAAATATTAAAAGAAAAGGTAAAGATTTATATTTACCTAACATGTTTCGGCAGGACCTAACATTCGGCCTAACATACTCCTACTTGGCAGCCTGCAATAGCGGGACTTATGCAAAGCTGAAATAATATGTTATATTATAATAGTAATAATAAAATATCTGGAATGATAAATAAAGAACAATACTTTACTTATAATTTGTATTTAATAACCAGTTTTTGCTCGCTGCTCCGCTTGCGTAGAATGTACGTTTTCCAATTCGGATTGCCAACTTTAAATATAATTTTTAATATTTTTTCAATAATTTATCAAACTATAATGAGGCAACTCCCACCAAAATCTG
Source organism: Maratus speciosus (assembly GCA_963932465.1). NCBI lineage: Eukaryota > Metazoa > Arthropoda > Arachnida > Araneae > Salticidae > Maratus > Maratus speciosus. Next base: position 281,216,662 of record OZ010800.1, on the reverse strand, counting down.
TTTATTAGAGCTTTTTAAAAAAGCTAATCCATCATAATCGAGTCATCGGATAGCTCTATAACTTCGTAACGTAGAACGCTAAGTTATACACTAAATCCTCCCCTCCAAAAAATTACCTAACTGGCAATCTGAGTCCTTTAAAATCCGTTTAGCAGAACTAGAGTTATAAGCGTTCGGAATGAAATAGGAATTTGCATTATATATATATATATATATATATATATATATATATATATATATATATATATATACAGTGTTTTCACGTATAACCTGACCGACCTTTATTTTCCAAACCGTTGGTCCTAGATGCATACTTCCAATTACAAAAGTGGTCAAAATTAGGTGCAGAGTAAAGATAAAAAAAAGTTTGAAGCAAAAAACAATTTAGTGAAGAATTACAGAATCTAAATTTTTATACAGCCCCCAGGTCCCTATACTTATATTTAGGTTCCGTATCTGTACAACGAATATTCACTGAGAAATTTGAGTTCAAAGTTATAATACATAGTATGAGGACCGTATACAAATGGAAATACGAATATACCCCTATCAGAAAGACAAGGAGGTTTTAGAGTTAGATATGATCATGACAAAAGGGTTGTTGTTCAAGATAAAAAACAATATAATATTTGTCTAATCACTGGCATTGAAAATAAAAATGTATATTTTGTATAATGCATAAAATTACAGTGCACACATAACACAAGCCTGCGATGGTTGTATTTTTTAACTTTCGAAAATTGACTCTTATGTATTTTTTAGCTGTGAATCCGAAAATGATCTTCATTTTAAACCATTACGTCAGGATTTTTTTCAAATCGCAAACTTCAAAGTTAAAAAGCTCAAAGTTAAAATTGACCCCCCCCCCTTCCCCTCCCAACCTCATCGGACCCCTGAGCTATTTAGCTGTAAGAATCCCGGGATAAGCCAAAAAATTGACTAAATTATTGAATTACTAGGGTTCAGCCCCCTGCGAGCTACGCCTGCCAACCGCCGTTCAGGCACCGCAGTCTCTGAAAATATACTAATGTGCCCTTTTTCAAAAAGTATTACCAGGTTACGGAAGACTGGGTGATATTATCAGTATAACAGCGGCTATCTTCTGCAATAGCGTTGCCATGCTTTTTTGTTTGAATGGGTAATTTTTGGTTACCATGGCCTCATTCATCGCTGTCGTAATAAATGACGTCTGTTTACGGGATTGATAAAAAAGATCAAATACACATTTGAAAACTAGCTTGTATAAAATATGATTATATTAAAAATGTCGTTATCTTTCTCAGTTTTACAACGACGCTATGGGCAATATTATTCCTTTAGGTTTGAGATTAAAAAACTCCATCTGCTTGGGAATAGCTTTCAGGTCCACGTATTGAAAATAATTGTGTTTTGAAATTTTACGCTTATATTTTATGTCTTGATCGAGTTTTAGATATTTCAAGAACAGATATAGCTTATTCATGAATTCTTTTCGCTATTTTAATACGCCAACAAGTTATTTTTACAATGTATATTGTTTGTATGGTACTACTTGATTATCTCGTCGACCAAAAAACTATCGCCAAACTTTAAGATTAAATGCCAATAATGGATGACCGTAAATGTCACGTTCACTTGACATTAAACACGACACACATGTTTGTTAATTGACTTGAACGTTATTTTTAATTTGACTTTTTATTAGTATTTTTATTAATGTTTTACTAATTTATTTGTTCTTTCGTTTTTAAAAATAAAATTATGTAAGTTTGTACAATTTGGCGAAATTGGCCCACGGAATAATCAAGTAGTACCGTTCGTAGTAATTAATAAGAATATCCGAATTTTCTAACATTCATTTATTGAATAGTAATTCGTACAAAATAAACCGAAAATATTGTGCGCATACATTTACCTGTCTTTATGCTGCATCAAGTGATGTAATATATAAAAAAAATTTCTTGGCGTATTACTATTATAGCATGTGACGTCAGATTAAACGTCACCGGAATAAAAATCCTTTTAAATGTATCGTTTTATTATATGACGTAATTTTCCCTATTAAATGCATGTCTCATGTAATAATTTATTTATTTATTTATTTTTTTGTTTGTTTTAAAATTCACAGGTACATATGTTATTTAACTTAAAAGCATTTTGAAATATCATGTCAGCTTTTTAAGTATGGCGTAATATTCACTATTAAGAGTTTTTCACGTGTAACAATTTAATTATTTTAGGCACTTTAATCTTGCGATATTTAATGTTCGGGCCTTATATAAGTGACGTAATTACCACCTTTAAATGTGTTTCGCCTGTGATAATTTTATAATATTTATGTGCAAAGATTTTGACGTAACTTTTCTTATTTTCTGCTTTTAACATGTGATGATTAAATTCTCATTTTAAATTTTTCTTTCTGTTTTTAAGATTATTGATGTCATTTTTTCTTTAAAATTGAAAAGAAAACCTTTTTACTCATCTGTGGAATTTGAAATTGACAGACGATTTTAGTTTTCTAAAATAAATTGATTCCAGATGATCGAAATGTGAAAAAATGTTTCTTTTTTTTATTTTTCTGAAAAACATAATTTAATCTCAATATTGTTTTAATATCAATTGAAATAAAAGATATTATTTCAATTATCAATTTGAAACTGACGAAAAAGAAGAAATCCAATAATTCTTATAGTTTTTCCCTGTTCTCCTCATAGAGTAAAGAGAAAGAATAGAGATGAAGTGTGGTGGCGGGGAGGATGACGCCAAAACTGTAACCCTAAAATCCGCTACGTTCGGCCCAAATACAATTATTTGCTTTCGCAAAAAAAGAAGAAAACTTTTAATAATATAGTTTTTAATTCATAATACAATGAAATTCTACTTTAGAATGCTTAAATATAATCAGGTCATTTTCACTTAGAGAAAAAATGCACGGGTGATGTCAAAGAATTCGGCCCCTGTTCCACGGGCTTGTTTTGTTTAGGCCGAATAAGGGCATTTAAATCTGAGCGATAACGCGCATCATATTGCAAACCATTTTTACGGCATACTGCATCTCCATCTATCTCTTTCCTTCATGATTCTCCCCTTTAAAAAAAAATGGAGTAATTTTTTTGCCATTACAGATTGCCACTACAGAAATGTAATTAAAATTAGAAAAAAAATATTTCGAAAACTAATTCAAATTTGGCATAGATGCCGTATGTTCCCTCAGCCGTTGTTGTTTTGAATTGTTTGGCGATTTTTTGTTGGCGCGTTGGCGGTGTTTACGGATATGACAAACTCGATATGGAAACCCCGTGTGAGGTATGTGTTGTGACGTGTCGTGTTCTGACAACCCCTGAGAAGCTTAGAATTTTGTGGATGTATTTTGATTTTGATTTCTATGGTTGTCTTTTTATTTTTATGTTAAATTTATAGGATGTATTTCCTTGACTATAGTTTCTGTAGTCCGTTTAAACGCTCTTGCTGAAGTAATTAAGAAATATGAGGAAGTTTTGACAAGAAATGGAGGTTTATTTATAGCGTGTCAATGCGTATTAAGCCTATTTTGGAAAATGACGGCGGTGTTATGAGATATTTTGTGCTGTAGGTTTCAAGAAAACAGATGTCTGTTAAGGTATGTTGATAATTTTATGTATATTTTGTTGCTTTAAGAGTTTTTTACATTTTGAGATTGCTACAAAACGAAAACTGCTGAATTTTGAGAATGCTATACCGCGAAAAATGCTGAATTCGGCGATGTTATTTTTTGGTAAATGAGCGCGAAGCGCTCATACAACTGTTGCTGATTGCCACTTTAGCGAGTTTCGTTTTTTAGGTATATTTTGCTGGTTTAAGAGTTTTTTACTTTTTGAGATTGCTACAAGACGAGAACTGCTGAATTTTGAGAATGCTATATCGCGAGAAATGCTGAATTCGGCGATGTTTTTTTTCGGTAAATGTGCGCGAAGCACTCATACAAGGATTACTGATTGCCAGTTTAGCGAATTTTGTTTATTATTTACATTTTATTTTCGTTAAACCAAACATGCGTATAAACCGGTGCTTGGCGACATTTACTACTTGGCGGAAAAGGGGTTTTCACGCCAAGAATTCCAAGATGGCGGCCAGTGGGAACTTATGACATCTGTTCCTCAAATTTTAACATTCTATTACCAGTTTTGACATCTGTGGATCAATATGGATAATTGGCGCTAATGTCCCCGCGAAAACTTTCATAATTTAGGAGAAATAGCCGTGAAACTAAATCAGTCGTTTAGTCAGTCGTTTCATAAATTCCTTTCATTGAGATTTTATACCGGGTGTCCCAAAAACGACTGATGGATTTTAAAATTCAATAACTTCCAAAAGGTGACAGATATTAAAAAAATTCTTGCTGGAGGGTTATGTATGATGTCAGGAGATTTTGTACTGTGATTCTTAATTTTAGTTCGAATTTCAAACAATAGATGGCGTTGAGAGCAACAGGCGCTCAGTCCAGACCCGATTTTTGGTACTTCGGGATCCATTCAGTACATTTTAATCTCCTTTTTTCGCATGGAAAGAGAGAGAGGCCGAAAAGTCGAGCCTGGATTTAGCTGTTATTCCTTGCAGTGCCATCTATCGATGCTATTTGCAACTGAAACTGAGAATCGCAGCATAAAATCTCCTGACATCTTACATAACACTCCTGCAAGCATTTTTTTAATATCTGTCACCGTTTGCAAGTTATGGAATTTTAAAATCCATAAGTCGTTTTTGGGACACCAGGTATATAAAGGGTAGAAATAAAATTAAACTGAATAAAAGTCTTACATGTATTTTATAGTATAATATTTTTCGCTACTTTTTAACCTTGAAATTTACGATTTGCGAAAAATCCTGACATGATGGTTAAAAGTTAAAGTAATTTTGTTATTCAGCGTTAAAAAATACATAAAACGTAATTATAAATGTTAAAAAACACAACCATCGCAGGTTTATGTTGTCTAATCTAAAACGCTTTATTAAACTTGTTGACGGTAATCTATCCGAATTTTTTTGCGTTATCCTCTGACGTAATTATGTATAAGATGGTAAGTGTCGAAAATCATAATAATATTACATTGTCATCGGATTTAAGTCAGTATCTAAAATTTAACTTCGATCGGACATTTGAAAGTGAGTTAAAGTTGGAGTACAAATTTTAAACTTGAAAGCCGGTCGTAAGTTAAATGAAACCTTATGAAAATAGCATAATTTTTGTTAAAAGAAATCATAGCCAAATCCTTACAAAACAAAACACATGTTAAAATACAATTCTTTTAACTAATCTGAAACTTAACTTATAAAAGTTAACTGAATCATATAATAGTTGTACGATTTCTTTCAAACTGCAAATACCTTGAAATAAGTTTAAGTACTTTATATACGACCCTGAAAGCATGGCCGAAATCCTCTGTTTTGAGACGCAAAAAAGTGGTATAAGTCATGCAATTCAAAGTTTCTTAACTCGGCCAATTTTAATGTTATATGAATGGGACTTTTTTTGTCTTATTTATTAGTGTCACAGTAAATTTTTACTAAACATGACTTATAGGACCGGGAGAACGTAGAAAAATTTAAATTTCGTAATTTTTTTGATAAATGTTTTTCTTGACCCAAATAGCTTTAAAAATAATTCTTTACCTTATTTAAACCATTTTTGTAATTGGAAGTATGCATCTAGGACAGTGGTTCCTAACGTGGAGCGTACGCCCCACAGGGGGGTAATTTGACCCTTTAGGGGGGCAATTCGATTTTTTTTACTCAACCACTCGATATCTATTTCTTTTGTCTTTTTAGTAGACCCTTAACGGTCGAATTAATTTACGGTTTAAAAATTCAAATTGCTTATTGGTACCACTTTTTTGAAAAAGTGAATATTCATCTTATTTGAATTTTGAATATTCATCTTATTTACAGTCTAAAATGATACCATAATAAAGCCAATTTCACTATTTCATAAAACTGGTGGGAATCAAACAAGCTGAATAAAAGACACAGCCCGTGAATATCACGGGAGCGAGAATTAAGGGGCACACTAAAAATGAATGGAATACAAATAAAATTGAAAAAATAATTTAATTTGTTGAATTTTAAGAGTTTCTAATCAAAAATTTAAATAGACTGACACAAGAATAATTATACGAGATTTTACAATAGGATAATTATACAATCTTTGACGTCTTTTTTTTCTAATTAAAAATCATTATAAATAATCTGGTTACTGCTGTATTTTATACTTTTTCGTAACACTTTTGATTATACTCGTATATTGAGTGAACTTTCTATTTTATTCGCTCTACTATATGTCACACGAAGAAACTTTTACAACGCATAAAACTGCTTAAAGGTATACCTAAATCTGACTGCTTTGAACAGATTTAACCTTAAAAATGTTTGAAATGTCTAAACAAGCTAATACCAAGTTTATAAAATATATGAATTTTAAATAGCGTTGAAAAGGAAATGGGTAGGTAGTACTAAATATCCATGCCTTTAGTGCAGGCATCCCACACGGTAAATAAATTTACACCATGACATATACATTTAAAATTTTAAATTCAGATAATACATGGCAGACAACTAGCGATATTGGGAAAGGGAAAACAGAGAATGTTTCTTTAAAATTGTTAAAAGCAAGAATCTTGAAATGCTTCTTGTGTATTGTCTTATCCATTGAAGCAAAATTTAATGTCCGAAGCTTTACCAACAACTCTTAATAAATTACAAAAATGAATTATAAAATGCGAAATGTATAAATTTTAATGTTAAATCTGAGAGTTCAAGGTATTTTGCGAAGATAAATATGCAGAACGTATAACAATTTCATTTAGCATTAAGGTAAGTTGGAAGACAACAAAACTGTTTAGCCTGGTTGTATTTACAGAAATATGTTAAAAATACATTTGTGACAGAAGATTAACCTCTTTGATAAGTTTAAAAATGTGAAATGGATAATTATTGTTAAGGCTAGGTTACCCTTCCAGCGTGTGAATTTAATTCACCTTTTAAATAATAACAAACATATGTTACAGAGGTTGGGAACCTCTGATCTAGGACCAGCGGTTGCGAAAATAAAGGTCGGTCAGGTTATATGTGGACACTCTGTATATGTATATATGGTATTTCTATGATCATGGGACAAACTTGGAGGGGTAATGCAGCTGACTAAAACAAATATGTTTTGCATAGGAATATATGGCGAGAAACGAAAAGTTTTGGCGAAAAACAAGAAATTTGGAGGAAATGTAAACGAGCATTTTATTGGCATATCAATTACAGTAAGTGCTCAAATGTGCCACTGGCAGTGCCTAGCAAATAATTGGCGTACCTTTTCGCAGATTCCAAGTGTTTAACGGACATTTGCAGCAACGACTGAAAGTCTTGCAAAGAGGTCATCAAGAGTGGTGTCTCATAGATGAGACATCTGGAACCTTCGAAAGATTACCCCAATCACTTGCTAGTGCGCTTGCTAGACGCTGTCAGGCCGGTATCAAAGTTGGTGGTGGCACATTTGAACACTTACTATAATTGTTATGTCAATAAAACACTTGATTTCTTTTCCTCCGAATTTATTGTTTTTCGCCAAAACTGTTCATTTCCGACCCTACATCGGTATACCAAAATAAAATCTTTATGTGTATTTTACGTTCCCTTTAACCCTTAAATGCCTGATTTTTCAAAAATCCTTCAAAAAAAGTTTTTTTAAATAAATCATGGAAAAAATAGTTTAAAAAAATCATATTTTGTTTTAAGTGTGGTTTACGCCTAAAAAACAGTTTGTTACTAATAGGCAATACTGACCTTTAATTGAAAATATAATTTCCCTTGATAAAATTTTATAATATTAAACACACAAGATTTTTAAGAACCATGATAAGAAATAAATTTTACTTGCTCACTGCAGAACAAAATAGGGTATTTCGCAAGCTTTCAAACAAAACAAAAAGAATATGTAGCAACAACTGGAAAAATAAATCTGTCTTTATTCTCCAATAGCACGATTGTTGCCATCTACATGTTGAAAATCGATTTAATAATATTTTCATAATGTATTTTATTGGCAATATTAGGCATTATTGCTTCAATATTATTCTAAAAGTATTTTAGAAGCCTAAATTGGGTATGTCGCCGAAAGGCAACACACGGCGGCACTTAAGGGTAAGTTTGTCCCATTATCGTAGAAACGCACTGTATATACCGGATGTCCTAAAAAGGACAGACTGATTTTAAAATTCAATAACTTGCAAACGGTGACAGATATTTAAAAATTTCTTGTAGGAGGTTTATGCATAAGGTCAAAAGTTTTATTACAGTGATTTTCGATTTTAGTTCGAATTATAAACAATAGATGGCGCAGTAAGCAATAGTCGCTAAATACAGGTTCGATTTTTGGTCCTTTCTCTTGTTCCATGCAGAAAAAGGAGATGGAAATGTATTATCCGGGCCACGAAGTACCAAAAATCGAGCTTGAATTTAGCGTCTATATATCGCAGCGCCATCTATTGTTTGTAATTCGAACTAAAATTGAAAAACACTCTAAAAAGACTTTTGACCTTGTGCATAACCCTCCTGCAAGAATTTTTTAAATATCTGTCACCGTTTACAAGTTATTGAATTTTAAAATCAGTCAGTCCTTTGTAGGACACCCGGTATATATACACTATATCGCCAAAGGTGACCCGTCACGTGCGATTTTAGACGTTTTCTTAAATATCTAGAAAAATACATGAGGAATTATCTTGAAACTCCAGGTGTGTAAACAGAATGATAGAGGCAATATATTTCCGTGAAGATTTTTTCCCGAAACCCCATAAGTGATCTTCAACAAACTAAAAAAAAAAAACGAATATCTTTTTGATAACCCTGTAAAAACCAAAGTAGCAAAAGCGTTCAACACAGTAGAATATGCTTAAGTGCCTTATTGCAATAAACTGTGTTCATTTTTATGAGAATATCATGTATATTCGTAGAGAAATTAAAGTTTTTACAAAAAGAGTCCCAAATTTTGCTAAGTTTTTTTTGCTTATACTTTGTAGAGTTTTTAATATAAAAAAAGTTCTTTTCAGAAAATATGCAAACAACATTGTACACAATACCCTGCAATCAGAATTTAAAAATAATAAAAATTGGATGAAAAATGAGCTGGTCTACTAAAAAATGTTTCACTGCGCATGCGCGAATGCAATCAAAATATAATGTGCATAATGTATTAACTAAGTGTATAGAGCAACTTTTGTAAAAGTCTCAAAAACATAGCTTGAAAATTCTGAAAATATTCGTTGATAGAATAAGCTCGAAATCCGTTGTTCCCAAAATGAAGCAAATAAAAAAGGGGTTGTATCCATATATCCATTAATTAGTGCCAACAAAGCATACACAATAGTGCACGTTCTACTGTATTTGGATACAGCCCCTCATATTTTTGCTTCATTTTGGGAACAACGGATTTCGAACTTATTCTATCAACGAATATTTTCAGAATTTTCAAGCTATGATTTTGAGACTTTCACAAAAGTTGCTCTATACACTTAGCTAATACATTATGCACATTATATTTTGATTACTTTCGCGCATGCGCAGTAAAACATTTTTTAGTAAACCTGCTCATTTTCCATCCAATTTTTATTATTTTTTAATTCTGATTGCAGGGTATTGTGTACAATGTTGTTTGTCATATTTTCTGAAAAGAACTTTTTATTATATATAAAGAACTCTACAAATTATAGGCAAAAAAACTTGGCAAAATTCTGGACTATTTTTATAAATCTGTAATTTCTCTACGAATATATATGCTATTCTCATGAAAATGAACACAGTTTATTGCAATAAGACACTTAATCATAATCTACTGTGTTGAACGCTTTTGCTACGTTAGATTTTACAGGGTTATCCAAAAGATATTCGTTCTTTTTCAGTTGGTTGAAGGTCGCTTATGGGGTTTCGGGAAAAAATCATCACGGAAATATATGACCTGTACTATTCTGTTTACACACCTGGAGTTTCAAGATAATTCCTCATGTATTTTTCTAGATATTTAAGAAAACGTCTAAAATCGCAAGTGACCGGTCACCTTTGGCCATATAGTGTTGTATATATATATACAGGTTATTTCAAAATTATATGTCAGAAGTGTAAGGGCTGGTAGAGAGGACCTAAATAAGCGGATTTTGTATAGGAATGTGGGTGCGGAAATGAAACGTTGAGGCAGTAGGGGGCGTTATTGAGTTTGGCGGATGAAAGCATTTCGCTGGCTTGAATCGTCCTTCCCCGAACGGATTTCGAGCAACATGCATCGTTACCCCAATGCGGAGCTTAACGACATGCATTTCATGTATGGGGCAGCACAAGGAAATGGTTCACTCCCAATGCACGTCCAATAGCTTTCGAGCTTGTTGAAGGTCCATCCTCTACTGTGCATAATACTGCTTTTTCCACTGCAGAAATTCTGCGATATCTTTCAGTGCCCGTATCAGGTCTGGAAGCATAAAACGATCCACTCGCGCACAACTTTCGATGAAGACTTTCGATGATGTTCGGCAATCCGGCGGATTCCTAACCGGGAATCATTCTATGTACATACTTTGAGATGCCCCATACATGAAATGTATGTCGGCAAGCTCCAGATTAGTGTAACGATGCATGCTGCTTGAAATCCGTTCGGGGAATGACGATTCAAGCCAGCAAAAGCGCTTTCACCTACCGAACTCAACAGCGCCCTCTACTGCTTCAACGCTTAATTTCCGCATATATATATAATATCTTTTGCCCGCAGCTTTGCTCACGTAGAATATGTAAGTTTTCCTGTTCAGAATGCAAATTTTAAATATAATTTTTAATATTTTTTTTCACAATTTATGTAACTGATAGTGCAACTTCCATCTAAATCCGTTCATTAGCACTTTAAAAAAAAATCTCAGTTAAAGTGTCATCTATGATGATCAGAAACAAAGTTTAAATACAAAAGTTAAGTATTTCTTCCCGTAGAATGCGATTCTGTAACGTTTGGACCTTTCTCTATAAGGTGTTAAGCTCCAGACAAACGTATCATTCTACTCGCGGTCTTTTTGTTTTGGTCTAGTGGCGCTTTCATGTGGTTATCATCCTTAACAGCTTTACAGGGAAAGTGCTGGACATCCTTTTAAAGGGGGAAGTTTACTTCAATTTCGATATAATATCATTATCTTCTTTTCATTGTTGAACCCATTGTTGAATTCCTCGTACTTTTGTTCAAAACTACATCATATTGCTTTACCATGACAGAGAGCAGTTTTTTTTTCTGAATGGACCCTTATTTCTCTACAGTTTCCAGTTAGTCCTGGGTCTATAGAGATATTATCTCTATAATTACAGTCCGGTTACATTGATAGGTCAGTCGATTTCCTAGCTGAACGTAGCAGAAATGCACCATAAAACTGTCAACATGGAAATTAATATGTCTCCCGCAAGGGAACAGGAGTGATGAATAATCAATTGTGGATGGTTTTATCTGTTATCACGATGCATTTGGGCATTTAAGGCTAAAAAAGCGCCTTTACTCACGCGAAAACACGAGTTCGCTAATGTTAGTTCTATGAAAGAACTTTTTAAAGATATATCGTTTCCATTTTAATAATTTTTTAACAATTTTTTTTTCTTTGGAAAGGTAAGATTGATCTTTACAAAGGCCGTTTTTAAGTTTTTCTATTTTGTTTCCAGGTTTTTTTTTTTTTTTTTTTTTTTTTTTTTTTTTTTACGATATTTTCACTTTTGAAACATATTTTGAAAGTGAAAGTATCCTCATTAAAAAAAACCTGCAAAGAAAAACGAAAACGTGAAAAACGACCTTTATAGAAATCGACCTCAGCTGTTCAATGCATAAAAAAAATCTTTTAAAAATATTGAAATGCAAAGGAAAAAATTTTTCCACAGTATTAACATTAGCGAACGGGTATTTTCCTGTGATTGAAGTAGCCCTTTAAACTAGGCATTTTCTTGTAGGAAGAATAAAGATGCCGCACATCTGGTCTGCATGTGAAAATTCAGTGCCATTAAATTTTTATTTTAAAACAAGGTAGACTCTACCTCCCCCCCCCCCCACACACACACACACACAAAGCAAATCTCAATCTGGCTATTAGCAAAAAAAAAAAAAAAAAAAAAAAAAAAAAACACCGCAAAATTTAAAATGTTTTTTTATTAATGCACTTTTGAGCTCCCCTTTTGTCGGTCAGCCCCCGCTTTAACTGGCGGCCCGTTCTGTGGAACACTTCGTACATTTCTTAGACCGGTCCTGCCCAGTCCTCCATACTTTTATACATTTATAATCCCGCTGGGTGCAGGAAAACACAAGGGGAAACCTATCAATTAATCAAGAAAATTGGGCCTGCAGGTGGTTTTCATCAAGATATAACTTGGCAGACCAGTTCCACTTTAATATGCTAATTAAGTTCTTACTAATCGTGGAATTTCAGCCGTAATCTCGATGAAGTGATTGTTTGTGCAGCAGATGCCACTAGCACTATACTTTTTCTTGTTGACGAGTTACAGTTTTTATTTATTTTCTTAAATCTAATTTGTTTTGAGGTTAATTAAAAAAAATCCACTGTTTGTTTTATATTGCCAGAAAATTACATTCTTTAGGTACTTTTATTATATAACTTTAGAAAGAACGTCTTCCACAGTGCAAAAAATAACGTTATTTCTTGCACTGAGTACGGTACACTAAATTCTACCGAAACTATTCTGCTCAAAGTTTACATATTCTGGCGTTTTTAACGTTGTTTCTAAATTTATATTATACTGTGTCAAGTAGCATCTTAATGATTAGTTTTATGAATACTATGACTACACTAAGAAAAAAAATATGGTTCTGGTATCTAGAATCTAAATTATGGTTCTAGAAAAAATAGTTCCATGTCATCCCTATTGTAAAGAAGTGAACTTTACTGATTTTAGAGTGTGTAAATGGGGATCTTAATCATGAAAGAATCCGAAGTATGTGCAACCCAGGTTGAGGTATATGTGATCGAGTGGATATTCTCTCACGCTTTGGACATTGTAAGTGGTGATTGATTGTGCATTTGGAAGGAAGGCCACCCTCATAGCAGATGAAAAAGGCCGTATAATTGCACTGAACTGACAGAGACTTTTTTTTAAAGGTAATTATCACGGGAGCTCCAAGATGTGACTTCATTTTTTAGTGAACCAGTAAAACGAAACTTTGAGGGCGACATCATTTGTTATTCTCTCATAGTTAGTGACCAAATATCTCTAATTAACTTTTTCTCGGGGAAGCAAAATTATTGAGAAGTTAGAGGAGTCTGTAAAAATGAGTCGAGTGTGGAGTTGCTCGCACGGACTAGGGGAGGATAGTTTGTCCGTAGCCGATAGCACGAAGGGTGCTGCATGTTTGTGTTGAGCCAGGGACTCGGGAGTGTCAACGTCGATAAGGCGAGATTACGATTTAGCTACCAGAATAGTGAAAGACTTTTCTGTCATTATCTACCTGCCATCACTAAGAGACAACCTACGTTTTTAGAACGGACTCTATACATCTGCAGCTCGTATATGTTAACGACCCACGAATTTTATATTTCTTTGTCATTTTCTACTTAGCCAAGAGTTCAATATATATATATATATATATATATATATATATATATATATTGTTTAACTGCTGATGTAGAATAAGAATGCTTTTCACCCACTTCTGGTAAATTCATTGATCGAGAAGCCTTTTTTATACTATAAATTCTAATTCCCTTTGATAGAGAGTTCTAGAGTCTCCTACTTGAACTCAAGAGCGTTTTTCTATATTCTAGTGGTCAAACTTATTTAAAAATCTCTGCGAATAGATGTGAACACAAGAGGTTAGTTTTAGTAATTATAATTCTAGTTTTTGAAACCATTCCAGAAATCAAGCGATAATTTCTCGCTACTGGAACGATTTATTATCGTTTTGTCACCTAGAAAACGAGAGACAAGAAATTCTAGATCATTTCGTTTATATTAAGCTTAGTTGTTTACCCGATTCGCATGGCTTGGAAATCTATATTTCTAGTTTAGGAATTCAGAAAATAACTACCTATTCATTCTAGTTGAAAGCTGTATTTTTTTTTCTCTCAGTGTACATGTCAGAAAACAAGCAGATTAAAACTTACTCTTCCCCTCTCAATTGCAGCGGTAACATCCCACTTGAAGGGGTTTAGAGCGACAGCTTGCTGTAAAAAAAGAAAAATCATTAACAATAATCATGCAGTAAATAATTAATAAACGGAAAGTGCGAGTATTACTCGCGCTTAGTGGGTTCCATACAATAAATATATTAATTATTAAATGTATTATTTAAAAAATCGTTGCTAAAAGAATAATAAAACTTTGTAAAAAAATCATACAGCGTAGGTTTGGGTATGGCTGTATATTAGGGTGGGCCAAAATAAGCTAAAAAAATTTTTTTTTTTCAAAATTGATTTTGGCATAGTACGAAAAAGTTGTGTAATGGGACAGTTAGAACTCACAAAAATTGTTTTCAATATTGCTCAATATCTAGCCGCGCCACTCTGACATTGAAAAACAGACAAAAAAGAGAAAAATCGTTTTTTGTGAAAAAATATATTTTTAAAAATTTTCCAAAATTTTTACTGGCATACAATGAAACTGTTACACAATGGGTCAGTTATAAACCACATTTTTTTTTATCAATTTCTCTCAATATTTACCCGCGCCCTTTTGACATCAAATATTTGAAAAATATATAAATATCGGATTTTCTAAAAAACTGTTCTAGGAAAATTACTTTTCGAAATTAGTATTGACATTAATTGATTAATTAAATAGTAATAATTCTATAATTATTACGTAATTTAATTTTTTATTATTTTTTTTACGAAATTAATACTAGCATATTTTTTTTTATTACACGCAGACAGAATACAGATTAGAACAGAAATCTAGAAATTTGAAATGCATTTAGTAATATCTGATGAAAGTTGAATGTTAGGCGTTAGAATAATATTGTCCCTTGTTGTCGAATGTTGGAAGTTCTTTCCTTGCTTGAAGGTTGGCACGAATATATCCATCTCTTGCAGTGTCACCACAAATTTTCATTGAAGCTTCAGATTTATTAACTATATTTATCAACTATATTAGTTAAACACGTCGTTCAACAGATTGCGTGTGACATGGAAATTCCTCAAAAGTTAGTACTGGACACTGTTTTTCTTTGCACATATGGATGTCTTTGTCCTTTATATGAATTGTAAGAGGTGGCTCTGTTACAACAGTGTTTGACCAATCAATTAAATTAATATAATCGGCTGCTTCCAAATTGAGATTTGGAAGCTTGAAAAAACGCAATCCACCCAAAGTTCTTCGTCTTCTTATCTCGGGCGCTCAGAATGCGCCTAAATGCTACTTCCCGGATGTGTTTTCAAGGATCATGTAGCATTACTAATAATAGGTGTTCAGGGTGCACAAAATATGCATTGTTTGAGAATACTTAATAAATAATTTGCTTAACATTATCTGGAAGCTGCCCTGCCATGGAAATAATTTTCCAGAAATGTTGGGAACCATACAAGCAATTCGATTTCATTTTTATATCAAACCACATTGGAGCATACACCAGCATTACATGCTTCACAAGTTTATAAGATTTTGTGACGGTCTTGGAGTGCTAATGTATAACCGCAATAGACGGTTTGCAGTGGTCAACCATCGTGCATGACTCAGTTTACCTGGGTTATTATCAGTCACGTTAGAAGGGGAAGTGCCATCTTTTATGGCAAGGCAGATGCGATAGAAATACTGTTGCTCAGAACTTAGCTTTTGGATACCTTTCAGATCAATAGGCTGAAGAGTACCGTGAATTTGATCAAATTTGACCACTAGATTTTTTTTTTTTTTTTGCAGTCTTTTAGAAGCAATCCAATAGGTCCAGATTATGAATACGGAACATTTGTTTAATCATCCATTTCCAGAATAAGGTGCCTTAGTTGCAACTCATTAATATGTAACATACATATATTCCATTGTAATGGTCTTCCAATGTATGTCTCAAGCAAACGTATTACTCCGCCGTTCCATATAACCGATAGGTTCTGCAAACTCATATTATACGTTTTTGTAAATGTGATAATACTTTGGGCTATTTCTTTTGCATTTTCACCATCAACTAACGATACATGACCTATATACTTTCTGCCGGGTTCCTCTATTAATGCTACGTGTGCTTCTGATGTTAATTTTTGATGACCAGATATTTGCTCAAAGGTATCATCTTTGCGCCCATCAAAATACAAACTCTTAAGAGGTGTCACTTCAAATGCCCTTAAATCATTCCCCTTAGTTGTTTCCTTTTTTTTCTCTCGTTCCCTTCTCACTTTGTTTTTATCAACTATATAATTTTGTTTCTCAGGTGAAACTAAATCGAAATCTGCCAGTACTGCTGTAATAATTCTGGCCATTGCTCTACTTGAGGTACGATGTTATTAAATGCACTTCAAATTTATATATTTTGTTCTGATCTGAATTCTGTCTGTGTGCAATTCAATAAAAACATGCTTAATTTAAATTAATATTAAAAATATTAATGACAATACCAATTTCGAAAAATAATTTTCATAGCAGAGTCTTTTTAGAAAATCCAATATATTTTTCATTTTTCTCCAATTTTTTATGTCAGAGGGGCGCGCTTAAATATTGATAGAAATTGATAAAAAAATTTTGTGGATTGTAACTGACCCATTGCGTAACATCTTCCCTGTATGCTAATAAAAATTTTTAAAAATTTTTAAAAATATATTTTTTAACAAAAAAAACGATTTTTCTCTTTTTTTCTGTTTTTCAATGTTAGAGGGGCGCAGTTAAATATTGAGCAATGTTGATGAAAATTTTTGTGAGTTCTGACTGACCCTTTACACAACTTTTGCGCACTATGCCAAAATCAATTTCTAAAAAAAGCTTTTTCGGCCCACCCTACTGTATATACTAGAAAAGTATGAATGGGTATACCATAAAAGTTCAAAGAGATATGAAGCCTGAATAATAAGAAATATTGCTATTCTGTAAACTCTTTTTTTTTTTAAATCTTATTCTAATCTGTTTTTTCATTGATGAACTTAATTCGGTACTGACAATAAAAGTAGTGCATATTTAAACTTGATTTAGTATTTCATAAAATTAAATTCATTCTTTTCGTTTTACCGTCTGGATAAAACAAAACCGTTGTTCAAAGTTTAAACTTGGCATTTTGCTGAATGGTCTTCGAAAGGATGTCGCAAATTTGCAAAACCGCCTTGGTCCGTGCCACGTTTTTCCAGGTAGTTCTTTAATTTACTTTTAACGACACGAGAGGCGTAGTGAGAGATCCACTCAATGCAAACTAATCGCGAATCCCATAGTATTTATGTGATTAATTCTAATTAAATTCGTATGTTTTAAATAATTTGACGTCTATTGCTTCTATACTGATACTGGGCATTACATTACACAAATATATCATTAAAAGTTATTATCTAGGCTTTTAAAAGACGATGGGTACATCGAATACGCTGCTCCAGTCATTGTGTCCAAACCGTCCGTGTCTTTAAGGGTTAATATCTTGGCTAATTACCGACGATATTTTTCGAAAATCATTATCGACAATGCTTTTTTACTTCTGCTACGATAGGTAACTCCAGCGGCCCTCAACGCCTTTACTGAATGTCCGCAAATCGAAATTTGTGTGTAACGGAAAAATGCGCTTTTCTCAAAAAAGTATATGACCTAAGGTAATCGCTATAGTTTTACGGCAAGGTTTAAATTAACGTCTACTACCTTTAATATTTTCTTAATTTTAGTTTCAGTACATTCGGAAATAGATGTGGGGAACATATTTTTTCACTACATTTTCGACGATATCTCTGAAAATCTAATACTTAAAATTAAAAGAAATGTATTTTTGAATTCAGTGTTATGAAAGCTTTCACACGATGTACAAAGAAAAGATTTTTTTTTTCAAGTAACTTAATTAGACCCTCTGCATTTTTCCTAAATATATTTGTGAATGTTTAAAAATCTGTAAATATGTGGGTCTATAGTCTTTATTAGTTCCCTCAATTTGAACTTTCCACATTCCATAGTTTACGATTAAAATGGCTGTGGCTGACAGACAGACAGACACAGAAGTGATCTTATAAGGGTTCGTTTTCACTTTTAAGTACGGAACTCTAAAAATGAAAATATAAAAACAAAACAGTAATCATAAAAACTATTGTTGCCAGTTCCACTTTTATGAAAACCAGGTGACGGAGACAAAAAGAGCGAGACAGAGGTTTCTAAATCGGGACATAAACATACTGTAAATCCTTAGGAATACAGTACCTATTTATAACGGAATCCCAACTTGAACGTAAATAAGAAAGAAAAATCATGCTTCAAGCATAGATTATGAAACGCATTCTAACACTTTCAGAATATTTTAATGATACTTCGCTGTTTAATGAGGTAAATAAGGTAGGGTAGCCTGAGGTTAATTTTCGAACAAAAACAGAACTTTTGCTATTATTCTGGAATCAATGATTATTTCTTTTAACATTTTCTTGGTAAAATAATCACATGCCTGGTGATTATTTTGAAGCCTTTTCAGATAATTATTATTAATAATGAAAAATAAAATAAATAAAATCCTGTCTGAAAATTATTTCATGGTTTGGGGTAATTTCCAGACAGCTATTTGTGGGGCTATTAGTGTCAGATTTGAACACGAACTACGGTAATTAAAATATCACCAAATTTTGGCTACCAAAAAGTGTTTTTGAAACATGTGAGTGGAAAAATATATGCTCGTATCATTCAATAATTAAATTATTTTGTTGTTATTGTTAACTTGAAAATTCAAAGTTTTTTTAAGTTGAAAATATTTATAAACTTTTTCAAAACTTAGAAATAATATTTTTGCCAATTTACAAATTTGTAAATGGCAAATTACAATTGCCAATTTACAAATTTGTATTGAATGAAAATTTTCATTCAATAGAGAATTTTTTACATAATACTAGAAATTCTTTTGTTTTATTGTCTTATACTTTTCTATTTTCATCTCTTAACTTCGAGTTTGTTGTCGCTTAATTATTTTAAATGATGTTCGAAATTTTCATTCAGTGTATATTTAATTTTCTTTAGTATGTTTAAGATGGTAATGTTTATATATCACATATATAGTTGATGAAAACTAGTATGGTAAATAAATAACTTTGAAATTGAGAATTCCAAATCGTTTGATGATTGAATAATTTTCTGTCAAATAGGGTAGTCGGACCAGTAAGTGAACAGCCCCAGTGAATGAACATTATTTATATATTTTAATAGAATAAGGTTTGAAAACCTCCCCACTAGATGAGGTTACAACATTGCCTTAATTCTATGCAATAGGAAGTTATTGCATTCTTGTTTGGTTACTGAAGTCACATTACTATGAAAACATGTATTTTTCATGTCTGAGAAACACATTGTTTCTATGCTGAAATAATAAGGTAAGTGGTATGTCATTTCATACGTTTGATAAGAATTTACTGTTTTTATTTGCATTATGCACTAATTTTATTGTGCATACATTAAATATATATATATATTATAGCCATATTTCTAATTGTTTTGACCGTTGTAGAATATGCGCAATTTGAGAATAGGGATGTTTAATAACTGGTTAGGAAAACTCCGATGAATGAACAGCTGTTCATTCGCTGGAAGGAACAGATTAGGCTACATTTCCTAGTGAATGAGCAGTTTTAGGCTTTATGCTTTTGTGTCTTCTTTTATACCTATAGTTTCAATTAAGTGATTTTTCAACAATGGTAACAAATGAAAAGTTAACGGATATAAAAATGTAACAAACGAACATACACACACCCATTTTTAAAGGTAATAATTATTTATGACATTCAAATCTTACTTTTTCTATGTGTTTAGATGATTGATGGAAATATTCTTACTGATGACCAAGAAGATTCTTCAAAAAGGAAATATGGGAGTTTCAAGTACTCTACAGAGAGCCTTGAAAATGCTGTACAAACTATGAGGTCAGGTCAGCTCAGTTTGAAGAAGGCCCCTCATATAGCATGCATGGTCACAGTGACGTCGTTGTGACTTCATTGTAAGTCACTGTGGTCACGTCACATCTGTGACCAAAATGTCACCACTCAGTGATATCACATTGTGACTGAGATGTGAACTTCTTAGAAAACTTTAAAAAATTACAAAAAATATTGAAAACATGTTATTTGTGTAAAATTATATTTTCTGGCAATTAAAAAAAATTGTAACGTCACTGTTATGTCACTGCATGTGACGTACGTCACGACACATATGTGACGAAAAAAACCACCATATTGTAAGGCACAGTGTGACAAAAATATCAACATCAAAAGTCTTTGAAAATGTACAGAAATATCAGGCCCAAGTTACAGCGGCATAAGGAATGAAAATATATTAGTGGATAGCAAATAGTAAATTCGGACACAAAAAGAGGGGGGGGGGGGGGGTCATAAAAATGAAAATGCACCGTACAAGTATCAACAAACTAGATTTCCGTGATATATTTTATCAATTTGTTATCTAAGACGGTGAAAGTATACTTTTTTAAATTTATCTAACACTGCAATTTAATATAATAATCCTTCACTGATTGTTGTTATTTTAAAAGCGTTTCTCGGAAAAATGGTACGTACTGGAATAATTTGGATAACATATTTAGAATTAGGAATATTAAATTTGTACACTTTACATATTTAGTTTGCAGGGAGGAAGTTGTTTTATTTTATTTTTTTTTTATTTTTTTTTTTTGCCGACCAGTGGTATTCGAAACACTTCTGTGGTTTCAAACTAACATTTTCTGTTACATTTAAGTCTGTAGCTTTTAATAAGCACGTAGAAAGAGACTTCAGAGTTTAGTCATACATGCATTTCTTGCTTTAGAATTTGCATTCAAGTCATATTTTTTTCTGTTAGTGTTTAACTATTTTAAGTAACTATTTTTTAAAAAATTCTACTTCTTTCTGACTTTTTAAATAAAATTAGCATTTTCCGAAAAAAAAAATATATACAAATTTTATACAAAACCCATGATATAATTATTCGTATTTCAAATTTGTGTTTTAGAGATATGACTTTAAAAAAAGTTATTTTACAAATTGTTTTATTCTACAGAAAATGGATATGAAAAGAAAGACAGATTGACAAAGAAATTAGTTTTTATCCCGTATACTCTCTTTTCATTTATTAAGAAGATAGGTATTTTGTATTTATTACGTGTAAAACAAACTTTACTTAAAAAAAAGGAAAGAAAAAAAGGAGGTGTTTCATTCAAAAAGAAAATTTTCATTACAGACACTCTCATAAAGATAAAATTACTGCGCATTTAAACTACAAATCTGTTGTATACAAAAAAATAATTATAATAATAGTAGAAGCACCTGCTAGCTCAATATCGTCTGCGCTCGATTAAACCGCAGAATAAATAAGGATCAGAGAACTTTTGCCGCAGGAAGTTAGTTTTTTAAGCTAACAGAAAGATGTCACACAGTTTAGGATAAAGCACGGATATTATTACAGTATTTATGGAGCTTAAAAAATATGTCTTATTTAATTTAAATCTTTTATTCCTGTTTTATAGATTATTATCATGAGTTAAATAGTTGTATGTTATATGCAGTGAGACTGATCTGGATTCTTTTCAGAAGCGATATTTTCCGATTCGATGCTGTAAAATATCTTAATCTGCCATCACTAGAAGCATTTAAAAAAAAGTTGACGCAGAGACTGATTTTAACCCAGTATTTTTCGTCATTATTATTTTGGAGTTAAATATGATATTCGATTATAATGATATTACGAAACTGTTTCAATTTAGAAATTAACGTTATACTGGGAAAATGTCTTTTTACATATTATAATAGTGAAACTTTTGAAAGATTTTTTGTCATTGCTAATAATATTTTAAATTAGTATTTAAAATCCTAAATCTTCATACCAATGTTTTCAGATTTAAAATTTTCTAAAATTATAAAGTAATAGGAATTCCTTATAACATATGGAAAGATTTTTGAGAAATTGTTAAATGCATTTAATTCATCTATTGTAGTCTGTTGTTGTTAAATAGTACAATTATAAATACTAATTTTTTAGTGTTTTTCAAATTTATATATTTATTTTTTAAAATTGTATTTAAGCATTTTTTTTTTTTTTTTTTTTTTTTTTTTTGCTGTTTGTGATTTTTATCAAACATTTAATTGTAGACATTCAGAATCAGTTATTAAATTTTCTTCGATTGTAAACTCATTTTCTACGTTTTCGATGGATTTATTTTACTGGCATTAGTTTTTTATTGGCATTAAAAAATAAAACATAATATTTAAGCATTGAAATAAAGTGTTTTTCATGCCCGATAAAGTTGAAAAGTGTTTATGATTTCGGTTTGTCTGACCGTCTCACAGTGGGGCAAAATCCCGAAAAGCTGGCCAAAATATGAAAATGTTATTTAAATGCCACGAAATTTCGTACACAGGTGTTTTTCAGGATTCTGATTTCGATTCTGAAATTAAAATTCCAAAATACAAAATGGCGGATCCAATATGGCGGACTTAAAATTAAAATGCTTTGAAAGTTATTCAGCTTCTATGAAATTTCGTATGCAGGTACTTTTGAGAATACTAAGTACAATTCAAAAATTAAATTTAAAAAAATAGCGAATTAAAAAATAAAAACAATTAAATTTAAATAAAATATTTCGAATTTCGAAATTAAAAAGTTTCGAGGCTAAAAGTTACAAGGTGTTTTCAAGGAACTAAGATGTTTTTAATCAAAATTAAACGATCAATCTTTATTTATAAAATACAATTAAGTATATTAATGAAAAATAAAATACTACAAGGTTTAATTTCTGTATATTATTAAAATAAAACGAAAGGATATTCTAAAATTCATCTTCTGAATAATCTGTAGTATACTAAGTAGACTCTTCAGAAGGGGAGGTGTCGAAATATTTTACAGAAGTTTCTGTGCCTCTAGGGGCAAGGATATTAGTTTCTTCAATGGTAATTTACGTAACCTTGAAATGAAGGGATCTAATAACATTAAAAGCCGCAAAGAAATCTTCCATTGTTTACGTCCTACTGCATTTTAGGGAGAAATCGTCTCGATAACTTTTGATCAATTTGTTGCACGATCCTTGAGCGTCTCCCGAGATTTGCCCAACAGGCAATAATGAGGAAGCTGTTATTTCTGTGCCATGAATAAGTAGTTCGTGCACTGAAGTTGGCATATAGAACTAGGAATACAATTCGACGATTTTACAAGCTGTTTGTGAGCAATAATCCACGAAATTGATCAAATGAATGTTAAGAAATTATTTATAATATGACGTGAAATCGTTTGATCAAATCTTCGTCTACGCTCCTTATGGAAGCAGAAATAGTTGAGTTTTCAAAGAATCGACGAGCTGTATTGTAAGCATTTGTGCTTCCAAATCCGATCTTTAATTTATCGGCGAGAAGTCCTAATTGTAAACGAAATCTTTTTTGTAAATTTTGTTTTGCAAATTTAATTTTTTTTCTTCTCGTCAGGAGTGCACACTTGTCATTCCTTTATATCCCGTTTGTATGCAAAATGCAAGGTGCACTCAAAAGACCTTATACAGGCATGTGACGTGGACATCCCGAATTGTATATGATTTTCATTCACTTTTAGTTTGAAAATATTTTGACTGATATAGGTATTAGTTGTCTGATATAGGTACCAACGATGAGTTGACAAATTACTAGTAATGACATTAAAAATTTTACAATCAATCATCATTAAAGCTAGTTTGCAATTAACGCCTACTGATTTTCTATTAATGATTGTTTTAAAAGGAATAAGTTTACTCTCCTGATATGTAATATAATCCATTTCTCTGACAGTAGCTTCCGTATTTTCGTGCAAAAAATGAATTCTGATGGGCCTGAAAAATCGAGAAGATAAAGATCTCTAATTTTTCCAGATAACAATTTCTGAATTTTTCGCAACACTTAAGTTCTAGTGGCACTAGAGAAGTGAAAAAGCTATTTGAACCTAATTTCTACCATCCTCAACGCTAAATTTTTGCTTAAAAGTACTTTTACCACATGTACTATCACATCCCCACTTGAAAATCAAATTTAGATTGCTAATGTTCTCGGAAGTCAGATTCTTAATAATTTCCGTTTGCACTAATAAAATACGTTCACCAGTATGATCTAGCAAAGATTGCAATTGACAAGATAATTCTTCTAATTACGATAGAATACACAAAATTATTGTCTATAAAGGTAAGAAAATGTATTTCTATTGTATCGATGATAGAGAATTCTTTCCTGTTTTTTGTTACTAATCTTGCTTATAAAATTCCTTTATGCTTATGATTATAACACTTATTTGTAATATAATGCTTAATAGTCTATCACAAAACTGAATAATCTAAAAATTTCAAAAACGTTTGCCAGCTAAATTACTGTGAAAAATAATAAATGTCATAGCTTTTGAAGCGACTAAAAAAGTGATATTTTTACTTGTTGTTTCAAAAACCTGCACGAAATGCAGAATGGCAGTTTATGGCAGCTGGTTCTTTCATGATTCATTAGATAATAGTTCAGGCTATTGTTTCCATTATATGTCGTTGCGGAACACCGTGGAACTTATAAACTTTTTGATGTTTAAAAGCAAAAAAATATAAAACATTAAATTTTTTTTAATCAAAAATAATCATGAAATTATTAATTTTTATCTACTTAATATAGTTTTTGTAACATGCGCAAAAAAAGTACACACTATCATCGTGTGAATCCATTTTAAAGCTTTAAAATCGGATGATATGGAAAAATGTATCACGTGTTTAGAAGAACTATTGTGTTGCTCTTTTTGTTCGCCTCATATGATAATCCTCCAAGCGTCACGTTTGAAATGATACAGATTGCCAACGCAAAACGAAAACTTTTTTATAAATATAGATTCTGACCCTCCAAACATTATTCTAGCCATCTACATAGTCAAAATTTCCTAAATAGTAACTTTATTTTTCGACTTTTGGCCAGCTTTTTGGGATTTTGCCACACTGTGCGTCTGTCCGCGCTCTAACTCGCGTAAATATACTCGAATTGCCCTGAAATGTTTGGATTTTATTGACATTTACCATAGCACGGTCCCTATTTGTAATGAAGTTTGTAGCATTTTTAGTTCATTTAACGGAACATTCAAAAGTATTCTGTTACATTATGGCCTGTGGGAGAAAAAATCGTTTCAAATGATTTTTAATGATTTTATACGCTTTCAAATAGAATAAAATTGATATGCATTTATGAAACGCACTAAAATGTGGATTCTGTAGAATATGCGATGCAAAGAATAGTTATTGTTCATTTTCAGGGCTAAAAAAGGAATTCCAGGAATTCCAATACATAATGATACAGGGGTGGAGGGAATTGTTTGCGGCGTACTTTAATTATGTTAATCTATTTTATATATGATGAAATTCATATACGTCGTTGAGGTTTACATACTATGAATTATTTCATGTATAATACGAAGTGTATATAGCATTTACAGGGACACACAAAATATTTTAGATACTATTATGTATCCGAAGTACTGTTCATTAGCGATGATTGCTGGAAATGCATTTTTAATTATGATATGCGCTTTTATGATTCACTATATTTATGCATTGTATATGGTGTATATATATGCTATAATTCATATACAGGACTATACAAAAGTATTCGTAAGGGTTACTGGGTATGGGCGCAAATTGCTTAAAGGTAGTTTTTAAACGGGTTATGCATTTTTACGCTATACTGTATTTAATTTATTAAGAAATGTTTGTAGAATATAGATAAAATGATATACAGGGTCACGCAAAGAATTGGATACGTTGCCTTCTATAAATTATAATTTCTGGAAATGTGATTTCAGCAGTTTTAAGAGTGTTTTAGTTTGAATTAAATTTTAACTAATTAGTGGCGTGTAATAAAGGTTCCAGGTAAACTACAGGGTTGTACAAAATTATTTAAATATGTTTCCATATATTAGTATAAATTGCTGAAAGAGAACTTCAACCTGTTATGCGTTTTCTTGATAAACTAAATTTTTCCATTATATAGTATGTCTTATATGTATAGTATGTATGTATATTACATTACATTACATTTACAATTTATAGTATGTATAGTATGTATATATATTATATAGTATGTCTTATAGTATGTATATAGTATATAGTATGTCTCGCATTCAGGATGTGTTGGAAAGTGTTTTATAATCTATGCTTAACAAATAATTTTTCTTACCTGTTGTTTCTATTTCCCAGATCAGTCTTTTTCTATAAAACATACGAATCTAATAAGCTCATATTCACAAAATACAATATACACGGGAATAAAAAAATTAAATAGGTCTTATCATGTCGTTCTATAACTAACAGTTGTATTAATATCCGTTAGACTCCATGTTCGTACTTAATAAAGCAATGACAAATCACAACACATTAAAAAGCTTACATATTCTTAATATCAAGCTTAAATTCAAGATAAAGCTTAGAACTTAATAAAAAAAATGTCAGTTGATAAGCATTGTTTTTTTAAAAGGAAAAATTAAAAATATTTTAGAAGAATAGGACTCCAAAATAGCGATATTTTGCTAAAAAATACGGTAACAAGATACGATTTTATATTTCAAACAAAACTTTACTTTAAAATTATCACAGTGTTTATGACAAGAATCATCACAGTATTAATACTTGGAAAATTTTCCAGAGAGAAACATTCGCCTTGCGTACAATATTTCAAATGAAATTCAAATTTCAAATTAATTGCTTACAAGGCGCAAAGGCCAACCTAATGAAAAATATTCCATGCCGGGACTCGAACTCGAGTGATCAGTTTAGCGCACTGACATTCTACCGACTACACCACATGGAATGATACCCAATATTGCTTAATGGATATAATTACTTAATTAACATTAATTACTTAAAAGGCAATTTTAATTTGAAATTTGATTTTCATTTGAAATACTGCATGCAAGGCGAATGTTTCTCTCTGGTTAAATGTCCAAGTATTAATATAGTTTCAATCGATGCTGCATTTAATTAAGTTTCGTGTTTGCTCCGCGTCGGTGGCTCATGATAAATATTCTATCTTGTGCTGCGTTTGTCACCTTTCCAACATGTAATAGTGAGAAATTTTCCAGACTGGGTATCGTTCCATGTGGTTTAGTCGGTAGGACGTCAGTGCGCTGTACTGATGGCCCGGGTTCGAGTCCCGGCATGGAATCTTTTTCACTATGTTGTCCTTTGCGCCTTTTAAGCAATTAATTTGAAAATTGAATTTCATTTGAAATCATCACAGTGTTTATGACAAGTTCGTCACAAATGACACACATTTCACAAATTGGTCACAATGTGACTTCAAAGCATTGTCGCTTTCGTCACACGTTCGTCACAAAATTAATGCCAAAATAGTCACAAATGACACACTTTTCACAAATTTGTCACACCGTGACTTCACACCGGAGTCACAATGTAACGTCACAAACGACCTCTAAAACGGCCATAAGACTTCGCATTCTAGTCACTATGACGTCACATCGACGGTCACAAAGTCACAGTGTGACTTCACAACGACGTTGCCGTGACGTCATCATGCCTTACTCTTCATTTTAATATTCCAAAAGCAAAGTTGTCTATGAAAGTGCGAGGGAAAACAATTGAATGTAAGAGTATTTTACTGATCAGACTGTTCATTTACTGGTCAGACTACCCTAATAAAATTAACTTCAGCAATACGGTTACATTTAGTAGTATCAAGGTGGTCGTCTTCAAGTTTGATATGTAAAATTCACATGATAAACAACGGTTTTCTTATAAAGAACCTACTTAATTCCAGTTAAAAGTTCATATGTTATTAGTCACAAAAGAAATATCTTTTATATGTGAAAACATTAGAAAATAGTTTGATGTGATCTGTTCGATGTAAAATATATATTTGGATATAACCGAATGTTACCTAATATTATCTAGTGTATATTATAAAATCTGAATAGTTGAGTTATAAAAAACTATACTATTTTAGTTAAAATTAAAGTTTATATCCACTAAACTAAAAAAATTATATTTATAATAATGAAAATGTAAAAAAATAACAACATTTTCTTAAAAATTAATATAATATATGTATTAGGTAAATATTTGATAATTCTTATGTGTAATTAATTAGCTATAAAACTTAAAATATAGAAATCATGTTTATTTGACTGAACAACGATGCCCATTCAGCTCAGTGGTTAGCATGTTGGCTTTAAAATGAGACGTCTGGACATATCGCTCACCCGCAAGAAAAGTGACGCATCTCGCAAAAATTCATTTTTCGTTTTATTCCACTAATAGGTCTGTCATAGGTGTATCTTCCTACACAAAAAGTTTCATAGGTGTAGTTATACGAAAAATCACTTTATTACGCTAGTTTTCCGGCCGTAACCACAGAAGAGGGATGAATTGTGTGTGGAGGTAAATTAATCCAACCTTCCAAACCTCATCATATGGCTTCTTTCTTAAGGTTTTAACGCTTTTATGCATGTTTTTACTGCTGCATGCAAACCTAAGTGCTGTAATTTCATGCCGTGTTGATTTCAGGGGGTGGCCCGAGCGGGCATCGCCCTCCGAGTAATGAGTTGACCCCCCTCTGGAAGATTTGAGATTTTGTGTTTTCAGTGGTCAAAAGGTACAACCCCCCCCCCCCCCCCGGAGCCACAGAAATCCCTCCCGGAGAAAAATGTCTGAATTCAAAACTGATTCATGTTACAGTAAGATCATGTAATTTTTCTTTTGCCTCTCCTGTTAAATTAACTTTTGTCAAGATGTGTCACTTTTCTTGCGGTTGAGCGATTTGTTTGTGGGTTCAAACCCTTCAGGGTCCATAAAAAATGACAATTAAGGTTGTCAGACTTTTCCTTATCTGAAATCGATAATTCGGGTCTTTATCCCTTTAAAAGTCCTCCCTGGAGTCAATTCTTCTGTCTAGGAGTTGTAGGATATTGAACATGTGCTTAGATATTTCGTATAGCCGAGATTCGTCTCTAAAATACGCCCTATCTACTATATACACTCACTCTTGATTTATATTAATGAAGAAATACCCGTTTTCGCTTTCATAATAAAATTAAGTTATTTCTAAAATTGATACTATGTATTATAAAATAATATATAGATAAACTAATTATTATTTTAGTTATAAAAATCAATTAGCAGAAATGGTATAATTAGAATTAACTATTCGTTGTTCCAATTAACTAATCTAGCATAGTAACTAAAAGTATTCATCTGTAATAATTCTCGTGAATAAAGTTCTATTTTAGGTAAGGTAAGATGGTGGGCGTCCCCACAAAAAGGGGACCGTCCTCCGGTCCCAGGCTCTTTCAAACCCATCTGTCCACGCAGGGAACCACCCGCAAGACAAGCCCCGCGGCGCGTCCCGTAGGTCGCCGTCAGACAAGCCCCGACAGAGCTGATCCCCACGCAAACTCCGGCCAAGCCGCCGCGCTGCTCAACGCACGTCACGACGGCTATTCCCAAGAAGAGACGAACGGCCGCATGCGACAGTCCTCACCACCCAGCTAGAAAAACCAAGTGGTCCCTAAACTTGGTTACCCGATCCGGTAGACCCCGCAAGCCCGCAGGAGCCAGACGCCTATGAAGACGCTGGGCCCACGAAACTAAACCGAGGCTTCCCGAACCGGATTTACTCTACGGAAGGCCCACAAGATCAAATACTATTATCCGGCAAAGACATTTATGAGGGCCAGCCGATAAGAAAGTTATTTACAGGCCCCTAGCTCGAAGATCCGGGAGGACGGGTGAAATCCCTCCGGCCGTAAAGTGACCCAGCTCCGGGCTTTTCGCCCAGACTTTCCGACTCAACCGACGGAATACCTCGCGGATCACGCCGGGAATCAGAGATCCCAGACTAGGTGCCGTTAGCGACCCCAGGCGGGAACGGAAAGCTCTCCCTAGACGGAATAGACTCCGCCTCGCTAGGGGGTTGGATGGAACGGAGTCCCGCCCGCCCCCAACAACCCGACTTCGCCCGAAGACGGAGAAGCCACCGGAGGCCGGCAGAAGCCCGCCCACCACTACCTTACCTCACGGTCATCGAGGGTACCCAGGCATGAATGCCCCTGACTCCTTGCAGTGAGCCACCCGAGTCAAAAAGTAACTCGGACGATGTCCGAAACCCTTGCCCTTCGGTTGCTCCGGGAGCCCCTGCATGGCGTTCCCGCGAGCCCCGTCGTCACTAGCGAGTCACCAAGGACTTTACACTATAAAGCCCGCTCTCTCACCTCAGACTCCCTCTTAGTCAATTGGTGGATGGGGTCCTATCGCTTTGGTTACCCTTTGCCCAGAGTCACCAGCCGGTCTATGACCGGCTCTGGGATCAGGCTATGGAGCGTCGCTATCCGGCTTGCCCAGAGAACCTGAGTGCCGGAGGTCGTAGCCGTCCGACGCCAGCTACAACCTATGCACAATGTCCGTTATCTGTGGCCACCGGACTCTTGGCCTGTTGACAGCAAGTCTCTCGAGGAGGTAGCGACTCGTCCCCATCCGGCCCCCTCACATTCGTACACAACGAACTCGGCCGGGCTTCGGGTCTCCTTTCCCACTCAAGGGACCGGTTCCGAACTATCCGAAGGAACAAAAAGCAGCAGACAAGTTGAAATAAGTTCAAACAAGCGAGTTGCAACAGGAAAGGCAATTAATTCACTTGAAAAACAACGATAAAAATGCTATGCAACTCGCTTATATAGATATTCATATCGTCGAATAGCATTACTGATAAGGAATCATGTGAGGACGGCGTCAACCAATACAACGCAACGGCAGAAAGAAATCATCTGATACCTTATCAATCTCGTGACTTCCTTTTATCCGCCATTTTTATAAAAGAGGGGAATGAAGAAGGCCTGATTTGGGTATGATTACTTAACTCTGTATTTGGATTATTCATAAAGTAATTTCATCGCGAAGAAAATTTACTTTAGAACTTATTGAAATCATGTAAAACATGAAAAAAGCATAGGTTCACTGTCATTTTAGTTTTGCTAAGACATTTACAATGTTAAAAATTAGTTTAAGTAACATAGTCAAACTGTTACAAGTAATTTATGTATGATACTTCATTTGTTTTCAACAGTTCACTCACCTTTTATAGGATATTGATATAGGTATATCACTCACTATTTATTTAATTATTTTACATAGTTACAAAATTAGTACATAAGTATACATAGTTTTAAAAAAAGGGTTAAAAAATAGAAAGGATGCCAAATTTAACTGTAGGCATTCCTAAATTCATTATTTTTTTAAAAGTCCAACCGGATCCGCGATCCGTAAAATACACAAAATAATAAAAATTTATCCGTTCTTTATATGAGTAACATGTTTGACATGGCATTTGAAACTTGTGTAAACATATTTGAAAAATTATATGTTTCATTAAAAGATTTAAACGAGATTGAATCCTATCTATGTTAAATAATAATTTAAAAAAAATCGTACATTGCTTTTATATTTAATCGACAATTGTTAATTAATATTTAATTGATGTAAAGTATAATTAAAATCGGGCCTTAATTATTAATACAACATTTCACTCCTTTCGCTACATAAGCCAAAGCATGTCCGAATCTGCTTATCTGAGAATAGATTATTCAACCAGATGTGGTAAAATAAGATTTTTGAAGTGAAGTTAGACATTTGGCTGTGAGGTTTCCAACATGCAACATTTTCTACATGTTCTAACAAATCCCTTTGCTTATTCTTTATCTATAATAATTAAAAATATTTTTATCAAATTAACAAATTTCTATATTATAATTATTGAATTAAATTCCTTACGAAAATGTTTCAGCCGAGCCGCGGAATATTCCCTAAATCAAATAAATTTATACACTAGCTTAAAATTTATTTCAGTTAGTATAAGGTATAATAAACCGGAATATTATTTTTAACGAACCAATTTCAACTTAGTTTTACATAATTGATCCACGACTGTACAAAGAGTTCTTTAAA
Source organism: Maratus speciosus (assembly GCA_963932465.1). NCBI lineage: Eukaryota > Metazoa > Arthropoda > Arachnida > Araneae > Salticidae > Maratus > Maratus speciosus. The sequence continues at coordinate 281,184,588 of OZ010800.1, read as the reverse complement.
GTACAAATATTATTCCTATGTAGAATTTTGGAAAGTATGCAAAATTTTGTGTTAATAGACAAAACTGTAGTCGTTAAAAAAAAACGACGTAGATGGTATATTCTATAGGAAAAGAATATAAGCTCCGTTTCTAAATGAAAAACAGAGAGATAGCTTCTTTAGAAAAAGAAAACACATAATAATAAACGGTGTATACCATCGTAAATCCTCCACTACACGTCTGTTAAAAAAAAAGAAGTCTTAAAAAGGTTTATGTTCTCATGTTTGAGTAGATTTCTTTATGAGTAGATTATTTTTCTATTTTTAAGTAAAAGAATATACTCCTAAATAAGTACATTTTCTTATTTTTAAGCAAAATAGTCTACACAAAAATAAAAATGTGATTTTTCAACGTTTTTTTCTTTCTAGTCAGTGCACATAATGTGCCATGAAACTGCTTGTTCAGAATATGCTACGAGTTACACAAACATATATTATAAATGGTTACTGTTAATTTTAATTTTAATTATAATTTTTCTTTTAAAACATTTTTTGGCCATAAAATTTTTTCACGAAATCAGTAGCAAACTTATTAATCAATAATTTCAAAAATATAACTTACCATATATTTCATGAACCCATTGCTTACATGCTTGTGGCATTCTCTCTGAAAATAAAGAAAACTATCTCTATACATAAATTTTCAAAATAAAATTCACTAGAACGAAAAAACCTATTTCAAACATAGACTATGAAACAGTTTCCAGCAAATTCAGGTGAAATTTAATATTTTGGAAAACGCATAGCAAATTTAAAAACCCAATTTCAGCAATCAACATCAATAGTCGGAAATACACCCGGTTTCTTTTGTGCAGCCCTATATATGATATATAAATTTTTATGTATCGCTCACCCGCTAGAAAAATGACACATCTCGACAAAAGTACATTTCACAGGAAAGATAAAAGATGATTTGCATGTTTTTACCTTAACATTAAATTGTAGCACTTAGCTTTGCATGCAGCTCTAAAAACTAGCATAAATGCATTAAAACTCTTAACAATGAAGACGTAGATGACGATTAGAGGGTTGAGTAATTTTACCTCAGCACACAATTCACCCCACTTCTGTGGTCACGGATGGACATATAGCGTAATAAAGCGATTTTTCGGATAACTGCACTTTAACTTAGCAGGACAAACCTATTACAAACCTATTACAAACCTATTAGTGAAATAAAATGCAAAATGAATTTTGCGAGATGTGTTACTTTTCTTGCGGATGAGCGATATATACTACATAGAGTGCTAATATATAGTTTAGCTTAGGAAATGCATTGTACGGTTGAAAATTCCCCTTCAGCAATTTCCTCAATAAAGATAAATGTACTTGAGATTCTTTTTTTTTTCCAATCATGTATATGATAGATAGTATTTATACACACAATTAAAATGAAAAAAAAATATTTAATTTTAAAAACTCGTACCACAACTGACAGTAGTTCCGAGAAAAAGAAAGACGTTTCAATACAATATCTAAAATCTATCCTATATATGTAAAATCCTAATGAAACGAATTTATGAAACGATTTTATGAAACGGCTGAAATGAAACGACTGATTAAACAACTGATTATGTTTCACGGCGATTTCTCCTAAAATATGGAATACTTTGCGATGAAATTAACACCAAAAATCCGCATTGATCCGCAGATCTCAAAACTGGTATTAGAACTTTTAAATTAATTTTCGAAATATTAATTTTTTTCTAATTTTAAATACATTTCTCTAATGATGGCAACTCAAATTTTAATCATAACAGATATTTCTTTTTTTCATATTTTAGAAAAGGTTGTTATTTTAAAATAATTTGGCGACCAGTTCCGCTTCCCTTAAATGTATGCTAAGAACAATGCTTTATTTTTTGTATTTCATTATCATTTTATTTAACACAAAATTTTCTTTTAAAACTGAAGCATTCAAAATTAATGGGTTACACTTCTTACTTTCCTTTAAACGAAACGAAAAGAAAAATATTAGGCGCAGATGTCATATACGCACCATTTAAATGACTTGGACTATTATAATATAAGTGAAATGATAACGATGGAATAATATTTGGCGACTTATCGCCTGTGGCTGGCTAACATTAAAGTACCAAAATTGGCCGACTGTAACATAAAAAGCGTAGGGATCAGCCCGTAATTTTTTATGGCGGTTACATGATTTGGACTATCTATATTATAAAGGACAAACATATCTGTGCGTAACGCATACGTCATTTTGCGAATGGCAACACTTTGAAATTTGAAATAAAATTTTGTTTTTGCAATTTTCTCTACAGCAAATTTTTAAACTTCTAATCATTGCACATTTTAAATTTTTACATTTCGTATAAGGAAAAAAAATGCTCTTTTAAATGGAATTTGTTTGAAAGCTGCATCTCAATTTATTTTTGAGATATTTAATTTTTTGTACTTTTTTATACCATTTTTCTTATCGTGGCTACAAAAGTACCACATTTCTATTGAAAGTAAACGGAAAATCATCGAAAATAGGAGATATTGTATCTTCTTCTTGCCATTTTCTCATAAAACCTGAAAACATTTCGAAATTAAAATATGGGTTAAGTCAAGAATATTGTGTGTTATTCCGTGATAATGACGTCATATGCATACTTTTCTATAGACGAAGTTTAAGACTGGATTGTAAAAGTGCATTGCTTTAGCGGATGCAAATGACGTCATTTTATAAAAAAGCGTGTATTTTAATTCTTAAACCTGCATTATGTTTTGTAGAAGTGCGTCATTTTCACAGCCCAGCTGCTTTGAAATTCTTCACAGGTGAAAATGCTTCACTTTTGAGAATAATGTAATCGAAATCACACACTGATAAAACGCAATGTTTTACAAAAATTTAGAGTGTCTTTATAAAAGAGAGGTTGCATGCAAATAATAGCGATTTATATTACAGAAATTGATGATTCTCGCATGGATGGATTTGCTTCGCCGAATTAGACAAGAAAATGAATAATTTGTGGTTTAAAATTATATAATGTTCCTGAAGTTTTTGTCCAAAATTCTCTCGAATAATAAAATGCTATTCTTTAGGACATTCTACTATAATTCTATCAAAATAACATAATTTGCTTAATTTAATTTTTCCAATTTTATATAATCTATATATTTAAAACACAGGTGTGTTTTTTAGTCATCTGTCCTGATTTTTCTGCTAAACCAATTTTACTATTTTTTTTCTTAACCCTAGATCTACCGGGAATTTTATTCAAGTTTTAATAAAACGTTCTACACCAGAATTTTTATTTAAAACTATTTAACTTATTTATTTACCTTATTTTTGTCTGGTTTATATACTTAGTTTATTTTAAAGAAATTTCTGGTTTGAATGAATATTTTGTATGTACCTGTCGGGTCCAATGGACCCGTCTGGTAGACGGAGGGTTAACTAAAAGCCCTTTATTTGTAGATGTGATCGCACTATCTGTTTTTTTTTAAATATCCCCACTTTTATATTTTAATTTAAAAGCATTTTATGAAATTTCTTCAAAATGGTGAAAATTAGATAGCTTTCATTATTGCAGACAAGAGGGAAACAGTGAGGTATTTTTATCTTTATTCATGCTATTTTCTGATAAAAATGCAAAATTGTTAATATAAATTGTGTTGATAAAAATTGTTGTATAGGGTTTACGGGCGCAAAATTCCATTAGGAGCAGAATATTATATTAGGGGCATAATAACGGAAAATGGCATACTGCTTTTGAAAACACGCATTTTTCCTCATAAATTTTCTATATTATTTTTCCTTCTGCATGTGTACTGATACTAAGTTTGAGAAACTAGGTGAAATGCTTATTTAAGTGAAAATTAAGTCATATTTAAAAGAAAACGATCATTTTCTTAAATAAAACTAAACATTTTAACACAAATGCGTCTAAAAAACATAAATTACGGAAATTTTTACTCTCCGGAATATAAATTAGAATCTCAAGTAAAGAGTGCGTCTGTTCACATAAAAGATGTTTCTGACAACCGTGACTCCAAGTTTTGAGTTAAAATGATTTTTAAATGATCAAACAAAATAATTTTTTTTAAAAATTATTAATATGTATATGAGAAGTGCGTATGCAAATTTTGAGAAGGTGAAAATTGCTGTTTTTCATTCCGGAATACCAAGCATAAGAGCCTCAATCGTTAACCACATTCTAATAACTGAACCTTATTATATTTTACTGATTAAGTATCTATATTATAAAGAACAGGTGTATCTTTCCGTAACGCTGACGTGATTTTGCGAATGGCAACACTTCACGATAAAATTTCGGTCTTGAACTTTTCGCTACTGCAATTTTTTAATCTTCTGACCATCGTACATTTTCAATTTTCCTCGCATAGTGAAGAAATTTACTTTCAAATGCAATTTGTTTAAAAACTGTATCTTAATTGACTGATGCATTATATTTTCTAAAATAATTTTTAAGCATGATTTTTGTTTAATTTTATCTTATCACGTGCCGGTTTCAATACATAATAATAATAAACATTTTGCACATAAATCAACAAACATTTTTCAGCATTTCTTTCTGACTATTTTTACATAACGAAATTAATACTTCCTTTATAAACAAATAAAAGAATAATATTAAAAAAACCACCAATCTAATATATTTGTGAAAGACAAATTAACGAAATTAATACTTCTTTTATAAACAAATAAAAGAATAATATTGAAAAAACACAAATCTAACATGTTTGTGATAGTACAATTTTAATTTTTAGATCACCAAATAGGATTTTTTTTTTTTTCGAATGGAATTTGTTTTCAAAGTTCATCTCAGTTTACTGATTGTCTGTGGTTTAAAAAACAATTTTAAAGCGTGAAATATTTTTTTAATTTATCTATATCGTTGGGAGCTCGATTACGAAAGATTAATCCGTTTGCCCTTAAAACAAAATAAAGAGTTCATAATTTTCTTACGGCTAATATCCATTAAAAAAAACTTCCCTATGAATAAATAAATAAAATAATATAAATAAAACACAAATTTAAAAGACATGTATAAGCTCTGAAATTATAAAATTATAAATGGAAGCCGTAAAGGAATCTTGGTCAAATAACTCTCAGCTTTCAGCTCTCATAACAAAATACCACTTTTGATAAATTTCAAAAATTTACTTTATTGTATAATTCGTATTTTCTATATGAAAAATGCTTTTTTAATGTAAGTGGGCAATCTAAAAAAATTATTAGTTTGAATTTAAAAAAATGTGTTCACCTATATTCTTTAACCCAGGAAGCCCGGGTACGATCCCCTAGTTATAATATAGGTGAAAGGATGGCGACAGAATAATATTTGGACACTTATCACCTGTGGATGGCTAACATTAAAGTATCAAAATGGCCGCTTGGAATATAAAAAGCGAAGGGAGCCGCCCGGAACTGTTGATGATAGTCACATGACGTTTTATAACGCTGTTAAAAAATACCGGGAGACAAAGACTCTGTTTACTTAATTCCTTTTACTTTATATTCTTTCCAAATTTAATTGATCTTCTTGTTTAAGTGATCTTCTTTAATCAAACACGAAAATAATCGTGGGATGTCTTAACAGCAACTTATTCGGCCTTAAATTTTCGCAATCAAAGGGAATTGAATGGAAACCCGTTTACAGAGAGATCGCTATAGGTTTTTACATTATCATTCAATCGTCTCTAGTCTTTTCAAAACCGATCAAATTAGCGTGCTTTTAGATTCTGTGGTGTCTAAACGGGGGTTGGCGAGCGTCGCTTGCAGGGGGCAGAGCCTCCTAGTAATAATATATACTTTTGAAAATTATGAAATATTCTATAAAATTTTATGAAATTATAAAATAAAATTTTATGAAAAATTCTAGGAATTTTTTTAAGTCTATAAATCTTTTTTGAAATAAAAAGTGAATCTCGATAATTCAACAGTTGAGAAAAATCATCATCGTACAAAATAACAAGTTGGAAATTGCACGTCAAACGTGGCAAATTATACGTTCGTACTATATCTAGTTTTATAAATATGTTTTGCACTGCATAATGTACTGAATGTATACTTTAGTGCAATTCATAAGTACATATCAATTTCATTCTGTTCGAAAGGCTGTAACATCATTAAAATGCACTTGAAATAATTTTTTCCCATTGGCCATAATGTAACGGAAAACTTTTGACTGTCCCTGTAATTAAACTATACATTCGAGTTTGATAAAATTTGAACTGGCTCGACAAAATTTTGCAACAATTATGTATTTAAAATTTCAGACGATTCGGTTGGGTAGTTTTTTCTTTGTTATATGCGGGCGGATGGGCAGAGAGACCGAACGACCACTGTATGTGCTGAGTGTTTATTAATTACGAACGCAACTAAAAAGAAAGGATATAAATTTATACTTAACACATATATTGAGTTATTTCTTTCAAAACTATTGTTTGCTCTATTTTATAAATTTTGTAGTTGAATGTGTTTGGGGGAAGTTACCTGAAACAATTATTTTTTTGAGGGGAGGGGGTGTTTACAGGATACAGATTTATGAAATGCACAAAATACATTGTTACTGTTCCCAATATTAATAAGAAAGTTTTAATGTAGTATAATTTTCAGATTTCACGTTAATTGTTAATATTGAATTTCGATAACAGATGGTGCTACCATGCAGGAAAATATTTAATTATTGAATATTACTAGCCATGTAATAGGATACTTAAATTACTTCAAAAACTTAGTGTAATTGTATTTTGTAGTTTATAGTCTTTTTCAACGCAAGGCAATTTTTTAATAATTTGTATAGCGTTTCTAGACCCTTCAGTATCTCAAAAATCGCAATTTAGAAAGATTTTTGATCCTGCAAACCCCAGATGGTAGTGGCATCGACAGAAATAAAGCCTATATTGGAGTCACCTTGACTGTCACCATCAATTTTCAACCTTTACTTTTGAAAACGCTTTAATATTTCCTGATATTGCGTAGAAATCGTAATTTGGAACGTTTTTAGAATGCTTTTCGGGTATTTCCACCCCTTTTTAATTTCGAATTTTCTCCAGAATGTTCTTAGAGATCATTTACATCTTATAAGCAACTACCATGCTAAATTTCAAGATTCTAGGCTCTTCAGTACTTTTTTTTGTCCTGCAACCCTTTGGTTGTAGTAGAATCGGCCTAAAATATAACCTATCCAAAAGACTAAAGATGATTGTTCTGGAATACCTATGTGGTGCGTAATGACCACGTTTACTTCCCATTTAATAGGGATCGATCTAAGCAGAAATCATCAGGAACGTACACGAATATTCGAAATTGTTTCTTGCAGCAAGCTGCGGGTGAGCAGAAGTCCAAGTTGGAAATAGCAATCAAGGTGCTTTGGCAATTGTCAGGTCTGCCCAATTCGGATTGGTTGGAGCAAGCTTCGTTCAACTAAAACGTGCAGCATGGAACAGTCGAAATTTCCAGAAGGGGAAATATAGCCTACGTTTGAGCAGGGACTATCACCACCAATTTGTAACCATCAATTTTTAAATCGGTTTGGTATTTCCTGGGATTTCATAAATCGCAAATTAGAACATTTTTAGAACGCTTTTCGCTCATTTTACAATTTTAAATCTGGATTTTTTTTTTAGAAAGCGTTTATATCTAATATATATATATATATATATATATATATATATATACAACGCCAAATTTTAAGTTTCTGTTTTTGACAATTGCCTAGAAAATATAATTCAGAATATTTTTCGAATGCTTTTCGCGCATTTTCACCCCTTCTAAATTTTTAATTATTTTCGACTGTTCTTAGAGAGCATTTACATCTTTTAAGTAATTACCATGCACATTAAAAGTTTTTAGCTTTTCAGTATCATAAAAATCGTAATTTAGAACGTATTTTGCATATGCGATCCTAATGTGATACTGGCACGGATATAAAATACACCCTATATTGGAGCAGTGACTGTCACCATCAATTTGCAAACATTACTTTTGAAATGAGTTTGGTATTTTCTAAGATTGCGTTGAAATAGCAATTTAGAACGTTCTCAGAACGCTTTTCGCGCATTTTCGCCTCTTTTAAATTTGAAATTTTTTAGGAAGAGGTTTTAGAGATAATTTATATCTTACAAGTAACTACCATGCTTAATTTCAAGTTTCTAAGTCCTTCAGTACACAAAAATCTCATTTTAAAATGTTTGTTGCTCCTGAACCCCTTTTGGGGGTAGTGACACCTACTTAAAATATAGCCTTTGTTGGAACAGTGACTATTACTATCATTTTGTAAAAGTTACTTTTGAAATTGGATCGGTAGTTCCAGAGTTTACCGGCTACAAATAAACAAACAAACAAACGTTACTTGTTTATAATATTAGTTATATTAGATGAAATGCTGTTCCTAGGTTGCTGACAAAAGAAAAAGGAAGAAATGAAATATGTATCCCATCAAATAAGTAAACTGATTAAAAAAATACTTTATATTAGCATGGATATGGGCATTACATGAATGGAAAAACATGTATAAAGTTCCACCAAAAATTATACACCTAATTTTAAAAATCTGACAAATATATTGAAAAAATTTCAAAATAGTGCAAAAAATTTAAAACACATATTTGGAAATTTTAGCAGCCATAATTTACCATTTAAATACCGTTGCTCCATTTCTTTCAACAAATGGAAATTTGAAAATCGTGTCTGAATTGTCATAGAAAAGCATTATGGCCCCAAATAAAATGCTCTATATTTTCCGAACGAATGAACCAAATTTAACCAACAAGTTTACAGGTAAATCGGGTACCTCTTCAACAAGTCTATTTAATTTCAAGTTAATGGTATGCTTTTTGCAGCAGTTTTCGTGAAACAGACAGACAAACTAAATAACTAACAGACGGAAACCGAAATCTTTTCATGTCTCCACAGTAAGACTTCGCTGACGTTTCGGCAACTATTTTAAAAAGTCTTTTTTTCTAGAGCTAATGTTAAAAATACGTGAAACTAATTCAGCGCTAGTGACACACAGTGCGAAAGCCTGTGCTATTCTAAAAAAAGTAACTAAAGCTAATGTTAAAGTTGGACAAAACCATTCCATGAAAAAAGTTTTATAAGAACAAGAACTATACCTAGGAATTCAATTATTTTTTCTAAGTATATACTTTTTCATGGAAGACGGAAGTATTCCAGAGTGACGCAGCCTTAAGCCTAAAATCGTATGAATGGCGGAACTCATATATACACCTAACTCGTGATCAAAGGAAACAAGAAAAGCCGCCACTTCATAACTCAGCAAATATAGTGCTTATTGTTCTGATTTTTTAAAGATAGTCTCCTATCTGCAGTCTAATCCTATTCTGAAATTTTTAAATTTCTACGTGCTGTATACTTTCAGATCTCAAAACCCATTTTTAAACTAAATTCGATCAATGAAGTTCCTAAATTGTATTTCTGGAAAATGGCCCGGGCGATTTTCTTTAAATTGATATATAATATGAATTTGCTTTATATGAAGGGTATAACATATTGGTTGTTTTTGCGAAAATTTTCGTTCGTTAAATAATTTGATTTTTTTCTCTCGAAAATGAAGAGGGCGATTTTTTAAAAATCAAATAAATATGTTTCAGATGAAGCAAATAACAATTTACTTGTTTCCAGCAAGACTCTTGTTCGTTTTATAATGCGCATGAAAACACGGACTATATTTCTTCGCCATTGTATGGAAATTTCACCGAAAATGCATGACACTGTATTCATACACATGCTTTCTTTTTAAACACTTTTGGGGGGAGTAATTTTGTCCTCGCACTGGCTGAGCGGACAAGGGCAATCGTCTACTAAACTCATGGTTGGCAGTTCGATACTCGTTGGTACTTGTTTTCACATGTAAATCTGCTTTTTTTAAAAGTCTGTTAGTTGACCATTATTCTCAGCTCCTTTGTAACTTTTTAATTGTTATTAAGTTAAATAAAATTACAATTATAAAGATGACAATTTGGTGATGATTATTTCTTGGCAATTTTTCAACAATAAAAATATTACCATAAATTTTATAAATATATTTAATTTCAATCACTTTACAAAAAATATACATTATTAATTATTATTTGAATATAAATTACATGATCAGAAACGTAAAAAAATAATTCATTTCAGCTCATATTTTCATTTATTTCATTCATTATGCATTCAATTATTTAGCCTTGCAACATTTATAGTTTGCATCTCAGACACAGGAAAGAAAGTTAGTTCTTCAATTTGAGGTTGGTTGATTGGTTGGTTGGTTGATTTTGTGACGGCCGATTATCTACACTAGGGATATAGGCCCGAGGGGGAGTGCCCTTCGTGGGGGTCTTTCTAAGGGAACCTAACCCGTATTAACGCATGGAAATCCATGGTTCGAAGAAAACCACGAAAACCTTCAATTTGAGGAATCAGATCACCAGCTAAATGTACTGGTACTGCCATCTGTTGGTGGTAAAAGGAAATACAAATTAGTAAAAAACTCTTTTTTTTTTTCTAATCTCACATGTAAAAATGTATGTGAATTTTAAGTAAGCATATATATTTTTATTTTGTAAATGCAATATATTGCATCTCAGTGGATTATTTATAAGAAATATTTTAAATGAGTTGCATTAATTGCATTACTTTTATTAAAATCATTCATTTGATTTTATAAGCTTTTCAATGCTGAAGTTTAAATCCAGAATTTTATTAACAAAATATAGAACCTAGATTAAAATTATTGCTAGTGTTTTAAATGAATTGCATTACTTTTATAAAAATCATTTCATACTTCAGTAAGATTTGTAAAGTTGAAAACTAATCAAGGGACCATAAAATATTAAAAATTATTTTCAAAGTATCTTTATTATAAAAAATATAGAAGAATCGTTTATTATCGATAACTTTTATTGCATTTTAATAATTTGGGAATCATAACAAATGATATATATTTTTTTGCGAAATAATTAATTAAGTAATTAAAAATCTCTTATCAGGCAGAAATTTGTTGTTAATTCACTGATTAATCATTTGAAGGCCACCGCTTAGGAAGTTTATTTTAATAAACCCTCTGGTAGACAAAATCTAGTTAATATAGAAATGTCAATTCTGATTTATCGTGAGCTAAAATTATGAAAAATAATTATAAAAAATAAGGGGTTGGTCGGCGGGATAGTAATTAATTTTGTCTTTGCATTTTCTTATCCATAATATTACTTTGAAAAATGATGAGAATTCTAAAAAATATTGTTTAAGATAACGAAATTAATGCAATACAAACTGTTTAAAATCTAAGAACACAGGCTTTTGACTTTTATTTTAATAAATTTCCTGATAGGCAAAATCTAGTGAATTTAGAAACGTCAATTTTTATTTAATGTGAAATAAAATTATTAATAATAATAGATGATATTTTGAGAGGGGAGAAATAATAATTAATTTTGTTAATTTTATTATTCTTAATTTTATCTTTTTTTTATAAGATTACTTAACGTTAATGAAATTAATGCAATAAAAAATTAGCTCAAAATCTGGAATATTAACACTAAAGTAAATGGTGGAGGAATATTGTTTATTATTGAGTAAAACTGAAGTATTTTATTGGTTCAGTGTTAGTATACACATTTTTCTCGAGTACTTCAATATCATTTAATAACAATTAATCTAACATACTTTTTAAACATTTTTACTGTTAAAGATTTTTTCATTTAAGTTCATCAAGTTTGGTTCAACAGATGGCAGCAGCAGCAATCTAGACAGTTGATATTTTTATTTTCTCAGATTTTCGAATAAGGGAAATTCCACAATAAATATTAAATAATAGTTGATAAATCACTTGAAAATAAGTATTACTCATAAATGAAAACAGGAATAATCGGGAACCCTTTGGATTGCATACATGTTAATTTATTTTTAATAATCGTTAATTTGAATTTCACTGCTCTCGCACTGGGCACCATATTGGAAGGGTCAGAAAACGTCCCCAGAGCACGCTCTCAGTTACTTCATTCCTTAACATAGGCTGAATTGATGTTGCCGAGTCTAGTCTTCTTTCCTGTGTCTGATCCTTCCAATATGGCTGTTCGGTTACATTTGAGACTTCAATTTTTTGAGCTCTTGCCTTATCTAGTTAGTTCTTTAATCTGAGGTTTGCATAACGACCATATCAGAATTGTGGTGTCGCCATCTTTTGACGCAATCGCGTACTACGTTTTGTCTCTATTCGGAAAAAAAAAATTAATTAACGCTGTCACCGCCGCTTTCAAAGGATCTTTTGTGACCGGAGGATTATCTCGCAAATATTAAGAAAATTACTGCATACAAAAATATTAAAATGTGTAGTATAATAGAGAAATGTTTGATAAACACGTTGAAGTAGACAGTTTTTAAATCGAAGAATTAATTTAGGATATATTTAATGTTAAAGCTGGATAAAATTGTTCCATTAAAAAAGTTTTATAGGAGCAAAAACTATATATGGGAATTTAATCATTTTCATTCAATTTAATCGTTTAATAGAAACTCGGGGTTTGCAGAGTGCATTTATTTTTTTTTTAACTTGCCTAATTTTTTGACGGTTTATTTCAATTTTAAATTAAAATTTTCAGAATTTCCAGAGATATTTTTTACATGTTTTAGAAAAGGTTATTATTTCAAATAGTTGCCAATTGTTAAAACAGCGCAAAGAATAATATATCCTTTAAATTAAAAATTTATTCACACGTGACTATTATAAATAGAAAAAAATCCTTTTAAATTAGAATTAAATGATAACGTGTTAAAAATATTGAACATTACGTCATAAAAATTGTTTTTACACATGAAAATTTAAAATGAAAGAAAATTAGAAAATAATCAATTACTTTCAAACTAGAATTAAATGATTACGTATCAAAAGCAGGAAAATGTTGAAAATTACGTCATAAAAATTATATTTGCACGTGAATATTAAAAGGGAAAAAAAATTTTTAAATAATAAATTCATTGATATGTGTTAAAAGTCGTAAATGGAGGAAATTACGTCATATTGGCCAAAGTGGCCAAGTAATAATATTGCAAAACAGTTTAAATTAAAAAATATATTTACATGAGAGATTTATTTCAAATTTCGAGATGATATTTTTAACTATAGTTGCCAATTTTAAGCTAGCGCAAATAATAATATTATCTTTCTAACAATAAAAATATTTTCAGTTGAATGTTACAAAGAGAATGGTGAATTTTGGTGAAAATTATGTCAGATTTAAAACATTACATTTAAAATCTCTTATTTAAAATCATTTTCTTATAGCGTTGTTAAAAAATACCATAAAGCAAAGACTCTGTTGACTTAGTTCCTTTTATATTTGCTAATTTTCAAATGTTTAACTAATCTTATTTAATCAAGCACGAAAACAGGAACTAACAGCAGCTGATTCAGCCTTGAAATCCCTCAGTAACACGGAAACCCGGTTACAGTAAGATCGCCATTGATTTTTTAATTATACAGTGCAACCTCGATTATCCCAGCTAATTGGGACTGTTAGTACCTCGGATATCGGAAATCTTGGTTAATAGAAACTGTGTGTAAAAACTCGCCGTGCTTGCGAATTTAACATCTCTTAAAAATATATATATATATATATATATAGAACGCTTTTTAAATAATAAAAATAAATATATGTAAAGTTCTGTTTCACATAGCTTAACAAATTTAAAAAGAAAATCAACTACCAGTAGTAAATTTTAAAAATCAAATTGAAAAATTTACGAAAGTTCACACAGCCACTGGAAACAAAGCATTGTTCGCTGTTGACTTCTCAGGGTCCAATGTTTCTTGGGAGTTGAGTGCTTTTGGGGGGCAGAAGGGCCTGTATAGCACGGACAGTGAAATAAAAAGTGTGGTCATTTTCAAGGCACATTCAAAAGAGGAAAAAATCAGACTTTGTTATCAGCTCTGTTAACAGAAACCTCGATTAATCGAAGCTCATCTAATCCAGGTTCTACTGTAATTCAATCTTCTGTAATCTTTTTAAAGCAGATCAAATTAATGGACTTTTAGAGTCTCGGCGGGGTTTGGCGAGCGTAGATCGTAGGGGGCAGAGCCCCCTAGTTTTTCATTTTGTCATCCTGTTAAAATGACCTTAGCGTTTCTTCACTAATTATTATTATTGGCTAGTTCCATGGGGTTCTGTAGTGTAAGTCACATAGCTGATAACTGCTATGCTTGTTGGCCACCGTTATTTTCAAAAGGTTTGCTTCGCCATATTCAATTAATGAGATATCTCCGATAAAATAAGTCACATTTTCCGTTCTAAAATACTGGTATCCAAAAATCGTAGCATGTGACTTACACTACAAGTACTCATGGAACTGGGCTATTTTAAGTAAGATTTTTTATTATAGACTATATAAAATTATTAAAAATACATATTATGATAGGAACTAACGGGCTTCGTCCGCTATTTACGTTACGGATATAAAAATCATGGTTTTTTTTTTTTTTAGGGAAAAAGAAATAAAAACCTATTTGATGATGGGTTTACAAAGACACATTTTATATTTGTTATATTTTCCGGGATAAGGGGGGGGGGGAACTATTTTGATTAAATATCGCAATCAGTCCACATGGCAGTTATTATTATGATAGACACTAGTGGGCTTCACCCGCTATGGTGCCCCATGAGTCCAGCTTCCATAATTCAGAAACTACCTTTCAGACATCCATGCAACAGATCCCAAACGTTATAATTAACTTAATAATCACCCTATATAGTATTAAAGTAAATTTATGAGTGGTGCATACTATTTTTTTACCGTAATATCTGAAGAAAAAAAATTATTTCGGTTGTATTCTTAGGTACTGGTCCAAAAAATTTTAAAGAGGGGGAGAGGGGGGGGGGGAAGGAGAGGAGATGAGACTGCTGTTTGTCAAACAACTAACAACAGTCAAACAACACAACGGGGTTTGGCTTAATCAACATGGTTTTTGATGACTTCCTTCGGAAGGTGGTTTGTTTAGAAGAGTGCGCTCCCTGCCCCATGAAAATTGGAACTATTGGTATACCATCTATGTAAGGATTTAATAATTACAAATTAACATTTTGGATTTATTAATTTAAGAATAAAGTGTTTTTAAAGGAATATCAAATGAAACCCTCTGTGCGATCTGCGATCATACTTACCCACTTGTTTTTATATACAAACTGCTATAAGGAAAATTGTAATAAAATAGTAAAAATTAAATCTGCATCAAATACCGTAAGTATCTTTTTTTTTAATCCTTTGATCACTAACCTAAAAAAAAGTAATGATATCAATACTAAAACCCTTAACGGATTAAAAGTTTCTGACGCAGCACTTTATCTTATGCTCTAAGAATTTTAAATATGGAACTTAAAAATACTGATATCAAATTTTGAGTGACGTTATGCTATTTCTTAAAAAATATATTTGTATTTGTTTCATCATTTTATTTTTGTTTTATTTGTAATTGCATGTGCAAAGTTATGTTCAACATGAAAAGCTGCATAAAATTTTATTCGCTGTTGCTTTATCATTTACATCTCTCATAAATTCATGACTGTCAATGAGTTTTAAAAGATATGATGTAAAATTTAATTGAAGCCTTGGTGTGGCTTTAAAAGGTTTGTTTAAAATTTAATTTAAGTTATTTTTGACTTTGTTAAAATAAATTTTTACATCTACACAATACTTTTAATTTTTCAATGCACTGTTAAATATATCACTTTCATTCAATCTATACTATGCATTGAAATGTATTTATTTCAATAAATTGATTTATCTTTTGTGTCACGCTATTCAAAATTGTGAGTAAAATTTGTGTAAGTGGTTTCTTTGCGTCATTGTATCCAAACTACGTTAAATGTATGAAAACGGATAGTTTGACGCAAATAAACCATTTACATATAAACCATTTACACGAGAGATTTATTTCATATTTCGAGATGATATTTTTAACTTATGTTGCCAGTTGCCAATTCAAAGACAGCGCAAATAGTATTTCCTTTCTAACAAAAAAAGTATTTTCACGAGAATATTAAAAAAGAGAAAGAAAACTTTGGTGAAAATTATGTCACATGTAAAACATTACATTTAAAATGTCTTATTTAAAGCAATTATCTTATAGCGTTGTTAAAAGATACCGGGAAACAAAGACATTGTTTACTTAGTTAATTTTATATTAGGTGATTTTCAAATGTTTAACTAATCTTATATAAATGAAAACGAAAATAGCTCTTAGATGTCTCAATAGTAGATGATTCGGCCTTAAAATCCTTCAGTCAAAGGGAAATGTATGGAAACCCGTTTACTGGGAAATCGGAACTGTTTTTTTTAATTATAATTCATTCTTCTATAATCTTTTTAAAGCCAAACAAAATATCGTGTTTTGTTTGTTTGTTTGTTTGTTTGTTTTTTAAGTCTGCGGTGTGTGAACGGGCGTTGGCGAGCATAAATCACACAGGGAACGAAAAAATATTTAAAACTAGGAAGCAGTAATACAGCTTTTTCAGAATCTGGTGCCGGCCCTGATGAATATATATATATATATATATGTGTGTGTGTGTGTGTGTAAATATAAATAGTTTAGTTTTAAGACTTAAAACACACGCTATTATTTTATATAAAGCGACGTCATCCGCATCTGCTGAAGAATTCCTCGTTAACGATCCACTCTTAAATAACATCTACCGTGAAGTGACCATTAGGACGTCACTATCTCAGAATAATACACCTAGAAAAAGAAAAAAAAATCAGCAAGAAACTCGACAAAAAAAATCGTCTATCTAATGATTCATAATCCTTCATTTGTTTGTAATATTAATATAGATACTTTAAATTTAGTTTATAATAGCTCTATGTTTTATCAGAAATGATTCATTTATATTTTTTTCAAAATAGCACGTATTTTAATTAATTTTTTTTCAGTTTTTATGGAAAAATGGCAATAAAAAAATATATTTGCTACTTTCCAATTATTTTTCCTTTACTTTCTACAAAAATAGTGTACTTGAGTTGCCAAAATTAAACAAATGGCGCTAAAAACTACAAAAAAATAAATATTTCAAAAATAAATGGAGATGCAGTTTTCAAACAAATTGCATTTAAAAGCACCTTTTTTCCCCAATACAACAGTATAAAATAGAAAAAGTGCGACGCTTAGAAGTTTAAAAATTCCAGTAGAGATTGTTCCGTACAATGATACATCTGCTTTCTTTTACGGCCGGCTAATACAACGGGACGTTATTTTTTGGTGACGTCACTTTAATTGCTGGGAGAAAGAAATAGCATACCGGAGGCCAAAAATTAATATTTACTATTTAAAATATATATATATTCTGGGGCTAATATTAAAAATATTTGAAATTAATTCAGTGCAAGTGACACACAGTGTGCAATCTGGCATAATAATAAAGATAAAATAGTTTTTTTTTTTTTTTTTTTTTTTTTTTTTTAATGTACTTCTATTATGCCGTCGACCACATCCCATTAAAAAAAACTATCACAAAACTATGAATTTAATGCCAAAAATACATGATCGTGTCGCCACGTTCACTCGACGTTAGATATGTTACACGTGTTTGTTATGTCACTAAGAAATTTTTAATTTTATGTTTATCTATATTTTTAATGATGTTTTACTAATTTATTAGATATTTCGTTTCTTAAAATAACAATTGCGCCCTTAATCGGAGACGTCATGATATTAAGGGACAGAAAACCTTAAAAAAAATGTTGCAATGCACAGTTACGTACAAGAAATCAGTTACAACTGACAATTATCTACAAGTCCAGAGGGATAAGCAATGGAACAAAGAACAATGTGATTTGGTTGATGGACTGCCTAGTTGCGTGGTAACTTTACATCCAGTTGAGAAGTGATCGTGTTGCAAGAGCATTAGGGAGCCTTAAAAAAATATGTTTAAATGTGGCTGGTAGCCACAATGAGAAAAATAACTATCTAATAAGTTAAGAAAAGAATAACTAAAAAACAAGCACTTTAAGAACTCATAGCATAACAATGTAAGAGAAAAAAAAAAGAAATTTAGAAAAAAAAAAATCCATTAGTTCCAAAAAGGAAACGCGAAAAAACTACCGGCCGGTACCCCATCATAAAAAAGGGACTCTTTACAGAGATCATACATTAAGTTTAAGCTGGAAATAATGCTACTTAAATAGCAGAAAAGCAATATTTTTAGGCCCCGGTACGGATATTATTTCTTTCTCCCAGCTTATTTTGTGTCGTATCCAAAAAATAACGTTACCTTCCAGAAGCCAGCCGTAAAACAAAGCAGTACGATTAAATATTTTATAGCAATTTTTTTAACTTCTAAGCATCGCACGTTTTCAATTTTTATATCGTCGTATTTGAAAAAAAAAAGGGGGGACTTTTAAATGTAATTTGTTTGAAAACTGCATCTGCCTTTATTTTTGAAACATTAAATTTTTTGAAGTTTTTGGAGCCATTTGCTTAATAGTGGCAACGGAAGTACTCCATTTCTGTAGAAAGTAAAGGAAAAATAGTTGTAAAATATTAATTATATATTTTTGTTGTCATTTTTTCATAACAACCGAAAGAAAATGTAATTAAATTACGTGTTGTTTTGAAAAAAAAAATAAATAAATAAACGAATGATTTCTGTTAAAACATGGAGCTATTATAAACTATATTTAATTTTAAGTATCTATATTAATGTTGCAAACAAATGAAAGCCTATGAATCATTAGACAGCCGTGTTTTTTTTTTTTTTTTTTTTTTTTTTTTTTGGGTGGGGGTGGGGGTCGAGTTTCTTTAATGACGGCATCTTTTTGCTGCATTTGTGTATTATTTCACGGTATTGACGTCCTATGCCTACTTTACTGTAAATGTTTAAGAGAAGTGTCATAAGTAGATGCGAATGACGTCATTTTACATAAAATAAAAGTATGTGCTGTAAGTCTTAAAATTGAAATATGTTTTGTACTATTTCTATATACATATTTTTTCTTTTTTCATCGGGGGCGACACTAAATTCTGAAAAATCAAAATTCATGTTTTCTAGGGTTTTTTTTTTTAAAAACAAAAACTGGACAGAACAAACAGAAGGGTTCAGTAAAGGTTGAGGAAGAAAAATAATGTAAATAACTAAATGAATATCCAAGCTTTTTTTTTCTGGTTTCATTAATAATTTGTAAATTTTATTGTTTAAAAATTACTGAAATTTGCCACCTCAGTGAGTGAGGCTCTTCCGATTTTTTTTCTTTTTTTATGAGATTCCAATGGCAACATTCTTCCATTCGTTTATTCGGAGTTGCAGTTTGGCGAAATTTTTTTATGGAAAGTGGTCGGCGCCGGTATAAAAGAGAAGTACCAAAAGAAAAATAATATTTACAACTTCAAAAAGTCCTTTTTTTGTTTGAAGCTAATATTAAAAATACGCGAAACTAATTCAGCGCTAGGGACACAGTGCGCAAGTTGAAGTAATATTAAAAATATATATATTTAAAAAAATTTATATTTACTATTTCAAAATACATTTTTTTTTCAAACTAATATTTACATTAAATTAATTCAGCGCAAGTGCCACACAGTGCGCAAGTCACTAAAATATTAAATAAAAAATATTTAAAACAAGAAAACAGGAACTCTGATTTTTCAGGATTTAGTGTCTCCCGTTGAAAAAAATACATTTGTATATAAATATATATATAATACAAAACATATTTCAGTTTTAAGACTTAAAATACACGCTTTTGCTTTATATAAAATGACGTCATTCGCATCCTTTGAAGAACTCCTAATTTACGATCCAGTTTTAAACAGCATCACACTCTACAGTAAAGTATTCATATGACGCTCAGGAAAAAAAAAAAAAAAAAACAGATGTCACTCAAGAAACTCGAAAAAAATCGGCTATCTAATGATTCATATGCCTTCATTTGTTTGTAATATAGATAATTAAATTAAATATAATTTATAATACCTCCATGTTTTATCAGAAATGATATGAATCGTTAACTGATATGAATTGGTGCTAAATTGATGTAATTTCTTGTACGATTTAAATGATTTAATTGACGTGATTTATATAGAAGAAAGTTTTATGATGGCCACAACATACTAGTTTCTAAATATATTTGTGAATGGTTAATAATCTATAAATATGTGGGTCATAGTCTTTATTACTTCAGCCACTTTCAACTTTCTATGTTCCATAGTTTACGAGTGAAACTCCGGGGACAGACGGACACAAGAAAGATCTTATAATGGTCCCGTTTTAACTTTTTAAGTACAGAACCCTAAAAAAGCAACATTTATTACTCGTATCTCAAAACACATTTTTTTCTGGTCGAATATTACAAATACGTGAACTTAATTCTGTACAAGAAAATGGTTGATGTGCCAACTTACGAGTATATGTGTCGGACGTCTACCTGTACTTACCCATGTTTCTTCGGGAAGTCCACACAAACAATCTACGATCGTTGCTTCTGTCATTCCTAAGTAAAATGTTGGACAATTGACCAGATTACACTCATTGTCCAGGTCTACAAGCTTCTGTTGACTCTGAAATAAGGAATCATAAAATTTAATATTAATTTAAATATGAATAAACAGACACTGTATGGCATACATTAATTCATAAGTACATAAAATTTAAAAGAAATGAGTAAAAAATACGCTCGGCGTTGCCCGTGCCCGTAATAACAACTCACTCAAATAAACCTAAAAATTTGTATGACTATCTATCTTTAACTCCTTTTTGTCTGAATGTATATTTTTAGATGGAAAACTCGATAAAAATATTGATTTGTTGTGCTAAAATCTTTCGCAAATTATTTTCTTATTTTTTCACGTTTGGTCGTTTCATAGTATTAATAATAATAATAAATAGTTCTTGGTGTCCGAACTCTTTGAAATTTTTATCGGTTATAAATACAGTGTGACTTCAAACATCCGGCATTCTGAAATCCGGCAGCTTCAAAAATCCGGCACCAAAACCATCTTTTCCCTTCCTTTTTTTTTACACTTTCAAGTTATGGGAGAAGAAAATTATTTTGTATTAAAAACTTCAAGATTAAAAGTAAAAATGCAAAATAATATTTCGCTTTTTTTTTTTTCCATTTGTCAGAGGTGATTATTTTCGGAACAAATTTTCTGGGAGCACCACTGTTGCTTAACAACGGAAACAACTTTGATGACAACTTTAGCGAACGCATGCCACAATATATGACCAGAACGAATTTTCGGCAACGGCTACCTCAGTGATGGGAAAGAATTTTCAAGGCTTTCACATTCTCCGTGAAAAGACCGCAATTTATAAGCTGATTGATCACGCAAAGTTTGAAAATGCATCAAGTATTAAAAAAAGGGGTATAGATGATTGGATAAGCATTAACGAAAATGCATCAGTAACGAACAATTTAACGGACAGCGAGATCGCAGACTCTGTGGTAAATAGAACAGCAGAAAATGTTAGTAGAAGCTCAGAAGACGAGGATGAACGAACGGCAGAAGAAAATGTGTCCCTAGAAAAATGAATAAATTTGAGAATTAATGTATGCTTTAGAGGAACAAGATTTTATTTCCGAAATAGACAATTTTTATTTGTATAAAATACAAACACTTATTAAAGAACGGCCAAAAAAGTTGTAACAAACAAAGTTGGCATCGATGTTTCCGAAATTACAAGAAAAGAAATAATTTCAATCTTTATTTTTTTTTTCTGTAACATAAAAAATATCAATTAAAGTAAGTTTTTTTTATATTTAATTTTCCCCTTTTCTTACATAATTATCACTTAACAATGAATTAAATTATGGCTAAGGGCACCATTAAGAATATAGTACTACTTTTGATATTCCTAGTCACTATTTTTGATATTCCTTCAAAAATCCGGAATTTTCAAAAGTCCGGCATAGTCTCGATCCCGATGATGCCGGATTTTTGAAGTTATACTGTATAATGTTTTTGCCGACCGTGCAATGATTTCGTGAAAAAAGTTTGAAAATTTTAGCAAAAGTGTTTAAAGAAGTTATTCTTAATATCTGTTTGGTTCGAATTTGAGTTACAGGATTTCGCCTTTCGTGACAAAATATTTGTATTTTACAAAAATATAAAAAAATCACAACCAATAATTGACCAAATGCTTAAACATTTAGATATGCTTTATAAAATTCGTGTCCTCTGACAGTGAGAAAATAGGTTTAAAAAAGCAACAACTTGTATTTAGCGTTTAAAAAAGTCGAAATAACTGCATAGGGAAAGAGAGGCTTTCGATTCAACGTAAAAAAAAATCCATTTCTTGTTGTCCAAAGCCTGTGTATAATTTTCATGCTAAGATATTGATAATGAGTTGGAAAAAGCAGCGTTTTTTCTGCTATTTTTCTTTTTCTTTTTTTTTTCTTCTGGTACATATAATAAATGGCTATTTTTTTCTGAAATTGGAACACATTATTTCCCTCCTATATATTATATTTTCTGAACGAAATTTCTAAATTATAAATATGTTTCCGGCAACTGTGTGTAATTTTTGCTCTAAAATATTAATATGCAGCTGTAAAAATTGCTGTGTTACGCATGTCTATTTATTTTTATTTTATTTTTTCCACATCGAAATCCTGAATGAATTCTTTTTATTTTCAAATTATTTTTCCCCCTTATTGTTATATTGGGCAAAAGGATGCAGAATTATAAAAATAAATTATAAAAATAAATTATAGAAAGAAAGGAATTAGAGGCAGTAGAAATGGATGCCCTAAGCAGATCATGCAGGATATCAAGAATAGAAAGAATAAGAAATGAAAGAAACAAGGAAATGATGAAAATAAAGGGGATCATATTAGATGATATTCAAAAAAAGGCATGGTCATGTTAAAAGAATGAATTATGAAAGACTACCTAAAATCACATTAAATTATAAAACAAATAAAACTGGTCGGATGTGGCAATCCCAAAACTTTCTTCGATCTCATACTTGTTAGTACTTCTTAAAAAATGCATCATAGCAGCACCCACTTGTTAGGTGATTTACATCAAAATATAATCAGCAACAACTTATGTGGACTTCTAATTGAGTTTGAAATTTGATGAAAATACGTGCATTAGTTTTTGAGGTATAGCTATTGCAAAAATCATGAAAAATGCAGCATAGTAGCGCCACCTGTTGGGCGATTTACACCAAAAACTAAACAACACTAATTTATATTAGGGACTAACTGCATCTGAAGTTTGGTGTAAATTCGTGCATTAGTTCTTAAGATAGAGCTATTGCGATAATCATGAATAATGTAGCATAGCAGCACACCTATTGGGCGATTTATACCAAAAAGTTATCAGCACTAAATTATATCAAGGACTAACTGAATCTGAAGTTTTCTAAAAATCCGTGATTTAGTTCTTGAAATATAGCTATTGTAGAAATCATGAATAATGTAGCATAGCAGCACCACCTGCAAGGCGATTCACACAAAAAACTAATCAGCACCAACTTATATCAGGGACTAAATGAATCTAAAGTTTTATTAAATTCCGTTCATTAGTTCTTGAGATAGAGCACGCACAAAATTTGTGTCACACACAGACAGACCAACTCACAGAGAAACATTTTGTAAAAACATGTTTTTCGGGATCTCTGACCTCTAAAACGTGTAAATCCGTCGAAAACGGGAATTCGAAAGTTTTTACGAATCCAATACTTTCTTCTTGTCAAGATAGAAGAAAGTAAAAAGGAAACGGGGAAGACCACGAAAGAACTGGATGATATTGCAAAGGTTGAGGTAGGAATAGATAGAGGTCTGGAAGAGGAATGGACCCTTGACCGGAAAAAATGAAAAATGACCTGATGTAGATTCCACGGATGTAGGTATCTGACGCCATAAACTGAGTTTACATATATATATAAATTCGATTATACCTAAACCAAATCCATACTCGATCATTAGCTAAAAGGTTAGTATAATGTATATTAAAACACAAACCTATTTCTGTAAGTATCGATTTTTCGGGCATATACGCATGCGCCAAAACTCTTTTTCGGACTTCTTCAATTTAGAGGAAAGTAGAATGAGTCTCTATTGGCGAAGAGGTCTAAGGCTCTGAATTTTTGTAGAGGACGCAGGTTCGAATCCAGCGTCCGGCAAAAGAACTTCTGTGATATTTTTGGCAATAATTTATTTAAGTAAAGACATATTTTACTATTAGAAGAAATTGTGTTATTTTTATTTTATTATTAGTATTGTTTGAATGCTTTATAATTAATAAAACACTGGACAGTATTAAAAGAAATAATAATGATAATTTAATATTTAAAATATTTTGTATGATATTATCAATTAAATAAATTGAGGTGATCTACAATTTTTGTTAAATTTTCTGCCCATTTTCAAGTATATAGATGTGTGTGTGTGTCAGAAAGAAAAGTTTGCCTTTCTTTTGTGTAAAAAAGAAAGGAAAGAAAGAAAAATATTCTTATTCACTGCAAATAAAGAAGTCTTAAAGTAAGACAGAAAAACGACTGAAAAAGCATTTAAGACACCTAAATGTCTTAATATAGAGCTTAGACACAATAGATACCTTAATTTAAGATACTTGTGTGTCTTAATGGACTGGTAGTAGAAATGAACCAGTATTAAGTGTCTTAATATGGTGAAATGTCTTAAACAGCATACCGCAGTCGACCGCCATATTTGTTATTTGTTGTTGTGTGCGTGCGCGAATCGAAGACGATTTCCTTCTATAAATGTGAAAAAATCGCTGTGAAATGTGAATAAATGAACAGTGGACAAGCATTTCAATCTCTATTGTCGAGACCTTTCAGGGGAAAATGCAACATCCTTTCTGACAGCCGAGATAATCCTCTGTGGAATGCAGTAAGTAGCACATGTAAAAGGAGACGCGAACCTCGTGCTAATTCTAAGACGTTTAGTCTAGCTGGGTTTTCTATGATAGCTGGTTAATTTAAATGAAATATATATTAATCAGATATCTAGAAATCTTTGTTGGACAAAAAAAAAAAAAAAAAAAAAAAAAAAAAAAAAAAAAAATATTTCCTCCATCTAAACAAAGGATAAATTACTAGGATAATATAAATTACTAGATGCAAAAGGGTAAGTGATTTATAAAATATATTACTCCATTTTGTTCCACTAAAGTTTTCTATATGTTATATTATTTTTAGAACAAATTTGATTTTATCAAATATTAATGCTATCTATGTTTTTATGAGGTTCCGTTTCTAAAGTATACATTTATTTCTAACATTTTAAATTAATATTAATCCATATTTAGGGTATTGTTTTCTGTGGGGTTTTTTTTTCGTACTATAAAATGCAATACAGTATTGTTTAACTCGGTGTTTTTGCGCAGTTTATTTTCTTATATATATAAAAAAAACTTTAATCATATTTATTTATTTATTTATTTTTGTGTAAAAAAATAATGGTCTCATTTTTAATTATATGTATTATTGCAACAGTCGTAAACATTTATTTTATTGTTGAAACACACTGAATTAATTAGGCTTTTTTTTCCCTCCAATGGAAACATGAATGAATTAACATATAAATTTTTGACAACTTTAATTATTAAATTCCCTTATATGTTAAATTGAAGCAAAAAGACATACAATGTTTTCAGATTTTTCTAATTATCTGATGGAAAATATTTATATACGAACGGTGAATTTAATAATTTGAAATTATGTGTAAAATTATTTAAAATATTCACTCCTGTTTAACAAGCACATTATTAACTGTTGTATCATAAAATGATTTCTTAAGTTATTTTAATATTTTACAACAAGATAATTTTGAATAATAAAATCATACGTAAATGATTATTTTAATTTCACATTAAAAGAAAAAAAAACGGTGTAATCAGAAATTTTAAATATGCTTCAAATGTTTGTTTATGAAAATGTGCCCGGATTTGTGTTTGTGCCCATTTTCCTTGAATTATAAATGAAATGTAAAAATTTGTTATGATTTACCTTATGAACCATAGAAAAATTTCATAAAGAAGAGGGTAGATTTGTCGATTTGAAAATAACATTATATTTATCTTGTCTACAATGTTGAAGGGGTGAGGAATTTCGTTTTTAATTACATTGAATCTATGGAAAAATAACATAAATAATAATCCCAGATAAGGTTTGTAGGTATGTCTAATAATTTAAATTGACTAAATGATTAATAAACTTCTTCACCTATTTTCCAAAGTAAACAAAGAAATAATTAATATTTTTAAATACTTGAAAATGGATTAATATAATCTTGGCATCAAATCTGATGAATGAAAAAAAAAAAACATAAATAAATAAAAATAAATAATGCAGTCTGTTGTTAGTCTTCCATAATTAGCAAACATTTATTTTAGCCTGCTGTTAATGAGAGAGTGTAAATAAGAGGAAAAAAAATCTAAGATGTTTCGAGTGTCTTAAAAGACCTCATTTTAGATGTTTCAAATGTCTAAAATGACGGCTTTTTAAGACGTTTCAAGTGTTTTAAAAATGGCTGCATTTTAAGACGTTTGCAGTGTCTTAACCTCAGATGCAAAAAGGTGTCTTAAAAAGTAAGACACCTTTTTTTCACTTAAAATGTGGCCATCCACTTAAGACACTTTTTTAACTGAATTTTAGACGTTTGCGTTTACAGCGTCTTACTTGTCAGTGTAATAGGAAAATTTTACTAAATATAACTTATAGGACGGGACCGTATAAAAATTTAAATTTCGTAATTTTTTAAGAAATGTTTTTATTTACCCAAATCGCTTTTAAAATATTTCTTTACCTGATTTAAAACATTTTTATAATTGGAACAATATGTCTACGACTAACGGTTTAGGAATTAGCCATTGGACACCGTTGAGACAGGACACTCTTTATATTCGTACGCTTATACCTTTGAACAGTGGGTACCTCCCAATGTACACACATGTAACATGTGTATGTGTGTATAAACTATCACAATTACGATACGTGTATATTTCTGTCTATCAGAAATGAAATGTTGATAGTATTTTTCATATTCCGAGACACGAAAAAAAATGGTTCTTAAAGGAAGAATAATCTATGGCCACATTTCTTATGTACATTTTATATTTCATGCAGTAAACTGAATATACATTCATTCATATTCAAATAGATATTTACTTTCATTTGAAAAATAGTTCTTTCTGCTCAAACTGTTTGAAAATCCCAACAACACGATTTGCAAAAAACTTAAATATGACCAGCAAGAAATGTTCTAGGGTGAACCCGACCAGCAAAAATTACAGTCATCCCGACTCGAAAAAAAATTAAGGACAACCCGACCCAATGCAGGACTCTATTCAACGAGGTATCCGCTATTCAGACGTTTTACTATATCCGAATATTAAAGGATACAGATTTGTGCATTTTTCTATATAAAACATAAAATTGGTATTAAAGATATAATTGTAGATTACTTTTCATAATTGCATTAAAATCTTATTTACTTTCCTTTCATTTCAAAGTCGGTATGTGTCGATAGTATTTCGGGTTTGGGTAGGGTGCGGATTGAAATATGGCGGGTTCGAGTCGGGTTGCATTCGCCGAAAATTATTTGGACAATCTTGGGTCGTGTTGCGGGTCAAGTAATTTTTTTTTTTTTTTTGGCAGATTTGGATCAGGTTGCAGGATAACTTCAAATGTAATTTTCGAAAATTACATTGATTGATTGAAATTACAAAATTGATCCTGCACAAGACTCTAATTCGGTCCCTCCTGTCGGGTATACGACCGCTCCCCCGTCTGTCAAATTCTGGTCCGGCAAAAGTATAGAAATTATACACATCAAGTAATATGCAAAAAAATAGTTCAATTTTCAAACGCGTATCACAGCTGAAAACGCACTTCCAGCAATTATTCTTCATAATCAGTACTGTAGCAAAATATTATTTTGTTTCCCTGTAAATGAACGATAAATTATTTGCATATTAGTATCTACACAGAATCCATGTAAGCAACTTGTAGTACACCTCCATGATACATTTAAATTTCAATATGTTTAAAATTGTGTAATATCATTAAAGTACACTCCAAATGATTTTTCCCCGTAGGCCGTAATGTAAAGGAATTTTTTTAATGTTCTTGTGAATGAACCGTAAATGTTACACACATCATTTTTAATACTGAACATACCATGGTAAACCCCAATAACATATATAATTTCATTGCAATCTGACTATATTTACGCGAATTAAAGTACGGACACTCATACAGACAGACAAACCGAATTCCTAAACACTTTTCAATTATGTTGGAAAGTGTTAAAAATGAGGCAGATTTCTAAAATTTTCAGTTGTGAATTAAGAAAGATATTCTGTTTGAAAATCTTTTTAACCCTCCGACTGTCTTGGAAAAGGGCAAAATTGTAATGTTGTTTTCTCTGCATTTTGTTTTAAATGCTAAAAAAAAAATGATTCTTTGAACATTTTATAAAAAAAACACATAATAACGAATATGAATGCAATCCTTGGAAGTATTAATCATTGTTCAATGTATTAAAAATACATTAAATCAATAGAATTATATTACTTTAATTATTGCTTGTATTGCAGTGAAACCTGGAGCTTAGTGAACGTATTAACACAGGCTTGTCAGTGAGGGGGTTAAGAGATCTCAAACTTAGAATGACGACAACAGTCTATATGTTTTGGGACAATTCTTTGACTGTTGTCTATAAGAAACTGTCCCAATTATTACCATAATACGAGGATCATCCAGAAAAATAAGTTTCCTTCTTCCAGTAAAAGAAACAAAACATAATTAACTGAAAGATTTACTGCAAAATATACAACAATGTTGCAGTCACTTCTCAACATAAAAATCACCGGAATTGTAACACTTGTCATAGCGTGGGATAAGTTTCTGTAGTCTAGTGTCATAGAAGTCTGCCGCCTAGGAATGGGGCCAGCTTGTCACAGTTGTCAACTCACATATCATCACCCGCAATGATACTGTTGAGGTACTCGTTGCCTTCATCGTGGTATCGCTAACAGAAATGATGTGAAAAGATCGGCGATGCATGAAATTATCACGAGACATCTATTGTTCCGGAAATTGTGCGCCAGTTTGGTGCCGAACAATCTTATAACCGAACACAAAAGTAAACGCATGGGAGCCATATTAACTTTTCTGCAGCGATACCAAGATGACGGCAACGAATGCCCCAAAAGGATCGTTAGGGGTGATGAGACTTTGGTTGACAATTGTAACAAGCTGGCTTCATTCCCAGGAGGCAGACTTCTATGACACAAACTACCAAAAATTTGTCCCACGGTATGACAAGTATTACAATTCCGGTGGTTCTTATGTTAAGAAGTAGCTGAAGCATTGCTGTATCTTTTGCTATAAGTCTTTCCAGGTAATCATGCTTTGTTTCGCTTTACGGGCTGTGAGAAACATATTTTCTGGATGGCCCTCGTAAGGCTAACTAAAATTAAAGTATTCTGCAAGTTTTTCTACTAAAAAATATTTTATTTTTTATTTTTTGGATGTCATTAATTCTTAATTCGTTTGCTTTTTATAAGGAATAAAATATTAATTCTTTTCTGAAAATTGGCACATTAAATTTGATAGTCCGCCATTTTGTTTAAAATTCAAAATTTTAAAATAAAAATCGGTCAATGAGTAAAAAAAATATAGGTTTTAATGTGCTTTTCCTGCCAATAGTTTCAGATTAAATTACACTGTAAAAAAAAATCTGTAGTTCTACAGATGTAAAGTTACATGCTTACTAAACTTTCACCTATAACTGTACGAAAAAAGCTGCAAATCTACAAAACTAGTTTTTGTAAAGCTACAAAAATCTGTAACTTTACAAATGAATCTGCTAAAATTTCAGTAATCTTGCTAAACTTTTATTTGTAACCCTGGCTGCAGTTACATGAAAAGTTCTCGGAATCCCAGTTTCCAAAAAAATTCTTAGTAACCTTACAGATTTTTTGATTTTCGGCGCAAAAGTGTGTCTGTTACATGAAATTTTGTTGTTGCCGTTACATGAAAAGTTCAGGGAATCCCAGTTTTCTAGAAAAACTTTAGTAACTTCACAGATTTTTTTTTACAGTGTAGTAATATAAGAATTCATATAAAAAAAATTTCGAATAAATATTGGTTTCAAAATTATAAGCCGTGTTCAAATGAAAGTGATTCGAAGCTTCCCATGCGAACAGTTTTCAATGTATTTTCTTGAAACAAACGCCATAGTAAAGGTGTATATACCAAGCGTGCGCAATTGCAAGCAGATTTGTGATAATTTCATTCGTAAGGAAGTGGCATTCAGTTAAAAATGGCTGATGTGGATGCAACTGCGTCCAAAACGGATTAGCGAGCTGTAATTAAGTTTTTAACACTGGAAAGGTGCAAGCCGGTGAATATTCATCACAGAAAGCTGGCTGTGTACGGTGACATGTGTGTGTCAAAGCCTACGGTAACAAGGTCGCAACTTTGTGCGCCTGACAGGGCTGCGGGAAATCCGTTGTCTCCTGGCGACCGTCGCTAAACATTCTAGGCCATCTCGTCCCCGTGGGCTTTGACGCACACGTGCCACCGTACACAGGCAGGATTCTGTGAGGATTATTCACCGGCTTACACCCTTCCAGTGTTAAAAACTTAATTACTGCTCGCTGATCCGTTTTGGATGCAAGTAGTAGAAAAAGGAGAGTACGGGCACAGGAGGGGGGACGGGGGGGGGCGTCGCTCCTCTTGTGCATCCTCCCACCTCTCCTTCGACATCCACTGCGGCACCCTTCAACACCGCCTCTGGTTCCCCCTCCGCCACCACAGCACCGCTCCCTGGTTGGAAAAAATAAATTTCTGCTCTAACATGAGAGGTGAACGTTAGATGGACTAGATTATCATACTGTAAGATGAAGATTAAATTTATATTTGAATATTGAACAACCTTTACCTTAATGAGTATTATTAATTAAGCAAAACAATGGAAATAACAATTTTTAAGGGAAAAGTCTGATTTCTGTAGATTTTCTTTCAACTGTAAGATCAGAATATCAACTTAAATGGGTAAAGTTAAGCATATATTTGATTTTTGGATTATTAACACATTAATGAGCATTATTAATTAAGCAAAATAACAAAAATATCAATTTTTAATGGAAAAAAAGAAGATTTCTTAGGCTTTTTCTACTATAAAATCAGAATATCAACCTAAACGATAAAAGTGAATCACATATATTTAATTTTAAACAACCTTTACCTTAATGAGTATTATTAATTAGACAAAACAATGGAAAATATCAACTTTTAAGGAAAAAAGCTAATTTCTTCAGATTTTTCTCAAATACAAGATTGAAGTATAAACTTAAATGAGGAAAGTTAAATTTATATTTGAATATATTTGAATATATTTGAATTTTGAATGAACAACACCGTAATGAGTATTATTAATTAAACAAAACAATGAAAATATAAATTTTTAATAAAAAAAGCAGATTCCTTTTACAGTTTTTTTTAACTATAAGCTAGAGATATCATCTTAAAAGGAAAATCTAAACATATAATTTAGTTTTTGACCAACCGTTACCTTAATGAATTTTGATAACTGAACAAATAACAAAGAATAATATCTAATTTTTAAAGAAAAAAAGACTAATTTTATTAATCCAATAATGATTTTTACATCTTTATATAATATTTCGAACCCATTCAACGTATTTACTCGTTATTGGCTTTAAATTTTATCATTTTCATATAAAATTTCTAGTTTTCAAACCAATTACTTAATTCTACTACATTTTAAATGTGGATATTCCAGGTAAACAACCAATTTTATCTTGCACTTAGTAATTTTACACCAACCTAATTGCTTTTACCATGTTTAGACCACTGTAGGATTATGATTCAACATCACAGTTCTTCTAAAAGTAAATACTATAACCAGATTCCCCCCCCCCCCACTTTCATGAAATACATCTACACCCTCTTCAAACTCATAAGAAAATCCTGCGTTTCTCCCCCCTTGGAGGGTGGTGGATACAATAGCGTTACGTCACTTGTTTACAAAATGTCGATATGTTGACGATTTGATATTTTTTCAAGGTCTATAAAAGAAAGTCAGTTTAATGAATAATTATTTATTTATTATTAGATACCGAATTTTATTAACAGATGAATTAACTATACTTGTGCTTTTATTTCACATACTTAGGCACATTTTAAGAAATTTCAGTTCAATATGTAAATATTAAGTGTATTTTTAACATAACACATGTTTTTCAACACTAGTTCCTACACGAGAATTTTGTTTATTAAACAGTATGTATTCACTTTCAAATTGCTTTTACTTGAAATTATATGAACCTTTTTAACAGAAAATTTGTTTGTCCACAAAACGAATTGTATTTAACACGTTCAACACCAATATCAATAATTAAACAAAACAATGGAAAATATCAATTTTTAAGAAGAAGAAAGAAAAAAAAACAGATTTCTTTAGATTTTTTTAACTAAAAGATAAGAGTAACAACTTAAATGTGAAACGTTAAACATGTATTTTAGTTTTTGGACAACCATTACCTTAATGAATTTTAATAATTGAACAAATAACTAAAGGAAAATATGAGTTTTAATGAAAAAGACGAATTTAAAAGAATTTGATTTACTTTTGCACTAGTTTGAGATTTTATCATACTTTTAGATGCTAGCTATGTAGAATTTTAACCCTTGAACGAGGTACACTTCAAGAAATACTCATTACTAAACAAAAATAAATTAATACTCATTACTAAACAAAAATAACTACTGCACGATTTCATGGAAAAACAAATTTAGTGCTGCCATCTAGTCTTTTTTATTTGAATTTCGAATTAATGTACAGTTTTTTTGTTCGCAGTCATTTCTTTATACTCTAATTTAAAATTCTCTTGAGGCAAAAATAAACTGAAAGCAAGAATGAAAGTTTCTATATTTGAAATATACACTGTTATCTATAATATCAAATAATTTAAAAATTTACTAAAGTCTTCCTTCACTTAAAAAGAAGTGATAGGAATATTGCATTTTACCCTCAACATTTTTTACTATTTATTTTTTTCTCATTAAGGAATAAAAAGGCAAGAATGAAACTTTCGATATTTAAAATATATACTTTTAGCTATAATGCCAAAAAAATGTAAAATTGCAAAGCTGTCCTTCATGCTTAAATGAGCAATAGAAATGTTGCATTTTTACATTAAAATTTTTGAAAAATAAATTTTTTCTCGATACGGAATAAAAATACAATTACTAACTTTCGCCAATCTGTTACTTATTATTCATTCCTAATTATAAATAATTTTAAATATAGTCTTTCCATTCCTAAGGCTAATAATCAGAATTGAAATTTTAAGCATGTAGACACCTCGATTTTGCATCCACTTTTAATGTAAATTTTAATACTTAAATAAACAATCCTGAAATCTATTATTTTACATTTACTCATAAATAGATATGATCTACTTATAGACTGATTTTTATTAAAATCTGTGGCATGTCTGCCACAGCTGATTGGCTAATTTTGTATGGAATGAACTATTACTTTTTAAAAAATAGCAGATAACTACTTTTGAATTAATTTTCCAAGAACTGTAACTGAAATTACATCAACTCCTTATAGAAAACCCTGTTTTCAGACAATTTCTTGAAATTCAACAACGGATTGACATTCACAGTAATACTTATCTACATCAAACTCCATTCTTGCTCCTATATATTTTAACATTACATAATTTTAACAAATTTGAATCGAATTAGTAAGATTTTAACACCTTGATGACATACATCTCAAGAAATATTCATAATTAAACAAAAAAATTAATCTTTTCAATAACTGGAAATTTCACATTTAAAAAATATATTTTCGTTATTGTACATATAAAAATAAGAGTTTACAAACCAATTTCCATAATTTCATCACATTCGAACTTAATTTTTATACACAGAACATTATTTAATCAAATTCTATACTTTATGATTCAGTGAAATTCGGACTAGTCTAGGTTATTCTGCTCGTATTATTAATAAAATTGCCTTATGTTTCACATTGCATTTCGGAGATTTCCGAATTATCATTAATCAAGTTATGTAAAATATAAATACTGTCTTTATAGTTTAATGATACACAGTGTGTATGACTGGTCTGAGTTATTTTATTCATATTATTAATCAAATTATCATATGTTTCATCTTACACATTGAAGATTTCTGAAATTTCATCCATCAAGTTGCTTAAAATATTAATACTGCGTTTATAGTTTTAATGATGCACAGCATACATGAATGCAATTCTAATAATTCTATACATTTCTAATAATTGTTAGAGATGTATTCCTCAGAAATATTACTACCATATGAATAAGTAAAGAAAATGTAATATATATACAGTAAACTCCCGACTATCCGGCTCTAGACTATCCGGCCTAGTAAAAAAAAAAAAAAAAAAGGAGGAATGTTGCAAGGGGTTGAGACAGGCAGCTTCCCTTCCGTAGGAAAATTGCTAACTCCCGACAAGAAGGAGCAAGAAGGGATTGCAGGATGCAATAGCAGAGACAGACAGAGAGGGAGGGGGAAAGGGGGTTAAGGCTTGATAAACTGTTTTGTTAGTTTTTCAACGGATGTTAACTAGTCGGACGTTATTTTCCGCTTATCCTGGTTGCTTTCCTCTAGTCTTTAGGTGTGCTTCGTGTTTATTTATTAAAGATTAACGAAATGGGTGATAAACGAAAAAAGGATGTAGTGACTATGGAGGTATCCAGCTGATATTATATGCTTGTGTAAATGGAGGGACATTGCATCGCAGAAGAAAGCTAACAGGGAAAAGCAGTCATCTATCAACTACTTTGTCAAAAACTAAAAACTAAGTTTTGAATCTTTTATCTTATACATAATTTTTCATATTTGTGCAATCATTTATTAATAAACAGTAAAATAAGATTCAAGAACCAGGCGCTAATGTTTTGCTTATTTTGGAACTGTATATACTGTATATTTAACCCTATCACTATGTTCTGGGGTCCACGCGGACCCCAAGCACTTCCAACAAGTTGTAAAGAATATGTTAAAATTAATGTAAATTTAATATTTTTGGATATAAATAATAAAATTTATTGTGAAAACATCAGAATAAGCATTAATAATTTTTAACCTAACTAAATAAATGAGAAAAGTAATTTATAAGATATTTAAACCATATTAAACATGTGTATTACAGTAAGGGGTCCTCTTGGACACCAGGTCACAACAGGGCATCTTTCGATAGGACATAGTGATAGGGATAAAATTTACCTTAAAATGTGTAACATGTGTTTTTAATATAATGGGGAGAGGGGGGTGCATGAAGTGAGTAAATATTTATAGAAGTCCGGCCTATCCGGCTTTTTTGTTATCCGGCCTACCCTTCCGCCACATTAGATCGGATAGTCGGGAGTTTACTGTACATATATATATATTAAATAACCCCATACCCAAAAGTATCACAGAAGAAAAATAGTAATAATCAATTAAAATATTTAACTATTGGATAAAATTCCATCTATTACATAAAAAACTTCAATTGATGAAGGAAAAATATGTAAATTAGCAAAATAAAATTTACAAAAGTAAAAAAAAAAAAAAAAAAGAATACAAATTATTGAAAAATTTAATTAAAAAAAAGAAAAAAAAAGCTTTTAAAAATTGAGAGTTTAACTCCTACCTTAAATGTCATTACCACTATCTTTTATCAGGATATAATATTCTATGGTTTGCTATAACAGAATTTCTTAATAACATTTATTATACTACTGATTTGTCCGCATGCGTGAGTTGTCATGTGATCAAAACGTTTGAGAATAATACAAATTTTCGAAAAGCAGCGCAATATTTCTCATTTCAACTGTTAGACTTCAGGAGAAGGTAAATTTAAGTGCAAAACTCTGGTAAATTTCCAGATTTTAAATCAAGTGGGGAATCGATTTCTTTGTTAGTGAATAAAGTAAGTTTTAGTATATCATTGCAATATATGATAATAAAAATAAACAATAAATAAATGACTATTTATATATTAAACCTTTCCTAAGTATATAAATATATTTCTTTTATTGTACAGATATTGCAACAAGATGAATCAAAACAGCAGCAATCCTCTTTATCAGAAATGAATGATCTGAATTATACGCCCTTAGCACATGTAGAGTTAAAAAATAATAAATATGTGAGTACTTATATATTAAATACTATAATTCATTTAAGAAACGTAATTAGAGTAAATTTAAAAACAAATATTTTATTGTTTATACTTTAACAAGTGTTTTTATCTATATGGATGCAGAAAATTCTAATTGTTTACATTTATTTCTATTACAGATGTGTTCTTTTTGCTACAAACAATTTTTAAGTAATTGGAATTTAAAAGAACATATACAGATCCATACAGATGAAAAAGCCTATACTTGCGATGATTGCCAAAAACCGTTTTCACGAAAACATGAATCTGAAATGCCTACTACATCATATAGTGTATCACCAGTTGTATGTCAACTTTGTGAAGATATTCAAAAAAATAACCAAACGTTTGAAGAATTTAACAATCAGGGAAGATCTTTAGACTATGTATCAAACACAATTGCATAAGATTTACTACAATATCCCAAAATTAAAATTTGGAAGGCATACACGCTGTATGTCAAGAAATTTTTGTTATCCGTGATTCTTCTAACTAACATGAATGTAGATATTATTCACAATGTATTCTTTACATGGTCATAATAAATATTCTTTTATCTACACATATCAACGTGTTTATTTTTCTACAGTCCATTTCATTATTGGAATATATCTGCTAACATTTTAAACGAAAAACTCTTTCTCATCTTAAAAAATTTTATAAGAAGAGACAAAAATTACCAGATGAATGAAAAATATACAAGTTTACAAAATAATTTCAAAGTTTTCTAGATATATTTACAAAATAAATATTGTCAAAAGTAAAAAAAAAAAAAAAAAAAAAAAAAAAAAAAAAAAAAAAGTTTTTTTTTTTGTTTTTTTTTTACAAATGTGATTTTTTAGAAAAGTGGAAAAAAAATTACAACTGGATTTTTTTTTCCGAAACTGAAAAAAAAATATTTTAACAATTTTTTTTATCAAAAGTGAAAAAAAAATTTTACAATTTAAAAAAAAATTTACATTTTTTTTTTTTTTTTTTTTTTTTTTTT
This sequence comes from Maratus speciosus, assembly GCA_963932465.1. Lineage (NCBI taxonomy): Eukaryota > Metazoa > Arthropoda > Arachnida > Araneae > Salticidae > Maratus > Maratus speciosus. The sequence continues at coordinate 281,147,392 of OZ010800.1, read as the reverse complement.
TTTTTTACAAATGTGAAAAAAAAATTTACAACATAAAAAAATAATAATAAAAATTACAAAAATTTTTCAAAAAAAAAACATTGAAAAATGTTTGAAAAAATGTACAAAAAAGTTAAGATAAAGTTAAAAAATGGTATTTTAAATAGCATTATAATGGTTCAACCATTATACACGATATTTGAAAAACCCATTTTTTTTAACTTTTTCATAACTTTTTTGTAATTTTTTTCAAACATTTTGCAATTTGTTTTTGCAATTTTTTTGTAATTTTTTTAATTTATTTTTTATGTTGTAATTTTTCTTTTCACATTTGTAAAAAAAAAAAAATTGTAATTTTTTTTTCAGTTTTGAAAAAAAAATTTTGTAAAAATATTTTTTTTCAGTTTTGAAAAAAATACATCTAGTTATAAATTTTTTTTTCACTTTTCTAAAAAATCACATTTGTAAAAAAAAAAAAAACTGTTATTTTGTGATTTTTTTTTCTTTTACATTTGGGATTTTTTCTTTTGACTTTTGAAATTTTTTTATTTTGTAAATATATCTAGAAAACTTTGAAATTATTTTGTAAACTTGTATATTTTTCATTCATCTGTTAATTTTTGTCTCTTCTTATGAAGTTTTTTAAGATGAGAAAGCGTTTTTTCGTTTAAAATGTTAGGAGATATATTCCAATAATGAAATGGACTGTAGAAAAATAAACACGTTGGTATGTGTAGATAAAAGAATATTTATAATGACCATATAAGGAAAACATTGTGAATAATATCTACATTCATCTTAGTTAGAAGAATCACGGATAACAAAAATTTCTTTACATACAGTGTGCATGCCTTCCAAATTTTAATTTTGGGATATTGTAGTAAATCTTATGCAATTAGGTTTGGTGCATAGTCTAAATCTCTTCCCTGATTGTTAAATTCTTCAAACGTCTGGTTATTTTTTGAATATCTTCACGAAGTTTACATACAACTGGTGATACACTATATGATGTAGTAGGCATTTCAGATTCAAGTTTTCTTGAAAACGGTTTTTGGCAATCATCGGAAGTATAGGCTTTTTCATCTGTATGGATCTGTATATGTTCTTTTAAATTCCATTTACTTAAAAATTGTTTGTAGCAAATAGAACACATCTGTAAGAGAAATAAATGTAAACAATTAGAATTTTCTTCATCGATATAGATTAAAAAACACTTGTTAAAGTATAAACAATAAAATATTTGATTTTAAATTTACTCTAATTACGTTTCATATAGGTATTATAGTATTTCAAATATAAGTACTCACATATTTATTATTCTTTAACTCTACATGTGCTAAGGGCGAATCATTCAGATCATTCATTTCTGATAAAGAGGATTGCTTCTGTTTTGATTCATCTTGTTGTAACATCTGTATAATAAAAGAAATATATTTATATACTTAGGAAAGGTTTAATATATAAATAATCATTTATTTATTGTTTATTTTTAATATTATATATTGCAATGATATACCAAAACTTACTTTATTCACTAACAAAGAAATCGAATCCCCACTTCAATTAAAATCTGGAAATTTATCAGAGTTTTGCACTTAAAGTTACCTTCTCCTGAAGTCTAACAGTTGAAATGAGAAATGCTGCGCTGCTTTTTGAAAATTTATATTATTCTCAAACGTTTTGATCACATGACAACTCACGCATGCGTACAAATCAGTAGTATAATAAATGTTATTAAGAAATTCTGTTATAGCAAACCATAGATTATTATATCCTGAGAAAAAATAGTGGTAATGACAAATAAGGTAGGAGTTAAACTTGCAATTTTTAAAACTTTTTTTTAAATTAAATTTTTCAATAATTTGTAATTTTTTTCATATTTGTACTTTTGTAAATTTTATTTTGCTAATTTACATATTTTTCATTCATCAATTGAATTTTTATATGTAATAGATGGAATTATATGCAATAGTTAATTATTTTAATTGATTATTAGAATTTTCCTTCTGTGATACTTTTCGTGTATGGGGTTAATTAATATATATATATATATATATATATATATATATATATATATATGTATGTATGTATGTATATATATTACATTTTCTTTACTTATTCGTATGGTAGTAATATTTATGATGAATACATATCTAATAATTACTAGAAAAGTGTGAAGCATAAATCGTTCTGTGATTTTGATAAGCGTTGTAGTAAAAATTCATATAGTTTGATTTTGAAATATGAAATGTTAAAATTAAAGATTGCATTCATGTATGCTATGCATCATTAGAAATATAAACGTAGTATTAATATTTTAAGCAACTTCATGGATGATAATTGGAAAATCTCCGAAATGCAAGGTGAAACATAAGACAATTTGATTAATAATATGAGCAGAATTACCTAGACTAGTCCGAATTTCACTGAATCATAAAGTATAGAATTTGATTAAATAATGTTTTGTGTATAAAAATTAAGTTCGAATGTGATGAAATTATGGAAATTGGTTTGTAAACTCTTAATGAATGTTTTGTGTATAAAAATTAAGTTCGAATGTGATAAAAGTATGGAAATTGGTTTGTAAACTCTTATTTTTATTAACCGACTTCAAAAAAAGGAGGAGGTTATCAATTCGACGCGTATGTATGTTTTTTTTTTTTTTTTTATGTATGTTCACCGATTGCTCCGGAACTTTTTGTCCGATTTATGTGATTTTTGTTTTAATTGAAAGAGGATACTCTCGAATTGGTACCACTTCCGTTTCATCGAAATTGGTAGAGTGGTTTTTTAGTAATCCAACAAAATCCAATAAAATGAAGGATTTCTCTCAAATTATCTTTCATTGTTGTAACCGGATTCCCAATCATAAGCATAAAACTATGTATTCATATACGTTTTCGTCAAATTTGGCGCCATTTGGTGAAATGGACCAAAATACGTCGCCATAAATGAAGCTAACTTTGCTGTAACTGACTAATTTGGCGATATTTTCATTCAAATTCAATAATGGATCTTCTAAAATCTGTTTCTTCGAATTTTTTAAACGGCAGTCATATTTACAATTCTCAATTGCCAATCGCGTTCAAAATAGTAATTTAATGTACATTAATTAAATATATAACATTATTTAAAATGCTAAATAATACAGAAGCAAACTAAATTACAAAACAATAATTTAGTATACAGTAGTTTAGTTTAATTAAACACATAACATCAGACTGGCGGTGCATAATATATATATATATATATATATATATTATATACATATCTATATTATATTAAACAATTATGTGTATGAATGCTTTACGATTGTCTTTAATATTTCCACTAGATAACATTAGCGATAACTTTTCTGTATAGGGGCCTTGGAGAGAAAATGAAAATTTCACGGCTATTTTCTGACAACCTATTAACTATCTCTCATATACACAAGCAAGTTTTTCAATATTTATAAATTTATTTTAAACCGCCCTTTGTCTACTTTTATATGCAAACAGAAGTTAAGCCAAGATTCCTATACTGAAAAAGTACAAAATTAAGAATATAGAGAGAAAAAAATGGAGTACTGTAATTAGTATTGCAGACGGCATTGTTGATGCAGTGTATTTACATGGCACAGAACTCAAACATCAGTAGACGTAAGCATAACTGCAAAAGCAAGTCAGTGAGTTACGCAGTTTTGAAAACATCTGAATTGTACCAAGAAATGAGAGCAAGTAACTTTTAATCAGATTGCACGATAAACGCAAAAAGTGCGCGATACTAACAGCAAACATGGTTTAAAGGAAATGCGAATATCATAAGTTGCTTCCGAAAGTTCTATGTTTTGCGGTACTGTACTCACTAAAATACACCAGTTAGTATGCAGACCGATGACACTTTAACCAAGACTGTTAATGAGCATGACGATGAATTTATAATCTTCCGTAATCGAGCACACAGTTAAGGCTATCGTGAAACAAAAAAGATATCAGCAACAATGTGGTTTAATGTAAATGTGGATATCATAAAATATTTATTTCACAAAAACGCTTCAATGCACCAAATCATATAAGCTCAGAAACGCCAATTGGCAGTGGACCCAATAACAGTAGATTATTTACTAGTTTTAAAATCTCCACTACCCAACGTATTGCAAATGATGATGCAATAAGAAGCATAAATGCCTAAGTAAGTTAAGCTGTTTTTGTCGAAATTGCACTTTTGTTAAACTAAAAAAAATCTAAAAAGTGAAAAATAAACTTTTTTACCAAAAATAAAACCGACTTCAAAAACTACTGCAAAGTAAAAAATAATTTTTTTACACAATAGTTAATAAGAAATTAAATTAAGAGCATTTCATTTACCATGCGTATTAATATATTTATGTACATTAATTTGATTTTTTGGAGTCGGCGCCAACCAAGCCAAGTTGGTAAATCGACAAATACAAATCGTAACAAGATTCAGCAGAAACGTTTCTGAAAAAAATCCATTCTCAATCAACTCTGACAGCATCCTGCATTTGAAAATTTGTGTTTGGCTACGAATTTTTTACATAATATCCGGTATAAACGCACCAATTTTATAATAACCCTTAATTTAGCACACATAATTATAGCTAATCTCACTTGAAAATACACGTTTATAAAATCAGATGAAATGTTTTAAAAATGGTAAAATAAAAATTTTTTAACTAAATAATAAATCGTAAAAAAACTCGTAGATATTTGGATGTGTGTCTGTTGGGTAATTACACTTAACTTCATTTGGCTGCCACCGACTCCAAAAAATCAAATTAATGTACATAAATATAATAATATGCATGGTAAATGAAATGCTCTTAATTTAATTTCTTATTAACTATTGTGTAAAAAAATTATTTTTTACTTTGCAGTAGTTTTTGAAGTCGGTTTTATTTTTGGTAAAAAAGTTTATTATATGTACAATCACAAAAATATTTTTTTTAATGTGAAATTTCCAGTTATTGATAAGATTAATTTTTTTTTGTTTAATTATGAATATTTCTTGAGGTGTATGTCATAAAGGTGTTAAAATCTTACTAATTCGATGTAAATTTGTTAAAATCATGTAATGTTAAAATATATAGGAGCAAGAATCGAGTTTGATGTAGATAAGTATTGCTGTAATGGTCAATTCGTTGTTGAATTTCAAGAAATTGTGTGAAAACAGGGTTTTCTATAGGGAGTTGATGTAATTTCAGTTAAAGTTCTTGGGAAATTAATTCAAAAGTAGTTATCTGCTATTTTTTAAAAGGTAATAGTGAAAAGATCTAAGTAATATTAGCTCTTACGTGTAAAAATTTCAAATAGTTTGGTTTAAAATATAGACTATTTGAAATATGAAATGTTTGAAAATTAAAGTTTGCATTCATGTATGCCTTGTTTCATTAAAAAACTGTAAAGAAAGTATTCATATTTGAAATAACTTGATGTGTAATCGTTCTGAGATTTAATAATTTTCTGATAAATGGATAAAAAAGTTGTTAAAATTATGTAATGGTAAAATATATAGGAGCAAGAAACAAGTTTGATGTAGATAAGTATTGCAATAATTCTGAAATCGTCGAAGCCCTTGTAGCGCAATTGGATACCGCATATGGCTGTTAACCATGGTGTTGGCGGTTCGAATCCGTCCAAGGGCGAATTATTAATTTTTTTTTTTACTTTGTAAGTTTGGAGGTTTAAAGAATTCATTTGTTTTCATTTTGAGAGAAAGTTACTCACTAAGCAATTATTTAATAACTTTTTTTTTGGTTTATGTTTAAGTTTTAGTGTGCTGCTAATTGGTCTCGTTTCACCCAAAGCTATAAAATTATAGGAGGTGCTCTTGTTTTTTAACTCATAGGATTGGTTTAAAAATTAAAGAATCGCTGAATTTCGTTAAATCTGAAAGTACTGGATTTGATTGGATGATGTTTTGTCTATAAAAATTAAGCTTGAATGTAGAAAAATTTAGTTAAATGTAATAGAAAATAAGGATATTAGTTTGTAAACTGGTATTTTTATGCACATTCATGAAAATATTTTTAAAATGTGAATTTTTCAGTTATTGATTACATTAAAATTAATTTATTTTTGTTTAGTAATGAGTATTTCTTGAAGTGTACCTCGTTCAAGGGTTAAAATTCTACATAGCTAGCATCTAAAATTATGAGAAAATCTCAAACTAGTGTAAAAGTAAATCAAATTCTTTTAAATTCGTCTTTTTCATTAAAAATCATATTTTCCTTTAGTTATTTGTTCAATTATTAAAATTCATTAAGGTAATGGTTGTCCAAAAACTAAAATACATATTTAACGTTTCACATTTAAGTTGTTATTCTTATCTTTCAGTTGAAAAAATCTAAAGAAATCTGTTTTTTTTTCTTTCTTCTTCTTAAAAAATGATATTTACCATTGCTTTGTTTAATTATTCATATTGGTGTTGAACGTGTTAAATACAATTCGTTCTGTGGATACACAAATTTTCTGTTAAAAGGTTTATATAACTTCAAGTAAAAGCAATTTGAAAGGGAATACATACTCTTTAATAAACAAAATTCTCGTATAGGAACTAGCGTTGAAAAACATGTGTTATGTTACAAATACACTTAATATTTACATATTGAACTGAAATTTCTTAAAATGTGCCTATGTCTATGTATGTGAAATATAAGCACAGGTATAGTTAATTCATCTGTTAATAAAATTGGGTATCTAATAATAAATACATAATTTTTCATTAAACTGACTTTCTTTTATAGACCTTGAAAAAAGATCACATCGACATTTTGTAAACAAGTGAAGTAACGCTATTGTATCCGCCACCCTTCAAGGGGGAGAAACGCAGGATTTTCTTATGAGTTTGAAGAGAGCGTAGATGTATTTCATGACAGGGGGAGGGGGGGAATCTGGTTATAGTATTTACTTTTAAAAGAACTGTGATGTTTAATCATAATCCTACAGTGGTCTAAACATGGCAAAATCAATTAGTTTGGTGTAAAATTACTAATTGCAACATAAAATTGGTTGTTTACCTGGAATATCCACATTTAAATTGTAGTAAAATTAAGTAATTGTTTTGAAAACTAGAAATTTTATATGAAAATGATAAAATTTAAAGCCAATAACGCATAAAAACATTGAATGGGATCGAAATATTATATAAAGATGTAAAAATCATTATTGGATTAATAAAATTTGCCTTTTTTCTTAAAAAATCGATATTAATCTTTGTTAGTTGTTCAATTATAAAAATTCATTAAGGTAACTATTGGTCAAAAACTAAATTATGTTTAAATTTTCCTTTTAAGATGATATCTCTATCTTATAGTTAAAAAAAAATCTCTAAAAGGAATCTGCTTTTTTTATTAAAAATATATATTTTCATTGATTTGTTTAATTAATAATACTCATTACGGTGTTGTTCATTCAAAATTCAAATGTAAGTTTAACTTTCCTCATTTAAGTTTATATTCCAATCTTGTATTTGAGAAAAATCTACAGAAATTAGCTTTTTTCCTTAAAAGTTGATATTTTTCATTGTTTTGGCTAATTAATAATACTCGTTAAGGTAAAGGTTGTTCAAAATTAAATATATATGATACATTTTTATCTTTTAAGTTGATTTTCTGATCTTATAGTAGAAAAAATCCTAAGAAATCTTCTTTCTTCCATTAAAAATTGATATTTTTGATATTTTGCTTAATTAATAATGCTCATTAATGTGTTTATAATCCAAAAATCAAATATATGCTTAACTTTATCCATTTAAGTTGATATTCTGATCTTTCAGTTGAAAGAAAATCTACAGAAATCAGACTTTTCCCTTAAAAATTGTTATTTCCATTGTTTTGCTTAATTAATAATACTCATTAAGGTAAAGGTTGTTCAAAATTCAAATATAATTTTAATCTTCATCTTATAGTATGAATAGGGGGCTCTGCCCCCAGCAAGCTACGCTCGCCAACCCCCGTTCAGACACCGCACAATCTAAAAACACGCTAATCTGATGGGTTTTAAAAATATTAGAGAAGATTGAATTATACTGAAAAAAGCTGTGCAGATCTCCTTGTAAACGGGTTTCCAATCAATTCCCTTTGATTGCAAAAATTAAAGGTCGAATCAGTTGCTGTTAAGGCATCCAATCGTTGTTTTCGTTTTTGATTAAAGAGGATCAGTTAAACATTTGAAAAGAAGCTACAATAAAATAAATTAAGTATAAGAGTCTTTGTCTCCCGGTATTTTAAAACAATCTCTATAACAATAGACTAAGTCATGTGACTATCATCAACAGTTCCAGGCGGACCACTTCGCTTTTTAGTCGCCAAATATTATTCTATCGCCATCATTTTATCTATATTATAATAGTTCAAGTCATCAACTGCCATAAACAAATACGGTCTGATCCCTTCGCCGTTCATATGAAAGTTTGGCAAAGATGTCATATATGTCCCATATTGGCGTGATTTTTTAACGACGCCAATTTGCGGAACGCATCAACAGCATAAACAGCAACATCCGGTTACCATATCAAGCAAAATAACGATACTTTGGCGCCAGTTATGTGCCTGTTCCGTATATGACATTGGCGTCAGAAAAAAATCGCGCCAATATGGGACCGTAAGTTTTCCATTTTGATTAAAAAATCAAAAAAATTTTTTTGAATAAAACTACATGGTCGCAAAGGATTCTAGGTACTGTTACGCTAGCAGGATGCAAATCTCGCCAATAGCTTTTTTTCAACTCGCCAGTTAGCATTTTTTTTTTTCGAGTGGTAATATTTGGCAGGTTTGGCGTGATTTTTATTTTTTTACGAAAATTTGGTGAAAACCTCGTTTTCAAATACCAGTTACATATGCATTTTCGGTATTCCTTACATATCCCGGCGACCAAAAATCTATCGCCAAACTATAAGATTAAATGCCAATAATGGTTGATCGTAAATGTCACATTTACTTGACTTTAAGCAAGTTACACGTGTTTACGTCATCAAGTGATTTTTATTTCGACGTTTTATTCGTATATTTATTAAAGTTATACTAATTTATTTGTTCTTTCGTTATTTAAAATAAAAATTCTGTCAATTTGTATAATTTGGCGATTTATATAATTTGGCGAAATTGGTTGACGGAATAACTAAGTAGTACTGTATTTCTTAAATATTTTCTATTATTTTCTAAAGGAAATACAAAAAAAATATAATTAATAATCATAGAACAGAATAATTTATATAATTTGTAAAAGGAAATAAAAGTAAATAAACATTTATTATCAAATAAACAACAATAGCCGGGTTACCATGTTATTCTGTTCTGAAATTTAAAAAAAAAGAAAAACAAAAAAAAAAATAAAAAATAAAAATGTGGGATTAAAATTTGAGTTGCCATCATTAGAAAAATGTATATAAAATTAGAAAAAAAAATAATATTTCGAAAACTAATTCGAATTTTAAAATTCTAATACCAGTTTTGAAATCTGCGGATCAATATTGATTTTTGGTGTTAATTTCATCGCAAAGTATTCCACATTTTAGGAGAAATCCCCGTGAAACATAATCAGTTGTTTAATCAGTCGATTTATACTTCCGTTTCATAAATTCGTTTCATTAGGATTTTATATATATAGGGTAGATAATCTAGTCGATCTAACGTTCACCTCTCCTGTTAGAGCAGAAATTTACTTTTCCCCACCGGGGGGCGGTGCTGTGGTAGCGGAGGGGTGCACCAGAGGCGTTGTCGGAGGGGTGCCGCAGGGGGTGTCGAAGGAGAGGTGGGAAGGCGCACAGGAGGAGGGACCTGCGTGCTGCGTGAGGAGGGACGGTCCCCCCGTATCCCCTCCTGAGCTACTCTCCTTTCCCTACTACTGACGCAGTTGCATCCACACCAGCCATTTTTAACTGAATGCCCCCTCCTTTCAAATGAAGTTATCACAAATCTGCTTGCGTTTGCGCACGCGTGATATTTCACTATCGCGACTGTTTCACGAAAATACATTGAAAACTGTTCGCATGCGACGCTTCGATTCACTTTCATTTGAACACCCCTAGTAATAATACATCATAAGTGATAATAATGCTGATATTTTTAAGCATATCACCTACAGGCCGCTGCTGAACTCTATTACAATTTAAATAATTTTGTGGTGTTCTTAATAACCTATTAACTTTAAAGGATTTATATGAAATTTTGTATAACTTACTTCGATCTTTAGATACTCTACGCAGCCTCTGAAGGTACTAATATTTGCTGTAAAATATTAATTAAAAAAAATTAGTTGTATAACTTTAATAAAATAATACACTCGAACTCACTTAAAACAGAGAAGAAAGGACCGCTGCAGTTGTTCGTTTTAATAGAGTAACAAAAGTTAGTATTTCATAAAAAAAAATAACCTGACATATAAATGCATTTCAAAAATATATGAACTGAAAAAATGCTTACTTCCTTTTGTTTTTCATAAAAAAGAAAAGATCTTTAAGAATAGCTATCTAGTTACGTACCTAGCCCATTTTTAAATGACTTTTAATTCTACTGTGCGCGAGACGGAAATATTTGGCGAAAAATTTTTTTTAATGAATAGAGATATTTTCATATAGTAAGAATGCTATTTTATTTTGAGAACTTTATTTTTTTTTTTTTTAGAGGAGGTAGAAATTTTTGCGAACTAATTTTTTTTCTCTCTCTTTCAGGAGATAGAAATTATTTTGCGAATTTTATTTTTAGGTGTTAGAAAATATTTTTCTTTTTCTTGCGAACTGAATTTTATTTTTAGGTGTTAGAAAATATTAGAGAAGAATTCTATTTTCACGTGTTAGAAAATATTAGAGAAGAACTTTATTTTAGGAATTTACTTTACTTTGCGAACTAATTTTTTTTTTTTTTTTCAAAAATACAGTTTTATTTTAGAGGAGATAGAAATTTTTGCAAACTGAATTTATTTAATGAACAGGTGTACTATAACAAAAGCATATTTATTTATTAAGCGGGTGGTAGGTGCTACCATCTTTCGTTTGAAATGTTATTTAGTGAATAATGTGAGAGATTTTAAATGATTTCTGAAAATTATCGTGAGGTTTGAACTCGGTAAAATGCAGTCACAAATCAATGATTGTTCGAGTGACTTAAGCATTGAACTATGATTCCATATCTTCGCATGCATATTTTGAACAAGAGAGTGTTATATAAGATGATCAGTGTTGCCATTAAATAAAGTGAAATGTAGTAAACAAATCTAAGCACATCGAGTCGCCTGGTGGCGTAGTCAGTAAGCGGAGGCTGCTGTCATGCTGAGGGTCCGGGATCGAGTCCCTGGGTAAGACATGGATGTAATTGTGATTGTGTTTTCAAAAATAATATGCACTGCTCAAAACAATTAGGGGAGCACATGGTTTTAACGAAATTACTCAAATATTTACACCGATAAGTAACGTAATATAAAACATCCAAAATATAAAGTGTTGTAGAAAACAGATAAAGAAAACTTCACATGTAAATTAAAGCTTATGACGTCAAAACCTAGAAAAAGGAGATAAGTGCAGAAATCGGGATTTTGCAGAAACGTCTGTTTCACTGCCTCAGTTGTAAAATTCAATTTCTCAGCTTGTGTTTTGAGAAAAGGTGGCTTGAAAATGTCCCAACAACATGATTTACCTCAATCCATGGCTTGGCGTGTTATCGGGACAGTTGAATTTGGGGGAACACAACGAAGTGTAGTGGACGCTGTTGGAGTCGCAAGAAGTGTCCATGAAAGTCTATGGAATCGATTCCAAGACACATGTAATGGTAGTCATCGACAAGTGCAAGGTCGAAAATGTGCTAACACAGAAACTAATGACCGATATATCCTGTTAACAGCTCGTCGAGATGGAACGGGCAATGCTACTCAGCTGCAAACACAGTTGTTCTTGGCCACAGGACGAAGGGTGTCCAGCCAAACAGTCCGACATAAGCTTCAACAGGGTGGCCTCTATACACGTAAGCCAATGATCTGTATTCCGTTGACCTAAAGCCACTGTGCGGCCCAAAGAAGGTGGGGAACTGAACATCGAGTTTGGAGGTAACGTTGTTGGAGTCACATTCTGTTTATAGACGAGTCCCGATCAGACAGTCTGGATGTGACATCTGATGTGTTTTGGCATGGATAGAAAGATGCACTCAAAACAATCCCATATTCGTTCGTGAAAGATCGCATTACAGACGAGGTGAGTTGATGCTATTGGCTGGAATCAGCATAGGTGGACGTACAGGCCTGCATATCATTCGGAATGGCACTTTGACGGTCCGAAGTTATACAGACGAGATACTGAGACCTCATGTCGTATTTTATGTTGCAGCAATTAGTGATTTCTTTTTTTCCATGTAGGATAATGCCAGACATCTTACAGCTCGTCTTGTAAAAAAACATGCTTGAAGCTAAAATAATAAAGCGTATGGAATGACCAGCATGCTCTCCTGACCTAAATCTGATCAAGCATGTTTGGGACATACTCAGACGACGCATTGCTGCGAGATCGAGGCCTCCTTTTACTGTCCGGGACTTGGAGATTGCAATTCTTGAGCAGTGGAACAGTATTCCCCAAAGTATTATCGATAACCTCATCGCATCCATGAAAAACAGGTGTGCAGCAGTCTTAGCTGTTCGAGGAGACCACACGCCATATTAAAAATCTTGCATTATTTCTAAACAATACTTTTTCTTTATCATTTACGTGAAACCAAATTATTGCCCTTAACCATCTTATCATGTTCTTTTCATCTTTTCGAAGAATAAAAGCCCCCTTACAATTTTTTTGCGTCTTTTTTTCTGTATTGCGCATTGATACGCGTGTACTATCCATTTTATGCCCATACATGGCTGCCTTGCACTGGTCTCTTCCCTTTTTTGCTTGCTCCCCTAAATTTTTTGAGCAGTGTATATATATATATATATATAATGGAGAGAAATAAAATTGTTATGTCTGATTTGTGTTACAGTGTCTGTGTATAAATAAGGATCATTCGAGGCGACAGCCATTGTTGCTATAGGCCTCAAAGCAATCTCCACTACGGTGGATTTCAAATCAATCAATCAATAAGCACATCAAATAAAATGTTTAAATTATTGCATCCTGATATTAAGTTAGCGCGTTATTTCTATTACATGTTTTATTTTGCAAAATCGGCCAAAATCAATTTTTTAGACTTGCGCGCACTCTATGATTTTATAAATTGAGAAATTAGCGAGAAATGTTTAAAATTTTTATATATATTTTCTTTTAGAATGAGAGAGAGATTAACAAATTTTATTAATGAATGAGAGATGTTTAAAAAATTTTAACACATATGGAATTTAACAAGTATTAGAATATTTTCGAGGGAAAACCTACTTTTCTAGAGAAGAGATTTTGCATAGAGAGTTGCCGCTGAATAAAAATTAATATTGTGCTCCCACTGAATAAAACGAAATGAAATTAAAAGATGTTGACACTAAATAAAGTGAAAGGTATGTAATGGAATGAAATTAAAAGATGTTACGTTGAAAAGAAAACGAGAAATTATAAAATAAAGTAAACATTAAAGTTCTTCTTAACATAATATCAGCAAAAGAAATATAAAACTTGCGTTCAAATTAAATTTTGTAAATTGAAATAATAATAATAATAATAATAACAACATTCAAATAAAAAAAATAATAACAACATTCAAATAATAATAATTATAATAACATTGAATAACAATAATAATAATAAAGAAAACGTTGAAATGAAAAAATAAAATAAAAAGTTTGTCTTTATACTCAGTATATTTTCACATAGTTGACAATGAGTTAGAACCTTTTAGAAAATTAACTTGATTTTTTGAAGATTTAAGCATACTGTTTGTGTGAGAGATTTTTTTCTTCTAAAGGAATCATTTGAAGTTTCTTTTATAAAACGGTAGTTTAACATTTATACCAACATTAAAAAAATTTAACATAGTTTTTCTGAATAAACACTTAAATAATAATAAGTATAAAAATTCCTTTCTCTACAATTGATGTGGAAAGATATTGAATCCCAGCATTGTATGAAAATTCTTTCACCTACCCCCTTTACTTAATCTTCATATCACCTTATACATACTGAAACTTAGTTAAGTTTAAAAAATATTGCGATTAATATGGTAGGAGGAAAAAAAATTAATCCAACGATTAGTTAACGGAAAATGTAAGACATAAAATATTTGACTTAAGAGAATTGTAACAGTGTAGTGAATGATTTTTCCTACATTTACTTAAATCTAACTTATTTTACATGATTGTATAAGGAAATACCTAAGTTTAATGTTATGCATATAACTTACTTGAAATAAAATTTTTGACTCATTGAACCTTTAATTAACCGAAAGAACTTTTATTCTTTTATCAGAAAATCTACGGAGCAGACTAAAGAAAATTGTTTCACAAAAGCAATACAGCAATAAAATCCAATTAATAGAAACAATAATTCATTCTTGGTATCACATTATAACAGCTTCATAATTAAAAGACTTGCGGGGACTCCATGGGAAGGCATTGTAAAGCCATATAAAGTTTAAAGCCATATAAAGTGAATAAAGTTTACCCAACAAAATATTAACTGACGTGCAAAATTTTTGTATATCTTATTTTTTCGATATGTTTCTTTAATTTTATAACTGCTGTTCTGATAAACCTTCGTTCTTGAGATTTATTGCATTACATTCTTCATTAAATTATCTTTCCATTGGTATACTATAATTTTATGGTATTACATAAAGAGAAAGTGGTGTTGTGAACCATCAAACTTCAAAAATATATCTTTACAAAAAAGTTTCCACAATTTTGACCCCTACTGTATATGTTAAATTATCAATGCACAATTTAGAAACCAAAATTTATCACAAACAAAATTTAAAGTGTGAGAGAGCAACAAAACATGAAGTGAAAGGATCTGCAGTTCGATTGATGACCGTAATGTAAAAAAACAAGCTAAAGGTAGATCAAGTGTAATTTTGAAAAAATAGCCAAAAAGGATTATTGAGTAAGCTTACAGGTGTAACAAATGGAAAAAGTGTTCGTGTAAAAATGCAATACCGGTTACATCGACTGATGTCCTTAATGGTGAGTTCCAACATTAATTGCAATCATAGTGCAAGTGCAAAGGACATCTGCAAGCAAACGTGATATCATGAAAAAGCAAGCCCCCATAATACGTGAACAATCTTGATCTCATAACAAGAGTTAAAAAAAAAAATTACCAAAAAGTGTTAAGTGCAAAAGAAAAATTAATTTTTGAAAAGTTTAAGAACATGAAAAGCTTAAGAAATGGACACAGATAATGTTAACTGTACGAGTATGATGTAAAATCAATGAATATTCCCGTAGGTGCATGTGGTGTAAGGGTATAGATGCAAAATATATGTACACCACCAAACCACTTAGCATGAATAACTGAAAATTTTAAACAATTTATGAACATCCTATGGGCGTGTAAAATGCAATTTATGCCTTATGCAAATGCTACACACAGGAGCATGATATGTGTGAACACATAATGAAATCTCATGTAAATGTAAAAAATCGCTTAACATACCATTAATCATGTTAACTGCAAATTCAAACAGGTCAAATAAATTTAACATTTAAATATAATGGTATACAAGTGTGAAGTTATCGGAACGACAGATTTGTTGTTTAAAATGAACAATTTCTATTATTTAAAATGTATTTATATATATATATATATATATATATCATGGAAGACGGTAGTATTCCGAGTGACGCAGCCTTAAGCCTAAAATCGTATCGTATCGTATCGTTAAAATCGTATCGTATCGTATCATAGAATTCGTAGATGGCGGAACTCGTATATACAGCTAACTCGACATCAAAGAAAACGCGAAAAGCCACCTTTTAATAACTCAGCAGATATAGGTCTTATTGTTCTGAATTTTCTAGAACAGTCTTATATCTGCAGTCTAATCGTATACTGAAATTTTTACATTTCTACGTGCAGTATATTTTGAGATCTAAATAGCCATTTTTAAAATGAAAACGTTGGTATGATATCGAGGAAGTTCCTAATTTGAAAATCTCGAAAACGGTTCTAACGATTATCTTTAAATTGATACATAATATAAATGTGATTAAGGCGAGGTGAATAACACTTTTCTTTTTTCTGGGAAAACTCTCGTTCGTTAAATAATTCGATTTTTTTTTCTCTCGAAAATGACACGGGCGATTTTTTAAAAATCAAATAAATATGTTTCAGATGAACCAAATAACAATTTACTTGTTTCCAGCAAGACTCTTGTTCGTTTTATAATGCGCATGAAAAATCGGACTATATTTCTTCGCCATTCTATGGAAATTTCACCGAAAATGCATGACACTGTATTCATACACATGCTTTCTTTTTAACCACTTTTGGGGAGAAAAATTTTGTCTTCCCAGTGACTGAGTGGTTAAGGGCCATCGTCTACTGATCTTAAGATAGGCAGTTCGATACTCCCTGGTACTTGTTTTCGCATGTGAATGTGTTTTTTTTTTCTTTCTTTTAAAGTCTGTTAGTTGACCATTATTCTCAGTTCCTTTGTAATTTTTTAATTGCTATTAAGTTAAATAAAATCACAATTATAATGACGACAATTTGATGATGATTATTTCTTGGCAAATTTTATAAATATATTTAATTTCAATCACTTTACAAAAAATATACATTAATAATTATTATTTGAATATAAATCACACGATCAGAAACGTAAAAAAATAATTCATTTCAGCTCTTCTTTTTATAATATCATTTTTTATTATTATGACGGTCAATCCATATATAATCACTGACATCGATAATATTATTATTATTATAATTATTATTTTCCTTGCATAAAAACTATTGTGATGTAATAATTCTTTTATAATAAATAATTTAGTTGAAATATTTTATTTATAAATAACAATGAAGTTTGATAACCCCGAGACAATTGTTTTTATTTAACTTTGCAATATTTACAGTTTACATAATAAGCATATCAGAATTCTGGTGTCGCCGTCTTTTGACGCAATTGCGTACTACATTTTGCCTCTTATTCGGAAAAAAAAAACTAACGCTCTTCGCCGCTTTGAAAGAATCTCTTGTGACTAGAGGTCTATTTCGCAAATATTAAGAAAATTACTGCATACAAAAATATTAAAATGGGTAGTATTATAGAGAAATTTTTGATAAAAACGTTGAAGTAGACAGTTTTTAAATCGAAGAATTATTTTAAGAGATATTTAATGTTAAATCTGGATAAAATTGTCTCATTAAAAAAGTCTCAAAGGAAAAAAAATATACATGGGAATTTAATCATTCAATAGAAACTCGAAGTTTGCAGAGTGCATTTATTATTTTTAACTTGCCTAATTTTTTGACGGTTTATTTCAATTTTAAATTAAAATTTTCAGAATTTCCAGAGATATTTTTTACATATTTTAGAAAAGGTTATTTTAAATTGTTGCCAATTGTTAAAACAGCGCAAAGAATAATATATTCTTTAAATTAAAAATTTATTCACACGTGACTATTATAAACAGAAAAAATCCTTTTAAATTAGAATTAAATGATAACGTGTTAAAAGCAGGAAAATATTAAACATTACGTCATAAAAATTGTTTTGACACATGCTTACTTAAAATGAAAGAAAATTATAAAATAATCAATTATTTTCAAATTAGAATTAAATGAATACGCATTAAAAGCAGGAAAACATTGAAAATTACGTCATAAAAATTATATTTACACGTGAATATTAAAAGAAAAAGAAAATTTTTAAGTAATAAATTCATTGATATGTGTTAAAAGTCGTAAATGGAGGAAATTACGTCATATTGGCCAAAGTGGCCAAATAATAATATTGCAAAACAGTTTAAATTAAAAAATATATTTATATGAGAGATTTATTTCAAATTTCGAGATGATATTTTTAACTATAGTTGCCAATTTTAAGGTAGCGCAAATAATAATATTATCTTTCTAATAATAAAAATATTTTCAGTTGAATGTTACAAAGAGAAAGGAAAGTTTGGTGAAAATTATGTCAGATTTAAAACGTTACATTTAAAATCTCTTATTTAAAATCATTTTCTTATAGCGTTGTTAAAAAATACCATAAAGCAAAGACTCTGTTGACTTAGTTCCTTTTATATTTGGCAATTTTCAAATGTTTAACTAATCTTATTTAAACAAGCACGGAAACAGCAACTAACATCAGCTGATTCGGTCTTGAAATCCCTCAGTAAAAGGGAAATCCGTTTACAGTAAGATCGCCATTGATTTTTTAATTATACAGAGCAGCCTCGATTATCCGAGCTAATTGGGACTGTTAGTAAATCGGAATCGGAAATCTCGGTTAATAGAAACTGTGTGTAAAAACTCGCCGTGCTTGCGAATTTAACATCTCTTTTAAAAAAATATATAGAACGTTTTTTAAATTATAAAAATAATTCTATGTAAAGTTCTGTTTCACAGCTTAACAAATTTAAAAAGAAAATCAACTACCTGTAGTAAATTTTAAAATGCAAATTGAAAAATTTACGAAAGTTCACACAGCCACTGGAAACAAAGCATTGTTCGCTATTGACTTCTCAGGGTCCAATGTTTCTTTGGAGTTGAGTGCTTTTGGGGGCAGAAGGGCCTGTATAGCACGGACAGTGAGCTAAAGAGTGTGGTTATTTTTAAGGCTCATTCAAAAGGGGAAAAAAATCAGACTTTGTTATCGGCTCGGTTAACAGAAACCTCGATTAATCGAAGCTCGGTTAATCCAGGTTCTACTATAATTCAATCTTCCGTAATCTTTTTAAAGCAGATCAAATTAATGGAATTTAGCACAAAGCCACATAGCTGATAACTGCTATGCTTGTTGGCCACCTTTTTTTCAAAAAGTTTGCTTCGCCTTATTCAATTAATGAGATATCTCCTTTAAAATAAGTAACATTTTCCCGTTCTAAAATACTGGTATCCAAAAATCGTAGCATGTAACTGACACTACAAGTACTCACGGAACTAGGCTATTTTAAGTCTGATTTTTATTATAGACTATATAAAATTATTAAAAATATATATTATGATAGGAACTAGCGGGCTTCGTCCGCTATTTACGTTACGGATATAAAAATCATGTTTTTTTTTTTTTTTTTTTTTTTTTTTTAGGGAAAAAGAAATAAAAACCTATTTGACGATAGGTTTATAAAGACACATTTTGTATTTGTTATATTTCCGGGGATGAGGAGGGGGGGGGGGGGACTATTTTGATTAAATATCGCAATAAGTCCACATGGCAGATATAATTATGATAGACACTAGCGGTCTTCGCCCCTCTATGGCGCCTTATGGGTCCAGCTTCCATAACTCAGAAACTACCTTTCGGACATCAATGCAACAGATTCCAAACGTTATAATTAACTTAATAATCACCCTATATAGCATTAAAGTAAATTTATGAGTACTGCATACTATTTTTTTATCGTAATTTCTGAAGAGAAAAAATTATTTCGGTTCCATTCTTAGGTACTGGTCTGAAAAATTTTGAAAAAGGGGGGAAGGAGGGGACATGAGACTGCTGTTTGTCAAACAACACAACGGGGTCTGGCTTATTCAACTTGGTTTTTGATGACTTCAATTTGAAGGTGGTTTGTTTAAAAGAGTGCGTTCCCTGCCCCATGAAAATTGGAACTATTGGTGCACCATATATGTAAGGATTTAATAATTATAAATTAACATTTTGGATTTATTAATTTAAGGATAAAGTGTTTTTAAAGGAATATCAAATGAAACCCTCTGTGCGATCTGCGATTATACTTACCCACTTGTTTTTATATACAAACTGCTATAAGGAAAATTGTAATAAAATAGTAAAAATTAAATCTGCATTAAATCCCATAAGTATCTTTTTTTTTAATCATTTTATCACTAACCTCAAAAAAGTAATGATATCAATGCAGAAACCCTTGACAGGTTAAAAGTTTCTGACGCAGCACTTTATCTTATGCTCTAAGAATTTTAAATATGGAACTTAAAAATACTGATATCAAATTTTGAGTGACGTTATGCTATTTCTTAAAAAATATATTTGTATTTATTTCATCATTTTATTTTTGTTTTATTTATAATCGCATGTGCAAAAGTTATGTTCAACATGAAAAGCTGCATAAAATTTTATTCGCTGTTGCTTTATCATTTGCATCTCTCATAAATTCAAAATATGAGTTTTAAAAGATATGATATAAAATTTAAGTGACGCCTTGAAGTGACTTTAAAAGGTTTGTTTTAAAATTCAATTTAAATTATTTTTGACTTGGTTAAAATATTTTTTTACATCTACACAATACTTTTAATTTTCCAATTCACTGTTAAATATATCACTTTCATTGAATCTATACTATGCATTGAAATGTATTTATTTCAATAAATTGATTTATCTTTTGTGTCACGCTATTCAAAATTGTGAGTAATATTTATGTAAATGGTTTATTTGCGTCAAACTATCCTTTTTCATACATTTCATGTAGTTTGGACACAATGACTCAAAGAAACCATTTACATAAATCTTACTCACAATTTTGAATAGCGTGACACAAAAGATAAATCAATTTATTGAAATAAATGCATTTCAATGCATAGTATAGATTCAATGAAAGTGATATATTTAACAGTGAATTGGAAAATTAAAAGTATTGTGTAGATGTAAAAAAATATTTTAACCAAGTCAAAAATAATTTAAATTGAATTTTAAAACAAACCTTTTAAAGTCACATCAAGGCGTCACTTAAATTTTATATCATATCTTTTAAAACTCATATTTTGAATTTATGAGAGATGTAAATGATAAAGCAACAGCGAATAAAATTTTATGCAGTTTTTCATGTTGAACATAACTTTTGCACATGCGATTATAAATAAAACAAAAATAAAATGATGAAATAAATACAAATATATTTTTTAAGAAATAGCATAACGTCACTCAAAATTTGATATCAGTATTTTTAAGTTCCATATTTAAAATTCTTAGAGGATAAGATAAAGTGCTGCGTCAGAAACTTTTAACCCGTCAAGGGTTTTTGCATTGATATATATATTACAAGTTTAAATTGATAAATAAAATTTAATTTGCAAAACCAATGAATAGAGAAAGTCTCTCTTTTTTATATAATCAACATAAGGTAATCCAAAAAGATAACTATTGATGTGTAAGGTAAGAGTTTACAAAACAAGTGCGATAAGATTTTAAATTTCCTATTTAAAAGTGTAGGAATACATTATAATGCTAAAATTTTTAACGTAGTGCCCGAAAACATCCTGAGAAAACATATCATGTATACTACCACAAAATTATGAACTTTCTTTTTGTTTTTATTAACAGCTTAACAAATGTAATATTACTTAAATAAGAGTACTAATTCACCAGAATTTTTACTGAAGTTAGCATCTACGTATCCATCAACCACTATTTTATGACTAGAAAGATAATTTACTTTAGCCTCGAGTCAACCAGAGTACCACAATAAAATACATGTAAATATTAAAAATTTTGTACCAAAGCCACAATCTCTATATAATAAAAGCCAGTGTAACGCTGGGCGGGGCGAATCCATCAATCGAGGCGCCTGATTAATGCCCCCATGATTTGTGCCCCCATACGTCATTTTGACGTCACAAGAAATGGGGATATAAATAAAGTGCTGGATCATTTCACTTTTCACGAAATCCTGATTAATGTCCCCATGATATATGCCCCCATATCTGAAAGTGACACAAATCCAATGCTAGAGAAATTTCCTTTCGTTGAGAGCCTGATTAACGTCCCCATGATTTAAGTCCCCATACGTCATTATTTTGACGTCACAAAAAATGGGGGCACAAATCCAGTGCTCGAGCATTTCACTTTTGACGAAATCCTGATTAACATCCCCATGATATATGCCCCCATATCAGAAGGGGACACAAATCCAGTAATGGAGAGTTTTCCTTTCATTGAGAGCCTGATTAATGTCCCCATGATTTATGCCCCCATACGTCATTTTGACGTCACAAAAAATGGGGGCACTAATCCAGTGCTGGAGTATTTTACTTTCGACGAAATCCTGATTAACATCCCCATGATATGTATCCCCATACGTCATTTTGATGACGTCAGAGTAGATGGGGACTTAAATCAGGGGGCATAAATCCAGTGCTAGAGCATTTCATTTTCTAAAGAATTCCTGATTAGTGCCCCCATTTTTTGTGACGTCAAAATGACGTATGGGGGCATAAATCATGGGGACATTAATCAGGCTCTCAATGAAAGGAAAACTCTCCATTACTGGATTTGTGTCCCCTTCTGATATGGGGGCATATATCATGGGGATGTTAATCAGGATTTCGTCAAAAGTGAAATGCTCGAGCACTGGATTTGTGCCCCCATTTTTTGTGACGTCAAAATAATGACGTATGGGGACTTAAATCATGGGGACGTTAATCAGGCTCTCAACGAAAGGAAATTTCTCTAGCATTGGATTTGTGTCACTTTCAGATATGGGGGCATATATCATGGGGACATTAATCAGGATTTCGTGAAAAGTGAAATGATCCAGCACTTTATTTATATCCCCATTTCTTGTGACGTCAAAATGACGTATGGGGGCACAAATCATGGGGGCATTAATCAGGCGCCTCCTAATCCAGTGCTGGAGTATTTTACTTTCGACGAAATCCTGATTAACATCCCCATGATATGTATCCCCATACGTCATTTTGATGACGTCAGAGTAGATGGGGACTTAAATCAGGGGGCATAAATCCAGTGCTAGAGCATTTCATTTTCTAAAGAATTCCTGATTTACGACCCCATGATGTATGTTCCCATACGTCATTTTTACGTCAGAACAAAGGGGATTCACAGCTCGTGCAGGATTGGCCACTAGAGTTCTGCACGGGCAGGAATTTCCAGCCTGATCTCGGCCCAGTGTAAAAGTTAAAAGTTCGGCCCGGGACAGGCGCGACTCGTGACAAAATTAATTAAATCAAGTCCGATCCGGCCCATTCAATTTCTACAGAAAATCCAATTTTACAAAACACACAATTAACGATTCTTTTAACCCCTTAACAGTCGCATTAAATTACGGTTTAAAAATTGAAATTGCTTAATGGCACCACTTTTTTGAAAAAGAAATGTTCATGTTATTTAATGGCAGGTAAAATGATACCATAATAAAGCCAGTTACACTATTTTACAAAACTGTTGGGAATCAATCAATATGAATAAAAAACACAGCCCATGAATATCACGGCAGCGGGGATTAAAGGGTTAAAGAAGACTAGATATATATTTTGGGTGGAATTTTACGTGTACTAGAGGGCTCAGCCCCTGCGAGCTGTGCTCGCCAACCCCCGTTCAGATTTTGAAGCTTTTAAAAACATTGTAATGTGCTCTATTTTACAAATATTAGCAGGTTACGGAAAATTGAATGATATTATTACGAATGGTGATTATCTTCTGCAATCGGGTTGCCACGCTTTTCCGTTTGAATAGTGTATTTTTCTTTTACCATGGCCTCATCTATCGCTATCACGACAGCTGGCGGCTATTTTTGGGATTGATAATTAAGATCAATTACACATTTTAAAATCAGCTTGCACAAAAGGGTAAGGTTGAAAATTCTGATGCTTTTTTCTGATGCTTGATTCTAGCACTTTTATAATGATGCTATAGAGTATAGACAATGTTCATCCTTTGATATCGAGATTAAAAAACACCGCGTCTTCTTAGGAATAGCATTCAGAACTACGATATTGAAAACATTTTTTTTTTTTTTTTATATATAAATTTTACGCTTATATTTTATTTTTGGATTTAGTTTCCGATATTTTCAGGAACAGGTATAGCTTATGCATAAAATCTTTTTTATATTTTATTGAACCATCATACATATTTTCATGTTATTTTTTAAAGTTTAAATTGTTTATTTGGTATTTTTTCACTATAGGGGCCTTGGCGAAATAGAGAAATGGTGACAAACTGGCCACCCTGGTGTTTCCGCGTCAACGTGCCATTTGCGCCCATAGATTACTATACAATATATTATTGTTACAGTGACCTGTACCTACCCTTAAAGTTTGTACCACGAATTCATGATCACCCTATATATATAAATAAATTCATATATAAACAAGTATAAAAGTTCATTAGTTTTTTTTAACAGCTGTTTATATCATTTGGCAACAAATCTCATTTTCTGAGCCCGAATTACGCCAAGCTTTTTAAAAAAGGCCAAGGCCCCCCATAATGGAAAAGTACTGTTTATTTTTATTAATAAGTATATACGAGTTTACAATATACATACATTTAACGTCTGAATTTGAAACTTTTAAAAGACTAAATAAAATAAATAAATAAGACAGACTTGATTGCAGTTAAAAAGTAAAATTTATAAAAAGTTAAAAATACTGAAAACGTATGAAGTACAATTAGTAAACGTTTTGCCAAGCAACTCGCAATGCCTCAAAGGCATATACATGGCTGCCAACTTGTACGGATTTTTCATACCGCTAAAACTTAATAGAAAATTTTAGCAAATTGAATCACCGAAATTCAAGAAAATTTAACGCTTGAATAAGTGAAAAATTTCTATTAAATTTTAGTGGTAACAAAAATCCGTACAAGTTGGCAGCTATGCATATATACGACTTTTCTGATATGTATTTATCGAATAAGAATTCGTACAAAATAAATCGAAAATATTTTGGGCATGAATTTAAATGTTTCTAGGTTGCATCAAGGAATAAAATATAAAAAGAAATTTGCTAGCAACTTTTTTTTTTTTTTTTTTTTTTTTTTTTTTTTTTTTTTTTTTTTTTTTTACACTAAGTGATTCCCAGTGTGACGTCACATGTCCATAAGAAAATCGTTTTAAATGAATAGTTTTGAAATATGACGTAATTGTTGCCATTAAATGCATTTCATATGTACATTATTATAAAGTTTTTTTTTCTCTTTTAAAATTCACGTTTAAAAAATACTTTCAATTTAAAAATGTTTTGGAATATCATTATTTGAGCTTTTTATATATGACCAAATTTTAATTATGAAAAGTTTTTCAAGCGTAATAAATTTAATTATTTTAAGCATTTTACATATGACGATATTTATCCTTTCGGCATTTTACATATGACGTAATTTTTCCCATTAAGTGCGTTTCTCGCAAAATAATTAAAATATTTTCAAAGTTTCTTATTTTTTCATGATTCACGTGTAAATACAACTTTTTGACGCAATTTTCCCTATTTCCTATTTTTAACACGTGGTCATTTAATTATTATTTTCATTTCTATTTTTAGTAGTCGCATGTTAATTTTTATTTGAGAGAAGTGTATACTTGTTTGTGCTGTTTTGTCAATTGGCATCAGGATAAAACAAGTCGGTAAGTGTGATCACAGATCGCACAGAGGGTTTCGTTTAATATTCCTTTCAAAACGCCCGGTACATTTATCGCCATTTAACTCCTTCTAAATTATGGTAAACCCTCCCTAAACTTTCTTAAAAGTTTCAAACAGATCGCCTCGTTATATTTCCTAATTTTGTTCGCGCCCCTCCCCATCCCCGAAATGTGACGCGTCATTCTTTTTTATAATTTTTATTATGTTTTATAAACTATCTTAAAATTTAAAACAGATCGCGTTGTTAGGTTTCCCAATTTTAACAAAATCGCGTTCTGTTAGTTCCACATTCCACCACCAGGGAGCGCACTCTATTCTTAACAAAACTGTATCTGAACGAAACTCAGTTAAATAACCTATCAGTAGATATAATTACTCGAGGGGTGGCGGTCTTAAGCAAGAATCTGAGATACTTACTGAAATTACTATTCGAAAATAACGATAACTAAACTTTTGACATTTTTATATTAAATAAGTAGCATTTATCTCAAGACTCGGTCAATAAACCGTCATAAAATGTTAAAAAAGTTAAGTTAAGAAAAAAATTAGCGTCCTTCCACACCCCTCCCTACGAAATTTCTCGCGCCATTCTTTTAAAAACTTTTAATTATGTGTTATAAACTATCTTAAAGTTTGAACAGATCGCCTTGTTGGATTTCCTAATTTTAACAAAATCGCGTTCTGTTAGTTCCACATTCCAACACCAGGGAGCGCACTCTATTCTTAACAAAACTGTATCTGAACGAAACTCCGTTAAACAACCTATCAGTAAATATAATTACTCGAGGGGTGGCGGTCTTAAGCAAGAATTTGAGATACTTACTGAAATTACTATTCGAAAATAGCGCTAACTAAACTTTTGACATTTTTATTTTAAATAAGTAGCATATTATCTCAGGACTCGTCAATAAACCGTCATAAAATGGTAAAAAACGTCAAGTTAAAAAAAAAAAAAACATTTGCGTCCCCCCCCCCCCACTCCACGAAATTTCTCCCGTCTTTCTTTTAAAAACTTTTTATTATGTGTTATAAACTATCTTAAAGTTTGAACAGATCGCCTTGTTGGATTTCCTAAGTTAAATAAAATTGTGGTCTGTTAGTTCCACATTCCACCACCAGGGAGCGCACTCTATTCTTAACAAAAGTGTATCTGAACGAAACTCGTCTGTACAACTTATCCGTAGATACATTTGTCGAGGGAGGGGTGGTCTTAAACATCAATTTCAAATATTTGCTGAAATTACTATTCTAAAATAGTGGTATCAATACTTATGACATTTTTAGTATTAAATAAGTGATATTTATCTCATCCCGCCCTCAAAAAAACACACGCAAAACGGTAGAGAATGCTACAGTTTAAAAATGTCTTAAGCAAGAATTTAAGATATTTTCTGAAATTACTATTCGAAAATAGAGGTATCAACACTTATGAAATTTTTATATTGAATAAGTCACATTTATGCTGTATTTTTAAAAATGTGACACCGTTCTGAACGATGCTACTATAAAAAATCATGTGACTGCCTTTAAAAATAAGCATATTTAATAGAAATAAACCAATTAGTGAAACAATAAATAATAGCTTATAATCCTTTGAAGAAAATTCGCGTTTTTTCAACTGCCATTTGCCGAAAACCGTATTTTTTTTCCGCAATCATTTGACGAAATATGCATTTTATTTCGCAATCCTTAGAATAAATTCGCATTTTTTCAATGACCTTTTTAAGAAATTTACGTTTTTTCCGTGACAATTTTACGAAATTCGCGTTTTTTTTTCTACTATCCTTTGAAGAAACTCCTATATTTTTTTTCATTTATTTGACGAAATTGGCGTTATTTATTCGATCATTTGACGAAATTTGTGTTATTTCCGCGATCTTTTGACGAAATTTCAATTTTTTCAATGGCCCTTTGACGAAATACGTGTTTTTCCTCGGTAATTTTATGAAATTCGCGCTTTTTCCGCTATCCTTTGGCGAAATTAGCGATTTTTTATGCGAACAGCGACGAAGTTGATTTTTATTGCGACCATTTGTCAAATTTCGCAATATTTTTCAGTGATTTTTATTATTTTTCAGAATTTTCGGACAAATGACCGATTTTTTAAAATTTTCGGAACAGAATGCGTTAAATTTTCTGAAATTCGAAACAGAATCACGCTTGATTAAAATTGCGTCATTTAGGAAATGCTTGAAGCATTTTTAAATATGAAATTCTTATGCATTATTATTTTCTTTAACAAATTTTTTTGTGTGTGTGCAAAAAAGTTACATATTTTATTTCAGAACGCGCTATATGTACGTAGAAGGAGCTTGCAACTTGTCGGTTATAATTTATAGTGCTGTTAAATAAAAAGAGAAAATTCTTATATTGAATGTCACCAATCCAGCCACCCCCCTTCTCCCCCGGTCTTAAAGAAACAGAAGTCTATGAAATAGGGTGTGGGAGGCTATTATCTAGGTCTAAAAAATTAAGAAGGGCGTGGTGGGCATGTACTTCTAAATAAATTAGCAAAATTTTTTCCGATATACACGAAATTTCTACTTAAATTTGACCAGAACCCGGCAAAAATTAATTTCGTCGATCCGAAACCAAAATATTAAACCTCAGTGGCGTAGTAGTCAGCACGTCTGATTACCACCCAGCAGATCCAGAGTTTGGTTCCAAGCTAAGCAAGATTTATTCAACCTTCCATCTCTTCGGGGTTAATAAAATGTGCACGAAGCTTGCAAACAATGAGGGTCCCGCGTTAGGCTGACAACCTGATCGGGGCTCTTTCTGTATATCACCTCGGGGTCCACGGTGAAGAAAACAAGTTTAATACAGGCTTTGATCCTTAATGAATCATAAAGCAACTGGTTTAGTTTAAGTTAGAAACCAAAATATTTGAACTCGATGTGAAAAAATTAAGCCATATTTTAATACAATTATGGAAAAGTAATATACAATGATATCATTAATATGAGTTTTATCTTTTTTGTATAAAATTAAATACATTATAAACCCATTAATATTCATACACAGTTTATTATTATTATTATTATTATTATTATTATTATTATTATTATTATTATTATTATTAACTATTTAGGACATTTTTGAAAAATCAGATTGACCCGGATTCCATACAGAAAGAGTCAAAACGTAACTTGAAACATTTAAAGTCAACGCAACACACAACGAAAACAATTAATGGCGGCCGGGTTGGGTACAATCGGGTTACTTGATCTGCTGCAGTACTCTAAAGTCTACACCAGACTGAGCTTGTCCCGAAGCTTGGCTCGGAGAAATTTTCTTTCATTAAACTTGGCCGGCCATAATTTTTAATCTGATGACTCGAGCCGGGATCGGCAGTATTGATATTTTCTGAAGATTTGAACAAAGCTGAACTTCATTTATCGAAGAACGTCCCAGGCTTTAAATTTTTTCTCGAAATTCGTCCCGAACAGGGCCTGTATTTCATTCTTTCCGGGCCGTATCAATTGAGATTTTTTTTCCCTTACTAGCAATACCATGGGAACTTTCATTCTTAATTATTGTAAAAAGGGAATGATAAAGAAACATTTCTTTGTTGGATTTAATTATTTATATTTTTGCTTTTTTTTAAATAGTTTAACGTGTTGGTTAATCACGTGAAAGACACTTTACCAAAATACTGTGAATGACTGATTTTTATTTTTAAATATTACATGTATTTAAATCTTATTTTGGAGCCTGAGTAAAATCTTGGGCATTTAGATGGAGGTTTAAACATACAAATAGCTTTAAATAATAAAACACGTTTTGTCATTTCAATTAACAAATTTTTTCATATTTCGTTTTCAATTTATTTACTGCTGGTAGTAAGTAAAAAAGAAAGAAAAACAATGCGCCAAATTCAAATTATAAAACACTGAATACTGAACATAGTAACTGTAACAAAACTTCACACTTTATTAAGGTGATAGACGGTGTCTAAGTAAAAAATTTTGAAAATTTATAACGCATTTATGAATCCCTTTTCAGCAATTACCATCTATAGTCAGAAAATATCTGACTTCTTTTGTGCAGCAAGAGTATGATATATATGGGGCATTCTCACAATCTTTTGACTTTTAAGTCCCTGAATAATAATTTTTATTTTAGTACATATTCTTGTGTTTTCTTTCGTATCATATACTGGGGGAACATCTCACTACATGATTGCATAACAATATTAACGAGATAAATAAGTTTTGGACGATGTTGGGGGGTGCAAATACCAGGAAAATTCCTGTACCGTCCCGTGTCCCTGATGTTGATTTTTAAGTTTGGAGCTGTCTGTATAAAATTGTTTCAATAAAAGTAATTCGATGCAATTTTTTTCCGAAACTGGAACAATTGTTTTATATAAATTTGTAGCAAAAAATTAACCTGCACACATTTTTAGGGTTGTTATTATTTTTTAAACTATGTCCCTGGGTGTTAGATTCCTTACCGTCCCTCTTCTAAAATTATACAGAAAATCACTTCAGATGCAGCCACATAATTTCTTTTAAGTTTTTTCTGATGCAGAAGTATGCTAGGGAAAGAATGTCTAAGATTCTTTGACAGGAAATTTACTGCAGAATTTAAATCAGCATTTAAATATCAATTTCAAGCATCGTGGCTTTATTGGTAGTCTTACCGTCGTCCCCAAGGTTTATTTCTGCACTTTCCGAGGTAAATTATTATTATTATTTTTAATCCAATGTAAATAACTGTTTCTAAAAATCACTGAACATTGTGACTATCACTTAGTCTTAACATGATTTGTCTAAAAATAGTCGTAATTTTCCTTACCGTCCCATCCTTACAGTCCTTTTTTTCCCATTACCGTTCCTTTTTTCCTATACCATCCCCTTTTCTTTCCGACAATGTTATACCAAAAGTTTGTACTAAAAATACTACATTGTTGTTATTTCTTATTTGAATGTTTTGTGGGTACTATGCAAATTCATTATAAGTAAAAATTTAGAAGAAAATAGAAAGAGTGGTAAAATGGTAAGGAAAATTAAACTCGCAAGTTTAACTTAAACCACAGTTAAATAACAAAAATTTCGCTGCTGATCATTTTTTCTTTATTTTGAATCATTACGGCATTTGTCTATCAGATTCAAATGTTATTTTAGTAAGTTTAATTTCACCAGATTTTTATTCTCGAAAGTCAAAAGATTGTGAGAATGCCCCATATCTATCTTCTATCTATCTATTTGTATGTATATATATATATTTATATATACGTACAGATTACAGGGCTTAATTTATAACAAAAAAAGCACCTGATCTCTAATTTTCTGTACTAATAAAAACTTTCGTTGCTACAATCTCCCCTCTCCTTGTACCTGTATTTTTTAAATTTCAAATAGTATGCAAAATTTAAACCAATTTCTTACTCGGAAAAAATGTATATATACACTCGTACATATAAAATATATTTTGACTATATCTAATATTTCTTTACATAAAACATAATCTAATAAATAAAGATAAAAAAAATAAATAAATCAGGGAGTGGGAAATTTTCAAAAATCCCATTACTTTATATTCACACAACACTCAGGACTTCTGTGAGCATTATTTACAAACTCTGGTGGGTTTCAAATTCCGATTAACATTTAAATATTGGTTAAAAATTAAGAAATACTGGAGCTGTTCCTGTGAGCTTCAATGCAAATTAAACACCGCGAGTAACTAAAAAGTTGATCTTTAAAAATATTTTACAAACATGACCAAAAAGTAGTGAGTAAACAATACACAACCACAAATAAAAACGGCGGATACAGTTGCGAATAATTCCGGCATTCCTCGTCGCCATTTGAAAACAACTGAGACAGAAAACCATTGAGTGTAGATTTGCGAGCACTAGATAGAAGCATGCTTCTATGTGTGCGACACGCTACATCAAATATGTAAGGCCTTTGGAAGAAAGACTCAAAAGATTGTAAATCGGAGGAACAGGAAAATGTAATTTAGGCTTCCGCATTTTGGAAACGCTGTTTCGCAGGGCTCCAAAGCGCAATATCTATGAGCTGAGGTGAATTCCTACCAACATTTAAATATCACTAAAAGCTAAGAAGTACCAGAGCTGTTCTTCGGTAAGCTCCGGCGAAAATTAAACACTGTACATCCCGTAAGGCATGGTGACGTCACGGCGACGTCGTTGTGAAGTCACACTGTGATTTTGTGACCGTCGATGTGACGTCACGTGACGTCGATGTGACGTCACAGTGACTAGAATGCGATGTCGTTATGGCCGTTTTAGAGGTCGTTTGTGACGTCACATTGTGACCACTCTGTGAAGTCACGGTGTGACAAATTTGTGAAAAAAGTGTCATTTGTGACTATTTTGGCATTAACTTTGTGACGAACCTGTGACGAAAGCGACAATGCTTTGAAGTCACACTGTGACCAATTTGTGAAATATGTGTCATTTGTGACGAACTTGTCATAAACACTGTGATTTCAAATGAAAATCAAATTTCAAATTAATTGCTTAAAAGACGCAAATAGTGAAAAAGATTCCATGCTGGGACTCGAACCCGGGCCATTAGTACAGCGCACTGACATTCTACCGACTAAATCACATGGAACGATACCCAGGCTGGAAAATTTCTCACTATTACATGATGGCGAGGCTACAAACTCAGCACAAGATGGAATATTTAGCGTGAGCCACCAACATGATGCAAACACGAAACTTAATTAAATCCAGCATCGATTGAAATTATATTAATACTTGGAAATTTTTCCAGAGAGAACCATTCGCCTTGCATACAATATTTCAAATGAAAATCAAATTTCAAATTAATTGCTTAAAAGGTAATTTTAATTAGAAATGTTGTATGCAAGGCGAATGTTTCTCCCTGGAAAAATTTTCAATTATTAATATAGTTTCAATCGATGCTGGATTTCATTAAGTTTCGTGTTTACCCCATGTCGGTGGCTCACGATAAATATTCCATCTTGTGCTGCGTTTGTAGCCTTGCCAACCTGTAATAGTCAGAAATTTTACAGACTGGGCGTCGTTCCATGTGGTTTAGTCGGTAGAATGTCAGTGTGCTATACTGATGTCCCGGGTTCGAGTCCCGGCATGGAATCTTTTTCACTATGTTGGCCTTTGCGCCTTTTAAGCAATTAATATGATATTTGATTTTCATTTGAAATATTGTATATAAGGCGAAGGATTCTCTCTGGAAAATTTTCTAAGTATAAATACAGCGATGAATTTTGAAATAACCTTTTCTTGTAAATATAAAATCTTATCTTTTTACCGTACTTTTTAGCAAAATATCGCTATTTTGGAGTCTTATTCTTCTAAAACATTTTAAATTTTTCCACTTAAAAAACAATGCTTATCAACTGACATATTTTTTTATTCAGTTCTATGATTGATATTAAGTTCTATGCTTGATATTGAGTTCAAGCTTGATATTTAGAATGTGTAATTTTTTTAATTTGTTGTGATTTGTCATTGCTTTATTAAATACGAACATGGAGACTAACGGATATTAATACAACTATTATTTATAGAGCGGCATGATAAGCGATATTTATTTAAATTTTTTATTCCAGTGTATATTGTATTTTATGAATATGAGCTAAATAGATTTGGTATGTTTTATAGGAAAAGACTGATCTGGGAAATTAAAAAAAAACGAGTAAGAAAAATCATGCGTTAATCATAGATTATAAAATACTTTCCAACACTTTCTGAATGCTTTAACAAGACATCGTAATTTAGGGAAATGACGTAAATAAGATAACTAAGTAAACATTTTAGAAAATTCATAAAACATTTGAAAAATTGATTTCAGCAGTTACCGTCCATAGCCAAATATGTTTTCCAATTCTTTTGAACAGCCCTGTATTTGATCTGTAGGTTGATACACTGAGAAAAATGAAGTACTCAAAAATAAGTAAACCGACGTACTCATATCGAATTGAATATTTTTGATAAAAAATGAACCCATGCTTTCTCTATTTTGAAACATCACATGTTATCAAACCCAAACAAACGAATAGTTTTGTACCCTGTAATGGTTCATTTCATTTATGGCGGCATAAATGATGTTTATTAATGTAAATATTAAATTATGCACAGCATTTTAAAAATAATTTAAAAGTGCTTGGAAATAATGCTCTTGTCATAAAAATATTCGATTTGAGTATCTTGTTAAGAATTTTGCTATTTTTCTTAATAAATAATCAATTAAACATTTCTTGTTAAGAACTTTGAACGGGAAATAAATGTCAGTACATTTTTACTTTAAATTTTAGGTTTTCCTTTTTTTTTTGGGGGGGGGAGGGGGGCAGTACATAACGATTCATATTTGATCACAACCAATGAATAAAAAATGCGTACATGTGTTTCTCAACTTTGAGTACATTTGGATCGGAGCTATTTTGAGTATGTGACGCATTTAAAATTGAGTACTTTTTACTAAATTTTGACTTCCCATTTTTTTTAAGTGTATATATACTATATAATGGGAAAATCTAGTTTAACAAGAAAACGCCTAACAGGGTGAAATTCTTTTTCAGCAATTTATACTAATGTATGGAAACATACTTTAATACTTTTGTACAACCCTGTAGTTTACCTAGAATCTTTATTACACGCCACTATTTAGTTAAAATTTAATTCAAACTAAGACACTCTTAAAACTGCTGAAATCACATTTCCAGAAATTATAATTTATAGACAGCCATGTATCCAATTCTTTACGTGACCCTGTATATCATTTTATCTATATTCTACAAACATTTCTTCGTAAATTAAATGCAGTTCAGCAAAAAAAGCATATCTCATTTAAAAACAACCTTTAAGCTATTTGCGCCCATACCCAGTAATCCTTACGAATACTTTTGTGTAGCCTTGTATAGGAATTATAGCATTTATATACACCATATACTATGCATAAATATAGTGAATCATAAAAGCGCATATCATAATTAAAAATACATTTCCAGCAATCATCGCTAATGAACAGTACTTCGGATACAATATAGTATCTGAAATATTTTGTGTGTCCCTGTAAATGCTATATACGTATTATTCTTATTATACATGAAATAATTTATAGTATGGAAACCTCAGCGACATATATCAATTTCATTATATATGAAATAAATTAACATAATTAAAGTATGCCGCAAACAATTCCCTCCACCCCTATATCATTATGTATTTGAATTCCCTTTTTAGCCCTGTAAATGAACAATAACTATTTTTTGCATCGCATAGTCACCAGAATACATATTTTAGTGCACTTCATAAATGCATATAAATTTTATTCTGTTTGAAAGCGTGCGTAAAATCATAAAAAAATCATTTGAAACGATTTTTTCCCATAGGCTGTAACGTAACGGAAAAATTTTGGCTGTCCCTGTAAATGAACAAAGCATGCTACAAACTTCATTACAAATAGGTACCGTGCTATGGTAAACGTCAATAACATCCAAAAATTTCAGGGCAATCCGAGTATATTTTCGAGAGTTAGAGTGCGGACAGACTGCTAGACGGACAGACAAACCGAAGTCATAAGCACTTTTCAACTTGTGTTCTATATTATGTATCCTGTATTATATGAACTTTTAAAAAATATATACTAAGCAGTTTAATCTATAACTTCCCATCAGGCATGAAAAACACTTTGTTTCAAAGCTTAAATATCATATTTTACTTTTTAGTGCCAATAATTACGCGTATCATAAACGTAGAAAATGAATTTACAATAGAAGAAAATTTAATAACCGATTCAGAATGTCTATAATTAAATGTTTGATTAAAATCACAAACAGAAAAAAGGCTTACATACAATTAAAAAAAATAAATATACCAATTTGAAAAACACTAAAAATAATAATTAGTATTTATAATTGTACTATTAAAAAACAACAAACTCAATAGATAAATTAAATGCATTATTAGATTTAACAATATCTCAAAAATATTTCCATATGGTATAAGGAATTCCTATTATTTCATAATTTCGGCAAATGTTAAATCTGAAAACATTGGTCTGAAGATTTAGGATTTTGAAAGATAATTTAAAATATTATTAGCACTAAAAGAAAATTCTTTCAAATGTTTCACTTCTGTAATATGTAAAAATACAGTTTCCCAGTATAATGTTAATTTCTAATCTGAAACAGTTTCGTAATCTCATGATAATCGAACATCATATTTAACCCCAAAATAATAATAACTATAAGTGTTAGTAATCAAAAAATAGTAAGAATCCGATAAAATAATTCCAAATCATTGTCGTTCCATACATTTTTAATATCAAGTAAGAGTAAATTAATGTTTATATTAATTCCAGTATGAATGTAGGCATGCACAGCCTCTCGCAGTTTTTTTTTTTTTTTTTCAAGCGATGGCAGATTAAGATATTTTTCTTTACAGTTATCGAATTTGAAAATATAGCTAGTGACAATTAAAGATCAGTCTCTTACAAATATAACATAAAACTATTTAACCCATATGTACAAATCAGGAATAAAATATTTAAATTAAATAAAACTTACATATACGTTCTATTAATATCCGTGTATCCTAAAATGGTCATTTCCTTATCTTAAAATGTTGTAGACGTGGTGAAGGTGATGTTCTAAAAACAGTGAACTATTTATTTCCCGCGTCTTCTCATGTTTATTTTTTTTGTGGGCAGACGATTTTCAAGCAGATGGTCTGGTACAGATTATTTGTTTTTGCATGCAAGAGATATGAAACTTGAATGCGCAGTAATTTTCTGAAAGTATGGTTAATTAAAATTTTGTATTTGAAGAAATGTCCAATGTATTTAAGCTTTTCTTTTTATCCGTACCGAATAATTCAAGTTAAAATGTATTTTAAAGTTCCTTTTTTCTAAATAATTATAATAATAATATTCATAATTAGATTTTATTAGATATACCATTGTTTAAATTTTCAAAAGGTGTAAAAATAAATTTAATGGTAATAACGAGCCCCCCCCCTTTTTTTTTTCTTTTTTTTTTTAAGTAAAGTTTGTTTTGAACAAATTTTGCACATTTCTTTTATTTTCGGAAAATGCTAATTTTATTTAAAAAGTCTGAAAGAAGTAGAATTTATGACTTGAATACAAATTATAAAAATATTCTAGAGCAAGAAATGCATAGATGACTAAACTCTGAAGACTCTTTCTACGTGCTCATTAAAAGGTGCAGATTTAACTGTAATAGAAATTTTTTATTTTGAAACCACAGAAGTGTTTCGAATAATCCTGGTCGGTAAAAAAAGAAATAAATAAATAAATTTCCTCCCAGCAAACTAAATATGTAAAGTGTATAAATTTAATATTCCTAATTCTAAATATATTATCCAAATGCTAGATAAAATTGAAATCATGAAAAAGTATACATTCACTATCTTAGATATCAAATTGATAAAATATAGCCTGAAAATTTAGTTTATTAATGCTTGTATCGTGCACTTTATTTATTATGCCACCCCCCTCCCCTTTAGTGACAGAATTTACCATTTGCTATCCACTAATATATTTTTTTCCTTATGCCATGTAACTCGTGACTGTTTAAAATATTTCTCTTCATTTTCAAAGATTTTTGAAGTTCATATTTTTGTCACACTGTGACTTACAATATGGTGGTTTTTTTGTCACGTATGTGACGTGACGTACGTTACATAACAGTGACCTCACAATTTTTTTTAATTGCCAGAAAAACATAATTTTACAGTAAATAACATGTTTTAAAGAATTTTCGTAATTTTTTAAAGTTTTCTAAGAAGTTCACATCTCAGTCACAATGTGACATCACTGAGTGGTGGCATTTTGGTCACAGATGTGACGTGACCACAGTGACTTACAGTGACGTCACAACGACGTCACCGTGACCATGCATGCTATGAGGGATATATATATATATATATATATATATATTACACAGTATGTAAACATTTATTTCAGCTTGGAAACGATTTTTCAAAGGGTTTTTCACAGTTGAAAAATCCTCTTAATCAGCTTCCACCAAAATCCGAAAATGTACTTGAATTATTTTGTGCAGCCTTGCATAATGTTTATAAAATGTAGACACACCAAATGACATGGAAAAAAAATGGATAAATTCTAAAAAGTATGCCACAATTGAAAACGCAATATCAGCACTTATTGCTCATAGACACTACTGTAACCGAATACATTTGTTTGTTCGTCACCGTATAAAAAAAAAAAAAAAAAAAGATAAATGCTATGCACACCACACCATATTCTACAGTAAGCAACGTGTAGTGCGCATCTGTCGTGTATGTCAGTTTCATTACGTTTGAAATAGTATAGCGTAATTAAAATACACTGCAAACGAATTTTACCTATAGACCATAATGTAATGGAGTTCTTTTCTGCAGCCCTGTACATGATCTATATAATTTATACAGAAAAAGTTATATTTAAAAAAAAGTGCTAAATGTAAGAAAACATACTGCAATTGAAAACTCATTTTCAGCAATTATTCCTCATAGACAGTACTGTAACCTAATTATTTTGTGAGGTTCCAAAAATGAACGATATACCATTCTTGTGTGTACCTGTAAATGAATGACAAATACTATGCGCACCATATTTTATAGTAGACATTTTGTAATGTACTTCCTTGTTATATATCAATTTCAGTATGTTAAAAATATTATAACATCACTAAAATGCACTAAAACGATTATTTCCCATAGACCGTAATGTAGTGGAATTATATTGAGCGTCTCTGTAAACGAAATATAAATGACACACACTTCATTTCCAGCACCGAACATGCCATGGTAAACCTCAATATGTATATACTTTCTATGAGAGTATGAGAATGAATTCCTAAATACTTTTCTAGGATGTCAGCGATTTTTATCAGTTCATTTAAATTAGCGATTAAATCATGATTTTAATCAACTGATTTTTTTAAAATCATTGATTAAAATAAATTTTCTAAATGTCTAAAATGACATAAAAAGGAATTAAAATCTAAGATGAATATAATTTGGAAAGTTTCTACAGGTATTTTGACTTAGTAATAAACAAAAAAAAAGGGCTTTAAATATTTGCTTCTAAGCTTAATTTCTGAGTATTATACAAAAATAAGTACAATAAGTTTCTAAAAAGGATAGTTTTACATGACATAAAAAAACATTTCATTTAAAATATTTAAATATATAATTTGCAATGTCATAATTTTCTTTAAGTAATCAAATAATTCATTCGTTTATATAAAATAAGCATAGCAGTATAATAAATTTCTGCAAGTAAAAGAATAAAATAGCTAGAATCTTTTTTTCTTCTTATTCTACATTTGCAATAATAAATTTACAGCAAATATTGGAGCAAAAGAAGAATAAAAGAATGACATCTGCTCAACAGTTATTGTAAAAGAATGTATACGAGAAAAAGAACTAATTAGTATACAAAAGTTAAGCACAACAAGAGCTTCTTCAGTGTAGGTTGACTTTTTTTTTTTCTTTTTTACTTTGTAACTCATATACGGCAAAAAAAAAAAAAAAAAAAAAAAAAAAAAAAAGGTATTGAAAAGGTAGCAAAACTTTTTTCTTAAAAATGAACCATTGAAAGCTAACATTTCCCGCTGGGATGTGATATTGCTATTATTTAATATTTTGAGAATTTCGGATATTCTTATATTTACTCTGTGTCAGAATAGATTTAACTCATTTTCATAAATTTTTTGGTTAGCATACATACACATACATTTGTGTGTAAGTTTAGATTTAGATGATTAACAGTAATTTTTTCAAGTACAAATGTAAAACGAGTTGCAAACAATATTATTTGTTATTTTATTATTTATATATAATTATTATATATAATTTTATTATTTGTGCTACTATTGAAATTACTTATTTGCAGGTTTTATTAATTTTCTAATTTACTTACTTTTTCCTCTAGGACACTTTTTAAGGGCCCCTTTTGAAATTAGCAAAATGTGTCCTGCCTCTTTTGAAATTGGGAAAATGCACCCTGCCTTTTTAAGAAATAGTGAAATTCACCTGTAGTTGTAGCCAGAGATTTCTTGTAAAAAAAACTTTCCCATTCCACAGTATTTCTAAATCCGTGTGCCCAAGACATTGCAAAAATAATAGGACTTTATTTCTTTAGAGAAAAAAAAAAAACAAATCAACAACAACAACAAAAAAAAAAAAAAAACCAGGATGTTATTAAAGTATGTTGTTATTTAATTGTATTTTTCAATTTGTAATTAATAAAATTATTAAAAATTAATGACACATTATTTATCATACTAAAAAATTAGACACTTTTTTTCCTTATATCATTACTAAACACATTACTACTAATATATTTCCTCATGGAATAGTGCTGTTTTCTGAACTAGCACCCTGCTTCGTTTTTTTCTAGAATGAATACTAAATTATTAATTATCATTTTAGTAATTAAAGCATAAAAATGTATATTACGTTCCTAATTAGAGAGTTAATTGTTTAATAATTATTAATTTTAAGTAGTGTTAGCAATTAAATATTAAATTCAGTTATTAATAATTTTAATATATAAAAATATCACTGGTATTTAATATGGTTTTACATAATTATTGCAAAATATTAATGTATATAATGTTATTGTATGCTATTAACTAATGAAACTACTAATTTGCAGTTTTTATAATTTCTGTACCTAATTACTAAATAATAATTATAATTTTATTCAGGGCGGGTGAGACGGGGGGAGGGGGGGGCGACACAGACGGCAACTTCCCAGGAGCCCGGGACCAAAGGGGCTCGGTTTCAGATGGAAAAAGTACAGGAATTTTATACTATTCCAAATCTTATCTTGCTCATACTTTTTTCCTTTGCAATCTGAAATACATTTCTTAGAAGCGTAGTTTAGAAGATTTCCAACAAAAATCACAGGAAACACCCCCACTGAGAGAGCTAAAAGCTGTAAAATAGTTGATCACGTTACTACTCACGTTACCATAGTACAAATAGCCCGCAACTTCCTGCCTTCCTGAAAAATGACCAGATCATAGGGAGCTATGCCTACGCCTTAAGGCAATGTCGCAAAAGTATTGTTTCCTCTTACCTCTCTTCCTCCACGGGTATTCATGTATTATCAGGTAATAAGCTTTCAGAGAATGTCTAATTGGGATTTTTTTTTTCTAAATTGCTGTTACATAATACTTGTTATATTTATGCTTATTCTGTACAAACTTTTGTTTCTGTTTTTTATTTATTATTATTATTATCCCTACGTTCTTATTAACTATATCTGTTGCAAAGTATAGATACAAGCATAACAGAAAAGAAAACAAGAATAAAAAAACTGAAATTTTTGATTTTACAAAAGTTATGAGTACATACATATAAAGAAAATTACCTATGAAATAAGTAAAAATAAAGATTTCGAATGTACACAAAATAATTATTTTCATTACCATATTAAAGTCAGTATGATGTAGTCATCAAGACTTGATTTAAAAAATTAGAGGCCCAAAGTATAGACATTCTTGGGCCCCTCTGTGTTACTCACTTATGACGTCTTATATGAAAAACCAAAAGATCATTTTGGCTAAAATATTATTATGCCAGTAACAGGGACATGATCAGAGGCGATAGGGCGGAGAGTTGAATCGGTGCCCTAAGCTGAAAAAGGCCCCGTGAGGAACCGTTTAAGTATATGCATATAGTAAATACAGGAGATACAGAGGGCCCACCTGACCTCTGTTCGGGGCCTCCAATTTCTGCTTGTATTCCTGGTGAGTGAGGTTAAACTTAACCCATATTATGAGAGGAAAGAAAAACTCGGAAAACAAAAATACTTTAGTATATTTTTATTATCATTTAAAATATCAAACTTACGTATAACTTCATTATACATGAGATTCCCCATATACACAAAATTAAAAATGATATTCAAAATCAGCTGCCTTCTCCCAAAATCTCTTGATCCTATTCCTATACCTACTGAACCTGATGGAAAATAAAATCGTCATGCTCATGTTTGCTGCTTGCACAAAAATTGAAGCGTGGTATTAAAGTTGCTTCCCAATTTTCCCTAAACTCACTTGAGGACAGTTTTTTTTTTTTCTGATCTAGATTTACGATCGTGAAAAAACGACTTGGGCCCATAATCATGATAACTCGGGCCCCTACACAGCTCTATTCTTCACTTTCTATCAAAAATTATATTGATGCTGAGGTATAAATTTCATGCCAAAAACTGAATTTAGTGGAAAGGATATTTTTATTGTGAGAGCGCGGAGAAATGCCCGATATGTCCAAGCAGCATAAGATAGGTTAACGATTCGATCCCCCTTCCTTAAAAATAGGTGGAAAAGGTCCCCCCTCCCCTCCGTTGTCTATAAAAAGTAAAGTTTGAGAAAACAGTTATTTTCCTGCAGTTTTTTTCTGTTTAATTCAGAGTCAAAAGTTTTATGCAATAGACTTAAAACTTCTTTTCACAATGAGAAATAAAGACACATTGATTTCCTGTGATGAAATGATACATCGTTCAAAGTACTTTTCCCATATTCAAGCCACTTGCTTGCCTTGCGATTGGCGAACTGGCTACTGAACAAGAGCTTACTTGGTTCGAACCCAATCAGGTATGGATGTGTGTAGTGGGCCAGATTCCATTTTAATCTGAAGTCCCGGTCTGTTTAGCTCATGTGTGCAAGAGATGACCATAG
Organism: Maratus speciosus; assembly: GCA_963932465.1. NCBI lineage: Eukaryota > Metazoa > Arthropoda > Arachnida > Araneae > Salticidae > Maratus > Maratus speciosus. Next base: position 281,105,317 of record OZ010800.1, on the reverse strand, counting down.
CATCCCTAACCAACAAAAACAATCGCAGATTCTTTGAAAATTACTTTCATAATTATACTTAAAACTGCATAATTTGAAAGAATTTTTCATTAAAATCTTTAATTTTCACAATTATGTGCAAATCCTTTTCGTTTTGTTGCTTGGATTGAATAAATCTCTGATAAAATCACGCGCATAACAAGAGGCTTGTGCAAAGGACATTTTTTTCCACGAATTTGTCCAAGGAAAGACTAATTAAGCTAATTATCATAAAATGAAAAATCTCAGCCTCAGGTTCATTTGAATCTGTCTATGTGTATCCTTATCCAAATTTGTAGACCTCTACGTGCGATAGATTTCCCTAACCGTCGTCAACAAACAAACAAACACGCAGAAGACACACGGACAAGAAACCCTTCTTTTTTAATAATATAGATATTTTAATATAAAAAAATTGTAAGTACTTTTACTTAATGTGTGTCTCTTATATTTCATAAATAATAATACAGTGTTATCATCAGTTAGAATATCATAACAAGCATTTTAGACTATTAACCCATTCGCAACAAGCGTCGTTTAAGGAATTTTTAATCTCTTATCACCAGGGTTCTCGCTGCCACTCACCATTGCGCCAAATCGCGACAAAATGCTTCATTTGGCGAGTAAAGGAACGACTACATTCGCCTGATTGCGAATGTTTAATGATTACTCATTTTTTTTTTGTGAGTGTGTGTCAGTACAGGCGACAGATTATTAGCGTTACTGAACGATTGTTGCCGATTATCATCATGTTCATTGGCATCGAATCATTAGTACAGTTTTCAATCTGCCTTTGAAGTATGGTCTTCAAGGAAAAGCCATAGAATTCTGGAAAAAATATATTTTTAAAATGCAATATATATTTTATTGTTTATATTTAAGATTTTTCAGGATTCATTATATGTAATATCTTAAAATCCTGAGTAAACTTCGGTCATAAAGTTTTGTTTCGTAAGATTTTAATGAGTTAAATCGGGTTTGGGAATTTTTCCTTGATTGCGCAAGACATTAAAAAGAACTTTTTTTTTTAATAGTTTATGTTGCGCATCGTTGAATTTAGATGAATAACTGATGTATAAGATGTTTCAAAAAAGTAGTTTATTTTAGAGTATATTGAAAGAAAGTTAGATTAAGGGGTCAAAGATCAATTTTTCAGTTTTTCACGACGAATCTATTTTGCTAACATTTTCTTCATTTGGCTACAGTTTTTTTATTTTTGATTAGCCAAATTGCTAACGTTCATTAAAAGTAAGCGAGATCCCTGCTTGGCACGAAACAAAAGCATGAGACGAACAGAGTTTTAAGGCTTTTAGTCATACTCAGCGTCCGAATTTCCCTCACTAATGTTAAACCTATGGGTGCATTCGTATATTTAAAATATCTCCTGCGAAAAATAATAATTTTAACTTGCTATTTTGTGTATGCTTCTTAAAGGAAGTCTCTTTTTTTCTTAGTTCTCAAAATATTTCTAAAATATCTGCTTAATTCCATATTTTGCACGTTAAAATTTGATAAGCTGTGAGTAAAATTTCCTATAAAATTAAGTATATATTTTAGAAATATTTTTATAATAAAGAAAAAAAACATTCTGTACGAAGTGAAAGCAGAAAAAAAAAGAAGTTAAAATTATTAATTTCTCGAAGAGATATTTTAAATATACAAATGCATCTCTAAGCGTTTTCATCAAAATTTCTCATATCTTATTTAAAAAAAAAAAAAAAAAAAAAAAAAAAAAAAAAAAAAAAACTTTTACGAACGTATATGTAACGTACTAACTACGGCCCAACGTATACTCTAATACTTAGCTACAGGATAGTGTGAAAGGGGGTTGTGCGAAGTAGGTGGTTGCCCCGTGCGAGGAAATCGAGGGGGGCGTCAAATGTATACTACCAATCTCATTTTTCTTCTTTTTTAATGCAGGGCCGAAACTAGGGGGGGGGGGAGCAGAGGGGGCACGTGCCCCGGGCGCCGCTTTAACAGGAGGTGAAGGGGGCGCCAAAATGAAGATTTTGTTTGACGTTTGACACAAGAATGTATATATATATATATATATATATATATATATATATATATATATATATATATATATTATGAAATTTGTATAAAACTGTCTCGCAGCTGGAAAATTTAAAAGGAAAACTGAACCAAATGCATTAAACTTTACAAATAGATAAAAAGATTCATTACAATACAAAATTTCAAAGTATCATGCCTATGCGTTTGCTTTCTATCTTTTAAATCACTTCCTGTGAGGAGAATCCGAGGGAGAATCATTACCGTTTTTCAAGGTCAGTCTCTATTGTGGGACACCCTACTGTCCACTACGGATAACTACCAAAGGAGAAGTGACCCCTCAGTCTAGATAAAAAAATTCCATGAAAGCTGTTTTTTTTTTTTTCCGCTGAACAGTGTTGAGCTTCCTTTCTTTTTTTTTTTTTTTTTTTTTTTTTTTTTTTTTTTCCGTCTTGCCATGGCCGCTGACTGCCCAGGACAACGGGAAGGGGAATGCACAGAGTAAAATTCTTAAGTAAAACCTTTCTTTTTTAGATATCGACCTCATTTAGACTATGCAAAAAAAAAAAAAAAGTTTAAAAAGATTAAAATGCAATTCTTTTCAATAACTTTTCAAAGATTTTAATGGATCAATGTTTGACAAAGCTGATTACGTAGTTCAGTTTTATATATTTTAAATTTAAAAATAAGTTGTCTGTTAGATATTTAGTAAAATTCTTTTTTGTAAATTTACTTTGTGGTGGAGGGGGGGGGGGGGCGCCAAAATCCATGTTTGCCCCGGGCGCTAAAAAGGCTAGTTTCGGCCCTGTTTTAATGTATACTATAAATAATGAACACTTTCCAACATAGTTGAAAAGTGTTTATGACTTCGGTTTGTCTACCCGTCTGTCCGTCTGTCCACGCTCTAGCTCTCGTAAATATTCTCGGATCGCTCTTAAATTTTTGGATATTAGTGACCTCTACCATAGCACATTCCCTATTTCAAATGAAGTTTGTAGCATGTTTAGTTCATTTACAAGGACAGTAAAAAGGTTTCCGTTACTTTACGGCCAATGGGAAAAAAATCGCTTCAAATGATTTTTAATGGTGTTACTCTCTTTCAAACATAGTAAAATTGATATTCATTTAAGAAGCCCACTAAAATATGTATTCTGTTGAATATACGATGCAAAGAATAGTTATTGTTCATTTACAGGGCCACACAAAAGAATTCCGTTCATAATGGTATAGGGGAAATTGATTGCGGTGTATTTGAAAAGATTTCAGATACTATATTGTATCCGAATTACTGTATATTAGCAATGATTGCTCGAAATGCATTTTTAATTATGATATGCGCTTTTTTAGGGTTCCGTTCATCTTTCGAAACCCTATTCGTCTCGCTCCTCTGTCCGTCTGCCACAGAGCCCATTCTCAGAAACTATACATGTTGGAGACTTGGAATTTTGCATACTTATATCTGAACACCACACATCATATGAAAAATCGTAAAATTTTGAAAAAGTCGTACATATAAACCTTTGGGCTCCCACATGTGTATTTTAAACAATTCTTTCTAAGTGAGCCCTTAATTAGGTTGGAGGCGTGAAATTTTACATACTTATAGCGGAACACCTCATATAAAACGATAAATCATAAAATTTTGAAAAAGTCGTACATTTAACCCTTTGGGCTCCCACATGTGTATTTTAAACAATTCTTTCTAAGTGAGGCCCTATCTAGGTTGGAGGCGTGAAATTTTGCATACTTATAAACACCACATATCATACGACAAATCATAAAATTTTGAAAAAATCGTACATTTAACCCTTTGGGCTCCCACATGCGTATTTTAAGCAATTATTTCTAACTGAGCCCCTTATTAAATTGGAGATTTGAAATTTTGCATACTTATAGCAGAACACCTGAGGCCAGGCGACAAATCTTAAAATCTTGAAAAAGTCTTACGTTTAGCGTTTAACACTTTGAGCTATCACATATGTATTTTAAGCAATTCTTTCTAAGAGAGCCCCTAATTAAGTTGGAGACATAAATTTTTGCATACGTATAGCTGAATACCTCAGACCACACGGCAAATCATAAAATTTTCAAAAAGTCTTATATTATTTACTCTACCGGGCTCTAACTTGTGTATTTTAAGCAATTTTTCTGACCTCCGCCCTTTCCACCTGGGGAGCACTTTTCCAACTTTTGCCGACACCCCTTTGACCATTCTTTCATATTATGCACCATAGCCTTACATATTTTAGTTCCACTTTTTACCGCCAGGTGCGCCTACTTATCTCGGGTGCTATCGGCCCAATCCCCTCGACTAATATATCTACAAATCGTATATAAAACGGAGTTTTGCTCGGATAGAGGTTAGTTTAGAATAAAGTGCGCTCCTGGTTGCGAAATGTGGAACTAAGAGATTTTTCAAAAGGATAAAGTGTTTTGAAAGGAATATTAAACGAAACACTCTGTGCGATCTGTGATCACACTTACCTACTTGTTCACTATATTTATGCATACTATAAAGTGCGTATAAATGTATAATTCATATACAGAGCTACAGAAATGAATTCGTAAAGGTTACTGAGTATGAGCATAAATTGCTTAATGGTGGGTTTTAAAGGAGTTATACATTTTTACGCTGAACTGAATTTAGTGTACTAAGAAATATTTGTAGAATATAGATAAAATAATATACAGGGCCACGCAAAGAGTTGGATACATGGCCGTCTATGGGTGATAATTTCTGGAAATGTAATTTCAGTAGTCTTAAGCGTGTTTTAGTTTGAATTAAATTTTAGCTAAATAGTGGCATGTAATAAAGGTACTAGGTAAACTACAGGGCTGTACAAAAGTATTCAAGTATGTTTCCATCTATTAGTATAAATTGCTGAAAGATGAATTTCAACCTGTTATGCATTTGCTTGCTAAACTAAATTTTCCCATTAGTATATATATCAACATACAGATCGAATATTGTTCAAAAGTATTGGAATACATATTTGGCTATGGGCGATAACTACTGAAATCAGATTTTTAAATGTTTATTTAGTTATCTTATTTACCTTATTTTCCTAAGTAACGAAGTTTCGTTAAAGCTTTCAGGGAGTGTTGGAAAGTGTTTCATAATCTATGCTGTACGCATGATTTTTCTTACTTGTTATATATGTAGATAGATATAGGGAATTTTTCCCCAATGAAAGTACATACTTTTTACATTTCAAAGTTATTGCATCGCCCTTTACCCCACATCCAAAAACAAATTACTGATTAAGTACAATTTTCTTGCCAACTGTTATACAGTATTGTTAGATGCATTTTTTCCACAACCATTTCGGAGATCCGCTTTTCCATAATATAACTGCAAATTTATTTATTTTTTTTTTTCTTATTTGAAATTTCTGAATTAAAAATTTTAATGTTCCAAAATAAGCGCGAAATATGTATTCAACAGAATTTATTTCTGTTTGTGCACTTCGCCAGTTTTGTGCCATCTGTCACAGAGAGAAGTCGAAGATTGGGGTCGACAAATTTAAACTTTGACCCAGGTGCACTTTTCTGTTCGCACAGTCTGCTGAACTAATAAACTTTATATTTTTAAATCGTATATATCATAGAAGGATAATATAATATAGATACTAAAATGTATGAAACATACTACTACTTTCACATTTAATATGCATAATTATTTTTTATTTTGGAAGATATATCCTTTACAATATTTTAAATATTTATGGTTTTCGTTCACGGTTACTTTCACTAAATCTATACATTCCCCGACAGTTATTATAAACTTTGTAATAAATAAAGTTAATACCCACTTCCTTCTCACGATTAACCCTTTCAGGGGTAAGGTACTTTTCTTCTTAAAATTTTGAAATGACAGGTTCACGTCAGGATTTAGAAACAATTTTATTTGAAAATAAGTAAAAGCTTTTCTTCAAATACAGTATAAATGCAAAATTTTATTTCAAAATTCTGGTGTCAATGTGGCATTTCGGAATTAAAATTAAGTGGGATATATTATATCCCACCGTCCCTCAAAGGGTTAAACACTTAAGAAGAAATGTAGAACAAAAATATGGAAAGGGAAGGTTATTTCAAATTTTATAGAGAGACTCGGAGCCCCTAACAAGACCTCAATTGGAGAGGGACCCTGGTTGAGGTCTGCACGGGCCGGAATTTCCAAGCAGGAATCAATAAAAATTTCTACAAAAAATTCAGATTTTTCTTAACATACAATTAAGATTCCTTTAAAGTAAACTGCATACATATTTATGGGATAAATTTACGGTATATATTTGAAAATTACGATGTGTTTGCAAGACAGAAAATATACAATAGCAACATTAATAATTATCTACATTCTTATAGACGTTTCAACATTCAAATAAGGATTCATTAAAATTAATGTAGTTTAGAATAAAAGGAAAAAAGGGAGGTTTAGAAACATCATAACTTTTGAAGCTGTATAATAAATTGATTTTGAAGTAGATTTTTGAAAATATTTCTCTCTCATTTATTAAAGCTTTTCTAAAATCCAAAAGAGCTAGTTTCTGACACATTTCTGAATTCATTTCTATTTTGAAAAGCATAATATTGGCAGGTGTTGTCATTCAGAAACTATGTAATCGAATGGCGTTATCAATTTTTTGATAAAGGCAATATATCTACGAGAATATACTGTTAAAGGTAGCATTTTGAATAGAATTTCGGAAGTGACATCACGGGAAAGAAGGAAAACCCGAAGCCATGACAAGAATATCTTGTATGTCGACAAATAATTTACTTTACAAAAATGGAAAAAGCTATTCTATTCCAAATCCCTTCAATAGTTAGGCTTGTCAATTTTATGCCTTTGCAGTTAAAATTTGTCAGAAAATGTGTCAAAGTTTCGCGTTTGAGAACCACCTTAAGGTATAATTCCAACGATTACGTTAAGGCTGTTCTCAACTGTTCTGCTTAACAAGAGCAAAACGTTTTAACACATTTACAAATTCATTTTTTAACGGAAAGATGTAAAATTGGAAGGCCTGACTATGGAAGCGATTTGAAATCGAACTGTGTTTTCCATTTTTTGATAAATAAATTACCTATTGAGTTATAAGCAATTTTGATCGCATAACAAAGACGTTTTTCACCCTCCCTTGGGTGGTTATTCTTCTTTCACAAGGAAATTAGGTTCAAACGCCCACTTTGACACTATTTTCTGAAAGATCTATTGCGTTTGCAAAAAAAAAAAAAAAAAAAAAACCGGAAAACGCAGTTTCATTACATTATTTTTAAACAACAACACCTGCTAGTTTTATGCATTTCCGAACAAAAACAAATTAAAACTTATGTCATAAATTTGCCCTTTTGGATTTGAGAACAGTCTTAAATAAAATAGGAAGAGCACTTATTTTCTTTTACGCAAACTTTTCTTTCTCAGCAGGATAATTCAGCCAGTTAACTTTACTGGTTATAAATCTGGTGTGATATTTATGAATCAGCTCAACAGAATAAAATCGCTGGTAATGGAAACGCAGAAAACGGTGGACACGTAATTACACAAGATTGACTTTTTAACACAATTATTATAATTGGTAAATAAATCATATGAGATTTAATTTTTAGAACAGGGCGAAAAATGACCAGGCTAGGATTCGAACTAGGAATACCCTGGCTGAAGCCACCAGTGCTCTACCAATTATGCCATCCTGGAGAAGCTGAAATTACTAATTCACCCAGTTACCTTACTAATTATAACATATGGGCTGATAATTATGATCAGCTCAACAAAATTTAATCGCACATAATAGAAACGCCAGAAAACGCTGGACACGCAATTACACAAGGTTAAATTCTTTTAACACAAAAATTTCCCCGGTCGAACTTTAAATTTTTGCACCGGGCGGGCCAGGACCTGAAAATTCCGGTAGTGCAGATTTCAAGTGGTCTATCCTAAATGGAATCTGAATTCCCTTTGTTGTGACATAAAAATGACGTATGGGGACATATATCATGGGGTCGTAAATCAGGAATTCTTGAGAAAATAAAATGCTCTAGCACTGGATTTATGCCCCCTGATTTAAGTCCCCATCTAGTGTGACGACATCAAAATGACGTATGGGGATACATATCATGGGGATGTTAATCAGGATTTCGTCGAAAGTAAAACACTCCAGCACTGGATTTGTGCCCCCATTTTTTGTGACGTCAAAATGACGTATGGGGGCATAAATCATGGGGACATTGATCAGGCTCTCAATGAAAGGAAAATTATCCATTACTGGATTTGTGTCCCCTTCTGATATGGGGGCATATATCATGGGGATGTTAATCAGGATTTCGTCAACAGTGAAATGCTCGAGCACTGGATTTGTGCCCCCATTTTTGTGACGTCAAAATAATGACGTATGGGGACTTAAATCATGGGGACGTTAATCAGGCTCTCAACGAAAGGAAATTTCTCTAGCACTGGATTTGTTTCCCTTTCAGATGTGGGGGCATATATCATGGGGACATTAATCAGGATTTCGTGAAAAGTGAAATGATCCAGCACTGTATTTATATCCCCATTTCTTGTGACGTCAAAATGACGTATGGGGGCATATATCATGGGGACATTAATCAGCGTCCCCCATCAATCTTACCAGTCTCCCAGGAAGAGACTAAAGGGGAAAAGGATCCATTCTCCAATTGGTTGACAAGAAACATGAATCCCGGGATTACTTCTCAAGGTTACAAGTCCTGATAATTGAGCAGTGGTAGACATTTTTTCCTAACAAATCAGTGCAATGCACATCGCATTACACCATCAAAATAAATCGCCAAGTGTCATTTGAGATTATTTCAAGTATTAAGTTGCAATCATATTAAATTTTCTTTGCGACATGTAAGGAATTTTAATTTATTTCTCATATAAAGTGATTCACGGAAAACAATGATATGGTATTTTTAAAAATATCCTTTTTTTCCTGCAAAAAATTGATAAAACTGACTTTTTTTTAAAAAGGTAATCAATTTAAATATTTTAGGCTTATTAATTTGTAACTTATTTTTATACTACACATTACTTATATTTTTCTTTTCTATATACAAGTGTATGTAAATTTAAACAAAAAAAAAAAAAAAAAAAAAAAAAAAAAAACATATTCAATATTGTAAAAGTAAAAAATTAATATTTATACGAAAAGTAAAATTAATATTTTTTTTATTTATAGCTTCGCATCAGGAGGACAGAAGCTAAGGGGATTAGAGCCCCCCCCCCCCCCCCTGAAATAATATCCTGGCATTTTGTAACTTATTTTTAAATTACCCATTACTTATATTTTCCTTTTCTATATACAGGTGTATGTAAATTTAAACTTAAACAAAAAATAAATAAAAAAACATATCCCATATTTTAAAAGTAAAAAATTAATATTTATACGAAAAGTAAAATTAATAATTTTTGATTTATAGCTTTGCATCAGGAGGACAGAAGCTTAGGGGATTAGACGGTTGGGATTCAACCCGAGATACTTATTTATTAATCAATATATATATTTTTAAAAATTTGGAGGGGGGGAGGAAGGGGGGGGTAAACGCTAAAATACAATTTCAAAGTGTTATTTAAAAAAAATAATATTATTTCAATAGTTGCAGCAGACTGTTTTAATTATGCACTTTTATTGCATATTTAGTAAATTTTTGTTTTATTAAGAAATCTTAATTTTGTTATAGTATATTAGCCGGTAATCCTGGTTTACCCAGAAATATTGTAAATGTTAATTGTGTGTTTATTAGAACATAAACTAGCCAAACTTTGCTCATCTAAACGCTTCCATATTGTCAATTATTTTTTTTATCAGTTTTTCAAATTTTAAGTGAAAAACACAATTTTTACCCACCGTCCTAGGACGGGCATTTACACTAGTATCTGAAATAATTGAGGATGAAATAATTGTAATATTATAAGCATAATTAAAACATATAAACCTCTTTGTCACCACTTTATAAAACACTTTTATCAATTAACAGTTTAATACTAATTAAATTACGATTTTACGTTAAGAAAACAATTTACAAATCTCAAATAGATAGTTTAGACGGTGATTTTTTTTTTTTTTTTTTTTTTTTTTTGCCATTTCTTTAAAAGGAACAATAATTATATATTTTTAAATAAATTCACTTTTTTGCCAAAGTAAAAAAAAAAAAAAAAAGAAAGAAAGAAAATCTAGTTTTTCCAGAATCGGGCTCGGTGTCCAAATAAAATCAATATATCAAACCAAGCTAAAAATTGTTAATAGTGATAAAAATACCTTTATTTAGATGAACATACGTTTCATATCACAAACGGCGACATTTTCAAGATCATTCTTAATAGAAATATTTTCGCAATTTTTTCTTAAATAAGAACTTGGTAAATAATACCACAATTTCATGTATAAGGAAAACCAGTGCAAAAATAAAATGAATAATAAAATGTACGTATTTTAAATTTAATAATTGAATTAATTAAGGGACACAATAAATATCAATGACTAGAAAACAGGAATTCTGTGTTTTCAGAATTTAGTGTCACCACCGATGAAATAAATATAATATATGTATATGAATATATTGATAGTGCAAAACATATTTAAGTTTTAAAACTTAAAGCACACGCTTTATTTTATATAAAATTACGTCATTCGCATCCGCTGAAGAATTCCACATTTATGATCCAATCTTAAACAACATCTACAGTAAAGTATGCGAGGCTAACGAAAAAGACAGGCTACCGTGGTGCATTCCTCATATTTTTTTTTTTTTTTTTACAGACCGCTAGAGTGACGTCATGCTCTTTTCGTACACCTGCATTGGTGCATTCGAGCATCACATGACTCCAGCGGTCTGTAAAAAAAGGTACTCGTAAAGCACCGCGGTAGCCTTTCTTTTTAGTTAACTTCGTAATGTATGCATATGACGTCACTATTGCTGAATAATACACAAAACCAGCAAGAAGCGATGTCGTCATTCAAGAAACTTGACAAAAAATATCGGCTATCTAATGTTTCATATGCCTTCATTTGTTTGTAACTTTAACATTGATAGTTAAAATTAAATATAGTTTATAATAGCTCCAGGTTTTATCAGAAATCATTCATTAATATTTTTTTCAAAATAGCATGTATTTTAATTTTTTTTCCAGTTGTTATGGGAAAATGGCAACGAAAAGATATGATTTCTACTTCCCAACTAATTTTCCTTTACTTTCTACAGAAATGGAGTACTTCAGGTGCAACATTAAACAAATGGCACTAAAAACTACAAAAAAAAATAAATATCTCAAAAATAAATTGAGATGCAGTTTTCAAACAAATTGCATTTAAAAGTACTTTTTTTCCAAATACGACAATATAAAAATTGAAAATGTGCGATGCTTATAAGTTAAAAAAATATAGTAGAGATTATCCGTATTTAAATGTACAATGATACATCTGCTTTGTATTACGACTGGCTTATATAGGGTAAAGTTAATTTTTATAGACGACACTTTAATTGCTGGTCGAAAGAAATAGCATATCCGGGTTTAAAAATGGATTATTTGTGAGCGTAAATTAATTTCTGCTATTGTTAAATAAACCAGCATAGCATCTCTTTCCAAATTTTAAGTAACTCAAGTTTTTACATAAACATATATTTTCCATAAACATTGAAGGCTTATAAAAGAGTGTATTTCTGAAAATCTATTTTTACTTTTATGCTTATTGAAATGACTGATTCAAATGTAGATCGCTTTATGTAAATTTGGTTGTTTTAGAATAAAATTCCAATATTCGTTTTAGACTTACCACATGTACAGAACTGATACCTTAAGCAGTCAAAAAAACCAAGGTCTTCGTCTGAAAGGTTTTTTCGTCTACTTAGAGCTATATGTAAACCAAAAACAACTGTCAAACATACAGCCCAGATTCGAAACTGTCCCATTTTTCTTAGCAATCTTTACTTCTGCTGATTTCGTCTATGTATGGCTTTATTGAATTATTAAATCGATTAACTATACGGATTGGGAGCTTTTATTATATCTTCTGTTTCTTTTATACGCATTGGGTGAAAAGGTAGCGTGTTTTGCTGATTGATGGTTTGTTTGAAAAAAAAAAGAGAGTCAGCAATACCATTTACGGTTACTGACAAAGAAATAATAACGATCTAGCATTAAAATACAGCTGGTACTACTGAGTAATAAATTAAAATAAATTTGCTCGATGTATAAGGATGCTTTTCTACGTTATTTATTGTAATACAGGGAAGTTTAACTTTTTACTTATTAAAAGCACGTAAATCAACATCGGGATTTCCTTATTTAACTAGCAGAATTGCGTGAATCAAATTTGGGATTTCTTTATTTAACCAGCAGAATTACCTGGCTTCGTCCTTATAATCGACCCGGCTTTTCAATTATAAAGGGCCTTCCAGGAAAAAAAAAAAGTTAAATTAAATAATTCGGCAATCACAATAATTGAGATTTGCGCATTCCCGTGCACAAATCGTTAAAAAGACAATCAGAAAACATGACCTCGCAACTATAGTAAAACCCTCGAGCTTTGATATCAGAATTTGCGATTTTTAACCATTTGGAAAAATGGTTATTGTCCTCTGTCAGGGTAGGAAATCAAAAGCATATCTGAAGCGTTTTATTGGTTGAATCCGTATTTTATTCGTTTTCTGATGGGTCTATACAGTAATCTGTATTTTCCCTTTACTTTCAACAGAGATGAATATTTCTGTTGCCACCATGACAAAAAAGTAATAAAAACTACAAAAAAAATTAATAACTCAGAAACAAATTGAGATACAGCTTTCAAACAAATTGCATTTAAAAGTACATTTTTTTCTCTATACGACGGTGTAAAAAGTAATATTGTGGGATGTTTAGAAGTTTAAGAATGAAATTTCATTTAATTTTGGTCCAGGAATATTAATGTTTAATCCATGACGTACGTAATGTATGACCAGCTCCGTAGAAGTTTAAAAATGTACAGTACCGAAAAATGTAATCCATGGTGTACATAATGTATGACCAGCTCCGTAGACGTTTAAAAATTTACAGTACCGAAAATTGTAAAACTGAAATTTCTTTTAAAATTTGTTCATGATGGGTCCAGAAATATTAATGTTTAATTCATGGCATACATAATGTATGATCAACTTCGTGCGATTTTTTATGTCTTAAATTTTAGTCTTCGAAAAACTCATTTTCCAAATGGTCGTTGTAATTTGTTGAATTGTTTTTTAACCATTTGGAAAAATGGTTATTGTCCTCGTCAGGGTAGAAAATCAAAAGCATATCTGAAGGTTTTTATTGGTTTAATCATCATTTTATTCGTTTCCTGATTTGTCTATACAGTAATATGTATTTCCCTTTACTTTCAACAGAGATGGATACCTTCTGTTGCCACTATGACAAAAAAAGTAATAAAAACTACAAAAAAAAAAAAATAACTCAGAAACCAATTGAGATACAGCTTTCAAACAAATTGCATTTAAAAGTACATTTTTTTCTCTATACGACGGTGTAAAAAGTAAAATTGTGGGATGTTTAGAAGTTTAAGAATGAAATTTCATTTAAAATGGGCCGTCTTCTTGGAAATCTGACGATGGAAAAGACTTTTCCCGAACAGCCAATGAAATGCTTGGATAATACGTAAGTATCAGGAAATCTGACGAGTCGCAGGCGATTTTTGTTGCTTGCAATTTTTACGGGTAATAACACTATTAGACCAATGTCAGACGGGCGTCTTTTTTGCTGCTTTTTTGCTTAAGTATTATCCATTCACAATGCTATAGTATTGTGAATGGATAATACTTAAGCAAAAAAGACGCCCGTCTGACATTGGTCTTAATGTTTAATTCATGGCGTGCGTAATGTATGATCAACTCCTTGCGATTTTTTATGTCTTAAATTTTAGTCTTTGAAAAAATCATTTTCCAAATGGTCGTTGTAATTTGTTAAATTGTTTTTTTTTTCTTCTTCTGAGTGTAACAGAAAAATATATGATTTTCCTGACAATACGAAAAGAAAATTCCACCAAATGGCATAACATGTAGTGGAAATCTCTTTTTTACAGCAGCTGGCAAAAGTTTTGAGGCGATATGTTTTTCTGTCCTAACTTTTTCTGTAGGCAAAATTTCTTAATGATGTAAATTAGTAATTTGTACCCCTTTTCAAGCTAAACAAAATGCAACATTGAGACATATGCATAAATTAAAAATAATTCGGAAATTTTCAAAATTATTTAAGCAAAAGTTTTGAAACGATTCAGTTTTTATAAACTTTTATTGAAATTAAGCGTCTTAATGTAACAAAATACAGCAATATTTAATGTTTTGTTGCATATCCTTTTGCTTTGAGAACTTCAGCGCATTGTCTGGGCATGGAATTAACGAGGCTTTTTAAGGTGGACCTAAGGATTTTCGAGCATTCCGACTGAAGATCCTGAAGGAGTTATGCCTTTGAAGAACGCTTCCGTGTCCCGACTTTTCTTCCGATGTTCAATTGAATTCCCAAAGATCTTCAATTGTATTGAGGTCAGATGACTGACTCGGCCAGTCCAAAACTTTGATTTTCTTTGTTGTAAACCTTTTTTCCGCCATTTTGAAGGTGTGCTTGGGATCATTACGTCGCTGAAACATCCATCCACGAGGCATCTTTTTACAGGCATAAGACAGCATGTGATTTTAAAATATTTTTATAAAAAATTTGATCTATAGTCCCATTTATGTGTACGAGGGGGACGACACCATCATGATGGAAAGCTCCCCGGACCATTACTGATCCGTTTCCTTGCTTCACACTTGGACTTTGGTACCGGGGAACCATTCTGGTGCCTTTTGGACGACGGATATAACGTCGGTCATCACTTCCAAACAAATTGAATTTCTATTCATCTCTCCAAAGGACCTTCTTTCAATCTTTGGTTGTCCATGTTTCATACTCCAAGGCGAATTTCAATCGAATTTTCCTATTATTTACCCGGATGAGATTTTTTTTGCAGGAGCCTGTGCACACTATCCAGCGGCTTCCAGAGGACGTCGTATGGTGCCCTTACTCACTTGTGAGCTCATGTTCGGTGGCCATCCCCTTAAATATTTCAGCAGCGTTCTTGTTTTAGTAGCGTCCTTCGGATCGACACGTCTTGATTGACGCGTCTTTTTCTTGGAGCTCCTAATCCTGGAAGATCGTGCACACCTTTAATATCCTTCCACTTCTATACTATGTGGCCAACAGTTGATTTTGAAATTTCCAACTTGCTGGCGATAGCAAAATATGACATTTGTTTCTCCGCTTCTTTAATGATTAACAGACGAATGGCTAAAGGCATATTTTACCCTGTCTTCATACTAAAACTGATACAGATACTAACATTAAGACTTTCACGTACGAAAAAGAATTCTAATGCTTTAAGGCTGTTCTCAACTGCTCTGCTGAGAAAGCGCAAAACCTTTTGACACATTTACAAATTCATTTTTTAACGGAAAGATATAAAATTGAAAGGCTTGACTGTGGAAGCGATTTGGAATGAAACCGTGTTTTCCATTTTTCGATAAATAAATTACCTATTGAGTTATAAGCGATTTTGATCACGTGACACGGGCGTTTTTTGCCCTTCGCTGACTGGTTTTTCTGCTTTTTTCGGGAACTTCGGTTCAAAACGTCAACTTTGACAATATTTTCTGAAAGATCTATTGCGCTTGCGAAAAAACGAAAAAAAAACAGTTCAATTACATAGTTTCTGAACAACAACACCTGATAGTTTCATGCCTTTCCGAACAAAAATAAATTAAAACTTATGTCATAAAGTTGCTCTTGTGAATTTGAAAACAGCCTAAGGATTAAGCAAGTGAGTTTCGCATACAAGAACCTGGCTAACATACCGGCTTGTTTTGTGCTTTATAACTAGGGGATCGCACCCGGCTTCCCGGGTTACAGAATATAGGAGAAAGTATTTTTTTAATTGAAAACTAATAATGTTTTCTATGCAATAAATTTTTTACATTGCCCACAAACATTAAGCATTTTTCATATGAAAAATATGAATTATATTACAATCAAATAAAGTTTTGAAGTTTATCAAAAGCGATATTTTCTCATTAGCCGCATTCTAAGAGTTATTTGACCAAGATTTTGCTACTTACGGCAACCTTTTATATTCTGATAATTTTAGAGCTTTAAGCGCGTAGTTCAATTACATGTCTGTTAAATTTGTGTTTTATTTATATTATTTTATTTATTTATTCATAGGGAAATTCTTTTTAATGGATATTAGTCGTAAAAAAATGATGAACATTTTATGTTGTTTTAAGGGCGAACGGATTAATCTTTCCTAATCGAGCTCCGCTCGATATAGATAAGTAAAAAATATTTCATACTTTAAAATTGTATTTAAAACCAAAGACAGTCTGTGAACTGAGATGCACTTTGTAAAAAAATTCCATTTGAAATTTTTTTCCTATTTACTGATCTAAAAATTTAAATTGTACTATTACAAATATGTTAGATTTGTGTTTTTTAAGTATTATTATTTTATTTGTTTATAAAGGAAGTATTAATTTCGTTATACAAAAATAGGCAGAAACAAATGCTGAACAGTGCTTGTTGCTTTATGAGCAAAAAGTTTATTATTATTATGTATTGAAGCCGGCAAGTAATAAGATAAACTTAAAAATATTATGCTTAAAAAAAAAAAAAAAAAAAGAAAAAAAAAAAAAAAAAACATTATAAATTAGTCAATTAAGATACAGTTTTTAAACAAATTGCATTTGAAAGTAGATTTTTTCCCTATGCGTCTGAAATTGAAAATGTACGATGGTCAGAAGTTTAAAAAATTGCAGTAGCAAAAATTTCAAAATCGAAATTTGATCGAGAAATGTTGCTATTCGCCCTATTCGCAAAATGACGTCAGCGTTAAGCACAAATACGTTTGTCCTTTATAATATAAACCCGTAATCATTAAAATACAATTAATTTCAGTTATTAGGATGACGTTATCAATTGAGGCTCTTATACTTGGTATTTCGGAATGAAAAACAGCAAAATGTATTCGATTTAGACACACGATCATAGAATTTTTTCCGGACGAAATCTGAACTCGACATCCTTTTCATCTTCTCAAAATTTACATACGCATTTCTCATACGCGTATTCATCATTTAAAAAAAAATTGTATTTTGTTTGATCATTTTAAAATCATTTTAACTCAAAATTTGAAGTCACGATTCTCAGCAACATCTTTTATGTGAACAGACGCACTCCTAACTTGAGATTCTAATACCAGTGCCGGAGAGTAAAAATTTCTGTAATTTATATTTTTTAGGCACATTTGTGTTAAAATGTTCAGTTTTAGCTAAGAAAATGATCGTTTTCTTTTACATATGACTTAAATTTCATTGAAATAAGCATTTCGCCTAGTGTCTGAAACTTAGTACACATGCAGAAGAAAAAACAAATGGAAAGTTTATCAGGAAAAATGCGTTTTTTCAAAATCAGCATGTCATTTACCGTTCAAAATATTATCCCTTATTTTTCTTCCTGTTTTCACTTAATTCTTATGTAAAATAATCATATCTCTTTTTGCTGTTGTTTTTAAGAAAAAATAAAGGCACAGATGTCATATACGCCCCTAGTTGGCACGATTTTTTTCTGACGCCAATGTCATATACGCACCGGGGTACTTAACTTGCGCCAAAGTTTCGTTATTTTGCTTGATATGATAACCCGGGTGTTGTTGTTTATTTACTTTTATTTTCTTTTTTTTTTAAATTATATATATTGCTTTGTTCTATAGTTATTAATTAAACTTTTTTTTTATTTATTGTTATTCCCTTTTTAAAAATATATATGTAACTGGTATTCGAAAACGAGGTTTTGGCCAAATTGGCGTTAGAAAAAAATCGTGCCATCGTGTGCGTGTGACATCTGTGCCAAAATAATATCTACAAATGAGTCTTACTTTTTATTGTTTTTATTTAATAAAAATATAAAATTACATAAGTTATAAGAACTTTAAAATAATTGTAAAAGAAGTTATTTGAAGCACTTCATTTTTGTAATTTGTATTTTTGTAATTTTTAATATTTCTTGAATTTTCTTTTTCTAAACGCTAATAAAATCACTTTAGTTTTGAAAGTAACCGCAACACTGGTTTGTTCATCTCGCAGTTTCAGATTGGCAATTATTTACAAAAATGGCATTTTGACGCGTTTTGAAAGCAATTGCCAATTCAGACCAACGTCAGACGGGAGTCTTTTTTGCTGCTTTTTTGCTTAAGTATTATCCATTCACAATGCTATAGCATAGTAGCATTGTGAATAAATAATACTTAAGCAAAAAAGCAGCAAAAAAATAAACGCCCGTCTGACATTGGTAGCATTGTAAATGGACCAATAGACTAAGAACAATGTGAGACGAGCGTCTTTTTTGCTTGCGTATTATCCATTCACAATGCTATAGCATCGTGAATGGATAATAAGTAAGCAAAAAAAGCAGCAAAAAAGACGCCAGTCTGACATTGGTCTTAAGGAAAAAAGCAGCAAAAAACACGCCCGTCTGGCATTGGTCTCAATCTGCAGACATATAACAATTTGGCGAGGCGATAAATGGATTTTTGTTATTACCAGTTTGTTGTTAACAGGCTGTGGCTTTGACGGGTTTCGTGTATCCAGTGAAGTTTTTAGGTAGATTTCGTATGAAATACTACCTATTGGGATCGTTCCTACGTTGGAATTTTTGAAAAATTTTTGCAGATCTACACCGATCATGACCCCTAAAACCCAAAACCACCCTCAATAAAAAACTTTATCTATCTATCTATCTATCTATCTATCTATCTATCTATATATATATATCACTTTCTTCTGGACACGATAACTTTCGTAATTCTGCACCAATCTCTTCTAAACTGATACATAAAATCAATGGGCATAAAATCTCGGTCAAGTTCGTTAATGGGCAAAATCGGACCAAGGGGATGGAAATAGGGAGGGGTTTTGTGAAAACAGAAAACCCCCCATAACTTCTTATTTTTTGTACATACCAAATCAGTTTAAAGTTTTTATTACTTCTAAAAATATGGCCAAAAATTTATGTATCACAGATTTTTGATAAAGTTAAAAATGGGCTCAAGAGGCGCAAAAAATACGGTTTTTGGGAGAAAAAAATTCATTACTTCGTCAATTCTCAAGATATCAAATCCAATTAATTTTATTATAAATCTCCTTAACATTATCTACAACCTTTATAGTCACAAATTTTTGATAAAACCAATTCGTACCGCAAAAAAAAAAAAAAAAAAAAAAAAAAAAAAAAATTAAAAACGAAAACAAAAAGGGGTTTGAAGAAGTAAAAAATCCATAACTCCGTCAATTTACAAGATATAAATTCTTATTTGAAGAAAGATATATTATAGAACCTGTTGACAACATATCTGATGTAAACACATTTTACTTACCCCCACAGAGCAGTAATTCGTGAAGATAAGTCTACCACTAAAGTTCGCATTGTCTTTGACGGAAGTGCCCATGCTAAGGGTGAACTGTCACTAAATGATTGTTTACATACTGGATTGAATCTCATCCCCGAATTGTTCAGCCTTTTAATCAAATTCAGAAACTTCCCCATAGCAATTAATGCAGACATTCAAGCAGCGTTTTTGCAGATCGAGATTGATGAACCAGATAGGGACTTCACAAGATTTTTCTGCGACGATGAACCATGGATTGATGATCCAGGTAAGGAATTTAAAATATTCAGTCTAAAGAGAGTTCTCTTCGATGTGAAATCAAGTCCCTTTCTTCTGGCTGCTACCATCAAGCATCATCTGCAAAGGTAATGTAGAAACATTTCCTGAATCTTTTGAAATTTTAATTTCATCGTTATACGTTGACGATTTTATTACAAGTCAACCAAATCTTAATTACGCATTTAAAATTTGTAAAGAGGCGTATGAAATATTTCAAGAAGCTAGTATGACTTTTAGAAAATGGAAAACCAACTCGCATGAATTACGCGAGAAATGGAAAGAATATGGTTTACATATTGATGAAATTTCTGATAACTTAAATCTCACTAATCAGAATTTGATACCTTCCAAAGTTTTAGGGGTTGTTTGGGATCCAAATAGTGACATGTTTTCATTTACGACTCAAAATCTAGAAAATTTCCTTTCGAATAAACTTAGTACTAAGCGTTATTTATTGAAAACTGTTGGTCGCATTTTTAACCCAGTTGGTTTTATAAGTCCTTATACTATTAGAATTAAATGTTTAATTCAAGAAATTTGGTGTTTAGGACTTGATTGGGATGAAAACCTACCAAGACATTTAGACAATTTATGGGATGAATGGCTTGAAGAAATAAAAGAACTAAATTGTATTAGCATTCCCAGATATTATTTGGCTGATATTGCCCTGGATGAAGTTGATTATTTTGAGTTAGATAGTTTTTCAGATGCTACAAAGAAGGCATATGGTACGGTAGTGTACCTTAGAGCAGTGCTAAAGAATAAGACCATTGTTACTAGTTTTGTGGCAGCAAAAAGTCAAGTCGCCCCTTTAAAAACTGCCTCAATACCCCGGCTTGAACTTTTAGGAGCCCTTTTGTCTTCTAGACCTTGCAATAAAATTTCTAAATAATTAGCCTTTCCTACAACTTGCTTCTTTTGGACTGACTCTACTATTACTTTCTTTTGGATTAGAGGTCAACTAAATTGATTTAAAATGTTTATCAGAAACCGGATAATGGAAATCAGAAATCTTAGTGATCCATTAAATTGGTTTCACTGTCCTGGAAAAGATAATCCTGCCGATCTAGTTACTAGAGGTTTGAAAGTTTCAGAGTTGAAAAATAACCATCTTTGGTGGGAAGGTCCCCAGTGGTTAAATCAAGACAGATCTCTTTGGCCAAAATTGGACAATACATTCGATAAATTAGATATTTCTGAAGTTAAAGATCAGTTAGAATTAAAGAAAAACACTGTTATAAAATCAACTATTGTAAATAAAAATCAGTTAAACATTGATTTGATTAATCGATATTCTTCTTTTATGAAGTTAATAAGAATGGCTGCATGGTGTTTAAGATTTCTGAAGAACTGTAAATTGAAATCAGGAATTAGAAAATATGATTATTTAGATACTTTTGAGTTACAGAATGCGCCCAAGAAGCTGATAAAGATTGTTCAACATTCCGCATTTCAAACTGAAATTCAATGTTTAAAGAAAAAACGTCCTCTCCTAAACAACAGTAAGATCTTAAACTTAAATATATTTCTAGATGCAGATGAACTGTTAAGGGTCGGTGGAAGACTGAAATTTTCTAATTTTTCAGAATCTCAAAAACACCAAATACTTTTACCAAAGTCTCACTATTTCACTGAACTCTTAATTGATTACCATAAAAAATTCCTACATTCAGGTACTCAGACAACTCTATCTTTATTAAGACAATTTTATAGGATACCATCTGGTCAAAGTCAAGTAAAGAAAATTATAAATAGGTGTGTGACTTGTCTTCGAACAAAACATCAAACTCTTAAACAATTGATGGGTGATTTGCCCCATGATAGAATTGTACCATCTAGACCGTTTGAGAAAACAGGCGTTGATCTAGCAGGTCCTATTATAACGAAACCTAATTTAAAACGTTCAAAGATAACCCTAAAATCATACATTGCTATATTTATTTGTTTTTCTACAAAAGCCGTTCACCTAGAAGTTGTTTCAGACTTGACCACAAAAGCATTTTTAGCCTGTTAAAGAAGATTCGTTGCTCGACGATCTAAACCCTAAGTCATATGGAGTGATAATGCCACAAATTTTAAGGGTACTTATGCTCTTTTGAAATCCTTCTATCAAATCTGTTCTTCGGAAGAAATTCAGCGATTTAGTGATGAAGGACGAAGTCAATGGAATTTCATACCCCCTGCATCCCCACATTTCGGCGTATTATGGGAATCAAAAATAAAAACCATGAAGCGAATCCTCTTGAAAATAACTAAAGCCTCTATCTTAAATTTTGAAGAGCTAACAACACTTGTGACGCAAACTAGGCAGTTATGAATTCACGCCCGTTGACCCCCTTGTCTGCAGACGTTAATGATCTACAACCACTGGCACCTGGTCACTTCCTCATTGGAGGTCCTCTTTTGAATGTTCCTGAAAATAATACTATTTTAGACTCTTTACCCTTTTCTTCTAGGTGGACACTAGTTCAAAGATTAAAAATGCATTCTGGCAGCGCTGGAGCCGAGAATACTTTAAATGAGCTGCAAGTCCGCAGTAAAAGCGAAAAGTCCTCGCAAAACCTTAAAGTTCGACAGCTTGTGTTATTGAAGGAAGGAAATGACAAGTTTATAGACTGGAAACTAGCTCGAATTGTGAAAAGTTATAAAGGTGACGATGGTAATTGATCTCAAGACCTCTACAGCGATGACAGCGATGACCACCTCGGGAACTCAGCTTTCGCTTTAGAGTTGAGGTATGTTACGTCGAAATATCACCAGAGTAGTACCTTTGCCATTTTATGATGATGTTGGACAACCGTCCAACGCCGGGCGCGATGTTCTGGTTAATTCTCTAAACAGCTAGTTAGCCAGCGCATGCTCTATTAGAACTGTCTACTTCTGAACTGAAACGAACTAATCCTTTGTTGATCTTATAATGCTTTAGATGTAATGTGTAGAATGTCAGTTAATAGATTTTTATGTTACTTTTTGTCATTAAGTGTACGTTTATGCAGTAAAATATGTTGATTATTCGTAGAATAAGATACCACTGAACCACTTAGATGCTAGTTTTAATTTTGAAATGAATGTTTAGATTAAGTAGAAAAAAAATTGGAATAGAAATAAATTGAATAGAACAAATTGCTTATCCAAATTTAATATGTACAATGTCTGTATCATGTCTTGATATTCAATTTATAAATCTTATTTAAATGATGATGAATTGTAATATTCTATAATGGTTAACACACACACACACACACACACACACACACACACACACACATATATATATATATATCTTTTGGAATTCACTAACACTTTAATAATAATTAGATAAATGTCCTTAAGTGACCCACTACTGGTGCGTTTATTGACGATTTGCTACATTAAATTACAATGGTACCCGAAATAATGAAAACGATGTCTGAAAATTTCCAGAATGTGTACTTCAAATTGAAAAAAAAATTCTTTTATTATATATTTGAAAAATAAAATAAAATAAATTCTTGATATAGATGTACTTCATATCATTTCAAGGTTAAAAACAAAACCCATCAGCCAAAAACACATTCCTTCTTTTATGATTACAACAGACATAATGCATATATAGAAAAGTTAACTCATTCAATTCTTCCACAGTTATTTACACTGGCCTCCAAAAGTTAAGGTACAGGGACTAGATGCTTTCGATTGCACACGTTTTGTCGAATATCTACCAACATTATTGGCGAATTGTTCTTGAACTTCTAGGATGTAAAGAACATATTTGATTTTATATTTCTCGGTGAAGATTTATCGGGGGGTACAATTAGGGGGGCTAATAATAAATTTAATAATAAAATAATATTTGCGATCACCTATGTAACAGAAAAGGCTGGAAATGGTTTGTCACTGTGGTAAATGACTATTTGGGTCCTGTTTAACGTTTGTATGCATTTGTGTAAGCATAGCACTCATATTCGTGAAGGTGTTAACGTTTTTGTGAAAAATTCAAAAGTTTTTTATTTTTAGCATAAAGGGTTTTCAACCAAATTTAGCACAACTTTCCAAAAATCTGACAAAGAACAGTAGCAACAATATACTGCAATTGAAGCTTGACTAATTGATGATATGTTGGCATTTGTATGAAATAATTTTTAACTGCGCATGCGTGGAAGATCCTAAAATTTTTATTATATAATTTGGTAGTCAGCTATTTAGGGCAACTTATATAAAAAGTCCAGTCAAATATCGCGAAAATTCACAAAGATAGGGTCGATATAGTGAGTTGCTTCCTAAAAATAGCTGTATTATAAGTGATTTTCCAGAACTTTTCAATCAGCTCTCCCTATATCTTTCTAAGTTTTCACGACATTTGACTGGACTTTTTATAGAAGTTGCCCCAAAATACTGACTACCAAATTATGAAATAAAAATTTTGAAATCTTCCACGCATGTACAGTTAAAAATTATCTTAAAAAAATGCCCATATCTCATGAAATATTCAATATATGCATGTTTTAATTGCAGTATACTGTTGCTACTATTCTTTGGCAAGTTTTCGGAAAGTTATTTTAAACTTGGTTGAAAACTCTGTATGCTATTAGCAAAAAACTTTTGAATTTTTCACAGACACATTAACATCTTCACGAATATGAGTGCTATGCTTACACAAATGCACACAAACGTTGAACAAGACCCGAATAGTCACTTAACACAGTGACAAACCATTTCCAGCATTTTCTGTTACATAGGTGATCGCAAATATTATTTTATTATTAAATTTATTATTAGCCCCCTAATTGTCCCCCCAACTAAATCTTCACCAAGAAATATGAAATCAAACATGTTCTTTTCATCCCAGAATTTCAAGAACAATTCGCCAATAATTTTTGTAGGTATTCGATAAAACGTGTGCAATCGAAAGCATCCAGTCCCTGTACCCCCATTTGGAAGCCAGTGTACTTTGATAAATTAAACATCTGTTGAAACAGGCAGCTAGAATAACATTCATGCAAATATGGTCAAATATTACAACATTATTGTATTGCTTATTATGAAATACAATACATTGTATTTCATTACAACAATGCGATTGGCATTGTATGTTAATTAATCATTCATTCAGAATATCGACTTACACAACAATTGATTAAAACGATCAAGGAAAAACTGTTTCCTGGAAGTTTTGTGAATTAATGCATGCAATCTCTTGCATGCTTAATTATTTTTCTCAGTGAATTGCAGACAAAAGGAACGAAAAGCTGGTGAAACAATTGTTATAAAAGTGTGTTTAGCCACCTGGAAAAATTAGATAATCTAAAACAGACAGGGAAATTTATCATTCCCGAGGAAAAGTTGGGAAATTTTGAAGTAAGAATTTGGAATTGCAGCGCCAAAAAAATATAACTTTGCTCTTCATAAATACTGTTTCAATCTCTTATGCAATTTCTTTTGTCTATCCTCTTTCAGCCATTTCTTTTAGCAAATCACGGAATTATCGGCTTTATTGAAATATTTTTACAGTTTTGTAGGATTTTCAGTTGATTCAGTCTATTTATTTAGCTTTGTCAGGGAAGTGAACATTTATTAGCTTTTTTTCTTGAATACAGTAGTCACTCCCATACCCGGCACTTTCATATCCGGACTCTCTCATATCAGAACTGATAAAAATTCAAAATTTACTTAATTGTACACTTGTAGTTTTTCCTTAAAATTTTGCCTTCTTGTTCGATATAGTCACAAAAGATATCCAAATAAATTTTTGCATCTTTGCTGCCCTAGAACCCATATCCCTTTAAGAGATCTCCGGATTCTTAAAATTGGAAAAAAAAAAGAAAAAAAAAACCCTTTTTCAACATTTAATATCTTAAAATGTAATTGATTTTAAGAGACAATTTTAATTGGGTTGTGTTTTATGACGGCTAGTTATCAACACGAGGGATATAGGCCCTAATGAGGGGAGTGCCCTTCGTGGGGGTCTTTCTAAGGGAACCTAACCCGTATTAACGCTTGGAAAACCAAGGTTCGAAGAAAACCACGAAAACTCCGAATGATTAGACCGACGGGCGCGATCGGGATCGAACCCAGCACCTCCCGTCTACCAGCTTCGAGAGCAGAACCTCTCGGCCACTGGTGGGGCCAATTTTAATTGGGATAAAAGATATAAGTATGTTCTTTCATTTCATTTATTTAAAAAATTGTAAGATGCAGAATTAGCACTTACAGGAGTCTCCAAACTGTCAGACATTTGACGAGCAGAAAATCGGCATAACAAATTACGCGCAGGATTACAAAATAAATTTTGCAACTAAAACGAAAAGTTCGGTGCCTACTTATACTTCATATTGTAATAATGGCTTAGATGCTTTATATTCCCTCAGCCGTTGTTTTGAATTGTTTGACGATTTTTTGTTGGCGTGTCGGCGGTGTTTATGGGTATGGCAACCTCGATATGTGGAATCCCTTGTGACGTGTGTGTTGTGACGTGTCGTTCTGGCAACCCCTGAGAAGTTCATTTTAGCTTGGAATATTGTGAATGTATTTTGATATCGTGTTGTATGGTTCTGCCTTTTTGTTTTTATGTGAAATTTATTGAATGCATTTGGCTGACTATGGTTTCTGTAGTCCGTTTAAACGCTCTTGCTGAAGTAAATTAGGAAATATGAGGAAATTTTGACAAGAAAAGAAGGTTTGTTTGCGTATTCATAAGCCTATTTTGGAAAATGACGGTGATGATATTTCGTGCTGGAGCTTTCAAGAAAGCAGATGTCTGTTAAGGTATGTTGATAATTTTATGTATATTTTGCTGCTTTAAGAGTTTTTTACATTTTGAGTTTGCTACAGAAAGGACAGAAACACTCGGCCAGGGTGCCAACCAAATAGGCAAAGGCAAAAACCCGTGGCTGAAAAACCCCTTCCACCATCCGACCAAGTCCACAGCCAGGATATGATACAGGACTAATAATACTGGGAAATAAATAAATAAATAAATACATCTGTGAAAGCTAATTTACAAAAAATAGGGTCATTTACAGTGAAAGACATATGACCCAAAATATCAAATAAGTCATTAAAAAACAGAAGGAAATTCAGTAAACTAGAACATTCCTGAATTGGCAAAGTCATACGAAGTCAAGCAAGAGTCTACGAGCCCAACGTAGAATGTGTGTGAAAAAGTCAGAACTTGTACTTTATAAAAGAGTATAGTTTATTAAGTTCATTATAAACCAGTCTTAGTTTGGGATAACTTGATTTAGAGAATAAGACATTTTGCATGTTCCAAGAAAGAGTTCTGTTACGTATAAATTGAAAAGAAGCAGGCATTAGCGGGCATCTTCCAAAAAGATAGTGTTTAGCATCGCCAACGTTTCCACAGTTACACTTATCGTTGGGACGTTTTCCCATTTTATATAAATAGATGGGGAAAGCTCCGTGAGAAGAGATAAAATATGCAGAAAGTTGTGAATAACACAAAAAAGACTTATCTGGGACACGAATTTCTAAAAACGTATCACGACCTTTTTCACTGCTAAGCCACTTATTCCTCCAGATATGGACAATATTATTATTAAAATGCCTTTTCACTAAAGAATGAGGAATAGGAACATCGAGCACAAAGTCATATTCACCTTTCTCAATAACTGATTTAGCCAATCTGTCGGCATATTCGTTCCCAACAAGGCCTATGTGGGCTTTAATCCATCCTAAGCTAATAAGCTTGTTATTCAGAAGTCGTAAGTTGGAATAGATATTAAATAGTAATTCATTAGCTGGAAACAATTTCTTCATGGCTTCAATCGAAGAAAGGCTATCCGAGTAAATATGGAACTTCTCAAACGCTGAACGACTGCACCACTCAATGGCCCTATCAAGAGCTGCCAGTTCGGCCTGAAATACTGTGTTGTATGTATTTAATCTATAGCTACTTTCAAAAATAACCCTCTCATTCAGATAAACCCCAAAAGCAGCTCCCACGCCCTCCTGCATCTTAGAGCCATCAGTGAAAAGAATAGGGTGACGGAGAGAGGGCACTGTACTTGTAACAGGCTTAACAAATTCAATATGATGATTGCTACAAAAATAAGGGTAGTCAAAAGTGTTGATGTTGCGTGCCAACTTATCTGATGAGACATACAAGCCATCAATCCAGCCATAACCATTTTCCTGCAAATATCATAACACAAACTCAACTGCTCCAGCTCTATTTCTAAAGGCGGAATCCCCGAGAGGACACACAGTGCCTCAGTCGAAGCAGTTCTATAAACACGAATGATAGACAGCAAACAAAGTCTCTGACAAGAAGATAAACGTTTTATGCCATGATATTTAAGATCCTTGTACCAAGCCTCAAAGCCATAAGAAATTTGTTTTTTAACAACAAAATTATACCAAATTTTCAAATAGTCAAGAGGAAGACCTCTGTCACAAATACGGGTTTTTTGCATGGCACCGGTAAAATTACGTATCTTGTCACGGACCATATCCAAGTGATCTAGCCAACGAAATTGGCTGTCTAAGTAAAAACCGATATAAAGAACATTATACCTGACGGAGATACTATGCCCGTGGAGTTTGAAGATTGGACGCCGCTTGCTCAAGGTATATCTGCCAAACAACATTGCTGAAGATTTTTCGACGCTAATGGTCAGGCGCATAGCCTCACAAGCTGTTGCAAACTTCTCAATGCAAAGGTTCGTTTTACGTTCCAATTCTCTCCTTGTATCCACACCCTCTACCACCGCCGAATCATCAGCATAAGAAATAATATTAATACTGTGAAATTTATATAATTTCAAAATTCGATCTGCAACTATAGTCCAAAGCAGTGGGCCCAAACAGGATCCTTGCGGACATCCGCGAAATACTCTAAACCAGCGAGTCCCACGTACAAATTTAAAGCCGATCAGCCTATAGCTAACATAATTTTTTAGAGAATCTTTAAGGTAGTCAAAAATAGGAAGCCTGTCAATAAGTTGACAAAGAATATGCCAGTCAATAACATCGAACGCACCCACAATGTCAAAACTTATGAGGGAGCAGTATTTATAATTAGACAAGGTTTTTCGTACAAGATCCTGCAGTGAAGACAAAGCTGAGATTGTTCCTCTAGATTCTCTGAAACCATGTTGATTATCTTTGAAAAAAGAAGTAGATTCAAGGATTGTAACCGTGCGAGTTTTTACAATACGCTCCAAAATTTTTGCCAGAATTGGCAGTAACGTAATCGGGCGATAGGAGTTAGAAGTATCTGAAGGGCGATTACGCTTTCGGAAAAATATAACCAAACCTTTCTTCCAGCATTGGGGAAAATGGCCAAGCTTAAGACATGTATTATAGAGCTGCAGCATAAGAGGAGTTTGCTACAAAGCGAGAATTGCTGAATTTTGAGAATGCTATACATCGAGAACTGCTGAATGCAGTGATGTTTTTTTTTTTTTTTTTTTTGGTTAATGTGCGCGAAGCCACATACAACGATTACTGATTGCCATTTTAGCGAATTTTGTTTATTATTTACATTTTATTTTCGTTAAGCCAAATATGCGTATAGACCGGTGCTTGGCGACATTTACTTCTGGGCGAAAAGGGGTTTTCACGTCAAGAAAAATTCCAAGATGGCGGCCGCGGGAACGTATGACATCTGTTCCGTAATAATTAACATGAACCTAAATAAATTTGTATGTAAACTATTTTTATATTTTTACAAAGTTTATTTGTAATTATATGTAGAATAATTGTGTTAAAATTAATCTAGTGTAATTATGTATCCATCGATTTCTTGAGTTCCATTACCTGCGATTTATTCTGTAGAGCTGAACCAGATTTCAGACCAGATGCTATAATCAATAACAAGGTCAGCTGGGTGAAAAAGTTCCTCCAGATTCGTCCGGGATAGCTCAGATGGTAGAGCATTGGCGGTTTCAGCCAAGAGATCCCTGGTTCGAATACTGGTCCGGACATTTTTCGTCCAGTTGGAAATTTACATCTGATATGATTTATTTACCAATTAGAATAATTGTGTTAAAATTAATCTAGTGTAAAACTTATGTCATAAAGTTGCCCTTTTGGATTTGAGAACAGCATTAAAGATATAAAATCATACAAATTTAAGGTTCATTACAAATATTACGCCGAGCCCGGACGGGCTAGCTAGTATTATTAATAAAGAATTTATTACTTGTGCACTACATTTTCGACGATATCTCTGAAAATTTAATACCTTAAATTAAAAGAAATGTATTTTTCAGTTCAGCGTTACGAAAGCTTTCATTACGATACCCCGCACGATATACAAATTAAAGATTTTTTTTTACCAAGTAACTTAATTATCTCCCTCTACATTTTTCGTGAAAATATTTTTTAATGTTTAATAATCTGTAAATATGTGGGTCAATAGTCTTTATTACTTCCCCCAATTTGAACTTTACACGTTCCATAGTTTACGAGTAAAATGTTTGTGACATGCTTATTTAACATAAGAGATATGATAAAGAATTTCATCTTGATTGGACAAAATGGATGGAACTTGATGCTCAAAGTTTTTGTCTGCAAAATGTTTAGCATGCAGAAAATTATTCTCATTTGATTCTCTGCACTTCTGCAACCCCATTGGCTACAGAAGTTGCACGTCAAATCCGACAGTGACTTTTCACTTTATATTTCTCTCGGACATCCGCTTTCCTTTCATTACAATCCTTTCTATTTGCTCGATATTCCGGCAATTTGCTCTAAAATTATTACTGAGAATGATTCCTGCTCTCCAATTTCTAGCACCCCTGGTTTCGGAAAGATTAACTTTCCTGATCTCTTTAATAATGACTTTGATATTGATGATTTCATTGTAAAATTACAAACTGTTTATAATCTTGTGGAAAAAATAATCTCATTAATTGCTAAACTTGGCCTTCCCGCTTCTGAAGTTCTAAATCTACCTGGTTTCTCGAAATTAAACGAGAATCAGGCTTCAAAACATTAATTTTCTTTTATTTCAACTTAGTTCTATTACTTCTTTTTCCTAGATTTCATTTTCTTTTCATTCTGATAATGCTTTTATGTTAAAATATGTACTTTTATCATTTTTTCTTTTTTTCCCTTCTAAAATCACATCTTAAAAGCTCAATTCTTTGTTTGGCTGATTTCTCTCTCCTGATTGGATGAGAGAAGTTGTTAATCGAAATCTTTGAAGGATTCACGATCGCATCTATGGATGCAACTGCTATTCCCGCTATTACCATCACTTCCTGTCCGCTTCTGTTGCTGTGGACTGATCTTTTCTCTCATTGACTGCTCTCTCTCTCTCTCTCCTGATTGGCTGAGAGAAGTTGCATGTCGAAACCTTTTAAACTTCTACGCTTTTGCTGCTTTTTTCTTCAATTCTACTTAATTTAACCGTTTCTCTTACTCAATTTAACTTTTTATATTGTTATTTTAAAAGTTTTTTACATTTTTATTGCTGTATGGTCCTTTGGGGTGACTTTTGTTTTGCAATGAATTTCTTCTTGGGGCTGTCGTCTTGAACATTTCTGCATTATAACATGTATGCCTGGATTTCTACACGGACATTTCTACTACTGCAGGTGAAGGAGTTTTATCCTAGGGACTCTATAAATTTACTCGTCTAAGTCCGGCAATTTGATTCATCACCTTTTATTAGCTTCGGACGGGAGGTGAAATATCTGGATATATTCTTGGACAGCACTCATTCTTGGATGCAAACTCTTCAGTACCCTGAATAATTCTTATTCCAAGTTCCAAACTGATTCGTCGCCCTTCTGCAACCTCATTGGCTGCTAAAGTTGGCCGTCGAATCCTTGGCGGCTTTTTCTCAAATTCTGATTTTTTTCAGTAAATTTCTTTTTTAGATGTTTATTTATAGTTTTATTTTATTTTTTCTAAGTTATTATTGTTTGCTTCTGTTGGGAAATAATTATTAATGATGCCTGTGGCAACACCAAGTTTGTATTGCCGGATTGGCAACAGTATGTTATGTTGTTACTTAGAACCTCGCTTAGAACTTAGAATGTAAAAACCTCAGAGTAATCATATATTAGAGGGAGAATTCCCCACACTTTCTTCAGCCAGGATAAAATCACGTGACTCGGGGCAAGAAGCTTCCCGGTCAGCTTGCAAATAGCATTGATTTCTACGGAGGATATTAGACAATTTCATGTTTACGATTAAAAAATATCACGGTAGCAAGTTGTTGTGTCTATGGATGTACAGAAAGAGCAAACAAAACAACTTTTGTTACCTTCCATTGCTATGTATTTATTATTTATTTATTTTTATTAATATTTAAAGGGTCTTAAAAAGATATCATTGGAACTATGATATCGTTTATTCACGATGTTACGATGAAAATACAAAATATTTTACTTTTAATAACATAAATGTATGTAATAATAGGATTTACTATTATCTAGTGTTATCAGTTTAAATATTAAAATTGTAAGTTTGATTAATTTGAATTTTAAGAACATTTCGTATTAAGGTGTTTGCGATACATTTTTTTCGCCAAAAGAAACTTGTTTTCGTCTCTTTAAAACCTAAATACTTATGTTTTTGTTTTTTTTTAATCTTGCTTTAGATTAAATTTATGCTTTAAATAAAGTATGCTTATAAAGTACGTTTAAAATGTATTAACTGGTCTTTAAATATTATCTAAATTTAATATACTAATAAGATACGCAGCTACATTTAATGCACTCATAACTTTTAGCAAAAAATAATTATAAGAAAAATTAATTAATCGCTCAAATTTATTAATAATGCCAGTATCAAGAAAGCAGTATTTTAATTATTTTACACAAAATATTTAAAATTCAAAACTTCGCAGAATTACGAATGAAAGAAGAAAACAGTGGCTTCGACGCGTAATTATTAATTAAATATATACATACATATTTATCTAAATAAAAGTTTCAGAATTTTATTATTTATTTACTATTACAGATGAGCCAATCTTTCAATGATAAAGAAAACATTAGGATAAATATCCGGTGTACATTCAGATTTCTTTTACTACTCATTTCTATTTCTGTCAACTCTCAAATTTCTGAATCACAGCAAAAAAAATACTGCACTCCTGCCAAGAGCTGCAATAAAGCAACAAAACTAGCGTTGCTTCTAGTAACCTTTCATCGCCAAATGCCAACTGTCACGTGGATCATCCTGGCTCCACTTTTTACGAGCGAAAGTAACGGGGTGAGCTCTCTATATAATATTTACTCTGAGGTAAAAACAAATGTTGTTACTATGCCGGTGTTTCGGTTTGATGTAAGATATTCTGAAGTCCGGAAAGTTTTACTTAAATGTTTTCTTCTATTGTAAATAAACTATTCTTCTTTTTCTTACTTAGTCACTTAGCTGATATTTAAAAACTTAACATGGCAGCGGATCGCAGTTGCGAATCGAGCTAGTGACTAAGAACAATAGTAGCAACGTAAAAACGAAAGTCCTGTAAAATTCGAATCGCTTAAAAACAAAACAAAATGACGAATATGTATGAAGATATTTCTCATGTTGAAAAGCTTCGTGACTCAAATTCAGTCGCGCTTTGGAAATTTCAAGTAAACATAATATTAAAATCTAATTCCCTGTTGGACGTTGTAAATGGAACTGAAAAGAAAGAAGGCTTAACGGCAGATGCTAAGTTGTCGTGGGAAAAGTAAGACGATAAAGCTCAACAGGTAATTGTAACAACTACAGATAAGAAAATAATGATGCACATTTTAAATTGCGAAAATTCTCACGAGATGTACAAGAAATTATGTGGTATTTTTGAAAGAGATACAGAACAACAAAAGTGTAACTCATTACAAGAGTTCTTCAACTACAGTTTCAGTGCAGAAACGGATATCGCTACTCATATAAGCAGATTAGAAAACATTGCTTTTAAACTGAAGGCCCTTAATAAACAAATTGATGATGAAATGGTCATATCTAAAATTTTATCCACACTTCCAGAAAATTATAAACATTTTAGAACTGCATGGGACTCTACTAACACAGAAGAAAAAACGTTAGAAAATTTAACAGCAAGATTATTGAATGAAGAGTCATGTACAAGAAGTGTAAATAAGAATGAAGAACCAGTTGCTTTCAAATTATTGGAGAAAAGATGTTTCAAATGTAATAGTGCTGATCATTTAGCAAGATCGTGTAACAAAAGTAAAAATCCAGTAAAAAGTGCTAAAGAACAGAGATGTTTTAAATGTGACAGCAAATTTCATTTGGCTAAAGATTGTAATAAAAGTAAAAATAATCGTATTCGGTGCAGCATTTGTAAGAAAGATAATCATTCTGAAAAAGATTGTTATTTTCGTAAAAATGGTAAACCAGCAGTTCCTTTCTTGCTCAAAAACCTAGTAGTACAAATAAATTTGTGGTAGATTCAGGATCCTCTTCCCATATGGTAAATAAAAAAATAATGCTGAAAAATCCTGTGAAGATCTCTACTGAAATTGGATTAGCAAAGAAAGCTGAAGTAATGACAGCTGAGTGTTTTGGAAAAATAGAAGCTGATAGTTGCACTTTACAAAATGAACTGTATGTTCCACAGGCGAGTAAAAACCTGTTATCTGTTAATGAAATTACAGAAAATAATGGAGAAGTAAAATTTATTGAAGATAAAGTAGAAATTTCAAAAGTTGGAAAAATTGTTTTAAAAGGATATAAAAACAATAAAGGACTGTATGAAATAGATTTAAATCAACAAAATGAAGCTTTGATTTGTGAACAGAAAAATCCGACATTGTGGCATCGAAAACTTGGACACTTAAGTAGTAAATATATAAAAATATTATTAAAAAATTCAAATGGCATAGATCTAAAAGATAACGACATTAAAATGATAGAAGATCCGTGTGACATTTGTCTTAGAGCCGAACAGACCAGATTTCCATTTAAATCGCAAAGAACAAGAGCAACTAGACCATTAGAGCTGATTCATACCGATGTTTGTGGCCCAATAGAGGTGAATACATGGGACAGAAAAACGTATTTCTTAACATGTTTGGATGATTATACTCATTTTGTCATGGTCTTTCTATTGGAGAACAAGTTTGAAGTTGCGGATGTTCTTAAACAATATATTGAAGAAGTCGAAGCCAAGTGGTCACTCCGTGTCTCTAAATTACGCTGTGACAAAGGAGGAGAATATGTTTCTCATAAGTTAGTTAATTGGTGCAAATATAAAGGGATTGTTTTGAATTATAGCATTCCACATACACCACAGCTTAATGGAAAAGCAGAACGGCTGAATCGAACACTCTTTGAAAAAGTCAGAGCTCTAATTTTTGATTCAGGAGTCGAGAAAGAAATGTGAGGCGAAGCATTGCGAACTGCAGCCTATCTCCTTAACAGAAGCCCAACAGAGTCTGTAAGTGTTACTCCTGCTGAAATGTGGTTCCAAAAGAAACCAGATTTGTCAAGATTACAAATATTTGGTAGTGTAGCTTATGCCAGAATACTTGGTCGACTGAAGAAATTGGATAGTTGAAGTAATAGGCTCATCTTCGTTGGATATGCTGAAAATGGCTTCAGATTATGGAATCCAAAAACTAAGAAAATACAAATATCAAGAGATGTGATATTCTTTGAACCCAAAGTTGATAAACCGTATGATTTAATATCACCATTCAACTACTTTAATTTTCAAGATGACAGTAGTGAAGATGAGGAAAATCCTAACAACATAAAACAAACAACCTCAGCAGATCAAAACATTGAAGAATTTGGACGAGGAAAAAGAATAAAGAAACCTCCTGTTTACCTTGGTGATTATGCTTTGCTGACATACGAAGAGGCCATTAGTGGAGATGATAAAGAATTGTGGAAAGAAGCTATAGAAGATGAAAAGAAATCCTTAGAAAAAAATGAAACTTGTCAAGTGGTTGACAGAAATGCAGTAGGAAATAAGAAGATATTAAGAGGCTACTTCAGTTAGACAAAAAGACCCGTTCGCTAATGCTAATCCTATGGAAGAAATTTATAAAGATATCTCGGTTGCATTTCAATATTTTTAAATGATTTTTTTGCATTAGACAGCTGAGATCGATCTGTACAAAGGTCGTTTTTTACTTTTTCAATTTTGTTTACAGATATTTTTTATGGGGACACTTTCATTTTCGGAGCCGGTTTCGAAAGTGAAAACATCCTCATAAAAAAAATTTGTAATGAAAATCAAAAAAGTAAAAAACGGCCTGCATACAGACCGATCTCAACTATTCAGTGCAAAAGAAATCATTTAAAAATATTGAAATTCAACCGAGATATCTTTATAAATTTCTTCCATTGGATTAGCATTAGCGAACGGGTCTTTTCGCCTGACTGAAGTAGCCTCTTAAGTAACAAATGGATATTTAAAATTAAAGATAATGGCAAGTACAAAGCACGTTTGGTTGTGAGAGGTTGTGAACAAAAATATGATCTTGATTATGAAGAATCTTATAGTCCAGTAGTGAGCATTATTTCATTGAGAATTATTTTTGGACTAGCATTGGAGAAACAATATAAAATGATGAAATTTGACATAAAAACAGCCTTTTTGTATGGAAAATTGGACGAAGAACTTTACATGAGTATGCCAGAAGGATATGATGACAAATCTAATGTATGTAAACTTCAAAAATCGTTATATGGTCTAAAACAAGCACCCGTAAAATGGAACAAAAGATTGACAGATTTTTTGAAGGAAAGTGGTTTTGTACAAATTAAATTTGAAAAATGCATTTTCATAACTGAAGACAACGGCATAATATTAGCTATTTATGTAGATGACGGAATTCTAATTGGATGTGATCATGCAAGATTAATTGATTTTCTTGAGAAATTAAAAAGTGAATTTGAGGTAACTTATGAAGAACCAAATTCACTTCTGGGTATGAATTTAGAATTAAATGATGACACACTAAAAATTCATCAAGAACCGTATTCAAAACAAGTGTTAGAAAGGTTTCGAATGTTAGATGCAAAGGCAACAAGTACACCTCTGTTACAAAATGGAACGGTCAACTGTGTTCAAGAAAAATAAAGTGTGTTCCCTTATCGAGAAGCTATTGGCAATCTTCTTTATTTATCATGTAGAACAAGACCTGATTTGTCCTTCGCTGTTGCTTATGGAAGTCGCCATGTTGAAAATCCATCCGACTGTGACATTTCTAATCTCAAAAGAACTTTAAGATATTTAAAAGGAAGCAAGGACTTGGGTGTAGTATATACAACGAATGGCAGCGACACAGAACTGATTGCCTATTGTGATGCAGACTATGCGGGTGATCCCGACACTCGTAGAAGTACCACTGGATATGTAATATACTTTTGTGGAGGTCCAGTAAGTTGGAGCTCGAGAAAACAGCCTATGTGGCTACATCAAGTACTGAAGCTGAGTATATTGCAGCGGCAGAATGTTGTAAAGAACTAACTTATCTCAAAACTTTAATTGAGGAAATTACAAATGATAAAATTTCTATAACTTTAAATGTAGATAATCAGAGTGCTATAAATATAATTAAAAATGGGGTTGTAAGTAAAAGAAGTAAACATATTGATGTACGTTTTTACTTTATAAAAGAGAACGTTGATGAGGGTTTGATTAATATAAAATATTGCCCAACTGATATTCAAATTGCTGATGTATTTACTAAGGCACTGGGACCAAACAAGTTCGAAAAATTTAAAACTAAATTGGTAATGTAATATGTTTGTGTTTAAATTTAAAATTTACTAGTTTTGTATGTATATATTACTTTACTTAAATTGACTTCATTATTTTGTATATGTAAAAATATTTCTTTTTGATTTGAATATAATACTTTATATCTGTAAATGAATATGTTAAGACTAGTTGGCTTTAAGGGAGTGCTTTTAATTGAATTAATAATTAAGGGAGTGCGTTGGGAAATAATTATTAATAATGTCTGTGGCAACACCAAGTTTGTATTGCCGGATTGGCAACAGTATGTTATGTTGTTACTTAGTACTTTGAATGTAAAAACGAATGTTGTTACTGTGCCGGTGTTTCGGTTTGATGTAAGACATTCTGAAGTCCGGAAAGTTTTACTTAAATGTTTTCTTCTATTGTAAATAAACTATTCTTGTTTTTCTTACTTAGTCACTTAGCTGATATTTAAAAACTCAACAGCTTCAACCAACACAATGCTCTTGACTTCGCGTGTATATTCTAAAAACATGCTTAACATCTATACATCATGACAAATGGATTGATCACTGTCGATTGAAAATAAACAAGAGCATACGACTCTTGTAGGAATTTCATAGTCATTGGTTCATTAAGTTATATAGCAGCGTCAAAGCAATCATAAACCATGAAATAAATATCTTGGTGTTTGACAATTTGTAAATTTTGCAAAAAAAAAAAAAATTAAAGAATCAATTGTGAAAGTTCCGCTCTCAAACTGACGACTTTTAAGATGTTTTGTATGTAACATCGTAGTCTGAAAAACTGACACTTGAAAAATTGTTTTTATTGGTATGAAACAAGTTGGAAATTGCACGTCAAACGTGGCAAATTAGGTGCGTCTGTATTATAACTAGTTTTATAAATATTTTTTGCACTGCATATTGTACTGAATGTATATTTTAGTGCACTTCATAAGTGCATATCAATTTCATTCTGTTCGAAAGGCTGTAACATCATTAAAATGCACTTGAAATAATTTTTTACCGTTGGTCGTAATGTAACGGAAAAGTTTTGACTGTCCCTGTAATTAAAGTAGACATCCGATTTTAATAAAATTTGAAATGACTCGACCAAATTATGCAACAATTATATATTTTAAATTTCAAACGATTCGGTTGGGTAATTTTTGCGCTGTTACATGCGGACGGACGGACTGAACGACGGCTATACGTGCTACGTATAATTACGAACGCATCTAAAAACGCGAAAAGCCAGGAAAACTTGTTGCAGAGCTAGAATAGATATCGACACAGAATAACATTAACATTACAAAAATTACACAGATTTTTTTTTTTTTTTATCAGATACTTATTTTCAATTTCAGAACCAGATTCGAAAGTGAAAGCATCCTCATATTCACAGTTTGTTAATTAGCAATAATACGTAAGTGGTTGTGTACGCGCAAAAACTCAATATATAACGATGCAGCATCATTTCACTTAGTCACTTATGTCTCGAGCTACTCAATGAGTATGAAAATAAAATAAAATAAACATCCATATAAAATAAACATCCATATAAAATAAAAATATAACGTGCAATGTTGCATTATATAAACACTGACAATTTTGGGTCAGTGCGAAATATAGATTGACTTTAAACCCGATTACTGATTTTGGACTAATACTGGTAATATCCAATGTCCAACTTCAAACTACTGGTTCTCTCAAAGTCGCAAAAAGTCGCAATAAATCTCTTGGGATATGATTTTAGAAGGTTCATTATACATTTTGTACTATAAAAGCCCGACGAACTCGGAAGGACTTTTTTTATATATCACTTTTTATGTACAAAAATTCCTTAAAACTATGTATTTTTTAAAAAAATCCTCTTTTTTTAATTTTTGAGATTTTTGCAAACGAAAAATCAAATTACATATGTAATTTAATGTTATTTCACAGAAGCGCATAGAAAAAAACGACAAACTTTCTGAAAAGGTCTTAGTTAGAGTGTGAATGCAGCGAATTTGCCTGAAATTCACACAACAGCAAAAAACGCTCAAAGCTCCTAACTTCACATAAGCAATGCGAATTCATGTGAGCTTATAAAACAAAAATATAAAAGAATATAAATCTTCAGATATTTCTAAATACTGTGGAATTTATTTCATTTCGAAATACGAAACTTCGATTTTCTGGTTTTTGGCCACATAATCGTGATTTGGGACCACTGTGCGGCGGCGGCGGCGGTGACAGCGTAAGTTACTTTTTTTTAGAATAGAGAGATTCTCTTCTTTAAGAATATTTGTTTCTTTTTTATTTGCAAAAATGTCTCGAAAATATATATTTAATTTTTTTATTTTAAGTGTTACAATCTAAGTGAAGCGGGTGAGTTGTAAGTAAGTGATTTTAATACTTTAAATAAAACTAACAACGCATTTTAAAATTATTTTGGCCAATAAAAAAGAAAAAAAACATTCTTCAAGAAGAGCATACAGAAAACAGAAGAAAAAAAAGGTACTTTTCCAAGGAGAAATTTGAAAAATACAGATGCATTCCAAGCCCATAGGTTTAGTATTAGAGAGGAGAATTTCCAGGAAAAAGTCGAACGCAAATGGTAAGTCTATGGGAGCGTTATTTTCAAATTTTTGGCTCAAATTATAATATTTCTGAATGATTTTTATTATTATTATTATTTTTTTTTTTTTTTCTGCATAGGATAGCTGGGGATGATCTACAACCGGGTTAGTTTTTACTTTTTCGACTTTGGTTATATATATATATTTTTTTTATAATAGGATAGTTTCAATTTCAGAACCGGTTCCGAAAGAATTAGTAATATTTTTTTAAAGAATCTGAAACCGAAAAAGTAAAAACTAGCCCGTGTAGATTGTCCTCAGCTATCCTATGCAAAAAAAAAGCATTTAAAAATATTAAAATTTGAGCGAGATATTTGAAAATAACGCTCCTATAGACTTAGCATTAGAGTTTTCCTTTCTGAAGTGGACTCTTAAGAGGCTACTTCAGTCAGGCGAAAAGACCCGTTCGCTAATGCTAATCCAATGGAAGACATTTATAAAGATATCTCGGTTGCATTTCAATATTTTTAAATGATTTCTTTTGCACTGAATAGTTGGGATCGGTCTGTATGCAGGCCGTTTTTTACTTTTTCGATTTTCATTACAAATTTTTTTATGAGGATGTTTTAACTTTCGAAACCGGTTCCGAAAATGAAAGTGTCCCCATAAAAAATATCTGTAAACAAAATCGAAAATGTAAAAAACGACCTTTGTACAGATCGATCTCAGCTGTCTAATGCAAAAAAAATCATTTAAAAATATTGAAATGCAACCGAGATATCTTTATAAATTTTTTCCATTGGATTAGCATTAGCGAACGGGTCTTTTTGTCTGACTGAAGTAGCCTCTGTTCATTAAAGCGTTCAAAAAGGATGTTATTTTAACAACCCAGCTTTCAGAATATAATGCGGACGCCAATTATGTATTTATGAACTTAAAATGTACATAAAGAAGTCAATTAACTTCTCAAAACAAAAATAATTTATTTACCGTAAAGCTTTTTTATCTTCTTCCATAAAAATATTCAAACAACAATAATAAACAATACAATTTCTGATTCACGTTACATCATATATAAAAGGTATCACGAGAATAAAGATGAGAGGATAATAAAAAATAAATAAACATGGACAATAGATTTAACATCCTCCCACCTTTTGATTATATATTATAATCAAAACTTCACATTAAATAAATACAACATTTACATAAACATCATAAATCGAGTCTTTCTGGAACCTTTATCATTCTACCAGATCTCATCTTTTTAATTTGCGATTCGTCTTTTGCAGGCTCAACCTGATTTTCATTCAAAGTTGGTTTAGGAAAATTGTTTTCAGTAAAATCCACTGATGACACTTCCAGAGGGTAAATTCTTTGAATAGGCCGAATCATCTGCGAATGAGACGTTTGTAACTTCAAAAGACGAACTTTTCCGTCTTTGCCCCGAATGAGCTCTGTAACCCGTCCTAAGGGCCAATTGATTCTTTTCTTGTTATCTGCTCCCACCAAGACTATATCTCCTACAGCAATTGAACGTTGCAATCTTCTCCCATTTGGTCGTTGGATAAGGAGACCCAAATATTCTAATCTAAATCGATTTCTGAGCTCTTTTTGGAGTTCTTGCCTATATTTAAGTCTTCTAGTGAGAGAACCTTCCTCAACCGCATCAACGTCTGGTAAACCACATTCATGAATATCTTTCAGAAACATGTCCGGTGATATGGGTTTGATGGACTCTTTCTCAGACATGTAAGTTAGTGGTCGCGAATTTATAATACTTTCGCAGTCAGCTAATACAGTTATCATCTCTTCATAGTTCAAACAGGCTTTTCCTAAGACTCTTTTTAATAGATCTTTCATCAATCTGATGAGCCTCTCCCACCATCCGCCCCACCAAGCAGCAGTCGGAGGGTTGTATTTCCATTTGAAAGAATTTATTGCTCCATACTTCTGTATGCGATTCCAGTTCAATCTTTTTAAAAAATTGGATGCACCAACAAAATTGGAACCGTTGTCGCATTATATAACAGAACATCTTCCTCTACGAGATACAAATCTTCGCAAAGCCATTAAAATGACTCTGTAGAAGCTGAAGTCACAAGCTCCAAATGCACAGCTCTGTAGATGGCACATGTAAATAAGATAACCCAACTCTTCTGTTTATTTTTAAGAAACAAAGGGCCAGCCAGATCAATGCCGATAATCTGAAATACAGCTGCATCTTTCACTCGATTTTCTGGCAGAGAAACTGGAGAAGATTCTAAATTCTTCGAATTAAATCTTTTACAAATGGTACATTTTGATAGAACAGAGCTCACAGTTCTTCTTCCATTCAAAATCCAGTATTTTTCTCTAAGCAAATTCAGAAGAATCTGAGGACCTGCATGACAATTTTTGAGGTGGTAATGTAAAATTAATCGTTTGACAACTTCATGATTTGAAGGAAGAACCATAGGTGTGAGGAAATCCATATTGTCTTGTCTATACGTAATCTTAGTCTTTACACGTATTATGTCTTGTTCATCCTTAAACGTCTCCAGAGTTTTCAATCTCCCCTCACTTTCATGGGAAAAACATTCCTTTTGTATCATCCAAATTATCTTCGTTTCTGCTCTCTTAAATTCAAGGTTCATCAATTCTCCTTTGATCTGTTCCTTTGGATTAGAAGAATTATATCTGAAACGAAGTATCCAACCAACAAGACGTACGATTTTCTCATAACTGGAAAAATACTGGTAGTACCAGCTTTTCTCTGGACTTTCATCAACAGTAATTTTGTAGACTTCAATTTTTCTCTTTCAATTTCTTCTTCGTTTATGTCTTGGCACTTGAAATCCATATATTTATAATATTCTTTAGAATCTTTAAGCCAAGATGGACCCTCCCACCATTTGAGAGATACCAGCTGTCTTGCTTTACATCCTCTAGATGGCAGATCTGCTGGATTCATTTCACCAGGTATATGTTTCCATAAAACAGGATCAGTCAATTTTTTTATTTCTTGAACTCTGTTTCTAACAAAAACAGACCAGTTTTCTTTCCTGGATATCCATGCAAGCACTGTTGTGGAATCGCTCCAAAAATATCTTTCCATATCTTCCCAGTCCATAGCATCAGTTACTGATTTAGCCAATCTAGCACCAATCAAAGCAGATAAAAGTTCCATTCTAGGTATAGTTCCACATTTTAAAGGACTTATGCGGGATTTCGCAGCAAGAAGGAATAACTCTACACTATCTTTAGTTGCTATCCTCAAAAATATAACAGCAGCATATGCATACTGACTTGCATCAGAAAATGTATGAAGAGTACAGCCCTTTAAATTATCTGGGGTGAACTGAATATATCTAGGAATCTG
Organism: Maratus speciosus; assembly: GCA_963932465.1. Classification (NCBI taxonomy): domain Eukaryota; kingdom Metazoa; phylum Arthropoda; class Arachnida; order Araneae; family Salticidae; genus Maratus; species Maratus speciosus. Next base: position 281,062,004 of record OZ010800.1, on the reverse strand, counting down.
AATTTCTTGTAAACAATTTAATTCATGAAACCATTCAATAAATTCATTTTTATATCACTAATAACTTCTTCATCCCACGTGATTCCTTCCTTCCATGTTTTCTGTAACATCATCTTGGGACATATCATAACTGGAGCAGTAAAACCAATTGGATCAAAAACTTTATGTGCAACTGATAGCATGATTCTTTTTGTTATTTTTTCTATATTTATATCTTTCGTCCAGCTTACGTTAACTTTTAAAACGTCTAGAAGTCTCTTCCATTGTAATCCCAGTACAGCAGTTTCTTCGCTATTTTCGATATTGTTTCTTTCTTCTGTCTGTTCCCATCCTCTCAAATCAAATCCACCTTTAGCCATAAGAGATTTAGAATCAGTTATAAGCCTTTCCAATTCTTCCTGTGTGTGGACACTAGCAACGACATTGTCAACATAAAAGCTTTTCAGCAATTGCTGTTTAAGATTGGGGTCGTATTCTTCATCGTTTTTAATGTGATATTCTATGATGGAACCGAGAAGAAAAGGAGAGCTTTTGACTCCAAACACCACTCTAGTATGTCGAAACGTTCTAATACTTCTTTCTTCTGGATTACTCCACCACAAGAAACGCAAATAGTCCCGATCTTCTTTACGAATAGCTATTTGTAAAAATGCTTTCTTGATATCAGCTGCAACACCAAATTTATTTTTTTTCTAAATCGTAAGAGAATGTTAGGAATTAATTCAATAAGATTTGGCCCACAATGCAAACATTGATTCAAAGATGGATGGTTCTGCATTCTAGCTGATGCATCAAACACTGGACGAATGGGAGTTGTACTGCTCCCTTTTATTACTGGTCGATGAGGTAAATAATTTCCATAAAGGTTCATTTCAGCCTGTGGAATTTCCTCTATAATTTGATCATCAAGCCACCCTAAAAGCACTTTTTCATACCTTTGATAAATGTTATCGGAAAGCAACTTGTTTGTAACGTTACTCAATCTTTTCTAGGCAAAACTCAAATTATCAGGTAAAGGTGGTGTATCTTCTGACCATGGCAAAGAAACTTCATAACGGTTATCTTCATTCATTTTTACTGTCTGTAAAAAATGCTCTTTAACCTGACGATCAATCTCCATTTTAGATTGTTTTTCAATCGGATCATTTTTTCCAAGCAAATCCAATTTCCATAAATCAGCAATCTCTGCTTCCTTTACAAACATAGACGTAACTGACAAAGCTAAATTTTTTTTAGACGCATTATCATGAGGCACTTTTCCCATAAAGGTCCAACCTAAAAATGTTTCCAGTGCTACTAATCCCGACGAGAGTATTTCTCTACGACCTGTCAGTAATTTTCCCATTACATCAGCTCCAATCAATATTTGAATAGATTCTGGAGATTCACCAACATCCGTCAAACTGATGCCTTTTTTCGATAATTCTTTAAACCAGGATCCTTTTCCTACAGGCATAACATTTTCACATATAATGTTTTGATCCAAAACTTCAAAATTACATTTAAAATTTTCTTTCAAATCGCTTAATCTTACCTTGTAGTAACGATGATTATAATCCTTTATTATGACTCCGCCAAAAAGGGAATGAGAAACTTTTTCTTCTCGAAGAGGTAAATAATTCATTTCTTCGGCTAAATGTTTTAAAATATACGATCTCTGAGAACCTGAGTCCAAAATTAGTCTAACATCTTTCTTTTTGTTTTCGGAAAATATTTTTGCCTTGAGCGTCTGAAAAAACACTTTAGGATTTCTATTGAAATTGGCCATATTTACTTCTTTTCCAGACGACTTTTCTGCGTCTTCCTCTTTCTTTTCATTCAGCTTATTCTTATCGAGCGTTTGACACATCACAGACGCATGTCTTTTATCACAAAAGAAACACTTCAAGATAGCTCTACATTGCTTTGTTCTGTGACCTGTTGCCAAACCTGAAAAACAACATCTTTTGTCCTTCAATATATTCTGCTTTTCATTAAAACGCATCTTCCGTGCCGAAAAGCATTCTGAACTCAGATGTCTTCCTTTGCAAAAAACGCAATTTTTTCTTAAATCTGGTCTTGAAGAAGTTGTTAATAAAGTAGCAGCAGTTGGTAAATGTTTATTAACATCGTTATAACTTTTGTTTTTTCTAAAGCTCGCGTCATCTTTTCTCGCCAAACCAAAACCTGCCACTGCCAAATTAATTCTTTCATCTCCTTCAACTTCAGATTTGAGAAACGCCATTAAATTATCTAGGCGCTCTTTTGCATCAGAACTAACTGAATTCGTATGTGTTCGATTCCACGCTTTCAAAAATTCAGCAGTAAAACAAGATTCTACCATTGGATATAATATTGAAGCACATTTATCCGTTGTGACACCTAACGTCTCAAGAGCTCGTAAATACAACTCAAGTTTATCATACAATGATGTAATAGAAAATTTTCCTTTAGATTGCACAGATATAATTAATTTTAATAATTCTCGCACATACACTTCAACCAAAAGATCTTCCCTACCGAAACGAGCTTTAAGACTCTCTATAGCTTTGGCATAGTTAGCGCCAGTTGGCGGAAAACTATCAACAACTTCTCGCGCTCTAGATCCAGTGACAGTTGCTTGGATCAAATACTGGAATTTATTTTCTGGCGCAATATCTTGATCATTGTGAATCTGTTCAAACTGACTCCAAAATGGCAACCATTCCTTTAAATCACCATCAAATTGGCGAAATTCTAACTTGGGCAACGTAAATTTCTTTTTAGAATTATTAGTTTCGTAATCATTGGAAATGTACTCACCTTGAATTTGTCCCTGTGACTGGATTTTTGCTAATTCTAATTGATGATTTAATTCCAACTTTTTTAACTCTACTTCTTGATCCAATTCTAACTTTTTAAATTCTTGATCAGACTTCTCCTTTTCTAACTTCTTAGCCTCGTTTTCTTTTTCCTTTCTCTCAGCAACAGCGTTGGATAAAATTTCTTGCACAAAAGCGGGATCCTGTTTATATTCATTACTATTCAAAATAATTTCCTTTAGTGTCCCGATCGTATAATCTTGCGGAACTGTTTCGCCAAGTTCTTCTACCACGAACTTTAAGTCTACCTTTTTAAAATTTTTAACGGCTTGAAACATTTTGCTTCAAATAAATCTTGTAAAATGTCCTGTCGCGCCGGACGTCACAATGTTACTTAAAGCGTTCAAAAAGGATGTTATTTTAACAACCCAGCTTTCAGAATATAATGCGGACGCCAATTATGTATTTATGAACTTAAAATGTACATAAAGAAGTCAATTAACTTCTCAAAACAAAAATAATTTATTTACCGGTAAAGCTTTTTTACCTTCTTCCATAAAAATGTTCAAACAACAATAATAAACAATACAATTTCTGATTCACGTTACATCATATATAAAAGGTATCACGAGAATAAAGATGAGAGGATAATAAAAAATAAATAAACATGGACAATAGATTTAACAGCCTCTTAATAACAGGTTCAATGATTTCAATCTGACAAGGAAGGTCTCCATACGGGCATATTTAGAAAAATCTGAAAAAATTACAGAGTATTATTCTTATGTGGACATATATGTTTATAGAAAAATTTTTGTCGGAACCTCGATAGAACGTTCGTAAAAAAATAATGAAAATTTCGTTTATTTGGCGATTTATCATCGGTTGGCGATTAAATGAAATTTCGAAAAATACTTTTTTATGTCGAATACTCTTTAAGATAAAAATGTTTCATATTGAACTTGTTTAAATAAATTTAATGTAAATAACTTTAGTTTTACCAGTTTTAGTTTGATTTAACTATAGTTTTGTCAAACTATGAAAGTTAACTATCAAATTTTATGAATTAAAACAAAATTAAAATAAATTAAAATGGTTTCAAAATCTCAAAGTAAGTCCAAGAGCACTGTCGATTCAATTTTGTTGCTATGGAAACGACGAATTCTTTGATAGTGAAATTAATAGCTGGTAAATGAATCTTTTGCCTTTATTTTCGAATGCGCTTAAATATATGCAAGTATGTTTTATACATGAAATTGTTTTTAAAGTAATAAAATTAAATAACAAGCAACATAAACATGTAATACGAAAAAATGTATTTATTAAACTCTCCCATTGTTTATGTTTAAATTCATTAAATACTTTTTACACGCATTCTAAAAATCAATTAACAAACAATTTTCAGATGCATTAAAATCATTTGGTTTTGGGGAGGAAAAGAACTTCTCGCCAAATCGCGTGACGTTTTCGTCTTTTCGCGCCAAATACTCGAAAGTATTTTATTTTTATACAGTCTTTTTACTGTAATTCCGCCGCTAAAGTTGACTGATCCTTTATTACATACATAAGTAGTTTAATTGGTATTTTTTCAAAATATTCCGAGTATGTCCAGTAAGGAGACCTTCCTTGTGAGTAATATTATAAAACTTTTTGCAGAAGAAGATACTGCACAGGAGATGAATAGCATGAAATTATAGGTGACATGATTGTAGATTGTGTTGAAAACCGTGAAAAACAAATGCAGTGAGAAAATGAACGATGTCAATTATTGAATATTGAGAACAATGGCAATCCGAAGAAAATATCGCATTCCTGAAGTCTAAGTTCGATTGGAAAAACTATTCAATGCATTGAGCTGCAAGAAAGGCTACAACTGCAATTCTGACGACACTAATACAATGGGATAACAATATAATAAAGAAACATTTTATCATTCAAGCAAACGAAAAACTATCAAAGACTTCTTCAAATGAACAATTTCATTCCCCATTTTTCAATTCCTACTATTAGTTCACACTCTCCCTATATTTATTTATTTATTTATATATATATCTTGTTCAAATTTTCAATCGTTAAAAAAATACTTATTATTCATCCTATCAAGTTGAAATAAATTTTTTTAAACTTGTACTGGATGACAATTGATGTTAATACAGTTTTTTCAAATATTAATTCATTCATTAAATTTTAATTAATTAATTTAAGTTTTACATGGGAGACAAAATGGCGGGCATTGGTTATTGAACAGCATATAATGCATCTTCATATCTATAAGGAGGGTTACCATAGGGAAGACCCTGTTCTGCCGCCAAATACCGCCAAGTTTGTCGCCAACTTGGTGATATATCGCCAAATTTGGCGCCCAAAATGAGTCGCCAAAAGTGACTCTAACTTGGCGATATCTCTAATATTTCGCCAAATTCCCATAGACTTCCATTGTAAACCTACTTGCTTATAGAAAATCAACAAATTGAGATATTTTAATGCAACAAAAACTAATATTAGCTTAAGGGATTATATTATTATTTTTTTTATTATTATTATTTTTTTTTGATGACCTAAGTAGGAATTGACTTTAAAAACAGAATTTTTATATTACTTGTTAGGAGGATGGATCCAAAAAGAAGTTACAAAGAAGGGTAATAAAAAATTATTTATTAATAATAGACAGAAAATACAAAAGGTTATTAAAGGGTTTCGGGACTCTTAATATTGGAAAAAAATGTAAAAAAAAAGACAATTTTCAACATTTAATATCTTAAAATGTGTGATTTTAAAACACAGTTGTTATTGGGATGAAAGATATAAGTATGTTCTTTCATTTCATGTATTTAAAAATTTGTTAGATGCAGAATTCGCATTTATAGGGGGCTCCAAACCGTCAGATATTCGACGAGCAGAAAATTGGTGTAAGAGCTTACGCGCAGGATTACAAAATCAATGCTCCAACAAGAATGAAAATTTTGGTTGCCTACTAATATTTCAGATTATATAATTATCCTGAACCTAAATTAATTTGTATTTAAAACATTTTTATATTTTTAATACAAGCTGTATTTTGCTAATACAAAATTTTGAAATTTTCAACAAAATAATCACCTAAAAAATATATTTGTTTGAACAATAAAAAGAAAATTTTAGGATCAGTTTATACAGATTAACATGAAACATACGTTTTGAAAATTTTATGAAAAAATATTCAGAAGTTTTTGAGATATTCTGCGCGTTATGCCCAAAAACGTCGTTTGAGGAAAAATGACTTCAAAGTTTCGAAAACGCTGATTCAGCTATTGAGCGGGTATAATTCTAAGAACCATAATTTCTGCTCTAATGGGAATTTCAAAGAAACAATTATGTTAAAATGTTCAGAAAAGATAGGATTTTAACATCTAAAAAAATTAAAATTTCGAAAATTCAGAAGCTTTAAGGCAACTGCTCTGCTCAACAAGCGCAAAACGTTTTGATATATTTACAAATTCATTTTTTAACGGGAAGATATAAAATTGGAAGGCATGACTAGGAAGCGATTTGAAATCGTACTGTGTTTTCCATTTTTTGATAAATCAATTACCTATTGAGTTATAAGGGATTTTTTGATCACGTGACAAAGACGTTTTTTGCCCTTCTTGAGTGGTTATTTTTCTTTCGCGCAAAAAATCGGTTCAAAACGCCCACTTTGACACTATTTTCTGAAAGATCTATTGCGTTTTCAAAAATTCCCCGGAAAAAACAGTTCGATTGCATAATTTCTGAACAACAACACCTGCTAGTTTCATGCATTTGCGAACAAAAATAAATTAAAAATTATGTCATAGAGTTGCCCTTTTGGATTTGAGAACAGCCTTAAGAGTCCTGAGACCCCTTAAGGCTAATGTCACACGGACGTCATTTTCCACGCTTTTTTCCTTACGTACTATCCCTACACAATGCTGCTAGCATTGTGTAGGGATAATACGTAAGGAAAAAAGCGTGCAAGAAGACGTTCGTCTGACATTAGCCTAAGAGGCATACTTGCCGATCACTTTTCTACATAATCACGAAATCTCTTTAGGCATTTATCTCAGAGCAGGACCAACTTGTTTAAGTCGGCTTGGTAGAAATTATGTCCCTGCCCATCGAGCCAGTTCTCGACAGCTGTTTTCACATCACTGTCTGAAGAGAACTATATTCCAGATAAGTGTTTCCTTTTATTTAGGCACAGTAAATAATCAAAAGGTGCGAAATCTGGGCTGTATGGGGAAGAGGGAATCCAGACTTCCCACCTCATATTTTGCAGCAATTCTTGAGTTTGGCGAGCTGTATGGGGCTGGTATTGTCATGCAGGTGAATGACACCATAACACAACATGCCAGAGAGTTTTTGCGTTCGATGGCTTCAAGTAACTTTGTCAAAGTGCACAAGCGAGACTTTTCCCGCATCTGAAAACTTATAATACCTAACCGTACAACCACTGTAAGACAACTAGCACCATTTGTCTCCACTCTGGGAAAAAGTATTCATTGTACAATACAGTATAAAACTATTTATCTGGTAACCAGTTATCCAGAATGATATTTCCAATTAACTTATTTCAGAATAATGAGCCATATAGTGGCAGTTTGATATGTACATTGCTTTATACATTACAACGTATATAATATAACTTAATTCCAACAACTAAGATTTGAAATTGAAGCATATTTAGTTTGCATATTTATATTGTTTAGCATATTTATATTGGACATTTTGATTTTTATGTAGAGGAAACAGGAGAAATTTTGTTTCCAAGGTATTTCTATAAATTGCCTTCTTTTAAACTTTGATTAATGTCTGATTTTTTTTTTTTTTTTTTTTTTTTTTTTTTTTTTTTTTTTTTTACACGATTTTTTCTGAGAAGTCTAATATTTAATTTGAAATCAAAACTCTGTCATAGCTACATTCTACAAATCTGATCAAATATAGATGTTGCTTTAATACCCAACCAGTTATCCGGTTGTGTTTATGACGGCCATTTATCAGCTCGAGGGATATAGGCCCTAAGGGAGAGAGTGCCCTCCGTGGGGGGTCTTTCAAAGGGAACCTAACCCGTAGTTACGTTTAGAAAACCAAGGTCCGAAGAAAACTACGAAAACTCCGAACGATTAGGCCGACGGGCGCGATTGGGATCGAGCCCAGCACCTCCCGTCTACCAGCTTCGAGAGCAGAACCTCTCGGCCACTGGTGGGGCCACCAATTATCCGGAATACATCTGACCCCAACCATTCTGGATAAATGGTTCTGTACTGTAATTACTTTTTAAATGTTGCTGCTTGTAACCTTTATTGGATTCACCTTCGTATAAAAGTATGTGTGTGTAAGTTTATATTTCATCTCCTTAGTTAGAGACGAATTGTGTAAATTCGGTTTATCAGAGTTTTTTGCTTATCGTGATGAGCTTTGTCCATATTAAATCAAATAATCCGGACTGTAATGTATTTCAAAATTATTCATGCAGTTGGTTTTTTTTTCTTTTTTTTTCTAATTCTAGAGTGGTAACTGGAAGACGAGTTGATAAAGATTTTTTGAATCTAAGCTTGAAATGCAGTTTCAATTACCACAGTGGTAAAATCCTAAAATTGAAAACATTGCGTTTACTTTTTCTTAAAAAAAAAAATAAATAATATATATATATATATTATTTATTTTTTAGTCATCCAATTTACACCGGCTACTTTTCTGATTTCATCACTCCATCTTACTTGAGGTCGTCTTCTTGGCCGTTTTACATCTCTGGTATACCACTGTAGGGTGTTTGTGCTCCATCTATTGTCTTGTCTTCTTGCGATGTGCCCAGCCCATTTCCATTTTAGACGTTTAATTCTTTCAATGATGTCAAAAACTTTCGTCTGACTTCTTATCCAGGTTATTCTTTTTCTGTCTCTTCTAGTTATACCTAGCATACATCTTTCCATACTTCTCTGTGTTGTTTGTAATCTTTGTACCATCCGTTTTGTTAGCGTCCATGTTTCTGCTCCATAAGTTAGGACAGGCAAAACACATTGGTTAAATACCTTTCTTTTCAAACACAGGGGCATGCTACTCTTCAGAATAATATTGTTCTTCCCAAAAGCACGCCATCCATTTCTTATTCTTCTATTGATTTCATTCATGATACTATTATCAGATGATATTTCTTGCCCAAGGTACACATAACTTTGCACTTCTTTAATTTCAGTGTTGTTGTAGACGATTTTCTTTTTTGATGCAAATGAATTGAACATCACCTTAGTCTTTTCCAAATTTATTTTTAATCCCACATTAATGCTAGCTTCTGCCAAATCTTTTAGCATATTTTCCAATTCTTCAGGACTGTTGCTGAAAATTAAAATGTCGTCAGCGAATCGGAGATGACTTAAATATTCCCCATTTATTCTAATCCCTTTGTTTTCCCAATCCAGCTTCTTGAAAATATTTTCTAAGACAGCAGTAAAAAGCTTAGGCGAAATGGTGTCTCCTTGTCTTACCCCTCTTCCAAGCTTGATCTTTGCTTTTTCTTTGTCCAAGCGGATGGTTGCTGTTGCTTTCTTGTAAATCTTCTTTATAATATTGATGTAAGGTTTGTCTATACCAATGTCCTCCAGAGATTCTACTACTGCTGATGTATAGACCGAATCAAATACTTTTTCATAATCAATAAAGGCAAGGTAAAGAGGTAAATTATATTCCTTATGTTTTTCTATGAGTCCCCTTACCGTTTGGATATGTTCCATTGTGCTGAATCCACTTCGGAATCCTGTTTGTTCTCTAGGTTGAGCTGATTCAAGTCTTGTCGTTAAAACTTTGGTGAAAATTTTATAAATCACTGACAGTAAGCTGATTGGACGGTAGTTTTTAATGTTTTCCTTCTCTCCTTTCTTGTAAAGTAGCACCATCACAGCATTATTCCAATCTTCTGGTACATCTGACTTCTGGAGACATTTGGAAAACAGTAAGGATAGCATTTTTGCAAATTCTTCTCCTGCTTCTTTGATAAGGTCGATTGTAATTCCATCTTCTCTGGGGCATTTACCTTTTTTCATAAATTTAGTGGCTTGTAAAACTTTGTCTGTCATCACTGGGATTATGGCATCGGTTTCTGTTAAGTTTTCTCGTGGATCACATAAGTTGATTTCCCTCTGATCTTCACATTTATATAAATCGTTATAGAATTTTTCGACAATGTGTACTATTTCTTTATTGATTTTGGTGATTGTTCCATCTGCCCTCTTTAGTGCAAAAATACCTTTTCTTCCAACACAATGTTTTCGCCTAGCTGATTTTAAACTTTTGTTATCTTCTAGAATTTTCTTGACAAGATAAGAGTTAAATTTTCTTATATCTTCTGTAACACATTTTCTTACTGTTTTACATAATTCAGCATATTCAACTCTTGATTTAGGATCGTTTTTCTTCATTTTAAATTCTCTGTGTTTCTTCATCAATCTTCTTGTTTCTTCTGTTATTTTCTTTGTCTGCTTTACTTGTGAATCGCCGGCTATCTTCTTTGCAATATCTTGTAGAGTACTGGTTAGTTTCTTGTTCACTACTGTAACATCTTGCTCTTCTTCTAAAGTTGATTGAAGTACTTGAAAACGGTTTTTAAGTTCCAAATGGAATTCTTCTTTATGTTTCTGGAGATTTATTATATCGATTGATTTCTTTGAGTGTTGCAAAAGCTTCATTCTTTCCACTTTAGTATTTAACAGCAGTTTGCATCTAACCAACCTGTGATCACTTCCTGTATTGAAGTTATTGAGAACGCTGCAATCCTGAATAAGATGCTTTTTGTTTGTTAAGATGTAGTCGATTTCACTTGTTGAGCCATTTGCACAACGCCATGTCCATTTTCTTTGTGGCTTTTTCTTGAAAAATGAATTCATGATATACAACTGTTCACATTCTGCAAACTCAATCAATCTGTTTCCTCTTTCATTTCGCACCCCATATCCATGATTTCCTACTGATAACTCACCTTTCTCTTTTTCCACAATTCTAGCATTCCAGTCTCCCATTATTAATTTTATGTAGCATTTTCCCTTTTGATGCATTGAAGCTACTTCTTCATAGAAATCCTCAACTCCTTCATCAGTATAGCTTACTGTTGGTGCATAAACTTGGGTAATTTGCAACTTGTATCTTCTGGACACCTGTATTACTAACCTTGCAACTCTATCTGATGCACTATCATATTCTACGATGTGATTCTTCCACTTTTTATGAATCAGAAATCCTACACCGCTTGTTCTTCCATCTTCTGTGCCTCTGTAGTATAATACATGTCCGCTGGCAAGATCTATCTTCTCTTCTCCTTTTCTTCTTACTTCACATAATCCTAGGATGTCCCAGTTGATTCTTTCTAATTCTTCTTCAAGTTCCTGTAAACGATTTTCCGAAGATAGGGATCGTCCATTATACGTAGCCAAGGTCATCAACTTATGGCAGCCTAGCCGAGCCCGGTTATTCTTAGGTTCCCGGTTATTGTATATATATATATATATATATATATATATATTCAAGGAATAAAACTGACAAATGCTGATTGTTTTGTTTTCCTGTATTTTAAATGAAACTTTGAAATTCAATTTGTGTTTTTCTACATTTAAAATATTATTGAATTTTTTTATAATTGTTTAAACTTGAATATTTAGTATAATAGCATTCAAATTTTTATTTATTATAAAAAAAAAAATACATTAGCCAAAAATATTCAAGTATGCAGGAAATAAATTTTATTTAGGTCTAATAACTTACTAGGTGCCGTGGTCAGGATAGCGACCAAGTACATTTATGCAAATTTTGCTTGCACCCGAACCGAACCTGATCTAGCACCCGAAATCAAAATTGATAATTGGATACAATAATGAAGACTTCATGTTGAAAAATAAATATGTGAAGACTCATTCATATTCAATTATATATATTTTTTCATTTGAAACAATATTCTGGACACTAGTCCTTATCTTGAAAAATAGAGTTAACCCGAATCCGAACCATAAGTATCAAATTCAAACCAAAACCGACTCGCCATGAAAAAAAAAATTAGCACCAGCCCAAACAGCGGGTTTGGGTAAAATCGGGTAACATGACCCGATTTTACATACCGATTTAAAAATCTAATTCGGCCTCAATCGCGGATTTTTTTTATTAAGTATTCACAAGCTTTTAGTAAAAACTAACTATCTCAACTATATGTTAGATAAATTACGTTTCCAAGATCAGAAAGAATCATACAATTTAACTTTTTAATTAAAAAAAACTGACTTTTTTAATCAATAAAATAACGTTAAAGGTTCATCCATCAATTACGTCAATCAATTTTTATGGTTTTCTACCCCCTACATCCCTTTATAAAGATTTAAAAAGAAAAAAAAATGTTATATACCATCTCCTAACAGTCACATAATTAAAAACCGTTAAGATCTTGTGTACTGTTACTTCAAGCTGTTAGCCTTTCAAGTTAAAATGGGGAAAATGCCCAATTCTACCTGAATAAAATACCTATTTTTGCATATTTTAGGTGCGTTACAGTATATTTACCCTCTTCCCTTTCATAGTTTGTGTACACCTCCTCGTTTCTTAAAACGTGACATAATTTATGTATATGGGGCATTCTCACAATCTTTTGACTTTTGGGGGAAAAAATCTGGCGAAATTAAACTTGCTAAAATAACATTTTAATCTGATAGACAAATGCCTTAATGATTCAAAATAAAGAAAAAACGGTCAGCAGCGAAAATTTTTTTATTTAACTGAGGTTTAAGATAAACTTCCGAGTTTAATTTTCCTTACCATTTTACCCCTATAACTTTTTATTTTCTTCTAAATTTTTACTTATAATGAATTTGCACAGTACCCACAGGACATTCAAATAAGAAATAATAAAAATGTAGTACTGTTAATACAGAATTTTTGTATAACATTGTCTTAAAGGGGTGTTAAAGAAGGGATGGTAAGGTAAAAAAGGGGGATGGTATAGGAAAAAACGGACGAAGTGGTAAAAAAAGGGACGGTCAGGATGGAACGGTAAGGAAAATTACCACCTATTTTTAGGAAAATCATATTAAGACTAAGTGATAGCCACAATGTTCATTGATTTTTAAAAACAGTTGTTAACATTGGATTAAATTAATTTTTTTTTTAAATTTACCTCGAAAAGTGTAGGAATAAACCTTGGGAACGGTAAGACTAATCATAAAGGCACGATCTTGAAATTGATATTTAAATGCTGATTTAAATTCTACAGTAAATTTCCTGTCAAAGAATTTTAGACATTCTTTCTCTAGCATATTTCTGCATGAGAAAAAACTTGAAAAAAATTCTATGGCTGCATCTGAAGTGATTTTCTGTATAAGTTTAGCAAGAGGGACGGTAAGGATGAAAAACCCAGGGACAGAGTTCAAAAAATAATATCAACCGTAAAAATGTGTGCAGGTAAATTTTTTGCTACATATTTATATAACACAATTGTCCCAGTTTCGGAAAAAATTACATCGAATTACTTTTATTGAAACAATTTTATACAGACAACTCCAAACTTAAAAATCAGCATCAGGGAGGGACACGGGACGGTAGAGGAGTTTTCCTGATATTTGGACCCCCAACATCGTCCAAAACTTATATATCTCGTTAATATTGTTATGCAACCTTACAATGGGATGTTCCCCAGTATGTGAAATAGAAAAAGCACAAAAAGGTGTATTTAAATAAAAATTATTATTCAGGGACATGAAAGTCAAAAGATTGTGAGAATGCCCCATATCTCCTAAGCAGAGACTATGATATGAAGTGTCTTAAAATTTTCAAATAATTTCCATTAGACGCCTCCAAATGTAGATGGCAGCACTAAACTACCTTTAATCATATGTTGTGCCGTTAAAATATTTAATGAGATTTGTTTTATAATCTATATCATCTTGGAAATTTTTAAGTAGAAAATTTCTACAGAAGTTTTTTTGTATTAATTTAGATGTAGCTCATTAAATTTTATTCCAAAATAATTCAGTAAAAAGAAACTTACTCTGCATTCTTTCGCAAAGGTAAATTCAAACTTTAGTCGGAATGGAATTATGTATGATATTTGTCATATCTTAATAATTTTTAAAAAATACTGTTTTATCAAGTGCTTACATTAAAAACCAATGTGAAATAGACTTTTTAAAACTATTTAATGGAGAATAATTTAGAACTTACCACTGAATGAAATTTTTAAAACGTTTATAGATTTTAATCTTTGTTATATGACAATAGGTGGCAGTACTACAGAAATAGAAAACCCATGAATTCAATCATAGTGCAGGCCCCACCAGTGGCCGAGAGGTTCTGCTCTCGAAGCTGGTAGACGGGAAGTGCTGGGTTCGATCCCAATCGCGCCCGTCGGCCTAATCGTTCGGAGTTTTCGTGGTTTTCTTCGAGCCTTGGTTCTCCAAGCGTTAATACGGATTAGGTTCCCTTAGAAAGACCTCCACGGAAGGCAATCCCCCCCCTAGGGCCCATATCCCACGTGCAGATAATTGGCCGACATAAATACAACCAACCAACCATCAATCATGGTGCACATTTACAGCATTACAGGGTTCTATTCACACCAATAGTTATATTCTTCTTGCACACAGGGGCGGATTTAAGGGGTCGCAATCGCGAGGGGCCCCGCATCCCAAAGGCCCTAAAATCTTCTTTTGAGTTCAAAGAGAAATGTGACGTTTTGATAAAAGGATTTACTTAGTGTTCTTTTTTAATTTTTCAGTTAATATTACAATATCATTTTCATGTAACAAATATAATTTTTTCTATCATTTGCTACTACCAGAAAGGTTTTAGTTTCCCTTATGTTTTTTTCCTTTATGAAGTAACAGGACTATGATTGTTTGTGGGCGGATAGGGTGAGATTCAAAGGAAACTTGGGTCTGAGCCGAAAGGAACACTGTTAGAGACTGTTAGATCGTCATAGATGACGATTTAATTATACGGATTGAGGGACTAATTAAATCATGGGCTGCCAACTTGAGGCCCCTGACAGGCCGAAACTAGCCTTTTTTGCGCCCGGGGCAAGCATGAATTTTGGCGCCCCCCCCCCCCCTTTCTTCCTTAAAGTATATTTGCAAAGAGAATTTTACTAATTTTCTAATGGCCGACTTATTTTAAAATTTAAAATGTGTAATACTGAACTACGTAAACTGAATGTGACGTTTGTTGCAATTATAGCTCGTTCACATAAAAGAATTCGCATGTATTACCGGCTATTTACAGTGTTGGCTTATACAGTAGAGTTCCGATTATCCGAATCCCGCTTAACCGAGTTTCCGCTTTAACAGAGTTATTTTCTTCTGATGGTCTGATGGCTTCTAAAAAAAATTATGGCCATTTTTTTTCTTCCCATTCTGACCAGAAAATCAGAGTTCTAACTTTTTACGACTGCTCTTTCATCTTCACCTAACACTTCATTTATAATGGCTGTTTCATAATAATAGAAGCCATCAGTCCATCAGAAGGAAATGATCCATTCCAAAGGTACAATCCTTCATTTGGCGCCCCTTCGTTCTGGCGCCCGGGGCACATGCCCCCTCTGCCTCACCCCTTAGTTTCGGCCCTGTCCCCTGATTTTGGGGGTCCCACGCTTAGTATGCAGTTTTCATAAAGCTCATTTTTTAAGTGAATTTTTACTTTGTTACTGATTATCTATACTAATAAAAGAAAGTTTCGCTCTGTGTGTCTGTCTGTGTGCGATAGCTAGCAAAATCTACCGCACGTAGAAATCTGAACGTTTGGGTAAGGATAGTCTAAGCCAGTTCCTGATGCACCTGTGGGTCAGATTTAATATTTTAAGACACGGGCCTCCTGAGCCCTTTAAATTTTTATACCCTAAATTTTTAATAACTTGCCTCTTTTTTATCCGTTTTTCTTCGTTTCTGAATGCCTTTCGCAACCTAGAGTTACCCTAAAAGTTAAATATGGGGACATGAATGATGCTATAAAAAAATACTCATCTCTATTCAGAACAAAAACTATATATTTCTAAATATCAAAGAAAGAGAAGAACAACTTACCTTCATCCATGGTGGCTAGTTGAACTTTAGTTATTGTTGCAATGAAAATAACACTGCCAGCGCCATCCTGTATCTGTTAACCTAAATGTGTGTTTAGAGGGACTGAGATCATGGTCAACCTCAGGGACAAATATATTTACTACAATATTTTACTATACAATCTGTACTAATAAAGGAGAATTATATTTTCCCATACTGTATATATATAGGTATAAATATATAATAGCAAAAGTTAATAATATTTATAGAAATTTTTACAGCATACATTTGATATTTGTACCCGGGAACAGGGACTGAAATGATTTCGTTTGTTTAAAGCTTAAAATGAATTATTTATGTATCACATATGTCCATTTATCATTGGTAATTGTTATATCAAGTTATATCAATTGTTATATCATTTTTTGGTTTTAATATAATTTATGAAATATTATTGGCAGTGGACGCAAATTGTCCAATTTTCAGATATTGACCCTTATAGTTATACATTTAAAGGTTTTTGTTTATATTCAGGGCTTCCACTGTTCCGTTTTTTGAAAACCAGTAATTTTTTAGAAAGAAATTCGTGGTAGGTTTCTGCAACAATTACAAGAAAAACGCTCTTACGCCGCTAGGTCATTCCACACAAAATGAGCAAAAATTAAAAAAAAGTCGTGGCTACATATTAACCAATTTTAATAAAATTTGATACACAGAATCAATTCATATTCAAATAGAGGATTGCAAAATATTTCGACAAAAAAATAAAAATTTTCCAAGTTCTGGACATTTAAAAAACTTGTGACATAGAATGGTATGTGTACAATCGTTCAAAGTTGCAAGCTTGAAGTTCCGTATCTTGGAAACTATTTCACATAAATTAAATCTTTTTGTAATATTGCAATCTCTTGGAAATTATCTTCATATGTATTTAGTAATAATAATTTGGTAACGTCATGATTAATGTTAAATTTCTTCTAAAAATTGAAAAATTGTCAATTTTGAAAAAATTAAAAATGCTATAAAAATCAAAGCAATTCAAAAACGTCTGTGAAATGGATGCCTGATGTAGTGTTACATATTAAGATCGAATTGCTAACGTTTTTAAATTGCCATGTATTACCTTCATCTTTAAAAAAAATTAGAAACTTAAAAGAAAGTTACAAAATCATAATTTTTCTTCTTATAGGCAAAAAAATTACTGAAGGAAAGGTCAGACATTACAGTTATTGCACAGACATAAAGATCAATAAGTCCATGATATGCTAAAAGAAAAATTCAAGATTGCCTTTTGATTCCTAACGTAACAAAATTGGGTTAAAAAAGTAATATTTGTTGCATTCCATCGGCTTTTCTCTTTGAATTCACGCGCGTTTTTTACAATATTGCACAATTTCAAAGGGGGGGAAATGTAGTGCTGCCATCTATGGATTTAGAGGATAAATATATAATATTTTATTCAACGTAATAATTATTATTATTATTTTTTTTTTTTTTTTTTTTTTTTTTTACTGTAGTTTAAAATAAATATATTAATAGCCAAAAATAAACTGAAAGCAAGAATAAAAGTTTCTATATTTAAAATATACACTTTTATCTATAATATCAAATAATTTAAACATCTTAAAAGAGGTTTTCTTTACGTACAAACAGGCAATAGAAATATTGCATTTTACCCTCAACATTTTTTACTACTTATTTTATTTCTCATTAAGGAATGAAAAGGCAAGAATGAAAGTTTCGATATTTAAAATATACGCTTTTAGCTATAACATCAATTGTAAACTTGTCAGATCTGTCCTTCGTGTACAAATGGGCAATAGCAATATTGCATTTTCCCCACAACATTTTCCCTATTTATTTTTTTTTTCATTAAGGAATAAAAAAGCAAGAATGAAAGTTTCGATATTTAAAATATATGATTTTATCTATAACGTCAAGGTATTGTAAACTTGTCAGATCTGTCCTTCGTGTACAAATGGGCAATAGCAATATTGCATTTTTCCCTCAAAATTTTTCAAAAATATTTTTTTTTCTCATTAAGGAATAAAAATACAATTACTAACTTACGCTAATCTGATACTTATTATTCATTCTTAATTATAATTAATTTTTAATATAATCTTTTTATTCCTAACGGTAATAATCAAAATTAATATTTCAAGCATGTAGATAATACTTCAATTTTGCATCAACTTTTACAGTAAATTTGAATATTTAAATAAACAATCCTGAAATCTATTATTTTACATTTACTCATAAATTGATATGATCTACTTGTATGCTGATTTTTATTAAAATCTGTGACATGTCAGCCACAGCGGATTTGCTCATTTTGTATGGAATAACCCTAATGCTAATACTGTGGAAGAAATTTATAAAGATATCTCAGTCGCATTTTAATATTTTTAAATGATTTTTTTTTTTTTTTTTTTTTTTGGAAAACTGAGATCAACTGTATGCAGGCCGTTTTTTACTTTTTCGATTTTAATTGCAGATATATATATATATTATATGAGGATGCTTTTACTTTCGAAACCGGTTCCGAAAATGAAAGTGTCCTCATTAAAAATACCTGTAAACAAAATCGAAAAAGTAAACAACGGCCTTTTACAGATCGATCTCAACTATTCAGTGCAAAAATATCATTTCAAAATATTTAAATTAAAACGAGATATCTTTATAAATGTCTTCCATAGGATTAACATTAGCAAACGGGTCTTTTCGTTTGACTGAAGTAGCCTCTTAAGCAGACAAATTTGTTTTTAGTATTTTCAGAAACGACCGTTGTCACGTCAAATTAATAACTTGTCCACCAGGGTTAGTAGGTAGTTCGTTCGATATTCTGATAAAAGATGGCAGCAGCACAAAATGTCTAACAATGTAGTGAAAACTCAAATCGGGGTTCATAACGTTCATAATCGATAATGATTAAACAAATACTTTGCTGAAGTAATAGAGCATTTTTTAAATTTTGTATAATATTTTCCATCATAACTTTATTCATGGTAATAGCTACAATATATTCACAATTTTACTGTGCTTAAGATAGGTTGGCACCAACTTCAAAAAGTAATTGATTACTTTTTATATGTATATATTCGTAAATTAAATCATAAATATGTAAATTAATCTTTTGTAAAAAATATTCTCTAAAAAATCCATGTTTGGTAGACATTAAATTCTATATATTAAATGTAACGTTTTTATGCCGATACATGATGTCCGATGTGCAGTTAATGGATAACGTTTCGTCATTAGAGAAGTTTAAAGAATTATTTAATTCTTTTTTGTGCTTTTTTGAAGTCGGTTAATATTTTTTTTTTTTGAAAAGATTATTTTATTGAGCAAAAGAGTCGGAGTCAGAGTCGCTATAAAACAAGCCGACTCGACTCCGACTCCAGTTTTTTTTGTTTGACAGTTCGAAGTGATATTAAACCAATTATATGTAATTTTAAATATAATAAAATGAATTATTATTGTTATTTTTGAACTATACTAGACTATCCAAGTTAAAAGATGCCTAAATGAGTAGATGTAAACCGTTTTTAATTGAAAACTCTAATGGATATTTTACATTTAGTATATGAGTAATTTACCTCAGATTTTTTGTGTTTGCGGAAAACGAGGTAGAAAGGTAGTTTACAAGGGCTCAAGGCCAGCAAAATGAAGGCAATTTTTTAAACGGATCGGTTCAGCAAAATAAAGACAATTTTTTAAACGGATCGGTTCAGCAAAATAAAGACAATTTTTTAAACGGATCGGTTCAGCAAAATAAAGACTATTTTGTTAATGGCCCGAACCTGAGAGGTTAAAAAATAAGTAGGATGACCGACCCAATATAACAAATTTGAAAGAATCGAACTACGCCGATAAAATAGGAACAATTTAGAATAGGCATGACTGGACTGGGGTGAGAATAAGTACAAATATGCTGCATGACCTGATGCTAGTTTGACAACATCAATACAGAAGCATAATATCGCTCACCCTCAAGAAAAGTGACACATCTCAGAAAAATTCATTTTGCGTTTTATTCCACTAATAGGTCTGTCATAGGTGCGTCTTGATAAATAAACTGTTTCATTGGGGCAGCTATGCGGAAAATCACTTTATTACGCTATATGTCCATTTGTGACCATAGAAAATGGGTGGACTGCGTGAGGAGGTAAAGTTACCCAACACTCCAAACCTCATCCTACGTCTTCATTTTAAAGGGTTTTATGCTTTTATGCACGTTTTCTTTCCTGAATGCAGAGCTAAGTGATATATTTTCATATTACAGTAAAACCATGCAAATTTTCTTTTGCCTATCTTGTGAAATTTCCTTTTGTCGAGATGTGTCACTTTTTTTTGCGGGTGAGCGATATGTGCAACTTAGAGATCGGCATCGGGCAGTTAGATTGTGTCTGTGCCCGAGTTTAATTTTTTCAGCAGACTCGGGCTGAGTCATAACAGGACTTAATTATTCCAGGACGTGTCGGACGCAATTTGTTTTCTGAAAATAGTAATATAAAGAATTTCAGTTAACGGAATCTTGTGTAAAATTAATAAAGCGGAAAAAAATATTTTTAACCATTTGGAAAAATGGTTATTGTTCTCGTCAGGATGGGCAATCAAAACTCAGAAACAAATTGAGATACAGCTTTCAGACAAATTGCATTTAAAAGTACGTTTTTTTTTCTCTATACGACGGTGTAAAAAGTAATAGTGTGGGATGTTTAGAAGTTTAAGAATGAAATTTAATTTAAAATGGGTTGTCAGATTTCTTGGAAATCTGACGATGGAAAAGCCTTTTCCCGAACAGCCAATGAAATGCTTGGATAATACATAAGTTTCAGGTGGATAATACGTACGAGTCGCAGGCGATTTCCGTCGCTTGCAATTTTTACGTGTAATAACACTATTAACGTTTAATTCATGGCGTACGTAATGTATGATCAACTCCGTGCTATTTTTTATGTCTTAAATTTTAGTCTTTGAAAAAATCATTTTCCAAATGGTCGTTGTAATTTGTTAAATTGCATTTTTTTTCCTTTTTTACTTTCGATACCCATATGAACAGAATTAATGCCGAAATAGTGAAATTTTCGCTTTACTTTTCTTGCGTTCCCTTATAATTTTAACCAACATGCAACAGTAGTATATTAGACAGCCCCGAGTCGTAGTCGTTAAAATTTACGGAGTCGGAGTTGGAGTATACCATTTTTCCAAAGGACTCCGCAGCCCTGATTGTAAGGACCACAAAAATTTTCTTTCAAAACGAGTATCCGTTTTGGAAAAGGAATTCGATAATGAAATAAAAATAATTTGACACAGCCATTATAAATGAAGTGAAGAGGAAAGAGCAGCCGTAAAAAGTTAGAACTCAGATTTTCTGGTCAGAATGGGAAAAAAAAATACCATGATTTAAAAAAAAAAAAAAAAAAAAAAAAAAAAAAAAAAAATATGGCCATTTTTTTTCAAGCCGGCTATTCGCATACAGCTGATGTACAGCAGAATATTGATTTTATTAAATATCATGATCGAGATTAACCTTTTTTACTCCAATTACTTGACTGAAGTAGAAATTTAAGATGAAAATCAAAGTTGGTATAGTATTGAACTAATAATATTGAAATATTAACATCTGTAACTACTTTTTGAAAAATTGAGATGTATGAGTTAGAAGAAAGTTTTGGGAATGGCACATCCAACTAG
Organism: Maratus speciosus; assembly: GCA_963932465.1. Lineage (NCBI taxonomy): Eukaryota > Metazoa > Arthropoda > Arachnida > Araneae > Salticidae > Maratus > Maratus speciosus. Next base: position 281,040,505 of record OZ010800.1, on the reverse strand, counting down.
TTACATATACTATTCGCAAGGTGAGCAAAATAAATGACTACTATTACCATTGTAATCAGATCTTTTGAAAAATATTAGGTGAGTTCAAACATTTTTCACTAAAATAACACATTTTACCCCCATTAGTGCGAGTGTGTGGAGAGAGAGGAGGGAGCGTGAGTAAAAAGCATAATTCGAGGTCAAATTATGGTTTTTCTAAGTAAAATATAAAATTATTATAATTTAATTATAATTTAATAAATAATTTTATTAGTAAATTATATTCTCATAAGTTCTTCCTTAAAAATACATTAATATTTATTATGAATAGCAAACAAATTGTTAACTATTGAAAGTGCAAAGAACTAATTGTCAAGAAAAACATATATTTTCGTAACCTAAGTGCTTTATGGATTAAAGAGATTAAAACAGACGGGAAAATATGCAGGATATTTATTTTTGAGAGAAATTTAATTATACATTCGCTGAAGGGGCTTTCAGTGCTACTGTAAGTGATGCCCTTACTATTTTTCATCAAAATTATTTTGAGATCGTGAATAAAGTGAAATTTTATTTCAGAGATTAAATAAATGAATAACGAAATAAATCAACGGGAACTGTGTGGGCTCGCGCCCCACGGGCCTATATAAGTTGGCGCCCTTGACTGTAATTGTTATATGTTATTGAAGTTTACTATCGGATGTTCGCTATAGAAAATGTAGTGCTTAGCCTTTTTAGTTCGTTTACAGGGAAACTCTAAAAAATTCCGTTACATTATGGTCTATAGAGGAAATCATTTTCGGTGTATTTTATTGATGTTACAGCATTTCAAACATAATGAAATTAGTATACAGGTACATCATTGAGATGGACTAGAACAGGGTCGGCGAACCTTTTTACATCCGCGTGCTAATATTAAAAAAAAAATCCAACAGAGCATGGCGTGCCAACAACGCCCCCCCCCCACCACGCCTCATTCCCGCAAAAATATAGCGAATTAATTTAATAGTGAATTATAAATTGGTTTAACACTTATAATAATAAATAATAGTGTCAAAATTATTTATTGTTATTATTAGATTATTATAAATACAGCTAACATACCTGCAGGTAATACCAACATACGCTTTAAATTAAACAATATTTAATATAGAAAACTCGAACCAAAACATTTTTCACATGAAAAAATTAATCAATCATAGAAACAGTTATAGAAAAATATAATTATAGTTTTCATTTCATTTTACAAATGTTTTAGCAATCAAATTATTATTTTTTCATAACTTGTAAAAAAAAGTCATGTTTTATTAGTTTTATTAATACTTTTATCATTTAAAAAAATTAAAGATCAATTAACAAATTCTAGAAAAAGTTATATAAAGCCCCATGTGCTGGTCAAAACGCGTTAAATTATGCAGAAATATTACAGCAAAGAATAATCTGATTTGCTAGATTTATATGCGAATCATAGGTGCAATCATAACGAAATCGAGGAAATGGAAAGTTGGGAAGGGTCAAATACTTCTAAGCGGGAAAGTTAAGTGATATAACAAGTACACAAGTACAGTCGTGGAAAAAAAAAAGTAAACACCCCTTCTAACTCCTCAACAAATTATCGTAGAAGAAAGTTACTGGTACCGAACGCTTGGAAATAAAGTCTACTTTTAAATGATGTATATAAAATATGCTTAGGGGGCCATCTACATATTAAAACGAACCATAACTTTATTTTTTTCAATAGCAGTACCCAATTCTGACAGCATAAATGAGCTCTACACCCTTCAATTAGCCTATAGACGAATTTCTATGCAATTCGTACCATAAGTTTCCGAGAAATTAATTATTTTAAAACGAGCGTATTTTAAGGGCTGTATCCAAATTGAAGTTCCGTACTGGATTGTTAACCCAGAGAGCCGCCTTCTTGATCAAGGCACGTTTAAGCGTCAATGAAACCTGTTTGATTACAGTACAGCAGAATAAATTTCAAAATGTCTACTCACTTCCATCATAGACGGCCCCTTAAACCATCATTTTGCCGTTTTTTAAGCATAATTTGAAAACTACTTGGAAGAAAAATGTGAAATTTTTGAATTTCCATAAAACAAGACTTAATAAATCTAAATCCATCAAAAAAATTGTAGGTTGCAATTCATAATTTTTTCGAATATTAATTTCGTAATTCATAATTCATATCATAAAATTATAAAAATTGCAAATTCAGCTTATTTATGTTTGGGTATATTAGTATTATTACTACAAAAAAAAATTAGCACATAAGGAGCATAATTTCGGGAGATATAAATAAAAATATAAAAATGTAATTTAACATTACAAGCACTCAATTTTGAATGTTTATAATTCAAAAACTTATCATTCGAATGACTTGAAATTTGGTGTCTAGGCATAGTTTGAACCGAAGATTTGAAATATCTCGTTAAAATTGGGTATTGCCATTGAAAAAAATGAAGTTTGGATTCATTTTAATATGTAGATGACCCCCTAAGAAAATTTTATATACATCTTTTAAAAGTAGACTTTATTTCCAATCGTTCGGTACCAATAACTTTCTTCTACGATGATTTGTTGAGGAGTTAGTAGGGGGTGTTTACTTTTTTTTTTCCACGACTGTACCTATTATCGAAAACAATAGCTATTTTCAATTAGGATCCGTGTAAAAATAAAAAAAAGAATAAAGAGGTGTAGAATTTTGGGAATTTGATTGAATTTTGATTTAGAACTTCAATCAACGGCGTGCCAAATATATCTTCCCGCGTGCCAGTTACGGCACGCGTATCATAGGTTCGCCAACCCTGGACTAGAACCTGCTTTATCCGGAGTAACCAATCAGTAGTATTTGCAGTTAGTTTACTGGACGCACCAACGTTTTCCCATTTCGTTGTGATATATGGGATAAAATCGTTTCCAGTGCAATTTAATGATTTTATGATGATTCTAACATAACGAAATCACTGAAGTGCTCCCGTCACTAAAGAATCACTGAAGAATCCCGTTGTTTTATGGCCTATGGGTACACAGTTTGCGGTGTATTTTAATGATTGTTAGACTATTTCAAGCATAATAAAATTCATATGCATTCCTGAGGTGCAATAAAACACGCTTTCTGAAGAATATGGCGTGCAGCGCATTTATCATTCATTTACAGGATCGCACAAAAGAGTTCGGTTAGGGTACTGCCCATGAACGATAAATGCTGGAAGTGCGTTTTCAATTTTTATTTACGTTTTTTTAAGTTTAAATAATTTTTTGCGTTGTGTATAACTTCTGTAGATCATATACAGGGCTGCACATAAGAATTCGTAATCATTACTGTATGAACGTGATATGCTTAAGTGTGTTTTTGAAATGAGTTATGCACTTTCCAGCTGCAGGGCCGAAACTAAGGAGGGGGGGCGGGGCAGAGGGGCATGTGCCCCGGGCGCCAGAGCCAAGGGGCGCCAAGTGAAAGATTATACCTTTGGAATCGATCATTTTCTTCTGATGGACTGATGGCTTTCATTATTATGAAACAGCCATTATAAATGAAGTGTTAGGTGAAGATGAAAGAGCAGGCGTAAAAAGTTTGAACTCTAATTTTCTGGTCAGAATGAGAAAAAAAATGGCCATAATTTTTTTTTTGACTGCTCTTTCATCTTCACCTAACACTTCATTTATAATGGCTGTTTCATAATAATGAAAGCCATCAATCCATCAGAAGAAAATAACTCGGTAAAAGAGGAAACTCGGTTAAGCGGGACTCGGATAATCGGAACTCTGCTGTATAAGCAAACACTGTAAGCAGCCGGTAATACATGCAGATTCTTTTATGTGAACAAACTATAATTGCAACAAACGTCACATTCAATTTACGTAGTTCAGTATTACATATTTTATGATTACATATTTTAAATTTTAAAATAAGTCGACCATTAGAAAATTAGTAACATTCTCTTTGTAGAAGTGTACTTTGAGGAAGAAAGAATGGGTGGGGGGAGGGGCGCCAAAATTCATGTTTGCCCCGGGTGCAAAAAATGTTAGTTTCGGCCCTGTCCAGCTGAACTGTATTTAGTACATAAGAGATGCTTGTAAAATATAAGTAAATTCATATACAGGGCTATGCAAAGAACCGGATACATTACCGCCTATGGATATTTATTTCTGAAAGTACGCTCTCAGTTGTTATGCGTTTTCTAAGTAGCTTACTTAAGATATCTTCTTGCACCGTATTAAACGGTAAAGTTCGGTTAGTGTTCTAGAAGTGTTGGAGTGTATTTCATAATCAATGCTTAAAGCATGATTTTTTTGTCGTTATAAATTAAAAAGTATTTTTTCCCAAAACTAACAAGTCGGAAATTGTACGTCAAACGGGGGAAATGAGGTGCATTCGTACTATAACTAGTTTTATACATATTCTGATCTTGCTGCAATAGTTGTTGCATTCTTATGCAAAAATGCATGAATACAAAATTTATTATGGTATATTTATTAAATTCAGTAATATGGAAATAACATGACTCGATCTTAAATAGGACGTCATCGCCATGGCATCCTAGAATCATTACCTATCATGGGATATCATTGAATTCATTACGTACGATAGGATTTAATAGAATGAAGAAAACTTTTATTAATATCTTTTTAAGTTTTGATTCAATTTTCATTAAATTGGAAATGACCCGAGAAAATTCTGCAACGATTTTATATATTAAATTTCAAACCATTCGGATGGGTAGTTTTAAAACTGTAATATACGGACAGACGGACAGACAGACGGTCGGACCAGAGGACAACTATAGGTGCTACGTATTTATATAATTAAGAACGTACCTAAGAAGTATGGGAGAGAAAAGGATCAACGACGAATGACCTTTCAAAACTCCTTGTAAACTACTAAATGTTAAAGGCCAAATAATAAATCCTACAAAAATTACATGTCCATTCTACTTTTCTGCAATAACTTGAACCGCCCATATTTTACTAGAAATCCTTCCGCGCTAAAGCCCCCTGGAGGCAAAATACGCCGCCCACTTGTTTTCATTCATAAAGATTTTTGGAATGTTACGTCGCCGGTTATACAAACTGACTTCAGCCGCTTTTCATCCAATCAGCCGCTTCTCGCCCACGCCACTTTAGGAACTAACACTACAATAAGTTTGTGTAATGTATTGTGAATATGATGTTCATGAATGTGAAAGATTGATATTTTGTAAAATATTCAAATGCAGGTTCTCTAAATGTCAAAAGTTATACAGTTGTCAGAAGAGAGAAAGTTTTTGCTGTTATTAAAATTCCAGAGTAAAGTTAGTTTCTTATCAGAGGCATAGAGATTAAAAATTTATGCTTAGGTGCTGAATAATCAGTTAAAATAAAATGAATAAGTCACACTATCTTAATTAATGAAATATTTCTGAGAACAATTAATCTTTCAAAATAGTTATTATGCCATTATCACGAAAACAACATTTTAAATATTTTAGACAAAATATTTAAAATACTGAAAATTGTATAGGGTCCCCACACAATGAAGGATTTTCAGTGAAAATAAACAATCTTAGAAAGTCAGTGATATAATTGTATTTCCTGTTATAATTTACAACAGTTAAAGTATTGAAGTTTCAAATCAATTCTAATAAAAGAAAGACTGTTTTCTGTGTCTCGGTGCGTCTGTCGTTGTTATCTGGCGAAATCTATAGCGCGCAGGGCCTGGCTTATGCAGGGGCATGCGGGGCATCTGCCCTGGGCCCCGCTTTTTAGGGGGCTCCGATGACAGTAGTCAGGATTTTCATTAAAAGGTGCCAAATGCCAAATGATGAAAACTAACCAAAACTGACCGAGATTCATGTATTTTAAAACATTTAGGAAGGGAGTGCGGTCTTCCTTCGACCCCCTCTGCTTCCTGTACCCTCTCCACCCATGCATAAAACAAACTATATCATTAGAAAACTAATGATTAATATTTTATTATAACAATTTAGTATTCTATTGTTTTCAAATGAAAAACTTTATTAATGTTTTCCTCGTAACGTGGCAAGTTACAAAACATTAATTATGACGAATTTGGGGCATTTTCTTTTAGACATCTTATAATGTACGTAGATAAGCAAAGTAAAAGTTTGCAAAGAAATATTCATATCAACCATTCTATCATTTTTTTTTCTATTATTATCCTACTAGTATTTTTTCTTAAAGTTGTGACCATCTTCTTGTGACACTCTGTATACAGATGTGAGCAGTACCGAGTACAAAATTTATGCATAACTTACAATATGTATGAAGTTTAGTTCTTGTCGCTTCCACATTATTCATAAAAAAATCTATAGATAGACAGAAGGCCCCCCAAATGATTCTTGCCCTGGTGCCCCTCATAGCCTAAGCCGGGTTCTGACAGCACCTAGAGGTATGGACATTTCGATGAGGACAGTCGAAGCAGATCCAAATGCATCTGAGACACAAATTTATAATTTTTTTTATAATTATCAAAGACATTAATTAAAAACATTAATAAACATCGTAAAACGGATCGCAGTCGCAGTTGTCTTCCTAAAATGATTTGCAACAATAAAACATTTTAAAGACTGAAATGTAGAAAATAAATTGAGGACTAATGATTGAAAACGCTAAAAGTACCAAAAAATCGATTTTTTTTTAATATGAAAAAATGTCTTAAATGCCAAGCTCAACAAACACGAGAACCCTTGAAGTTCCAACCCTAGTATAAATCGTTCAAAAAAGAGTAGAAAAATGCCACTGGTTGAAAGTGCCACACGAAGTAAAGTGGAGAACGCTGAATGTGCCACACGAAGTGAAGTGGAGTACACTGAAAGTGCCAGTGATAAGATGCACGGCGACTGGTGGCCATTGCACAACTTGATCATGTTGTTATTGTTTATATCAATGGGATATTTTTAAGCAAGGTGAAAAATATTAAATAAATAAATAAAAGAAATGTCTGCAAATGATAATATTAGGTATTTAAACACTAAACGAAAAGAAGCTGCCTACATTTTAAAGTGTTGAACTAAGAGCCCAAAAGGAGTGAAGTGAAAAATGCTGTAAGTACGAAGTGCCCAAACGGAGTGAAATGGAAAACACTGTAAGCACTAGAAGTAGGAGTTTTCCGTTTTTCATCCTCTTGAAAAATTCCTCTTCTGGACTATCAGAGTTTTCCATCTTAGTCCTTAATTATAAATAAAAAATAAAGAATGTCATGTTTAAAAAAATACTGTTTTATCCATTAATAGCGTAACACTGATTAATTTTACGATTATAAGTTGAGAAATCAATTTAGAAATCCTAAAAAAGATAGTTTAAACAATGCTTCATTTTTCTATGATGGCCGTATTCAGGATAAAAATGGGTAATATTGATTCAACACTATTTATTCTTGCATTTATAGCGCCTCCTGAGAGGAAATAGAGTAATAAAATTTAAGAAAAATTTATTTTTTAATGTTTCATTGTGTGATAGCTATACTGAAGTTAAAAGTAGGCGCTACAGATTCAACACAATTTTCTTTTGTGTTTATAGCATAACCTTGCCAGAAATAGAATAACTAAAATTAAATAAAAAATGATTTTATCCTTTTTTAAAATAATTTTCAGAATACGGTGAAATTTATATTTTGATAAAAATTATCCATGATTTTTTTTTTTTTTTAAGCTGGCTGCGTCTTGGTGGTAAATTGCATAGCTAAAACTTTAAAAAGGATATTTTTATGTTTTATGACATAAAAAAAAAACGTGCTCTAAGATAAAATTAAGTAATACAGATTTTTAAAAAAAAAAATTCTTGTTTGTTTATAGCGACCATGAGAGGCAATTGGGTAACCAAATTTAAGTAAAACGGATTTTTTTACCTCTACCGATGAGGCCACGGCTTTTTGGTTTTGGTTTTCCTGTTCAAGTTGTATCTGTTAACATTTCTTTGATGTTTTGTTGTTTATATTCAGTTTAATTATGGGGCGAAATTCTCTTCTGCCAAATACTCTCTAAACATACTGTACTTATATATATATATATCTTCTTAATAAGCTTCTGGCACGGTCGAATTATTTTTTTATAAACATTTTCACATGATAGGTTTTTTACGTTGTTACTGCCCTAGTGGGAAAATGCACAACTATTATTTAAAAAAAAAAACTAATATGGGGATCATTTTCTAAGTTAAAATTAGGTAATAAAAATTCAATGCACTTTTCATTTGTGTTTAAAGCACTGGGAGAAAATAGGGTAACTAAATTTGATAAAATTGATTTTTATGTTGTTTTTTTTTTTTAAAAATAAATCTGCATAATAAGCATCTGCCGAGTTAGTATTAAGTTTTGATATAAAAATTTACATGTTGAGATTTTTTACGCTGGTAGTGCACCAGGTGACAAATTGCATAAATCAAGTTTTAAAATGGATTTTTTATATTTTTCCCAGTTACAAATATACCCCCAAGTTAAAATTTGATAAGGTAATCTAAATTAAATTTTCTTTACGCCGATAACGCCCAGTAGAGGAAAATACAGTAGAATCCCGATTATCCGAAGTAATTGGGACCGACCCTCTTTCGGAAAATCGAAATTTTCGGATAATCGAGAAGACTAATTTTTAAATTAAGGAGAAATATATACAATATTTCGTATTATGGTAACAAGTGCTTAATAAAAATAAAGCAATAGCAAAATAGAAACAAGAGAAAATTACCAGAATTTTAATTTTGAAATTAAGTACCTTTTACATATATCACAAGAGTTTGAAAAAATGTTTTCTTTATCGCAGTTTCGATTGCCTTTGCTTTGAAGCTCTATCGTGGAGTTTTTAAATATTATTCGTTCACCTGTATCACAGTCTTTCTGCTGCTCCAGCCATGCCAAATCTTTTGCAAAACATCCAAAAGCTTCAGATTTGTTCATTTTCTTCGTTTCACTCCGCAGCTTACGGGAGCTCAAGTTAAATTCAAAGAAACTCTAAGAAAGGGGATCGAAAATATTTATATGTACTCGTAGTTCGCAAAGGACCGCTTGCACACAACGAATATGGTAGTTAAAAGGGAAAAAAAAGCTTTCAAAATAGATTTTGCACACAAGGAATGTGATAGTAAAAAGAAGCTTCAAAAATGGATTTCAGTTAATCGAGAGTTTCGGTTAAAAGAGGTTCTTCTGTATATATTAAAGGGGAGTTTTTTTCTTTGTTTCACTGTATGACGATCTTACTCAAAATAAAAGTAGTTATTACGGATTCAACATAGCTTTTCTCTTGTATTTGTAGCGACCATATGCTGGAAATAGGCTATCTACTTTTAAATAAAGCTGATTTCTAATTTTTTACTACATGATTACATTTACAGTGATTACTTTGAAGTTAAAGTCATTTTGTAAACCAAGCAAATTTTTAAATTGCGAATATGAACATGGACAGAAATTAGCTATTCATTACTGATACTAAACTATCAACTAAGTCGTTACACAAAACACACAAATGCAAGGTATATGCAATTAATCAGCCTGTTGCCATTCATACGGAATATAAGTTTCTTTAGGTGCTTTTAATTAAAAAAAAATTAATTGGTTATCCCTTCACTGTACCAAGTGCCACATCTGGCACATACCTCAAACACTATAATTCTTATTATGTGCCTTGAATTTGGCCAATATGATTTCTATCCCTGATCAAGAACAAACCAAAGAATGGAATAACACTTATTTTAAAGAAAATAAGTTCTTAGATTCTAAGATTTTGTTCTTAACACTTATTTTGTCTATGTCAGATGGCTGCATTTGAGAAAAAAATTAGAATTTGTTCTTCGAAAGCAAAAAAAAAATTCGATCAAGCTATTAAGGTAAAATTTACTTTCATTATTTTTAGTGCATACTTAAAAATATTAATATAAAAAAAGTTGCAGAGTGTTAAGCAGATAAAATAAATTAATTTAAGTTTATTTTGTTGTAAAATATAGCAATACAATATTTTAAAACCCTAATCGTGTACAGTCGTGGAAAAAAAAAAGTAAACACCCCCTACTAAATTCTCAACAAATTATCGTAGACGAAAGTTACTGGTACCGGACGATTGGAAATAAAGTCGACTTTTAAATGGTGTGTATAAAATTTGCTTAGGGGGCCATATACATATTTAAACGATTCCAAACTTCATTTTTTTCAATGGCAGTACCCAAATTTAACGATATATTTCAAATCTTCGGTTCAAAATATGCCTAGAAACCAAATTTCAAGTCATTCATATGATAAGTTTTTGAATTATAGACATTCAAAATTTAGTACTTCTAATGTTAAATCACATTTTCATATTTTTATTTATATCTCCTGAAATTATGTTCCTAATGAGCTAATTTTTTGTGTAACAATAATACTAATATACCCAAACATAAATACGTTGAATTTGCAATTTTTATAATTTTATGATATGAATTATGAATTATGAAATTAATATTCGAAAAAATTATGAATTGCAACCTACAATTTTTTTGATGGATTTAGATTTATTAAGTCCTGCTTTATGGAAATCCCAAATTTCATATTTTTCTTCCAAGTAGTTTTCAAATTATGCTTAAAAAACGGCAAAATGATGGTTTAAGGGGCCGTCTATGATAGCAGTGAGTAAATTTTTGAAATTTATTCTGCTATCCTGTAATCAAACAGGTTTCATTGAGGCTTAAACGTGCCTTGATCAAGAAGGCGGCTCTCTCGGTTAACAATCGAGTTCGGAATTTCAATTTGGATACAACCCTTAAAATACGCTCGTTTTAAAATAATTAATTTCTCGGAAACTTATGGCACGAATTGCATAAAAATTTGTTTATAGGCTAATTGAAAGGTGTAGAGTTCATTTATGCTGTCAGAATTGTGTACTGCTATTGAAAAAAACAAAGTTATGGTTCGTTTTAATATGTAGATGGCCCCCTAAGCAAATTTTATATACATAATTTAAAAGTAGACTCTATTTCCAATCATTCGGTACCAGTAACTTTCTTCTACGATAATTTGTTGAGAAGTTAGTAGGGGGTGTTTACTTTTTTTTTTCCACGACTGTACATAGGGTGCACACCATAAAATATCAAATTTTAGCTGAAAATTTGAAATTTAGTATTTTTTCCCTATTATTCGACCAACATATAGAGTTCAAATAATTTTTTTCATAAAAATAGAAAAAATCGTGCTGTGAAGGGTTATTATGGTGGATTACATTGTGTTTCCACCGGAATGGATGAATTAGGAACAAATTCTCGCAAATTTGTTGACAGTCCGAGAGGTTGGCCCGCGAAGGGCACATTTTGAAATTGTCAAATTTCTCTTTCTTCTCTAAATTACATCAAATTTAATAAGAATAAGACCAATAACTGTAACAAATTTGTTAAATGTGATATATGTAAGTCGCGGAAAAAAAAAAGTAAACACCCCTACTAACTCTGAAACAAATTACGTGTAGAAGAAAGTTACTGGTACCAATGGATTAGAAATAAAGTCTTCTTTTGAATAATGTACGTAAAATCTGCTTAGGGGGCCATCTACATATCAAAACGAACCCAAACTTTTTTCTTTCAACAGCTGGTCTAGTTTGATACCATAAATAATTTATACATACTTCAATTAGCCTAAAAACAAATTTTCATGAAATTTGCACGATTAGTTTAAGAGAAGTTAATTATTTAAAATGAGCCTAATTTAGGGACTATATCTAAATTGAAGTTCGGTACTCGACTGTTGAAATGCTATAGAATGACTATGTCACTTCTGTAGGATTATTTCACTCGCTTAATATGTTTCGAGTATTGCGAGCCCAAATCTTCCAATAAATAGAGTAAATATATCTTTCTCAAATTATGCTTTTACACACATCATAGACGGTCCCTTAAACAATCATTTAACCGTTTTTTAATCATAATTCAAAAACTACTAGGAAGAAAAATTTGAAATTGAGAATTTACATAACGCAGGAGGACATAATAAATATAAATTTATCAAAAAAAATTATAGGTTGCAATTCATATTTTTTAATATTAATCTCATAGTTCATAATTCATATTATAAAAAAAATTAAAACTACAAATCCAATATATATATGTATGGGTTTTTTACTATTATAACCACACAAAAAAATATCACATTAGGATTACAATTTCAGGAGATATTAATAAAAGTACGAAAATGCAATTTGTACGTTACAATCTCTAAATTTTGAATGTTTATAATTCAAAAACGTAATATCCAAATAACATGAAATTTCATTTATAGGCATAGTTTGAACCGAAGATTTAAAATATTGTTGTCAAAATTGGATGTCTAATTGGTTATTATGGGATTAAAATTTAAAACAATTTGAAAATTAAAACGAAATTTGGTCTGGTTTTGATTTGTAGATTGTCCCCTAAGCAAATTTTATATACATCATTTAAAAGTAGACTTTATTTCCAATCGTTTGGTATCAGTAACTTTCTTCTATTATAATCAGATGCAGAGTTAATAAGGGGTGTTTACTTTTTTCCCCCACGAGTGTATAAAAAATACGAAAAAAGAGAGAAAAAGAAGAGACAACCTACTTTCCGACTGAGCCGGAAGGACTTTTCATTTTTTATTCATCTTTGATTTGGAGTTTTTTAAAATCGTTTTCAGCGGCAAAATTTTAGATAATAGAGGTGAGTATTAAATTTGCATAAATGCAAAGGAGTGATATTTTATGAAAGATTAAAAGGCAGTTAGTTCAGTAAATGTCAAAGTTAATAATAGTCGAGACCTTTTCATATGATTAAAAAGCAAATGTCAAATAAAGGTAGACTCTTACATAAAAAGAAATATGTGTGCATGTGTATTAAAAATTAAAAAAAATAAAATATATAGCATAAAAATAATTTTTATAAGTTAATGTTGCAACCAATGCCCAATGCTGCAATTATTTATGTTAATTAAATACTATTGAACTCAAAATTGCACTTCCGCGCACATATTAGCGTCGAGAATATGCAAATTAGATCATTGAGAATGTGGTGCGCAATGGACGTATGTTGGAATTCTGGTCTGTAGTGTTGTTTAAAGTGAATGGGATGTCTGAGTGTGATCAGTATTCATTAGTTATGGCTCAAAGGCATCATTTAAGTTACGGTCAAAAGTGGGGAATAATTGGTAGAATCGAGGAAGGTCAAAAACAAATGGAGGTCAACCAAGATTTGAATATCCCTCAAAGTGCCATATCAAGAGCTTCGAGCCGATTTTTAAGCACTGGATGCTTTGATAGACAACCTGGTCATGGGAGACCAAAAGCAACAACTGCATCCGAAGACCATTTTGTGCCATTGTGGCTCGAAGAAACCGCGATGCGACTACAAGAGATTTGGTTTCAGACCTTCAGACTGCCGCAAAAACTCGAATTAGCCGTTCTACTGCTGCACGAAGGCTTAACGAGAATGAACTGTATGCGGGAAAACTAAAAGTTTGTATCCCACTCACTCCAGCTTGCCAAGGGGACCGTTTAAGCTCTTGCTGTCACCATTTTCAATGGATCCAAGAAGACTGGGCTCGAACGGGATATTTTATGGACAAGAGAAGTGCAAATTGCGTCTTTCTTCCTCTCTTCAGATCAAAGCACGTCTAGAATCAGTGTTCAGACTATACCTGGACTAGCCAGTAAACAATACTTGAGTCCAGTCTTCTTGCCTCGATTGAACTTGACGAGGACAATAGTTTAAACGGTCCCCTTTGGAAGTTGGAGTGAGAGGGACACAAACGATTGATTTTATCGCATACTGCTCACCCTTGTTAAGCCTTTGAGCAGTAGTAGAATGGCTAATTCGAGTTCACGTGGCAGCCTGAATGCCTCAAAGCAAATCTCTTGTAGTCGCTTCGCGGTTTCTTCGAGCTTTAATGACAAAAAACCGTCTTCGGATGCAGTTGTTGCTCTTGATCTTCCTTGACCATGTTGTCTATCAACGCATCCAGTGCTTAAAAAGCGGATAGAAACTCTTGATATGACACTTTGAGGGGTATTCAAATCTTGGGCGACCTCCATTTGTTTTTGACCTTCCTCGATTCTACCAATTATTCACCACTTTTGACATTAACATAAATGATGCCTTTGAGCTATAGCTAATGAATACTGATCACATTCAGAGTCGACATTCACTTTAAACAACACTACAGACCAGCATTCCAGCATACGTCCATTGCTTTGTTTTTTAGTCACCGGGCCTGAGCTTTCTACTGAACCAATTTTGATAATTATTTTTTTTTTTATGAAAGCATTTTATTTGTAGATACGCCCTCACTCACTATTTTTTAAAATAATACCATTTTTATATTTCAGAATTTTAAAAGTCCTTTATAAAATTTCTTCACATTGGTGGCAATCGGGTTACTTCTATTGTTGAAGATAGAAAAGAAACAATGGGAATTACCATACCATGCCATTTTCATATTACAAGTAAAAATAACTTTTTAAAAACTTTTGAACAGAAAATGACGTTACTATGTAAAATAACGTATTTTTACTCATAACGCTTTTCCATTTCAATATTTTTTTCATTCCGCTGACACTGAAATTGAGACGCTCACCTCAGACGGCTTCAGTGGGTATAAATGAAATGAGTATTTACTTTGATAAAACTAAATATTTTACAGCGAGTGAGTCTAAAAGCAAATTTTTGGATTTCGCTGGCTTTCAGATTAGAACTTCAAGTAAAGAGCGCGAATGATTCTATATGCAAAATTGTAACTGGCGAACTTTGGAAATACAGTGGAACCCCGCTAATCCGAACCCCATCAATCCGAAATTCGGGTTAATCCGAACCGATTTTATTTTCGAAAATTATACTTGAACAGATTAACTGAAAATATTAACTTACGGAATTTTCAGGATTTCAGGATGAATGTCTGGAACAACGTGTAGAAGTTAGAATTAACAAAAAATGGCAGTAAAACATGTTATTTATTCTTAAACAGCTTGAATAGAATAATAATACTCAGTAATGTAAAAGTACAACATATGTGCACGAATGTAAAATGAAAACTTACTTGTAGAAGTCGTCTTTTAAAAAAAATTTCGAATACGAGTTTGTTTGCCAGTCACTATAAAATTCTTTTCTAAAATGCAAAAAGTATTTAATTCAAATGATAAAAATTCATTTTTCCTTTCATTAGTTTGATTTCGCAAATTATCTACAGAATTGTTTATTTCTTACCCCTCGTCGACGTGGTGACTGAGCTATTTATAGATTCGCGATTTGGAACCGTTTGTAATTCCCATTGATTATTATAAACATCAGAAGTGATTATAAACAAGGAATACTATTTTTTCCAAATGTCATACCGGATTATCCAGCATGGCGGACCTTAGGATGTCGGATTAGGATGTTTACTATACTACTGAGTTTTTTTTAGTACGCATCTTCTTTTTTCTATTTTTAACAGAATTTTGGGTAATCCGAATTTTTCGTAATCCGAATACTCATCGGTCCCAATTAGTTCGGATTAGCGGGATTCTACTGTACATTTATTAAATATTGATTCATTATTGTAATTATTTTTGTTATTTTTTATAAATTCAGTCAATTGGTTCTTTTAAACATTTTCATTCGTCGAATTCGACGGGTTTCGACTCGTTTTACTTTAAAATCAAAAGAAAAAGTAGTAATAGTAAAATTTTCTGTGATAAAATGAATGTTTGTCCAATGTCTCATTTTTTCCTTTTATCATAATATGAAAACTTCAAATTCAAATATAGGTCACTCCCCATTCGCCAATTTTCATTCTCTCAGATTTAGTGGTTCTTGTCGGTGACCTTTATCTGGACCTAAACAACGCCACTTTTATTTCTCTTCTCGAACTATAATTTACTCATCTTAAAAGTGATCCGTTATTTTTCGTTGGCTCCTGTCCAGTTTTTCAACGTCTACTCCATCTGAGCTGTAGTTTATTATTTTGTTAACGTTGTTTAGTATAAAAAACAAATACTATTGTAGTTAGAATGCGGAACACGAGTGAAGAAAATTACCCGAAAGTATATCCGCCGACAATATAAATTTCCTTAACGCCAGTGTGGATTTATAACTGACTGGTTAATTTACTGACTACTAGAAATGCAATAACGTTCGCTTATTGAAATTGAAATAACCATTTTTTAGAAAAAAATTAATTTGACTTTAATAAAAATAGATTTTTAATACTAATTACAGGGAATGACCAGATAATATGATCATAAATGAATGACCAGATTTTAAAAATTTGTATTTTCAAAACTATTAGACATATTATAATAAATGATATGTGAAAGTAAAGAAGGATATTCCAAGTTTTTTTTTTTCGGTCACGAATGTTCGATGTGCAAACTATAGTATTGCATCGGGTCGGGTTACCCGCTTTTACCCGACCCGGTTGGGTTGGCGCTATATTTTCCGGTTGCGGGACGGGTTGACTTCAACTTTTTTTGTTGCGGTCGGGTTGGCTTTCATTGTTTCGGGTTCTGGTCGGTTTCAGGTTGGCTTTTTTACTCTTGCGGGTCGGATTCGGGTTGACCTGATTTTTTAAAAGAATGTCCAAAAAATATTTTACGTTAAAAGTCTATTAAACCACAGATCAAAGTTTCACAAAAGCAAAATGCCTGCCTGTCCGTTTTGTCTAGCCTAGTTAAGTTAATATAAACATACTATTTCAACTATTGGTATGATAAAGATTATAATGCATGCGGCTGCATTGCTAAAGCATTTTTGATGAATAATTACAATTCTAATGTTCTAGTCTTGATACTTATAACGCTGTTATGACAAAAATCTATTGTGTGATGCACAGGAAAGACAGCGTTTTGCTGCTTAATGTATTTTAAAAGTATGATAAGGCAGAATGCCAAATGTGTAATACAAGGTACACCGTTATAAGTGGAAAATCTGAAACCGCAACTAATTTTAAAGCATATTTAAAGATTAGATTTTTATTTTTCCTTACCGTCTATCCTTACCATCCCTTTTCTTTTCCTTATCATCCCTTTTTCCTATACCGTCCTTTCTTTTCCCTTACCGTCCCTTCTTTAACACTCCTTTATGACAATGTTATACCAAAATTGTATTGTAAAATTACTACATTGTTATTATTTCTTTCTTGAATGTTCTGTGGGTACTATGCAAATTCATTATAAGTAAAAATTTAGAAGAAAATAAAAAGTTATAGTGGTAAAATGGTAAGGAAAATTAAACTCGCAAGCTTAACTTAAATCACAGTTAAATAGTAAAAAAACACGTCGCTGCTGACTATTTTTTCTTTATTTTGAATCATTAAGGCATTCCTCTATAAGTTTAAAATGTTATTTTATTCAATTCCTACTATTAGTTCACACTCTCCCTATATTTATTTATATATATATTTATATATCTTGTTCAAATTTTCAATCGTTAATAAAATACTCATTATTCATCCTATCAAGTTGAAATAAATTTTTTAAAACTTCTACTGGATGACAATTGATGTTAATACAGATTTGTCAAATATTAATTCATTAATTAAATTTTAATTAATTAATTTTAGTTTTGCATGGGAAACAAAATAGCGGCCATTGGTTATTGAAGGCAATGAAAGTATTTTCAATAAGGGGTTACTATAGGGGGGACCCTGTTCTGTCACCAAATATCGCCAAGTTTCTCACTAACTTGGCGATATATCGCCAAATTTGGCGGCCAAAATGAGTCGCCAAAAGTGACGCCAACTTGGCGATATCTCTAATAGTTCGCCAAATTCCCATAGAGTTCCATTGTAAACCTACTTGCTTATAGAAAATCAACAAATCGAGATATTTTAATCCAACAAAAACTAATATTAGCTTAAGGGATTATATTAAATTTTTCTTTGGTGACTTAAGTAGGAATTGACTTTAAAAACAAAATTTTTATATTACTTGTTAAGTTTAATTTCACCAGAATTTTATTTTTGAAATTTAAAATTTTGTGAGAATGCCTCATATATTAAATGTAAACAATTTGTTAGAGTTATCAATTTTAATGAAATGGTTTTCACCTATATCCTGCTACCCGGGAAGCCCGGGTTTATATCCTTGTCATTATAATGTTAGAAATTAATGTCTAAATATAGGGCTCTCACCCTATTTTCCAATTTTTATTCTCCCCGTTTTAGTTGAACTTGTGGTTGATCTTTATCTGGACCTAAACAATGTCACTTTTATTTCTCTTCTATAATTATAATTTATTCTTCTTAAAAGCGATCCGATATTTTTCATTGGCTTGCGTCCAGTTTTCAATGACTACTCGAACAGAGCTGTCTTTTAGGATTTTCTTTAAAGCTGTTTTGTGCAAAAACAGATAGTACTATTGTAACTAGAATGCGGAACACAAGCAAAGAAAATTACGCGAAAGTGTATCCGCTCACAGTATAAATTTATTTAAAGCTAGTGCAAATTTATAGCTGACTGGTTAATTAACTGGCCATGAACATTGGAGATATATAGAGTCCGCTTATTGGAATGACCATTTCAGTAAGAAAATTTAACTTTTAAAAACGACACATTAGTTTAACAAGGGGAAAGTGGGGAAGGGACAATAACCGAATAAGAGAAATAAAAAGGTCATTATTATTTTTTTTAAGAGAAAAGGTTGGTTGGTTGGTTGGTTATATTTATGACGGCCAATTATCTGTACGAGGGATATAGGCCCAGGTGGGGGGGGGGTGCCCTTCGTGGGGATCTTTCTAAGAGAACCTAACCCGTATTAACGCTTGAAAATCCAAGGTTCGAAGAAAACCACGAAAACTCCGAACGATTAGGCCGACGGGCGCGATTGGGTTCGAACCCAGCACCTCCCGTCTACCAGCTTCGAGAGCAGAACCTTTCAGCCACTGGCGGGGCTTAAGAGAAAAGGACCTTACAAAAATTGCACTCCGTGCCACAACTCTGTTGAAGCTGTAACAATTGTTTTCATAATTTTAAAGATAATTTTTGGTATTTAAAAATGTTTTTCAAATTTACCCAAAATCTTCTTTTTCTTATTGCCTTCTTTGGGGTAATAAGAGACTGGCCTTCTAGCACTCATAGGAAGACTATGTAAAAATAAATGAGGTTAAAGAAGAATGATTTAAAAAAATCCTTTTTTAACAGAACTTATCTGATTGTGACGGTTGCCGGTGTTGTCTATGAGTGGTAGCGTAAGACTTCAATGGATCCGCTCTCATTAAATCAAAGAAATATTTATTATAATTAAAAAGATATCAAAACAATAATAATTCTGGATTAAATGAGGTTTACAACCTAATTGAGTTCTGAATAGCTCATAAAAATTAGAAATTAAAAAAGAGTCTTGTTATTACACCACTGGATTTATGACACATCAAAGACAGTACAGTTTCTCAATCAAAGTTTTTACCTTGAGAAGAGTAGCTTTCTCTTGTATTCACTTTTGTAGTAGGATCTTTTTCTCCGCTCGTGGTGAAATCACTATTGTGTTCGTAGGGAAGTCACTTCTCTTTACTCGTTACTAATCTAGACTAGATAGAACCCGTTTTCCCTTCTTTGATTGGAAGTATATTGCCTTGCCGGCTTTCACTGAACTAAAATTTTCGGGAATCCTATATTATTTCCCAAAGAAAAATATCTACCTTAGAGTTATGACTCTGAGCCTCCAATAAAACTGGAATCAGAATTTCATTCAAAAGCTACTTGCCCTTGCATTTCTTTATATTATCTCGTTCGTTATATCAATCACTCTTGTTACTTTAATTTAAATCTTTTTCATACATCGAAGATCGCCTCATATCTTCCAATTTCTCCACTTCCTCGTGTTATGCTTTTTCTTTGCATATGATAACGTATATCGATGAATTAAATCCTCGAGTTCGTTGAGTTTGTTTTGTATTCCCTGCCCGATTCGATTATATATCTAACAGCGGTCCATAGCGGCAAATTCTGAAGCTAGAGATAGTATTTCGAAAACTATAGAAAGTACGACCAAAAGTTCAATAACAGAGTTGTACTTAGACAACTCTGTTGTACATAGTTGTACATAGAACAATGATTATTTTTCGTAGCCACTTAAATCACTAGTACATGATATCATTAACAAGGTTCACTCTCATAGCATGAAAGAGAAGGGAAAGAGAGCAGGGTGTTGCCATTCGAAACTTTTTTCACTGTAACCGTAACCCTGAGAACTCTATTGTTTTAAATCCTCATGATCTGGAGCGCATACCACAAATAACTAAATCTGAAATTTCCTTTCGTTTGGTTGAGAGGTTAGGTGTCGCTAAGGGTACATATCGCTCGCCCGCAAGAAAAGTGAGACATCTCGACAAAAGTAAATTTCACAGGAGAGGCAAAAGAAAATTTCCTGAATTTTGCTGTAAGATGAAATTGCAACACTTAGCTCTGCATGCAGGAATAAAAAAGTGCACAAAAGCATAAGCCCTTAAGAATGAAGACGTAGGATGTGGTTTGGATGGTTGCGTAAATTTACCTCCACACATAATCCACACCTCTTCTGCGGTCGCAAATGGACATATAGCGTAATAAAGGGATTTAACGTATAACTACACTTATGAAACTGTTTGTGTAGCAAGATACATCTAATACAAATCTATTTGCGGAATAAAACGCAAAGCGAATTTTTGCGAGATGTGTCACGTTTCTTGCGGGTGAGCGATATATCGTGGAAGTTTTTTTATGACCACCCTGTATATTTTTTTAGGGCAGCAAATTATATTCAAAACCCGAGTTAGTGTAGACGTGACTTGGGCAAATTGTAATCAAGAGTTAGACATTTTGAGCAATATATTTGTTGATATGCATACAGATACAAAAAAATGTATACACAACATTTGCGAAATTGTTTTCTTTGGTATTGATCATCTTTATTGATGTACTGTACCATTATTGGAATGTGACTTTTCCATTCACAGCGTTTTAAAATGCAATGGACACTTGTTTTGGTGATACCAATCTCACGAATTGTTTGCCTTACAAATTTTTGGGGTGTTTCGGGATAACTTTGCGGTACTCTTTCTTGGCTGGTGAAGGTCGTTGATGTTCTTAGTCTTCCGGAACGTTGTCTATGAACATCCTGAACAGTTCCATTCATTTCAAACTTCTATTTTATTGCGTTAATTGTAAGTGGCGTAGATGCATCATCCTAAAAATCCCTGCGATATTGTCTTTGTACTTCTGCTAAATTTATATACTTCCAATAGCATTTAAAAATAAATTTTCTTTTTTCAAAATACAATCTTAGTCCACTCATTATTTCAATTGAATTACACCTGAAAAGAAAGAAAAATCCGAAAATTATGACACGTTAAACAATGTGTATATTTTTTGGGTTATATATATGTAGATTTTATCTTAAGGATTCACTTGGCTATAACTACAAATACATTTATCTATTAAATTTTCAATTTTATACAGCATATATTATTGACTAATATGCTTAGTAGATCTCGAAAATTCAACCCCATCGATAATATAGTACACTTGTAAACATAAATATTGGAATTCACCTAGAATTCTTGCTCAAATCTTTTATCTGGCATTTAACGGAACTTCAATCTTCATGTTGAGATAAAAACTTCGGAACTATCAACACTCTTGGTACTTTAATTTAAATCTTTCAACCAAGCGAAGATCACCTCATATCTTGCGATTTCTCTACGTTCCTCGTGTTATGCTTTTTCTTTGCATATGATAACGTATATCGATTCATTAAACCCTGGGGTTCGTTGAGTTTGTTTTGTATGCCCTGCTCGATTCGATTATATATCTAACAGCGGTCCATAGCGGCAAATTCCGAAGCTAGAGACAGTATTTCGAAAACTATAGAAAGTACGACCAAAAGTTCAATGACAGAGTTGTACAGCGCAGAGAACATTGATTACTTTTCATAGCCACTTAAATCACTAGTACATGATATCATTAACAAGGTTCACTCTCATACCATGGAAGAGAATTTCGTCACCTCATAATGAAAAAGTTTCGGCTCAAACTAATGGTATCTCCGGCGTGAGTATAATTCAAGTTCTTAATTATCCGACTTTTTTACTTTTTTGGATTATTATTGTAACGTTATATTTATTACAATCATTGCAATGTTATCAAATTATTTGCTTTATTAAATCATATTATGTATGGTACACTCTAAAATATTTTCAACGCCTAAGAATGGAGTCTACCAGCACCCGAAAAAACAATTTATTCAACACAAAATTCGACAGACTTCCATCAAATCCCAATGTAAACGAAAATTGATCCATATTTGAACACGTTTATAATAAAGTAGTCTATAATTTTATCCCATAAGTTCAGAAATGAACACATGGGTAATTACTATGAGTCACTATTAATAGTCAAATTTATGCTTTTTCATTTGAAAAATATTCAGGACTTCCTTGTTAAAAACGAGGTCATAACGACTCCAACCAAAAGAGATAAAGCCAAAGCACTTAAAGTGTACCTCACTCGCAACGAAGAAAATACGTCAACCTATCCTGACGCAGGAGTGTAATTTCATGTAAATACGAAAATCGCTAAAAAGTTTCTATTGAAAGGCAACCCGACCCAAAATGAAAGAAAATTAATCCATATTTTAATACAATTATTGTAAAAAGAAGTCTACAATTATATCTTTAATATAAACTTTACCATTTACGTAGAAAAATGAAGATAGAGTATTCATTAATGCTCAAATATGTAGCTTTTTCATCAGAAAAATATTCAGGATTTCTTTGAAAAATAGTATTAACACAAACTCACCTCAAAATCGTGAAAACGCAGTACAAAACAATTAACGCTTTACCTTATCTTTACTTACAGAAAATCACTAATGAAAATTTTCTCATCGCTATAGATCACAAAAGTCGCAAATTTAGTGACATATTAATGACGTTCGTGGGCTGGTTATCTCATGACTGATTGAATTTCATAGTACTTTTTTCGCGATCATATGACGAAATTTGCGATTTTTTCCGCGACCGTTTCACGGAATTCACTATTTTTTTTTTCTGGCAACCTTTATCGAAACTGGTTTTTCTCGCCAAAATTCACAATATTTTTCCACGACCAATTGACGAAATTCCATATTTGTTTCTGCTATCTTTTGACAAAATTTGCGACAAAATTCTTTTTCACCATCATTTATTGAAATTTGTGATTATTTTTTTCTACCACCGACTAATAATATTTGTAATTATTTGCGCAACAGTTACACGAAATTTTGTATCTTATTTCACGATCGTTTGACGAAATTCTCTTCGATTGTTAGACTAAATTTTCGTGATTTTTTGTGCAATCTTATGACGAAATTCGCAATTTTTTTCGCAATCCTTTTACAAATTTGATATTTTAGTTTGTGCAATCATTTGATGAAATCTGCATTTCTTTTTGCGATCTCTGATGAAATTAGCAATATTTTCCACGGTTGTTCGGAGAAATGAGCGATTTTTTATGCGATGATTTGGCGATTTTTTTCCAAAACCTGAGTTAGTGTAGACGAGATTTGGGCAAATTATGATCAAGAGTTGGTCATTTTGAGCAATATATTTGTTGATATGCATACAGATATGAAAAAATGTATACACAACATTTGCGAAATTGTTTACTTTGTTATGGATCATCTTTATTGATGTCCTGTACCATTATTGGAATGTGACTTTTCCATTCACAGCGTTTTAAAATGCGATGGACACTTGTTTTGGTGATACCAATCTCACGAATTGTTTGCCTTACAAATTTGTGGTGTTTCGGGATAACTTTGCGGTACTCTTTCTTGGCTGGTGAAGGTCGTTGATGTTCTTAGTCTTCCGGAACGTTGTCTATGAACATCCTGAACAGTTCCATTCATTTCAAACTTGTATTTTATTGCGTTAATTGTAAGTGGCGCAGGTGCATCATCCTGAAAATCCCTGCGATATTGTCTTTGTACTTCTGCTAAATTTATATACTTCCAATAGCATTTAAAAATAAATTTTCTTTTTTCAAAATGTAATCTTAGTCCACTCATTATTTTAATTGAATTACACCTGAAAAGAAAGAAAAATCCGAAAATTATGACACGTTAAGCAGTGTGTACATTTTTTGGGTTATATATATGTAGGATTTTATCTTAAAGGTTCACTTGGTTATAACTACAAATGCATTTATCTATTAACTTTTCAATTTTATACAACATTTATTATTCACTAATATGCTTGGGTCAATCCATTTCAAGTGGTCCAGAAAATGTCATATTCGCTGCTCGACCATTTTTAAAAAATCTGAAATTTTTTGTACTACAACCCTAACATGATGGAAGTTCAAAATGACTATTATTTTAATTTTATTAATTTTTGTTTGTGCATGGCGGCCATCTTTGTTTCATCGTCTGCAGCAATTTTCTCACAAGAAGGGTTTACGGAATTGTAAATAATTCATCGTTTATTTATCCAATTCAAGTGCGGATTAAAGCAATTTGTACAGAATACATTGGGCTAAAAATTTGGTAATGGAGTAATTTCCGAAATTAATTGCTTATTGGTAAAATTCAAGCTTAAAGTTTCAGTTTTTTTCCAAAATTTGTCCATTTACAAGAGAAAATTTTTCTAGCAAGGAAAACTTTCAACATGACATATTTTTTTTTTTTTTACAAATAGGCCGAAAGTACTTGTATTTACACGCCGAGTTCCAGATCTGGGACTTGCTTTCTCTTCGCTAAAAAAATCCCAAATTTTTCAAAAATGACAAAAATAGCACTTTTCAGGCTTTGATATCTCTGGTGGGGCACGAGATAAAAATCTGAATTTTTTTTTTTGTAAGAGTATTGTATGGTAGTGTTATGCACGAGAAATTTCAGGATGGAGATTTGACTACAAGCTGAGATATGGCAAGGGCAACATGTCAAAACAATACTGCCAAACTATTGTTTTGTTGTAGTCACAGCTAAGTATTTATCTCAGAGTATCATTTAAATTTATTTTTTAGATTATCTTTAAATAATAGCAACAGAAAATAAATCTTTTGCAATTAATTTAAAAAATAACTATGCCTAAGGTTTACATTTTGTATGGTATCAGTAATTTTTGTTGTAATTTTAGTAACTAAAAGAAACCTCAGCACTTTTGCATTGTCTTGTATATATATATATATACAAGACGTGAGACAAAAACAGAATAGGGAAAGAGAAAAGCTGTTAATGTTGGCATACTTGTTGAGACATGATCAAACGTGTCAAAACACATTCTTGCTTGCTGGTTTAAAAACCACAATTTTAATGCTGCTTGCCAGTCCCTGAAACTTGTTCCTAACATAAGTATGTTCCTGTAAATGAAACATTATGCGATGTTACCATGCATCAGCCTCAAGTAATTTTTAGAAAGTAAAGATACCCAAAGCCTTTTCAAAATTTATACTGCAGAAAAATCACATTTTTTCATAAGTAAGCTAGGAATTATTAATGAATTGAGACTTGCACATAACGATTTCAAAGTATATTTCTATGAGCCAGCAGAAACAAAATCTTTAATCAAGTTATCAAGAGATGAGAAGACTTAGTTCCTACAAATAAAATTTTGAGAAAGATCAAAATCGTGGTTTTTGAACCAACAAGCAAGAATGTGTTTTGACACGTTTGATCATGTCTCAACAAGTATGACAACATTAACAGCTTTTCTTTTTCCTTATGTTGTTTTTGTCTCATGTCTTGTATAAAAATATTTTTTTTTCTTTATGTAAAAGTGTTGAGGTTTCTTTTAGTTACTAAAATTACTTACAACAAAAATTACTGAAACCATACAAAATGTATGACCTTAGGCATAATTATTTTTTTTATTAACTGCTAAGCTTTGGAAAGGGCTTTATTTTCTGTTACTATTATTTAAAGATAATCAAAAACATAAATTTAAATGACATTCTGAGATAAATACTTAGCTGTGACTACAACAAAACAATAGTTTGGCAGTATTGTTTTGACATGTTGCCCTTGCCATATCTCAGCTTGTAGTCAAATCTCCATCTTGAAATTCCTTGTGCATAACACTACCGTACAATACTCTTATAAAAAAAAATTTCAGATTTTTATCTCGTGCCCCACCAGAGATATCAAAGCCTGAAAAGTGCGATTTTTGTCATTTTTGAAAAATTTGGGATTTTTTTTAGCGAAGAGAAAGCAAGTCCCAGGTCTGGAACTCGGCGTGTGAGTACAAGTACTTTCAGCCTATTTGTAAAAAAAATTATGTCACGTTGACAGTATTCCTTGCTAGAAAAATTTCCTCTTGTAAACGGACAAATTTTGGAAAAAAATGGAAACTTTATGCTTAAATTTTACCAATAAGCAGTTAGTTTCGGAAACTACTCCATTACCAGATTTTTAGCCCAATGTATTCTGTACAAATTGCTTTAATCTGCAATTGAATTGGATAAATAAACGATGAATTATTTACAATTCCGTAAACCCTTCTTGTGAGAAAATTGCTGCAGACGATGAAACAAAGATGGCCGCCATGCACAAACAAAAATTAATAAAATTAAAATAATAGTCATTTTGAACTTCCATCATGTTAGGGTTGTTGTACAAAAAATTTCAGATTTTTTAAAAATGGTCGAGCAACCAGTGCTGGACCACTTGAAATGGATTGACCCGCTTAGTATATCGCGGAAATTGAACCCCATCGATAATATAGTACACTTGTAAACATAAATATTGTAATTCACATAGAATTCTCGCTCAAATCGTTTATTTGGCATTTAACGGAATTTCAATCTTCATTTTTATATAAAAAACTCCGGAACTATCAACCACTCTTGGTACTTTAATTTAAATCTTTCATGCAAGCGAAGATCACTTCATATCTTGCGATTTCTCTACGTTCCTCGTGTTATACTTTTTCTTTCTATATGATACCGTATATCGATTAATTAAACTCTTGAGTTTGTTTTGTATGCCCTACCCGATTCGATTATATATTTCATTATATATACAGCGCCCCATAACGGCAAATTCTGAAGTTAGAGATAGTATTTCGAAAACTATAGGAAGTACGGCCAAAAGTTCAATGACAGCGCCGTCGATATAGAAAGAAAAGATACATTGTGCACATGGAAAAGATAAATAACTGATTGCACAGAATAAAATATTTAGCATTGATGTGAGTTGTTTGGTTTTTGAAAAACACGATTGTTTCCGAAAACAAAATGAGACTTTTTTTAAAAGTATACAAATGCGATTTTACCAAATCAAAATTCGGTTGTATGCAAAATCAAAAACTGTGACGTAGTACAAGAAAGGGGGAAAATGGAGCATCCTGTAACTTTTGTTTTTGAAATAACTTTTACTTTAGAAAAAAAAAATATCTTTTAGAGGTCATCGTTTTATCTGCGAATGCGAGTGTTTCAAACTGTATCGTCTGCCATTTTTTTTTTCCAAATGAAATATGTCGGATTGGTTTCGGATATTTTTGGGTACAAAAGCGATTAGGTATTTATCGTATCCGCGTTCCCAAAAGTTTTTTTTTTGTTATTATTAAATCGGTGATGCTTTCTTTTCCTAATATTTTCTGTAATTTTCGATATTAGAGATCGTATTTCGATATTTATAAAATTAGCTGCCAGGCACCTCATCGTGTAGCACATGTCATTTAATTTTGGTTGCAGATTTCTAAGAAGGAGAGGATCCGAGTTTGGGGACACTTAATTCGGCTACTCTATGTGCATTGATAGAGTGTAGTCAGTGGATAAACATATGACGATGATAAAGTGCAATATGCAGGGGATTCTTGAAAAACAAACTCTAAAGTCACACAATTTTGACGTTTTAGTATATAATCGGATAAATTAGAAACATTTGTGAGTGGCCAGATGGTACAGTTGGCAGAGCGCCTGTTTGCTAACTTTTCTCTCTTGGAACTTTGTGGGTTCGATACCCGGTCAAGACTTTTTTTTCGCCATAAATTGGGTCTTCTGAAATTCGTTCTTCAATATTTTTTAAATTTAGAAATTTCTTCACGATATATGTTTTTCATTGTAATTACGACACTACACTAAAGAACTACGCGTCTAATCTCCGCAAAACTTTAAAAACAAAATGCCGTGCTCGCTCAATCTGCAGTAGATGACTGTTAAAACTTTAACACAAACAAAAGTAAGCATTCTAAACATACCCTGTTTATTTTGAATAGCGTACACGTTTTGCTAAAAACCACCGGCAAATCTGCGTAATTAATAAATAACAATGCCCATGAAAAGATTTTTTATTGTCGAAAACAGTTATTTTAATTCCAAACACAAGATCTCGTGATAATTTAATGTATATATATATATATATATATATATATTGAAAACTTATAAAACTTTTAAATTGTTAGGTATTAGTAAAGATGAAATTAAAATACCATAGCTTATCTTTATGTAGCATATTTTAATTGATTTCGCTGGGAAGAATAGAGGTTTATTCGTATAAAAAACTATAAATAAAAGTGAATAAAATAAAAATTTTATCGTCGGAGGAATTCAAATTATTATTATTATTATTTATTTTTTTATTTTTTTACTTTTTATTAGATCTATAAAACTGCCATAAAATTGTACATTCTTTGTGAATAAATAAGTATACATGTGTACGTACAGAAGCATGTTTTTATTTATACTTAGTTTAAATTTAAATAATTATATGTGTGTTTCTTTTAAAGTGTTGTTCGAAAATAATTAATCATTATTTTGTCTGCCGGAAAGAATAAAAAAGAAAAAGCTTTGTCGGGGTATCGAACCCACAAAGTTCCGAGAGAGAAAAGTTAGCAGTCTGGCGCTCTACCAGTTGTACCACCCGGCTTCTCAGAAATATGTGTAATTTATCTGATTATGTACTAACTAAAGCGTCAAAAATGGGTGATTTTGGAGCTCGTTTTTTAAGACCCCTTTGCTTGTTGCACTTTATCCTTGTCATATGTTTATCTACTGATTATGCTCTATCAATGCACTAAGAGTCGCCGCATTATGCGGCCCCGACCTCGGATCCTCTTCTTGTAAGAGGAGACGCCAAAATTCGATTATTTGTTCGAAATATGCTATGCTTATACCGTCCGTTTAACCCTCCGTCTATCAGATGGGTCCAAAGGATCCGACAGGAAACGGAGAATTGGTTCAAATACAGTAAAATACAGCTGAATAACTGGTTTGTAAACTCTTGTTTTTATATCTAAATTCACAAAAATCTAGAAACATTTTAAAACAATATTGAATAAAAAATAAGGAATTTTAACTGCGGTTGGATTCATTATTGTAATTTTTTGCACGCTGTTTTTTTTTTTTTTTTTTTTTTTTTTAAGTCCGAAGGCTAAATACACGCAGATAAATTTCTTTTTCTGCAATAAAAGTCTTCATTGTCCATAATTCCACAACAATATTATGCGTTTATGTGTACAGAAGATCCAGCCCAGGCTTCCCGTGTTAGAGATCTAAGTGAAAACCGTGTTTTTTCTTTTTCTTTCTTTATTTCTTTTTCTTTTCTTTTCTTTTCTTTTTTTTTTTTTTTAACATTAACCGACTTTGTTTTCATTTAATATATTTTATTTACATTGCCCACTAACAATACCAAAAATCCTTTTTGTATTATGAAAAATATCAATTATACATTCAAATAAAGTTTTGAAATTTATTATAAGCGATATTTTTGTATTGGC
Source organism: Maratus speciosus (assembly GCA_963932465.1). Taxonomy (NCBI): domain Eukaryota; kingdom Metazoa; phylum Arthropoda; class Arachnida; order Araneae; family Salticidae; genus Maratus; species Maratus speciosus. Next base: position 281,010,912 of record OZ010800.1, on the reverse strand, counting down.
TTTGTGCCAAAACTTAACAGCCAAAGAAATCTCTAAAGATGGCTAATATTTTTATTCTAATAATTTCAGTGGTTTAAGGGCATAATTCAATTACATGTCTTAAATTTGTATTTTATTTATATTTTAGTATTTCACTTATTTATTTATTACTGAATTTTTAATTTCGTTTTCGTTTAAGCCGAAAACAAATGTTGACATATTTATATTAATTTAAATACAAGCGGATTTATCTTTCGTAATCGACTGCACGCCATAGAAATAGGTTTTAAAAATCATATTTTCCCTATTCAACGGTGTAAAGTTTGAAAATGTGCGATGTTTAGAAGTTTAAAAAATAGCAGTAAAAGCGAAATTTAATCGTATGGTGTTTCCAACGTTAAAATGACGTCAGAGTTATGGACAGACGCGTTTGCCTTTTATATTATAGATAAAAAACCCCATTTGCTCTATCGATATAATATATTATACTATTTATATCATTTAATTGATTTATCTAAAAGAAGGGTTTGGAATGGTTACAACACACCCGTTTACAACATACTTGTGTAAAGTAAACCAGGAATCATAGCGTTCTCAAACATTTTTACTTTGCCACCACTGTTTCAAAACGATAAACTTCATTATATAACTTCAAATGCAGATGTTAAAGGAATATACCACGAAGATTTTTCATTTGAAATAGCAGTAGAAAAGCTAGAAAAGTTTAGGAATACTGCGAACGCTGAGTAAAATTTATCTTGTGAATCAATCATGAGTGAGATTCATTGTAAGTAACACATACTTTGTAAATCAATCACGTGTGAGACTCGTTTTAAGTAAAATATACCTTGTGAATCAATCACGAGTGACACTCGTGGGGAGTAAAATATATCTTGTGAATGAGACTCCTTGTAATTAAAATATACCTTGTGAATCAATCACGAGTGAGACTCGTTGTAAGTAAAATATACCTTGTGAATCAATCATGAGTGAGACTCGTTTTAAGTAAAATATATCTTGTGAATCCATCACGAGTGAGACTCGTGGTGAGTAAAATATATCTTGTGAATCAACGTTGTAAATAAAATATATCTTGTGAATCAATCTCGAGTGAGACTCTTTGTAAGAAAAATATATCTTGTGAATCATCTCGAGTGAGACTCATTGTAAGAAAAATATATCTTGTGAATCAAACACGAGTGCGATTCGTTGTAAGTAAAGTATAGCTATTCGAGAAAACTTCAGATAATGTCATCCAATTCCATCGCCAAAGGTATTTCGTGAAGGATATAGGATTGCTCGTTAATGAGATGATTAATTCAATTTCAGACGTTAAACAGTTGCATCCAGTGATTGTGCAAATGGGAAAGTTGGCACCTGAAAAATATAATATTACAGTTTTATTTAACAAGACAGTAACCTTTTATTTTTCGTGGAAATAGTCTTCGCAATAATTTTCCTACAGATAAAAACTTTCTAAAACTGTTGGAAAAGGGCTCTTGTTTTAAGCAAGTTAAATGCGTTGTCGGAAAAATTCTACCCCAAAATAAACATATAAACAACAGCAACAAAAAGTTTATATATTCATATTTGCTTCCATATGTGAATTCAGAAAACAGACAGAATTTCGCAAACTCATTCGAAATGTATTCTTTTATGCATCAGGCTGGATATTTTCGAAATATTTTTAGCTCACATTTTCTATTAAGCTGAGCGTAGAAAAAAACTCTCATATTTTTGGAATTTATTCTTTCTCAACTTTTATTTTTAGTAAAATGCATTTGTACAAATGTTTACGAAACCTTTTTTAAAAAGGTAGGCTTACAAAAAGAATTAATATACGAGAAAATACACGTATGTAAACGAACACGTATATACATATAGATCACCAAAAATTAACGTTTAAACACACAATAAATACATTAGGTAATGTGAATAAAACCAGGTAATGTGAGTTAAGTAATGTGAAAATTACCTAATCTATTTATTTTGTGTTTAAAAGTTGATTTTTGATGATCTAGAATTCCACACAAGTTTTTATCTACTATACATGTAGATACAAGATGTCTCATAAATCCGTTCACATTCATGAAAATCCTAAAAAAAATAACGAATTGTATCCATGTGCAGTTTGCACCACACTGAAAAAAAAAAACACCAACACAAAAAATAGAAATGTTTCATAATCTACAAAAATATAATATAACTACGAACGGAGATACTCAATGACCTCTTCGTAGTTCCCACGATTCCGAAAAATTATCTTCATTTTTAGAAACACCAAAACCAATATACTTTCGAGATTTAAAAAGGCATTTATACAAACGTTAAAAGTTTTTTATGCTGACATTGATTGCTCGAAAACATTTCTGAGTAGTTTTTAACACTTTCCAACAAAGTTGAAAAGTGTTTATGTCTTCTGCTTGTCTGGCCGTCTGTCCGTCTGTACGCGCTCTAACTTTCGTAAATATACTCAGACTGTCCTGAAAATTTTGGATGTTATTGACGTTTACCATAGCTCGATCCCTATTTCAAATGAAGTTTGTAGCATATTTAGTTCTTCTACAGGGACAGTCAAAAGTATTCCGTTACAATGGCAAAAAATCGTTTCAAATGATTTTGAATGATGTTACCAAACATAACAAAATTTATATGCATTTATGAAGTGCGCTAACATATGTATTTTGTAAAATATGCGGCGCAAAGTATAGTTATTATTCATTTACAGGGCCACACAAAAGAATGCCGTTACATAATCATATAGGGGGTGGGGGGATCGGTTGCGGCGTATTTTAATTATATTAAAATATTTCATATAGAATGAAATTGATATACACCGCTGAGGTTTACTATAAATTGTTTCATGTATAAAATGAAGTGCATAGCATTTACAGGGGCACACAAAAGTTTTCAGATACTATATTGTATCAGAAGTACTGTACATTAGCTGTGATTGTTGGAAATTCATTTTCAATTATGATATGTGCTTTTATGTTTCCCTATATTTATGCATGTTATATAGTGTGTATAAATGCTATAATTTATATACAGGGCTATACAAAAGAATTCGTAAGGGTTACTGGGTATGAGTGCAAATTTCTTAAAAGTGGTTTTTAAATGAATTATGCACTTTTATGCTGAATTGCATTTATTTTATTAATAAATATTTGTAGAATATTGATAAAATTATATACAGCGCCATTATATACACACTGAGAAAAATGACGCTTTCAAATCTGAGTAAATCGATGTTTTCATTTTGTTTTGAAACTTTTTGTTTCAAATATGACGACCCAATGCTTTCAATTTTGAAATACCAGCAATACTCAGTTTCAAACAAAATTACTTTTTATTCGTTAAATGGAGTACATTTCACCAAGATAGTTGAATTTATTCACTTTATTCCATTTGTTATAATTTCGAACGAAGCGCACCTTTCAGTAATATTTTATTACATGAAACGTGGCGAACTACATTTTTATTCTGTTCGCGGAAGAACATTTAAAAACCGCCGTAATGTGATCGCAGAAGCGGAAACAGCGGAAGCGTACATTTGTTTTGTTTTCTTGTTGTTCTTAAGTATCAAGTATCGAAATGGGTGATTTCGTTAAAGAAAAGCTTCGGCAGTGGAATTTGGAAGAATTCATCGAAAATTTTGAAAGTAAGTTCATTAACTTTATTGCTTAGAAATTTTTCCCCATATTTTTATTGCTTTCACACTTCTGTAAGTTGTCTGCTTTCAATTTGTAAGTTGTCTTAAGATTAGGGTTAGCTATACACGATGTTTCACATTCGGCATTTTGATGATTGTAAACATTAATGTTTTTGTCTTCATATGTTCTTTCTGTTATTTTGACTACAAATTTTGATATGTAATGCTTTATTTTTCATATAAAAATGATAATAGCAATCGTTAGACAATGAAACCCACGTTATCAACTTAATGTTTACTTGCCGCTTAAATTTGCACTTCGTTTATGAAATCCAATTTTTTATTTAGATTCCCCGGTACTTTTCGGTTAGCCGGGCGCCAGTGTTTTATGTACATATTTATATACATACATATATATAAATATATATATGTGTGTATATAGACAGTATTTGTATATACGCAAATATATGTATATTTACATATATGTATGTATATAAATATGTATATAAAACACTGGCGCCCGGCTAACCGAAAAGTACTGACCCCCCCCCCCTTCCCCTCCTCTTTCTTAAAGTTAGTTGCAACATTTGCTAAAAGCAGTAAATGAAACAAACAAAACTTTCACCATATGATTTGAAATTCAGTATTCTGTTTTATATTGATAGCATATTATGAAGTTTAAAATTATGTGCATTACAATTTTTATATAAATATGTTAAATAGAATGAAAATAAGAGAATTTTTTTCTCATATTTAGTTATTCTTTGAAAATAACCATACCCATAGAGTTGAATCTAGCAAATATTCTGTGTTCTTTTGTATTTATCTCAGCCAAATAATGAATTATTCTAGTTCTTAGCCAAATAATGAATTATTCTAGTTCTTAGTTTTCCTTATTAATGAATTCAAATAAATATTTATGTTACAAATAGGGATGCACCGAATATTTGGTATCTATTCGGTATTCGGCCATGTTACCGAATATTCGGTTTGTCCGATTATCAAACTATTTGGTATGCCAAATATCGAAGTATTCGGCTAAAAAAAACTTTTTAAACATTTTATTAAAAACCGTATACAACTTCTAAGTTTAAGAGTCAACTTATAAAGATATTCAGAATAATTAGAAACAGAATCATATTTAAATAAAAGCGAATGGTTTTACATTATTTATTTACTGTTTGTTAAGTATTATTTACGAAAATTAACCAATCACAAGGATTTTCATAGGATTTAATTATGTACAAATGCAAGTTTCTGAACATTTTCCAGTAAATAATTTGTTTCTTTCTAAGATTTTCAGAACAACGTTTACAATCTCTAAAAATGATTGTCCACTCCAGACACCGATGTTGGATGCATTAAAAAACTCCCTTGCTTAATCAAAGGGAGTAGAACAGTTATTCTTGCTACATTGCTACCATATAAAATATGAATAGATTGTATTATTTATTTACTTTTACTTTAGTCTCTTCCTGACAAACAAATAATATATGATCAGAGTTTCCCCCAGGTTTTAAACCTGGGGGAACCTCGATTATCCGAAGTAATTGGGACCGACCCTCTTTCGTGCTTCAATTTTAAGATTAAGGAAGGAATAAGAAATATATACAATATTTCTTATTATGGTAACAAGTGATGAATAAAAATAAAGCAATAGCAAAATCGAAACAAGAATAAATTATTTTAATTTTGAAATTAAGTCCCTTTTACATCTATCACAAGTGTTTGAAAAAATGTTTTGTTTGTCGCGGTTTCGGTTTTGATTGCCTTTGCTTTGAACCTCTATCACGGAATTTTTAAATATTATTAGTTCACCAGTATCACAGTCTTTCTGCTGATCCAGCCATACCAAACCTTTTGTAAAACATTCAAAAGCTTCAGAATTGCTAATTTGATCGTTTTCTTCGTTCTACTCTGCAGCTTACCGGAGCTCAGGTTAAATTCAAAGGAACTTTAAGAAAAGGGATCGAAAGTATTTATATGTACTATGAAAGTTAAAAGAAAAAAGAAACTTTCAAAATGGATTTTGAACACCAGGAATAAAATAGTAAAAAAAAAAAAAAAAAAAAAAAAAAGCCTTTAAAATGGATTTCGGATAAAAGAGGTTCTACTGTATTTTGTTTTTTCAAAACTCCTTTTTGCATGTTTTATAATCTGGATTATTGCTGACACTCTTAATCAAATCAATCATTAAACAGAAAATAATGTTTCAAAGTTCATGCAGTTTTTCAGTGAAAATCTTAATGAAGATGCTAAGAGCTGGTTTCATTTAATAAATTTATGTATTCTTCATTTTTTTTTTTTTTTTTTTTTGCAGAATTTGGATATTTTTGTTTGAGTAGTAATAGAAAATACATGAGCTAAAACCTTTTACAATCTCCAAATGCACAAACACATACAATACCATGACACAGAAAACTACATACGGCCGTTTCAAGGATTCTTGGATCTCCTTCTTCAGTATGAGGGTGGGGGGATAACAAAAATAACCAGTACTCGGTCTATCACCGAGGGATTCTTTGACCCCATTTCAATCTTTTAATTTTTTTTTTTTTTTTCACACTGGGAAAGGGAATTCAAGAATCCTTGAAACGGCCGTATGTGGTTTTTTGTGTCATGGTATTATACGTATTTGTGCATTTGAACATTGTAAAAGGTTTTAACTTATGCATTAAAACTCGCACAAGATGATTGATTTATGCTTATAGTAATAAAAAACTTTGAATTTTATATATATATATATATTAATGGCCATTTACAAAATTTTTTAGTTTTAAGACCCATGTCCATTACTGGAACGCTTAATTAGTCAATTTCCAGTAATGGACACCCCATGTAGACATTGCTAAAAAAATGCAATTTCAGTAATGTTCATGGTAATACATGAAATCTTTTGACTTAACTGAAAACCTAAGTAATCAAATTTTAATTTTTACAGAATGTAGTAACATGAAATTTTTTATAAATAGCTGCTTTTAATTAATTTTGCGTAATTAATAAATTTTTCAATATTTTTATTTATTTTTTTTTATAACCTCTACTTTTACATATTTTAGAATCTGACTATCAGTAATACAAATCAGGAAGCCGAGAATGTTGGATACTACTTGGTTATCTCTTTAACCAATTTCGCCAAGTTATACAGCTCTAAAATTAAAAAGTATTCATAAAAGTTTAATTATATAGCTCTAAAAAGTGAACCCATCTCTAGCGTCCATTACTGGCACATCTACTTTACATATAAATAGCCCTTTTCAAAATTTTGTTTTATAAAAATATTTCTTTTATAATTTTTTTTTCTTAAGGTACCTCATACTAGGTACAAAAAAACTTTCTTGATAACATAACATTTAGTTACCGCTAAAATTGATACTTTTTTATGATAATTATTTTTTCATAAAAATGTGCACCAAAAAATAAAACCTGGATCAATGTCTGATTGTGACATGGTTCACTTCTAAGTGCAGGAGAAATAAACAATGGATCACACGAGGTGGGAATAGAAGGTTTAAAAAATGTAAAATTGGGTGTCTTTCGTTCTCGCCCTTCCTCCCCTTACCTTGTTCAATTTAACATACAATGATTTTGATGCAGATTTGCATTTATCCTAAGAATGATAAAATTCACTGCCAAAAAGTTTTAATTTTTCTTTTTCGCTGAATAAATAATACTATGTCTAAAAATCTAGTCACCTGGACGACGGGAATTTGTTGCGCCCTGGTTATAACTTTTCAAATGTTACTTTATATCAGGGACCCGGAGCCGGAGCGCTCCGGAGCTGTGTTTTCCCTGGAGCTGGAGCCGGAGTCGGAGCTCTAAATTTTCCCCAGTTCCAGGGCTCCTTTAGTTTTTAATATTCTTTTAAATCTTTTTTTTTTTTTTTTTTTTTTTTCAGTTTTTGAAATTTCTAGGCTTAAAATATTTTAATTACATCATTATTCAGTATTTTAATTATATCATTTTTTAGGTTTTTATTATTATTATTAGAGAAGGAAACCTTCTCAAAACATGGTAACACTACTTTACTTCTACTTTCTACTTGAATTAAGTGACATCACTATTCGAAAACAAATATGGCCGCCTGTTGTTTACATGTGTAGTTGTACAATTTTGGCTGTTTGAAAAGTGTAGAAGAAATTTAAGATTTTTGTGTTTAAAATTCCACCAAACTTTCTATTTTAAAAGCAAAAGCTAAAAGGTGTCATACTTTCTGAACAAGCATTTGAAGTTTGATGAGAAGAAAAAAGCATTTTGTCAGATCTTTAATGAAGGTAGAAAGTATTTGTGAGCAAAAAATTAAACGTGTAAATTAAAATCTGCAACTCAAAAGCGCGAAGTCAGAGCCGAGTTGGAGCTGGAGCCACAGTATTTTCTCTAGGAGCGGAACTGGAGCATCAAAAATTGTTCGGCTCCGGGTCACTGCTTTATATCACTATTTAATTACTAGGAACTAGATATAACCCATCAAAACTTAATGGTACCATATAAAAAAAAAATATTATGACAGCTTTAGCTTTAAAATAATAGAAATTAACCCTTTCTGGATGACCCCCCCCCCTTTCAGAAAAAGATAAACTTATCTGCTGGTAGATGTGTGTGTAGACTGAGGGGGGAGGAAGCGTTAAGGTACTTTTGTTATCAGGGATGCTACTCCAAAAATTAGCATAAAGGATTTCGACACAGCTTTGATTTTCATCTTTTAAATAGTGGGCTGAACACAGGTGCTTGAAATCTGTGTTTGAGAATTGTGGTACAGCTAAGAAGCTTGTTTAAGAAATATATTGAATTGAATGTACTATTACCGTAGAAATGATCAAGTGTAAATATGAATGAAAAAAAATCTGAAAATGTTTATTTATAAAATGAATATTATGCGAATGTGATCATTTTTCTAATGTATTCAATCCTGCACAAGTGCGAGTTTTCCTAAAACCATTTAGGTACAAAAACATTTTTAAACTGTTGAATAAGAAAAGTTTAATGTATAATTTTTAAATTCCAAAATTAGTTTTTGTAAATTTCTTTAAATTATCCTTAAAAACATTTTAAAGATTAATATTTTTATACAAGAACAAAAGCTCTTTTATACATTTAAGTTTTTAAGTTAAAAGGAAAACACTGAATTATTATTTTTTTAATATTGTTTGTATATTGTCTGATTTTCTTGTTCATCTTTAATTAACTGCTACTCTATTTACAATATTCTATTATCTTTAAGGCTATTAGGGACTCAACTTTGCTTCACATCACTTTTTTTTCTCAACTGTGTTCATATCGAATATATCAAATTTTATTGCTGTTTCTTATCCACACAACAAAACAATGTTGTTTTTTTTCTTTTCGGAGGGAGTAACCTCACTTACCGTTCTGTCAGACTTTCTATAGATCCCTATAAAAATCTTAGTGATAAATGCAAATAGACGTTACTAATTACCTACAATTAAAAGAAACTCCTAACTTTGTGGTTGTAAAATTTGAATATTGGAGAAAATTACAAATGTAGTTATTCCTGTTCAAAAGCCCAGATTTGCAATTTATTATTATTTTTTTAAATTAATCTTTATCAATTTTTAATCTTCACAAATTTAATATTGGATTGGAACAAAATATATTTAAAATTGCGATTCCCCAATGGCCTTAATATTTAAAATATACATGTATATTTACAATTAAGGGCCATTCCAGGTCACATGTGGTATAGGTCAAAATTGGGAAATTTCATTAGCGGCCACTTTTTTATTTCAAAATGCTAAACAGTAAAATTTCTATAATTATTAATCTAAAACCGAGTAGCCCAAATGTATGTTAATTCAAATATACTGGAACAAAAAAAAAGTAGAATCCTTGATGAAATGCAAGAAATTTTTTTTATCTCCTTGTAAAAAAGTGGCCGCTGATAGACAATTTTTCACTAGCCATTTCTTTTCATTTACTGAGCCAGTGGCTAGTGCTAATTTTGACCTTTAACGTGTGGGACAGCTTTTCGACATATTACGGCTATTTTAACAATGCTGTTATATCCTCAAATTAAAACAAGTATGCTAATATAATAATTTCTAGGGTTTTTGTTATTTTCAATGTAGAGTTTATATTTTAACAACTTATAAGTTAACAGCTATAAAGTATTTATTTAAGTGTCACATGCAGGACATTTTCTGTATTTCATGGAATGGCCCTAAATAAGTTTATAACATAAAATTTATTTTAAATTATTCAAAACATTTTTAGATGAAGGAATCGATGAAGAAAGTTTTGCATTATTGGACGATTCAACAATTGGACTTCTTATTCCTAAAGCTGGCCCCCGCTTGAAATTTAAAAAATATTTCGAATCGTTTCTTGCTTCCGTCCATCTTGATTCTCTTGATGTTTCCACCATTTCTGATCCTAGTAGCTCACTTTCTAGTTTAGAAATGGAAACTTCTGTACCTATTGTAGCTAATAATGCATGTGCTACAGTCACTGTGCCTGATCCAGATACTGTTGCTGAATCTGTACATATATCTAGTCCACTTCTCTCACCTGGGTATTCTACATGTACTTCTGTGGATACTTTTTCAAAGGTGTTGGATATCAAAAGGATAGTTAAGAAGAAGCTACCAGACATTTATGAAAAGTTAATTGAAGGGGATCCTTCCCAAATAAACATATTAGATAAGTATAAAATCAATAGACTTTTAGTAGATTCCCATATTCAACAGTATGATTGTAGGCCAACAACTAAAGATAAAGTTGAACTCGCAAAACATATTGTGAAGACGTTTCCAGTTTTAAAAGGAACCGATGGGGAAGGTTTTGTAAGTAATTTCTCTGTTAGTTTCTTTTTGCATGAAACTGTGTTGAGCATTCATTTTATATTAACCCGAAATATTTTTCAATGAGTAGATAAGTAAAAAATGTGTAAATACTGAAACTAATTAAGTTCTTTTCTCCATATTAATTAAATGTTAAGAGCTCATTTTTGTTTTTCTTAGGAGCAGTGGTTTTGTCCAGGTGTTAAAGGTTCACCAGCAAGAGGATTTATAGCTGAACGATTCAGGAATTTCCGACTGAGAAACTTTTCATCCTCTGAGAAAGAAGAATTAGGCATTCAAAGACTAAAGAAAGAACCGTTGGGAAAAATAAAAAATATAGGAGTTGAAGATACATCGATTCAGTTTATACAAAAGCAACAATGGTTGAAAGAAAACTCACAGCCAATAGATCAAGTACTGAAGCTAATGTCAGAGACATTTAATGGGCGGCGATATCAGATTTTTAAAAACCCAGAAAGCGTGATCGAGTCATGGCCAAGACTATTAGATCAACATGTAGTAAGTAATTAATATAATTTTACAATACTTTTAATAGTATTTTAGTAGTATAGTAATTTTAATTAGTATCATATCACACTCAGCAGAACAGTAATCATATCACATTCAGTAATATACATACATGAATTACTATTATTAACATAAACATATAAACTGATCATTGTATATACCCTGCAGTATAAGATGGCAAACATTACATGAAACTTTATTGTATCGTAGTAAATTAGTAGGGATAGGGATTAGGGATTTACCGAATAGTTGATTCGGTATTTGGTGGTTCGACATGTAAATCGAATATCTGGCTTCGTCCGAATAATAGCAGGTAAGTATTTTCTTAGAAGTAGAATCCTCTGTTACTTAGCAGTAGAATAGGCTAAACAACGAGTTTCAATATTATGTGCATGAGGTCAGAGTTCAGCTGCACTACAAAAAAAAAAAGTCAAAGGCCATTTTTAATTTTAGAAAACTTTTTCCTTCCTAAAATAGTCTGTCTACATAGGTGTGAAATCAAAGCAACTGCCTACAACAGAGAAAAAAAAAGTAAGGGAGGTGTGCATTATCATTTAATTTTATTTACTTCTACATTAGTTTTTTTTTAATTTAAATTTATTTAATGTATATTTTCTTTAATATACACATCAAATAAGTATACCTGTATGCCTATCCTATAGCTTTTATAACCATTATATCAAAATCGCTCAAATTTCTTTTCTTCATCACCAAAATGTTAAAATATTAATCAAAATATAAATATTCTATCAATAATTTGACGGAAAATAGTTAAATGTACAAACTGATATGATACCTTTTGTATTTTGAGAACATTCCTATTCAATATGTTTATAATTAGGCAATAAGTAAATCAGCTTAATGACAATTGTTTCTTTGTATTTGAATGAACTTTTGTTTTTCTGACAATCCTTATCCTCAATAATACCCTGTATAGTTTAATACTTTCATAGCTTATTTTTGAGTACTGACTAGTGATAAAATAATTAAAAATAAGTGATAGGTTAATGAGTTTGTGAGTGGGAAGAAGTCATTAAATTTTTTTGTGCAATTAGATTTAAGAATAAAAATGTAACTGAATTAAATTATTGAGAATTTAATTTTAATTAAAGCGTATTAAAAAAGCTAATATATGCAAAAATGTGTATTAAAAAGTTTCAAGTATTCGGTTGCTGAATACCGAAGCTTCGGTACACACTTCGACCGAAGCTTCGGTATTCGGCAAAATTGCTGCTTCGGTCAATCCCTAATAGGATAGGAATGAACCGAATATTCAGTATTTGGCCATCTTACCAAATATTTGGTTTGGCTGAATATCAAACTATTAGTTCTGTCTGAATATCGGCGTACCGAATACTTAAAAAAAACCTTGTACAACTTCTAATTTTAACTGTCGACTTATAACGATATTCAGAACAATTAAATAAATAGAATCATATATAAATAAAAACAATAATAATTTTACATTATTTGCTGTTTGTAAAATTTCAGTTCAGAAAATTAGTAAATAATGTTTTAAAAAAAGTTTTTCTTGACCATATTATCTCCATTAAAAGTTTGTTGAAAGATTTTAGGAACAACCTGTGTGCTTACAATCTCTGAAAATGATCGCAAATTTCAGACACCTAGGATGCATTTAAAATTTGCCTTGCTGAGTTGCCATCATTTGAATAGATTGTATTATTTATTAATTTTTACTTCAGTCTCTTCTGGACAAATAAAGAGTATATATGACCCTGTGAAGTTTTCTTCCAAATTTTTTCACAATTTCTCCTTGATTTTAAAATGTTTGTTTTAGAATTTAAGAAAATGTTAATTTGTTTTAATTCACAGATGAAATCATGAAATTTAAAATTTTATTAATTAAAAAAGTTTATAACTATCCTATTCTTAAATAACTCAAAGTAGATTTTTTTCAGTATAAAGTTTACTTATAAAAAGCTCTTGTTTATCCAAATGTTATTTTCTGTATTAAGTATTATGTAAATTTTTTTTAAAAAATTAATATTTTAATGCCTTTTGAAATAAAAAATTATTTGGCCGAATATTCGGTATTCGGTTCCCCTGTAGGCCGAATATTCGACATTCGGCCAAAATCATTAATCGGTGCATGCCTATAAATTAGCAAAGAATAAAATTAAAATAAAAATAAAAACATACAATCAGGGGTGATTCTGTTCCGAATTTTTCGAAAATTTAAAACTATTAAACTATAATTTTAACATATCGGTCATCTGTCTGAAAATTCAGACATAAAAAAATCATGAATTTTGACAAATGGGCACCGAAAAAATCCATTTAATCAAAACGTCATGGGGAAATTTGTCAAAGCATCACAGTGAAAAATGCAAATTCCGTCAAAGGATCACAGGGGAAAACTTGAATTTCGTCAAAAGATCACTGGAAAAGAACTCAAATTTTGTAAAAGGGTCTCACAATCTTTTTATTATCATAGCTATTAATATAATTGTATTTAATATTATAATTGCATCTCTTATTGTATATTAAACTTTTTATAGATTGATGCTGAATTCAAATTAATTTTTGATGAAAGGAAAGGTGACAGCTTTTGTTCAGAATTTGGAATAGTTTCAAATTCCATCATCTTACAAGCTAGGCATTGCGGGAGGTCTGCAGCTGAGGAATTTGCAAATCGCCTTGAATTAGATTTGAGTACAGCTGAACCCTGCAATGAAAGTATGCAGTAAATATTTATGTGCATGTATAGTAAATTTCTAAATGTATATTCTATAGTAAATTCATTACTTTTACTAAAATAAATTTAACTGGTCTATTAAAATTTTTGACATGGCAGTGATGGAACAGCTGCGCCAAATCGATAATGCTGCGCATTTCTGCACCAAAACGATTATTTTTCAACAAGATTGCGCCCAACTGCGCCAATTCAATAATAATTCTTGAGCCAAATCGATCATTTTCCACCCGAATTTTGCCAAAAGATCGCGAAAAACATGCGAATTTGGTCAAAAGATCGCAAAAAACATGCGATGTTTCTCAAATGATCGCGAAAAAAAAAGTGAATTTTAACAAAGGGTCGCTAATTTCGTTAAAAGATCGCGAAAAAACTTGATTTCGTTAAAAGGATCGCAAATAACATGCAAATTTCGTCTGAAAATCGCGAAAAACAGCAAATTTTGTCAAAAGATTTCGAAAAACTGCAGATTTCGTCAAAAGATTTCGAAAAACACGCTAATTTCGTCAAAAGATAGCGAAAAATACGCAAATTTTGTGAAAGAGTCGTGGAAAAAAAGCGAATTTCATCAAAGAATCGCAGAAAAAAACGTGAATTTCGTTAAAGAGTACCAAAATGACATTTTGATGCTCCAAAATGAGCGTTTTTGCTGCACCAAAATAAGGTTCATGCTGTTCCATCACTGACATGGTATTTTTAAGGTGTAATTTTCTAAATGCGTATGCTATAGCAAATTCATTACTTTTACTAAAATAAATTTAATTGTTCTATTAACATTTTTGACAGGATGTTTCTTGTGAAATTTTGCAATTTATTTGTCCCCCAATCTTGTGCAAATAAAAATAGCATAATAAAAAAAATGATCCTTTTTTTTGTGTGTGTGTGTGGGGGGGGGGGGGTGCATTTTCTACCTATATTTTTCCCTCTGACAAACTCATTTTACATTTCCACTTATGAATCTTCCACAGAAAGTATGAATGTCTCTTTAAACAAACACAGTTAAAAATTAAAATACTGTGAAAGGACAGTTTTAGTAGAATAGAATAAATAAAATAAAGCAAATTTTATGATGCTGTCCTTGTGTAGAAAATACAAATCTGTGAGTGGTTCTTTTTGTAAAATATAATCCCAACAAAAAGTTTTCGGTAAAAAAAAAAAAGCGCCAAGTTCTCCTTAATGTTTCAGCCAGAAAAAGCAGTGATATCTGAAGTTCGCACAAGTTAAAAGCCAAACATCCCAAATCTTTCATTGAAAATGGCTTCCTGCGACTTGGCCGTTAATGCCTTCTACAGCATTTCAAAATTAATGATTGGAAATTACGCATTTATGAATTATTTAAATATTAAAAGTAATATTAGAATGCAAAGTGGCAAATTCACATAAAGACATTATAAGTAAAAGATTTCTGTTGATTACAGATCATTTAGTCCAAGGGTGTCCAACTGTGGCCCGACGGATACCACTAAAATTTTACAGTTATCTTTGCCTTATCTAATCGTCGAATTGCTGCGATTCAACTTGTCGACTATTTCTTTAAAATTTTAGTGGTATCCGGTGGGCCACAGTTGGACACCCCTGATTTAGTCCACTTGTTGTTTAATTGCCATTTTGTACGGCCTAAAGCTAAAGCTATTAACGTAAAACCCAAGAAATAAAACAAAATTTATTTACTTCAAATCTCACAATATGTTACATTATATTTTGTATATATGCATATATTTGTTACATATATTTATTATACAATGTATAATATTGAAATCTTGTGTTGACGAGAGATTTTTTTCGTTTGAACATTTATTATAGTTTGTTTGCATACATTAAGAGGTATTCGATTTATAAACTGTTAAAAGCTGATACTAATTATGTTTTAGCAATTAGGGATATTATTTCCTGAATACAAGTATTTTGTTATTTTTAACTTCTAAGCATTTAAATAGACTGAAGTTGTTTAAATGCTTTTTTCAAATGTGTATTTTATTTCTGTACTCTGTGCCACAAAATGCCTAAAATAATCAAAAAATGTAGTTGGCATGTAGCTCATTTGTACATATTTGAAAATTTGAAAAACTCTCTCGAAGGCATTAACGACCAAGTCGCAAGAAGCCATTTTCAATGAAAGATTTGGGATGTTTGGCTTATAACTTGTGCGAACTTCAGATATCACTGCTTTTTCTGGCCGAAACAATAAGGAGAACTTGGCGCTTTTTTTTTACCGAAAACTTTTTGTTGGGATATCACTACTTTTTGTATGTTTTTTCAAGTTTGTTATTCTAAACTGTATTAATATGAAAAAACTTAAATTTCGGTACTTTTATGTTAGCCGGGAACAAATCTCCTCATTAGCCTTTTGTTTTTTCGCCAATAGCAGTTTTCATTTTTCACATGTGTAAATTAGAAACAATGCTTTGGTTTTCAAATAAAATATTTTGGTTTATGTTATTATTTCTTATTTATTTATTTATTTATTTCTATGTTAAATATTCTATTAAATAAAATGAGGGAAATGCATCTATTTTAAATGAGATGACTAAAAAGTATATATCTTTAAATGAAATGAATGCAATATGAACAATGGAGTTGGGAACAGTATTTGGCGATTTGCCACTTGCGCCCGGCTAACATAAAAATACCTAAATTTATTTTATTGAGCTTTACAAATTTATACTTTATTTTTTTTTTATGTTAAAGTACTAGCCGCCTCTAGCAAGCAGTAGGGGAGAGTGGTAATGAATGGGCCATGGGGATGAATGGGCTTTTGTTAGAAATGAAATATTATTTGTGATGAAATAGTTGAAAAGATCATCTCAAAATATCAAATAAATACCTTGCACAAATTTTAAATTTAAACTGTTTTGCAATATTATTTTTTATTCAATTTACGTAATAAGTGCAATGTGATATAATTTCTCCTATTTGAGACTTCTAACTCATGTTAACGAATTTATTATTTTACAATATCCTTTCTCTTTTAAAATTCACGTGTAAATATACTTTTTATGACGTAATTTTAAATAAGTTCCTGCTTTTTATAATTATTTAATTCTAATTTGAAGGGTTTTTCCTTTTTATGATAGTTACGTGTAAATAATTTTTTTATTTGATGCAAACATTATTGTTTGCGTTGTTTATACAGTTGGCAACAGTTTAAATTCATACCATTTTTTAAAATATGTAAAAAATATCTCGAAGTGCTGAAAATTTGAATTTAAAATAGAAATAAAACCTCAAAAAATGAGTCAAATTAAAAAAAATACATGCAATCTGCACACCGGGAACTTCTAACGAATAAAATGATCTAAAAATGATTAAATCCCCATGTATAGTTTTTGCTCCTATAAAACTTTTTTAATGGAACGATTTTGTCCAACTTTAGCATTAAATATCTCTTAAAATAATTCTTCGATTTGAAAACTGTCTGCATCAGCGTCTTTATCAAACATTTCTCTATAACACCACCGATTTTCATATTTTTTTATGCAATAGTTTTCTTAATATTAACGAAGAAAAACCTCTGGTCACAAAATATTCAAAACCGGCGGCGGTGTTGACGGTGTTAGTTACTTTTTTTTTAGAATACAGAGAAACTTTTAGAGTACCAGATAAAACATGTTCATCAGCACATGCAATTTTTCATTTTACATGCATAGAAATATGACCTAGACTCGTTATGTCTCATGTTGACTGCTGATATGAAGTGTTAAAAGTAGAAATTACTTCTATCAATAATTTAAAGCACTTAAATTACAAAAAAAAATAAAATATTAAATTTGCTCTAAAAATTCCAAATTGTTTTTTTGACAAAAAAACCCAACTGGTTTAAACCGTGCCAACCCCTCCTAAAAGAACCATTTTTTTACTTATTGACCCATATCTTATTCTAATGAAACAAAGTTTTGCTCTGTGCTCTATGGCTAGAAAAAAAATACCAAGTGTATTTCAAGGCTGAAAATTTGAGTGAGGGTAGTCCAAGGCCCATGGCTGCAAGTCTTCCATCAGGCGTCACCAGGACAGATTTCAGTCTTTTAAAAATTCCCTGGAACAGTATCAAGATGAATATTTTTTAAATTTCCACACATTCTTGAATTTTATATACTTTAGCCTTTTAACTTCAGCTGGGGGGGGGGGGGGGAGAATCAAAAATATTTTCAGTCCTGGCACATTTTGTAACTTTTACCCATACCAAGACCTTTTTTGATGCACCAGAGAATTTTCATTTTTTTTTGTTAATTAGTCAAGATATTAATTAAAAATGATAATGAACTCTCATCAAAACCTCATCTCTTATTCTGTGTCAACCAATAATGCATGCCTAGTGTCAGATTGCGCATTAGGAGGAAATGAAGATCCAAACATACATTTTACTTTGTGTCTTTTCACAGTTTTGTGCGGATGGAGCTGATGTGGAAAAAAAAAAAAAACACAGTTCTTTATCAACTAGATATCAATATTTTTGTTTTCAAATTTTTGTCGAGTTCTATAACTGTCATATTTATATTATAACTACAGAATATCTCAAACAATTCAGACAAGAACTAGTAAAATAAACCAAGTGAAAAAATGTCTTCTTAAAAGCAGTTTTATCACTAAAAATAAATATTTTTTCAAGAATTTTTTCACTTAAAAATATAAATTCAGACAAAATAGTCAAATATATGAAATCATAATTTTGAGGCTTATTTAAGGTTATTATCATATGCCT
The DNA here is from genome assembly GCA_963932465.1 of Maratus speciosus. Classification (NCBI taxonomy): domain Eukaryota; kingdom Metazoa; phylum Arthropoda; class Arachnida; order Araneae; family Salticidae; genus Maratus; species Maratus speciosus. The sequence goes on along the minus strand of OZ010800.1, from coordinate 280,992,544 downwards.
GGGCAATGGCGGTTCAGCTAGTAGGTGTTATACTTAAGCTTATGATTTCAGAGAAATCTAAAATTTGGTATTTACAAAGTTTTTTCCTCTTTCAGAAATTTGTTGTGCATTAATTTTACTCCCAATGTTACTTCCCCAAGGAGTATTTAGAAAATCTGGTTCCAAAAATTCCAAGCAGATGAAAATAAAACCCACTGGGACCCAGTCTCTTGATCATTTCATCCAATTTCTACCTGTATGTATCCTTCTATTGTATAATTTACACCTTGTTTTATCCCCATATTAACTTTTACCAAAAATTTTGATTTGTTGGATGTTATCACCAATAAACAGGCACATAGCAAGAGAGGTGGCTGAAGTACGTTTAGAAAGTTTAAAAAATCTTTCTCTAATTATAATAGAGATAATGATGATAGATCTCTATTGATAATAAAATATCCGCTGGCAACTAATTTTTAATTCTGTCTTGCACCACTTTCTCAAACCAAAATATTTTCACATATACACTACCTGACATTGAAAATGCAACACCAGGAAAGAGTAGCCAGAAAATGATGAAACTCGACAAACAGAGAGCGACAGCAACGGAGAATAGTTGAATTGAACAATATTTCGAAATGATAGTCATAATACAAAGCAAAAATAGCATCAGCTCAGTAGGATGTAGGACCACCGTGGATAACAATACATGAAGCAACACGTCTAGGTACAGAGTCAATGAGAGTACTACAATGGTTCTGGTCGATATGGGAACATTCAGGGTGTCTTGAACACACTCCAAAATGGAGGTAGAAGTGGCTTGCGTGTTCACTACTGCTTTTCAGGGGAAGCGTCTATCCACATGTCCTGACGTCACTCTGGCTGCACCGGCACCCTTCAAACTTTCCACACTCCCTCGTTCCAACCATCTTCGTCACAGCTGGTGCACCGTGGACGCATCCAGATGTGTCTCAGTTGCGAATTGCCATATGGACCAACCTGTCCTTCTCAGTCCAATTACAATGCTCCTCGTAAAATCGTCTGTCTGCTGCAAATGCCTCCGTTGACAATGGCCTGGTATTCTCTGACAAGAACAAAATTTCTACGATGATTTCCCTAGCAGAAGTAAAGCTACGAATATTGCCCATTTTGCAGGTTCCTTCCCTTATATCTTATTCAACATGCATTGGAGAGCTGCACATTTCACATCGTTTGAATAACTCGATGACATACATCTATCCTGAAATTTGCATAAATATCTGGCCTCTCCTACTTTTTGGTGTTGCATGTTCAATGTCACATAGTGTACTTTGACAATGTGTGCTAGTGAAATGTACTAAAAAGTTTTATCTTTTAAAATAGTGGTGCGAATAGAATATAAAAATAGTCACTAGTACAGTTTTCTGATCATAAGATAAAATTTCACTTAAGAATTTTTGACATGGGCATCAAGTATGCTATAAAGAGGAATACACCTTAGTTTAAGCCTTATTTTTTTATCCACACTTTAAAGTGTGCAAATTATTGCTATCATATCAGAAAAAATTCCAAGATTGAGCCCCTTCTGAAGGAAAATCCTGGTTATGGGCCTGTCAATAACTCTTGTGATTGTTGATTTACATTAAAAATTAGTTGTATTATTATAAATACAAAAAACTCCCGACTATCCAGCCTAATGTGGCAGAAGTGTAGTCTGGATAACAAAAAAGCCGGATAGGCCGGAGTTCTATAAATATTTACTCACTTTCTGCCCCCTCTCCCCCCCATTATATTAAAAACGCATGTTACACATTTTAAGATGAATTTTATATAGAGAGAGAGTACATACAGATTCAAAATAAGTAAAACGTAAGTCTAATTCGTAAAAACATTAGTAAATCTTATTTTACTGTTTATTGATAAATGATTTCACAAATGTGAAAAGTTATGCATAAGATGAAAGAGTCAAAATTTAGTTTTCGAAAAGTCCTTGCTAGATGACTGCTTCTCCCTGTTAGCCTTCTTCCACGACCCTTTTCGTTTATCAACCATTTCGTTAATCTTCAATGAATAAGCACGAAGCACACCAAAAGACCATATGAAAGTAACCAAGATAAGCAGAAAAGAACGTCCGCACTTGTTAACATCCGTTGCATAACTGACGAAACAGGCTATAAAGCCATAATCCCCCCCCCCCGGTCCCTTCCTGTCTGTCTCTGCAATTGCATTCTACAAGCACTTCTTGCTCCTTCCAGTCGTGAATTAGCACTTTCCTACGGATGGGAACTTGCCTGTCTCGGCCGCTTGCAACATTCTTCCTTTTTTTTACTAGGCCGGATAGTTGGGAGTTTACTGTATCAAGCATTATATTTTGAGTGAGGTTTATATGATAACAACAGTAGGATAATTATCACGTTATTGTTTTCAAAACAATTCAATTAAAAATATTTTGTAATAAATTCTAAAATTACTACATAAATGTTACCCCACAAAAATGTAACACTTCTCATTATTTATTTATTTTTGAATTTAGTTTGTAAGTGCTGATAATTCTGTATTTATTATTTATATCCAAATCTTGTAAAAGATATATGCTATTAGATTATTACAGCAAGATTGCTATTGAAAATTAAGAGTGTAGTATTTATATAATTCACTTACAGGAGCTCACAAAAAGAGTTAATTACACAACACAAAGTTCATGCAATCAGTATATATTTCTGAAGTGCCCTAAATCATGCTGCTTTTGTAAATTGTGGACAGGGTTACTACAATCAAGGAAATTATTGCACTTATTATTTTTAAAGTGTTTTTCTTTTGTTTATAGGTAGGTCAAGGCATCGAAAAGTTTATGAAAGAAGACAGACTATTGGGTGGAGAACGTAAACAACCGTTTGTATTAGCTATTGGCGAAAAGTTAAACCCTGTACAAACCTTTTTAATTTTTGAAAACCATTGTATAGAAACAAGTAGTATGTTAAAAGCAGTTGATTTATGCTTTAAGATAACTTATATTTTAAACTTGGAATTTTCTCCTTACTGCAGTAATGTATGGAATTTTCTAAATGTCTGTTTTTATAAATGTGATGCACAAAATGAAATGGCATCTTGTATCAGAGAACTGAAAGAACGGATTTTTTTAAGTGTGTAAATATCATATTTTTACTTTGCATTGTACAATTATGAAACTTTTCATCTTATTTATCCTTTTTTTATTATTATTGATATTAACTGAATGTCATAATATTTTAGTCTAATGTAAATTTTATTTCATTTGAGATATAAGTAATTTCTTTGGGGCTGGTGTAGGGAAAGCCTTTCATCTCCTTACTGTAGTAATGTATGGAACTTTCTCAATGTCTGTTTTTATACTAAATGTGATGCACAAAAAATAAAATGAAGAGACATCCTATATCAGTGAACTAAAAAGGACTATTAACATAATATTTTAATCTTAATGTAAATTGTCATTTGAGAAATAAATATTCTCATAGGGGGTTGGGGTCACTTTCAAATTTATGCACTTGTTTTGGACTGAATTAAAAGAACATTTAAATTCTGTTTTTTTCTTCTTATATTTTATCAGCTATAATTTGTATTTAAAAATTTGCAGCCATGTTTTGTTCACTTTGCAAAAAAAAATTTCGAAATCCACATGATCTTTGCCGTCACATTAGAAATTATCATAAGACATGTAAACTTAAACCGTATGTGTGTTATGATGAAAGCTGTAGACAAGCATTTATGAAGTTGTTTAACTATGAGAGACATCTGAAAAGATTTCATACTAGTGACATAGAAATAGACATTTCAGAAAGTCGTAATTTTTCAAATCAGCCGATAAATAGTAAAGATAGTGATTTATCTTCTGATGATCTAACCTCAAATCGATATTCTCAAATCGATTTTTTGGGTGATTCAGAAATATGTAAACATGAACAATTTCAAAATGATATTTTGCAATATTGCTGTGAAACATGTAGCAAAAGCAGTGTACCTTTTTCTAGTATTATCTCATCTATCAGCAGTACTTCATCTTTTCTGTACAATACTGTAAATTATTTAAAATCGGAAACAGTAAAATTTTTAACTGAAAATGGAATGAAATGTGAAAAAAACACAAAATCACTTACGGCAACATTTGATTTTGCTGCTTCTTCATTGTCTACATTTGATTCAAAACATAAAATAGTGAATGCCATTAAAGCAAGTGGTCGCTATGTTGAGCCAAAGGAGATTACTTTAGGTACACGTTTTGAACAAAAGTTTATAGATGGCGTACCTCACCAAATTCTTAAAAATGACACATGCCAATACATAAGTATAGTAGATACAATGAAAAAAATTATTTCTATTGATGGCTTTTTGCATATTTTCAAAACATACAAACAAAATAAAAGTCTTAGAAATGCAACCCTTTGTAGTATCCAAGATGGATTTTATTATTATTCCAATGCAATTTTAAGCTCTGTGGATACAATAGTAATCGAGTTGTATATAGATGATGTGGAGCTTACAAATCCATTGGGGTCACATACCGGTGTACATAAATTAGGATTCGTATATTTTAAAATTAAAGATTTGCCTGTGCACCTTCAATCTTCATTAGATTCAATATTTATAACTAACATACACTATTCTCTTGATGTCGAAAAATATGGTTATCGGACAATACTAGATAGACTTGTTCATGATTTGAAAAAGCTTTCAGATGAAGGTATAGAATTTCAGGGAAATATATACAAAGTTGTAATTTGGCAAGTGGTAGGTGATAATTTAGGGTTGAATAAACTGCTGGGGTTTGTTGAGAGCTTTTCTGCTAATTTTTGTTGTAGATTTTGTCTAGCAAAAAAAGATATTTTGTATAAAATGGTAAAGGAAGATATTAGTTTACTACGTAACAAAACTGAGCATGACATGCATGTTAATAAAGTGTCTTCTGGTGACACAACAGTATCAGAATGTGGTGTTAAAACTCCTTGCTGCCTAAATGATTTAAATTATTGGCATGTGACAAATAATTTGGTTGTAGATGTAATGCACGATCTTTTTGAAGGTTGGTGTGCTAGTGAAACCTTCTTGATATTACACCAGTTTGTTTTTAAAGCCAAGATTTTCACTTATAGTCTTTTAAATGATAGGATAATAAATTTTAATTATGGTAAATATGAATCAAGTTCTAAACCAGTGTCAATAAACAGAGAAAAACTTTTAAATCTTGATGGTTCTAGTGGGCAAAGTGCATCTCAAATGTGGACCTTGATTCGAAACATACCCTTATTAATTGGTGACAAAATTTCTGAAGATAACGAATTTTGGCAGTTATTTAATCTTATGTTGAAATTAATTGATACTATTATGGCTCCAGTAATTACATTACCTGAAACTTTTGAACTGGCAGAAAATATAGCAGATCATCACAAACTTTTTTTAGAGCTTTTTCCAGATAAACATTTATCACCAAAAATGCATTTTGCAGTACATTATCCTAGGATCATAAGGCAGCTAGGGCCTCCAGTTATGTATTGGAGCATGCGTTATGAAAGCAAACATTATCCTTCAAAAAGATGTGCATCAGCTAGCAAAAATTTTATAAATGTTGCTAAAACAGTAGCCACACGCCATCAATTACAAATTGCACATACTTTACATGAGAAATATTTTAGATGTAATGCAATATCAAATATGTTAGAAACAACATATGCAAAAATGCATAGTTTAAAGGAACACAATTTTAAACTTGAAGTAAATGGTTTGAGTGACAATTCAGAAGTAATGCAGTGTAATGGTTTTCGTTATAATGGCACAGTATATTCAAAAAATATGGTTGTATTTGTTTCTTGTATTGATGAGTTACCTATTTTTGGTAAAATAAAAAAAATGTTTGTCCATAATAATAATGCATTTTTAATTTGTGATTTGTTTGAGTCTTTAGGTTTTGACAGCCATTTTCACTCATATGTAGTAAGCTCTACTGGTGCTGTTAATCTAATAAACATAAAAGATTTATTTAACTATGTTCCATTGCATATAAGAAACTCATATGATTTAAATGACAAATCAATGTATGTTACACTGCGGTATAATCCATGCTGTACAAATGAAAAGTTTGAAATAATTTAAAAAATTGCTTGTTTTGTAAATAAATTTATATTTAGTTTTGTTTTGGTTCTTTTGTTAAAATTATGGATCTCAGGAAACTGTTGTTGTAAATCTTCAGTATTTAATTGAACTAGTTTTATGGATCAGTGGTGAGTTAATATTTAGTAATTGTTTTCTTTATAGTACAGTCAGTTTTATGTTTCTAATTAGCCAAAAATTTGTTAATTTGTATGGGGTTGTATCATATGTTTTGTGGGAAGGGATTTTTTATATTGTACAATACAAAGCAGCAGTAAAACACCTATTTTAATTGTATTTTAATAGCTGATTGGCTTTCATTATTTTTCATGGTTTGAAATAATAACCATAGAATGTATTGTCCAAAGTTGTTAAATTTGGAAAAAAAAATCTAACTTAAACTGTTGTGTAATTAAAATATAACATTTAAAAAGAAAATTTTGAAAACGCTTTTGCATTTTATGTAAATATTAGCATGGTTGCATCCAGCTGTTTTTTCTATGGGCAGCAAACTTTAATTTTGTCCATTTTATTTATCTATTTGCCATACTTCATATACTTTTCTTAATGTCTCTGCTTTCACAATCTTTTCTCAACTCTCGTGCATCAATGTGCTTTTTTAGGTAAAAGAATCGACAAAGAAAGTTTTACATTGTTGAATAGTTCAACAATAGCAATAACATTATAATAAAATTCCAGCATCTTTTCGTTCCAATGATCATCTTGGTCTATTTGAAAATTTTCTTGTTTAGACATAAATGTTGACACCATTTCAAATCCCAATAGCTTTCTTTCTCGTTTGGAAATAGAAACATGTGATGTTTTACCATAGCTAATAATGTATCTGCTATTATACCTGTCCAGATAATTCTGAGTGTCTGCTCTTTTACTGCAAATACATCTGAACCACTTCCTTCACTTAGATGTTTTGCTTATCTCTCTACGTATAACTTTATTAAAAAGATTTATATTAAGGAGATTGTTAAGTTAAGAAGTTGACACGCATTTATCTAAAACTAACTGAAGGGGATCCAGCTATATATTAGATAAATACAAAGTTTTGGCAGCTTTTTAACAGTTTCACATTCAAAAGTATGATTGTATGCCAATGTGCCTGTATATTTGTCTGAATTTTTACCTGCATCTGTGTTTTAATAGGTTATTATTGAACAAAAGATCACTATAAAAAAGGACTAGCTGTCTTCACTGGCTAGTGGGCCCCAGAACCTCTTGTGAAAAACTAACCTCAAACCAAAAAAAACTCAGTCTCGTCTCCCTGCTGCCGGTAGGCTCCTCATTACATGAAAAATTTCCTAAAATCTGACCTGGGGCCGAATGAATCTCTGACTCGTTTCCCTTTTGCCGATGGCACTATATTTAATCATAAATTGTTTATGATAACTAACGGTTTTAATTTCCACACGAGTTTATGCATATATAATCACATTACATTGCCTATAAGCCAGAAAAGTAGCCAAATTTGTATGTCGATGGATCTCCCTTCCAAAGTCAAGTTTAATGTTTTTTAATTAAGATTCTTTAATTTACTTTCAAAATTTTGAATGTTATCTTGCAACTTTTATCTCTTGAAACAATTTAGTAGCTTTTTGCTAGAATCTACATTAGTCAGAGATAATGGTAGCATATGAAACTAATACAAAACTACTCTGCAATAAATAGTTTAATTATTATGTTTACCATTTTTTAAAAAACTTGAATTGTTATTCAGCCGCAAACTTTCAATGAATATTCCCACTCTTCTTGAGGGCTGCTATATTCCTCACCGGTATAAATTTGTGTCTTCTTTCCCTCATTTCTTGCTTATGTGCTTCTGTCTCTCTAGTGAGCATACAATACCGCCTTCCGTTCCACTTACTGTACTTCCAAAAATACAGTAAATGAAACCAAACATTACAGATTGGATGGAAGGTGGTACTGTATGCTTACCGGACAGAGAAGCACACAAGTGAGAAAGAAGGGAAAGCAGACATACGTCACATCTGCAAGGAATATAGCAGCCCTCAAGAAGACAGGGAATAGCCGTCGAAAGCACCAGACTAAAATCAAATAATTAAAAAAAAAAAAAAAAATCAAATAATAATAGATTTGAATTTGACCTGTAATGAATAAATGTCATAAGAAATAATTTGGTTTCAATACTTTCTGATGTATTTTGAGTTTTGTAGTATTTAAAACACTTGGCAATTTTGTACTGACTGTTTTTTTTTAAATATATATATATTAAGTTTCTATTTTTGTACTGATGCTTTGTGTTTTATCGATTGTAAAAATACTTGTTAGATTTGAAATAAACAATTTTGATATTACTTTAGTTTTATTTTTATGTTTATTAATTATAATGGGCATAATGAGTTTCTAGTAACTTTAAGGTATAGCAGAAGAACGTGAAGTAATCTTTTTGAATAAAAGAAAGGCTCTTTTCATGAATAAAAGTTAGAGGCTCGCGTAATTTTAAGTTTACAATTGAGCAATTTTTAAGCAAATATCAAACTGCTCAATTAGAAAATTTATAAAAAATATGTATATTCAGTAGCTGAAGCTTTACTTAAAAATTATTTAACTTCCTATTGCTTTTAGCTGTGACCATTTATTTAAAAAAAAAAAAAACGAGCAATAAACAAGAATTGCCTTTGGTACATACCATAAAAATGTTTGAAATCAAACATATGACAAAGGAAAGCAATGATTTCATAGTACAGTTGACTCCCTCTAATTCGCACATAATTGCAGATGTACACAATAAAACTTTAAGTTCAGATGTAGGGTCAAAATGACAAACATTTTTAGTTTTTTATCATTCCGTATGTATTTTAATGTTATTTTCGATATGACTGAACTCATGGTTTTTCATGAAGGAAGCATAAATTTATTTCTGGAGAAAATCAAGATTTTGCTTATATCAATGGTAATCACAATCTTTTTAGCAAATATATTTATGTAATAATCGAGCTTTTCTGTTATTAAGTCTGGCTAAACCTGAAGCAAAACTTCCTTATTTCATGAATTTGATATAAATTAATAGGGTACCTTTAAGAGGAAAGTTTCATTGAATAATTCAAGGAAAATGTACCTCATCTTTATTATGGATATTTAATTGACATTTACTTGATACTTTGACCTTTACTTTTAATAATTTAATCATTTTAAAAATTATCTTGATTTTTATTATTTTAGTTTATTACTTAGCTTAATTATTTTACTATATTGCAAGCATTCATTATACAGTTTAAAAAATGTAAACAAATCGATAATCAGAAATCCACACAACCTCTTGTCCCAAGCTGTGCGGATTTGAGAGAGTCTACTGTATTTGTTTTTTTTTTTTAAGCCCCCTAAGGTATGCTATTTCTTTCTCCCAGCTTATTTTGTCTCCAAAAAATAGTGTTACCTTACAGACGCTATCAATAAACAAAGTAGATGTATCATTGTACAATTAAATGCTCTATAGCATTTTTTTCAATTTCTAAGCATCGCACATTTCTATGTTTATACCGTCATATTGGGGGGGAAAAGTACTTTTAAATGCAGTTTGTTTGAAAACTGTATCTCCATTTATTTTTGAAATATTATTTTTTTTTTTGTAGTTTTAGCACCATTTGTTTAATTTTGACAACTCAAGTACTCCATTTAAAAAGGGAAAATAGTTGAAAAATAGCAATTATATCTTTTTGTTGCCATTTTCTCATAACAACCGAAAGAAAATGTAATTAAAATACGTGCTATTTTGAAAAAAATATAAACGAATAATTCCTACAAATAATAAAACATGGGCTATTATAAACTATATTTAATTTTAAGTATCTGTAGACCCTTTCAGTGTGACATTAGTCATGACGTTTTGGTTAGAAACTGACTCCAAACAAATGGTTACTATGCGTCCTTTCTTTTTAAATATAAATCATGGAAAATGCTACCAGTACATATCAAGCATTAAAACACTTAGATGTGAGATATAGATATGATATAGCTGCAACACACAAACAAAATAGAAAATACAACATAGCAACCGTTTGTTTGGAATCAGTTTCCAACGAAAACGTCATGACTGAAATCGCCTATATTAATGTTACAAACTAATGAATGCCTATGAATCAATAGACAGTCGTTTTTTTGTCCAGTTTCTTTAATGACGGCATCTTTTTGCTGCATTTGTGTATTATTTTGAGATGGTGACATCCTATGCATGCTTTACTGTAGATGTTTAAGAGTGGATCGTAAATGTGGAATTCTTAAGCGGATGCGAATATGACATCATTTTACTTAAAATAAAAGTGTGTGTTTTAAGTCTTTAAAATTGAAATATGTTTTGTACTATTTATATATACATATATTTTTTTTCATCGGGGGGGGGGACACTAAATTCTGAAAAAGCAGAATACCTGTTTTCTAGTTTTTTTTTTTTTTTTTTTTTTTTTTTCAGTTTAGTAATTGAGAAGTTTCAATTTAAAAGGATTGAGGATTGTATTTGAGGAAATATGCACTTTGAATTTTTCTGACAAGTTATAATAATGGGTGCTGGTCCATTTCCAGTCAATATATGTAAAATGCAGAAGTGCATTTTCAAATTAATCTCTAGTGTGATCGCGATATTAAAGACAATTACAATATAATTTAAAATGAGCACATTTCTTCTGAAATATAAAATTTTGAACATGTTTTATGAAATCATTAGCGGATTTGGATAAATCCTACATTATATGAAAGACTGTCAAAATGAATAGACTGCAAGGACAGTGATTTCAATGGACTCTTTGAAGTTCTCAGGGACCCAACCATTTTTTAAATGTGGGTTTAATTTCAAATAAAAACTAAATATTTTTTTTTATATAAATATAATAAACATTTCTAAAATTAAGATTCAAAGGGGCTTTGAAACTTAAATGATATGAATTTACTACTGATTTTTAATTATTTTCAAAAGCATTTTTTGTTATGCAGATCAGTCATTCAACATATGTATACAAAAGAAAAGAAAAAAAAATCAACATTAGATTTTAGAAATCTGCAAAATAAATATATTTTAATAAAAATTTTCAGAGCAGATTTTTTCTTAGAGAAAGTAAATGGGATTGCTCTTATGAAAACTTTTAAAATTAACACATCCCGTCAGATGCATTTTTCTGTTCTGTTTGTGCTCCATCATCAACTTATAAGTGTTTGATTTAGTGTAGTGCATTTCTGACATCTGCACTGATGAAGTAAAACCACAAATGAAAGAAAGCATAGTACTAAAGATATCTGATACATAATTGATAAAACTCATTACTAAATTATTCTTGCTGGACCAATAAAGCTGTATCACACATCACTTTTTTTTGCAACTTTCACATATAAACTGATGGACGACCAATGTATATGCTTAGGTATAGAGAAATTGCTAATTTTCTCCACACCTTGCTATAGAAAAACTGGCGCTTTTATTAAAACAAGCATGTATTTAAAGCTTTATGTGCAGTTGGTCAAAAAAAAAAAAAGTACTAATTCAAATAAAAAGTATCACAGAGAAATGAAACTGGTATCAATCAACTTGGATTGTCTATTTCAATATAACCTATTAAAACTTTCCTTGGGGTTTCATCTACATGATAAGGTGAACACAAATTTTTAATTTTTTCAATGTAAACCTCCAAATTTGACAATATAGTTAGAAAGAACACACTCAATTACCCGAGATACTATTTTCAAGACTTCTACAATTACTTGAAGATTTATTAGACGTAAGAATTATAAGTAACACGTATTTTATAAACACTTTTTTTAAGAGAAAAATCTTTCGCTCTGAGAACTCATTAGTCCTATGTCTACTAACTCTTAAACTAATTGTGAAAATGTCTTAAAAATTTGTAATTGGGCTAAATTGAGTTTTTTTATTTCCAATTGTTATCAAATTTGGGGTTTACATTTAAAAAAAAATAAAGTTAGTGTTCATTTTAATATGTAGATGACCCCTTGATAAAAAATTTTAAAGTCTTAAAATTAAAGTAGACAGCAATTTCATTTCTCTTCTATAATTTGTATTAGAGCTAATAAGGTTTCTTTCTTTCTTTCTTTCTTTTTTTTTTTTTTTGACCGACTGATACATTTTTTATAAAACAGTTTCAATATATTTACAGGCTTCAAATATATTCTCGTTTTATTAAGTGAACCAGTTTTCTCTTAGGAGGCGTGGAGGATTGGTAATTTTTCTGTATCTCGCCAATGCACCTTAAACTTAAAAATATATGTAAATTTTGAGTATTTTCATGCTCAAAAATGAGCACATAGAGGTCAGTTCATACTCATTTTTGAAGCATGGACATACTCAAAAATGAGCACATAGAGGTCAGTTCATACTCATTTTTGAAACATGGTCATACTCAAAAATGAGCACATAGAGGTGGGTTCATACTCATTTTTGAAACATAGACATACTCAAAAATGAGCATATAGAGGTCAGTTCATACTCATTTTTGAAACATGGACATACTCAAAAGTGAGCACATAGAGGTCAGTTCATACTCATTTTTGAAACATGGACATACTCAAAAATGAGCACATAGAGGTCAGTTCATACTCATTTTTGAAACATGGACATACTCAAAAATGAGTACATAGAGGTCAGTTCATACTCATTTTTGAAACATGGACATACTCAAAAATGAGCACATAGAGGTCAGTTCATACTCATTTTTGAAACATGGACATACTCAAAAATGAGTACATAGAGGTCAGTTCATACTCATTTTTGAAACATGGGCATACTCAAAAATGAGCACATGATGTTTTATTATCGAGTGTGTGCATGTTTTCAAAAATGAGTATATACATGTTTCAAACTTGAGTAATTTTGTTTCGGAGCCATTTTGACTATGCGACATACTCAGATTTGAGTATTTTTTGCTCATTTTTGAAAATGTCGTTTTTAGAGTGCAGAATTCGATACATGCTGCCTATGGATGATAATTTCTGGAAATGTGATTTCAGTAGTTTTAAGAGTTTTTTAGTTAAAATTGAATTTTAGCTAAATAGTAGCGTGTAATAAAGGTACTAGGTAAACTACAGGGCAGTACAAAAGTATTCAAGTATGTTTCCATCTATTAGTATAAATTGCTGAAAGAGAAATTTCAACCTGTTTTCTTGCGTGTGTCTCTTGCTAAACTAAATTTTCGAATTATGTAGCATTGGAATGTAATTGATATACTTTTTTGAGATTTACTATGGCAAGTTTAATATTGAGAATGGAGTGTGTAGGATTATAGTTCATCTACAGGGACACTCGAAAGTATTCCGTTACACTATGGTCTATGGGGGAAAATAATTTCTGGTGCATTTTAATGGTGTTACACTATTTTCAAAATAATGAAATTTATATGCATTATTGAGGTGCACTAGAAGATGGTTACTGCAGAATATATTATATGTAGCATTTATAGTACGTGAACAAAGGAACTCAAAAGTAATCCATTATTATGGTCTATGAAATAAAGTTGCTTGCGGCGTATTTTAATGATGTTACTCTGTTACAAAGATAATTAAATTGGTATGAATTTCTGACGTGCACTAAAACATGTTTTCTGTAGAATATGGAGTGAAAAGCATTTATCATTCATTTACAGGGTCACAAACATGTGGTCGGTTATATAATGGCCTACCGTGAAAAACTATTCACAGCGTACTTTCATTAACCTTTAACTGATGTGACTAAAATTTGTCAGACAACTGATGTGATCCGGTTTCTCAAACCCCTTGAATAAAATGAATAAAAAAAAAATAACTCAAATGGTTGAATTTACTTATATTTTGTCCTAACAATATCATTGTACTTCTCTTAGGAGCATGTGAATTAAATTGCATGAAAAAAGTATTTTATTCATATTATTTAACTTCAGCACAGAAAACTAAAAAGCTGTAAAAGTGTTTACAGCTGGGAGTCGCAGGGTCTGGGAGACAGCGTGACATCAGTTAAAGGTTATGTTGCACTACTTCAAAGATTATGAAATTGATACACACTATTGAAGTTTACTTCAAGATGCTTGCAATGGAACATGATATGCATTGCATATATCATTCATTTACAGGGACACATAAAAGATTTCTGATAGAACACTGTATTTGAAATATTGTCTATTACGGATGACTTTCTGAAATCCGGACAATTTCATTCCAAATTTTTTATTTTTAAAAATTAATGTACCAACTACCACATACAATTATATACTATGATACATGTTTTATCATTAAAATACTGTAGTGTTTTGGGATCAAGGATGTATATTTCATGCATACGATAAACTTTTATGGAAGAAAGTATCTGTTAACATTATAATCAGCGTCTAATAATTAGGACTGAGGTGATGTTTTTGTCTTAACAGCTGCACTTCCATTTTGTTGAATCATTTTGCACACATGTAAAATTATTAAATATGCCATTTGTCATTTGTATGTTACATAAATAAAGTTGTAATAAGCTTTTTTATAAATAAAAAACTAAATATGGAGACATGAATGATGCTATAAAATAATACTCATCCCTATTCCGGACAGAAACTAAATATTTCTAAATATCAAACAAAGAGAAGAACAACTTACCTTCATCCGTGGTGGCTAGTTGAACTTGCTGTTGCAATGGAAATAATTCTGCCAGCGCCAGCTAGTATCTATTAACCTAAATGCGTGTTTAGAGAGGCTGAGAGGATGGTCAACTACAAGGACAAATATATTTACTACAATATTTTACTATACAATCTATACTAATAAAGGAGAATTATATTTTCCCATACTGCATATATATAGGTATAAATATATAATAACAAAAGTTAATACTATTTCTAGAAATATTTACAGCATACATTTAAAATTGGATATTTGTATCTGGGGACAGGGACTGAAATGATAATTTCGTTTGTTTAAAGCTTAAAATTAATTATTTATACATCATTATATGTCCATTTATCATTAATTGTTATAACAAATGTTACAATATATTACATTTTTCAGGTTTTAGTTTTAGTATAATTAATGAAATATTATTGGCAATGGACGCAAAATGTCCAATTTTCAGATATTGATCCATAAAAAATGATTTTACAACCACAGTTTTCAGCTATAATTATAGAAAAAAAGGCCTAATAGACAAATTCTCGTAGGTTTAAATTTACTCGCAATTATAAAAATAAGTTAAGCTTTTTAAGCGTGTGGCGTTTTAAAACGAAGCAAATAGTTTCTTTCTATGCACAATATTTATTTTATCAATTAACTAATTACGTACGCTTATCCAGTACCCTGCAATAGTTCCGTTTCCTCCTGGAACAGCCCTTAAATGCACCAGCAACACATATGTATACCATGCCATATTTCATCAAAGTTCTCTGCTTCTATCTTGTAAATTTTTTTACATATTTAAATACTGTATAGAGGGAAGTAAGAAGAAATGTGTGAACATAATAATAAGATAAATCAACAATAAAAATATTAAGAAAAATCATTACATGCAGAAATTAATGAAAAATTAACGATAAGAACAAGTTTTTTTTTTTCATAAGTAAATATGTGGATAGTAAAGCTCAAATAATAATTTTTAATTTGTAACTCGAAGAGTTAAAAATACAGATATTGTTCAATTCAAAATATTTAATATACCAGCTTTCTTTAATAATTAATATTCTACTCCGGACATAAACACATATTATTCAAATTTTGACTCTTTCATTCGTACTATTTTCTTGTAAATATATAAATTCATTTATCTTGTTCGCTTTATTAAAACAGAACCGGTGGTGTTTTATTCAATTATTCTGCTTTAATGTTCCTAATGGAATTATAAAAGCTTATTAAAGTTCAAGTATAATTTGTTTTAAAACTTTCAGAAATCGTCTGCAAACTTTACACAAATAAGTCATCAGTTGCAATGTTATTAAAAGTAGCGTTACTTTATACGTATGGATAATCAATTACAAGTTTGAATAAAATAAAATTAAGAAACGTAAGGTAACAATATAATGTATCTGGGTTGTGGATGATAATTGAATGCTAGCGAAATCAATAATACAAAAAAACTATTTAATCAATTATTTTGTGCATTAGAGGTACATGATTTGTAATGTATTTAAAATTTGCTTTAAATTTGAGAGAAAAGCTGCTAATTCTCAAAATGTGTAGAAGGATAGTAATAAAGTTATAAGAGTTAAATTTTATTAAAGTTTCACATTGAAACTGCTATAGTATGAAAAGTATTAGAGTAAAAGTATCTTTGAGAATGGTATTAAGGAGATCATTGCTATTTATGTAATTTAATTACGAAATAAAAATAAATTCCTAAATTAAACATCAGGACCATGAATTCGGAATCACCTTGTATATAGTACGACAGATACAAGGTGATCCCGAATTCATAGTGCAAACTTTAAGGGTTAGTACAGGATACTGTAACAATCATTTATTGTATCTATTTATATAATATGCTAAGGTGACGATTCCGGGTCTTCTCATTCTCATCCTCCAGAAAACGAACTTACCGTAGCCATGTTAGGCGTAAGTATTCCGATAAAGAACCTATGGAAATATACATATAATCTGCTTTGTATCACATCTATTCTTCTTCATTTTCCGTAAAACCTTTAAAACTATCTAATTATAATATTTTAAATACTAAATTAAAAATAACGGATAACCAACTATCTATATTATAAAGGTAAAGGACAAACATATCTGTGCGTAACGCATACGTCATTCTCCAACCTTTGAAATTTGAAATGAAATTTCGGTTTTGTAATTTTCGCAACAGCAAATTTTTAAACTTTTAAACATCGCACATTTTCAATTTTTACACCGTCGTATAGGGGAAAAATGTACTTTAAAATGTAATTTGTTTGAAATCTGTATCTCAATTTATTTTTGAGATATTAATTTTTTTGTAGTTTTTCATATCATTTTTCTAATCGTGGCAACAAAAGTACTCCCTTTCTGTTGAAAGTAAACGGAAAATAGTCAAAAATAGGTAATTACTGTATCTTTTTGTTGCCATTTGCTCATAAAACCTGAAAAAAAAGTTGAAATTAAAATACGTGCTATGTGAACAATATCGTCTGTTATTCCATGATAATGACGTCATATGCATATTTTTCTATAGATTAAGTTTAAGACTGGATTGTAAAAGCGGATTGCTTTAACGGATGCAAATGACGTCATTTTATAAAAAAGTGTATTTTAATTCTTAAAACTGAAATATGTTTTGTAGAAGTGCGTCATATTCACAGTGAAGCTGCTTTGAAATTCTTCACAGGTGAAAATGATCCACATTTGAAAATAGTATAATCGAAATCACACACTGATAAAACGCAATGTTTTACAAAAATTTAGAGTGTCTTTATAAAAGAGAGGTGACATGCAAGTAATAGCAATTTATATTTCAGAACTTGATGATTCTCGCCTGGATGGATTTGCTTCGCCGAGTTAGACAAGCAAACAAAGATCTTTGCAATAATTCGAGGTCTAAAATAATATCAGGTTCCTGAAGTTTTTGTCCAAAATTCTCTCGACTAATAAAATTTTAATGCTATTCTTTAGGGCATTCTACTGTAATTTTATAAAAATAACATAATTTACTTAATTTAATTTTTCATAATTTTATATAATCTATATATTTAAAACACAAGTGTGTTTTTTAGTCATCTGCCCTGATCGTTCTGCTGAACCAATTTTACTAATAATTTTTTTTTAACTGAAAGCCGTTCATTTGTAGATATGGTCGCACTAGCTGTTTTTTTAAATACCTCCAGTTTTATATTTTAATTTTAAATGCATTTTATGAAATTTCTTCAAAATGGTGAAAATTAGATAGCTTTCATTATTGCAGACAAGAGAGAAATAATGCTGTTTATTTATGCTTATCCATGCCATTTTCTTATAAAAAATTCAAAATTGTTGATAAAAATTGTTGCATAGGTTTTACTGACTCAGAGTTCCATTAGGGGCATAATATTTTGAACGGAAAATGACATATTGCTTTAGAAAATACGCATTTTTCCTCTTAAATTTTCCATATTGTTTTTTCTTCTTCATGTGTACTGATACTAAGTTTTAGACACTAGACGAAATGCTTATTTAAGTGAAAATGAAGTCATATTTAACAGAAAACGACAATTTTCTTAGATAAAACTAAGCATTTTAACAAAAATGCGTCTAAAAAACATAAATTACGGACATTTTTACTCTCCGGTACTGAGATTAGAATCTCAAGTTAAGAGTGCGTCTGTTCACATAAAAGATGTTGCTGATAATCGTGACTTCAAGTTTTGAGTTAAAATGATTTTAAATCAACCAAGATACAATTTTTTTTTTAAATGATGAATACGGGTATGAGAAGTGCGTATGTAAATTTTGAGAATGCGAAAAAGGTGTCAGGTTTAGATTTCATGCGGAAAAATTTTTATGATCGTGTGAGAGTGGGTTAAATTTTGCTGTTTTTCCTTCCGAAATTTCAAGCCTCAATTGATAACCTCATCCTAATAACTGATCTTTTTTATATTTTACTGATTATGTGCCTATATTATAAAGGACAAACGTATATGTGCGTAACGCTGACGTCATTTTGCGAATGGCAACACTTCACGATCAAATTTCGGTCTTGAAATTTTCGCTACTGCAATTTTTTAATCTTCTGACCATCGTACATTTTAAATTTTAATTTTTTTTTAAATTTTTTTAATTTTTTGATAGGGAAAAAGTCTAATTTGAAATGTAATTTGTTTAAAAACTGTATCTTAATTGACAGATTTATTAGGTTTTTTTAAATAATTTTTAAGCATGATTTTTTTTAATTTTATCTTATCACCTGGCTGCTACATAATAATAATAATAAACATTTTGCATATAAAGCAACAAGCATTTGTTTCTGACTATTTTTGCATAACGAAATTAATACTTCCTTTTTAAACAAATAAAAGAATAATATTAAAAAAAAAACGCAAATCTAACATATTTGGAATCGTACAATTAAAATTTTTAGATCACCAAATAAGAATTTTTTTTTCAAATGGAATTTGTTTGCAAAGTGCATCTCAGTTTACTGATTATCTATGATTTTAAAAACAATTTTAAAGCATGACATATTTTTTAATTTATCTATATCACGCGGAGCTCGAATACGAAAGATTAATCCGTTTACCCTTAAAACAACATAAAGAATTCATCATTTTCTAACGGCTAATATTCATTTAAAAAAAAGACTTCCCTATGAATAAATAAATAAAATAATATAAATGAAACACAAATTTAACAGAAATGTCTGAATTTATTAGAATCTTTGAAATTATTAGAAAATGTAAGGATGCCGTAAGTAGCAAAATCTTGGTCAAATAACTCTTAGCATGCGGCTAATAAGAAAATATCGATTCTAATAAATTTCAAAACTTTATTTGATTTATATAATTCATATTTTTCATATGAAAAATGCTTTATTAATGTAAGTGGGCAATCTAAAAAATTTATTGCACATAAAAAAATTATTCGTTTTCAATAAATTAAAAAAAAAAATGTTTTCACTTGTATTCTGTAACCCGGGAAGCCCGGGTACGATCCCCTAGTTATAAATAAAGAGCTTCCGTGAATTAATTTGCTTCGCTCCTAAATATTGTTTTGGCGCCATATTGGAAATTAATATAAAGAAAGAAACTTTCTGTTGAAATTATACTTTTTTATGTATTTTATAAGCTTTGAATTGATTGCAAATAAAATAAATATTTCTTTTCAATTCTTATTGTAATTAAAATACAAGGAATGTATAATACCGTGGTACACCATATTTAATTCTATTAATACTTTAAAAAAAATTAATGTTAACATTGTAAGTTTGTAGCGAAAAAAAATTAGTCATATTAATGAAAGTTATAGTTGCAATTTACTCTGAGAAATTATGCAGATTAAAATAATTAAAAATTTGCTGTTTAGTGTATTATAGAATAATTCAAAAGTAGTTTCTGAGTAGTAAAACAATTTATAAGTCACAACATTAATATTGGGTAAAGAATAATATATATAAATAGCTATCTGCTCAGTAACATGCATATGTGAAAATACTTTATAACAAGTTTTGTAGAATGCAACGTAATTTTTCCTGTAATATGTATATATTAGTTACAAATGCAATGCAACCTTTACCTTTTACTGTTCCATGTTGTAATATTTCAAATATTTTAAATATGATTTTAAATAGTTGTCTACAGAATGTTTTTTTTTTGTAGTCATGATAAATCAAAGGGTAATACTTTTTGATTAACAAAATACGAAAATCATAAAATGATAAATCATAATGCTGGCATAATATTGGAATAAATTCCAACTGTGCTACTCCGGCTTTGAATATGATAAATCATGTTTTCTTTTACTTCAGTCAGAAAAAATATTTTTTTAATATAAAATTTTCCTATTAAATGTCGCCAGAAAATGTAGATATTTTGATAGACGTTTATGCGTTTTGCTGTGAACTTAAATTAAAAAAGAAAAAACAAAGCCTATATCTTTGTCAACCACCAGTTTTTCATATTTTCATTCATATTTATTGATCATGTAGAATTTTTGTAATATCAGGAAGAAAATAGCAAAATGCCCAATGACAATTGATGCTGCCATCTATAATCAAAAATTGAAACTAAAACGAAATGATCCTGCCACAAACCGATTACTATTCCTGTCCTGTTATGGAAGTCCTATCTTTATTGTGCCCTCCATATTCTATCTTAATTATCTAAGCATTGTTTTGAGGATTTATCGTTCACATTCCGTCATTTTTGACGGGGGTTATATTATATACCATTAGGAATATATGGGCGAAAGTGACGCGGTGAAGCGCAAACTCAGGAAATAACACATGAAAAGAAAGACAAAGTGTTTATTGACAGCGTCGTTGAGAAGTACAATGTTTACAATAATTGTTCAAAATCGAGTCTATCAACAGTGATACGTGTTTGGCAGGGTCGGTGGAGCAATTGACGTACACTTCTAAAGATGCCTGTTATTTCACACACACGTGTAGCAGCTACAAGCAACGAGATTCTCATCTGAGGCAACTGGAGTCACATAAACAAGAATCTTCAGATGCTTCCATAACAAGTAATCTATCTTGATAAATTGGGAGATGGGGGTGGCCAAGTGACTGCTCCGGCACGCCAAAGCAGGTAGTTGTTATTGTACTTTTGTGGAAGAGGGTTTGCCAGAACTACTTCAAAATGTTCCGATCACCCTTCATAAGTGATTCAGCATGAATAGGTGCCAGCCCATTGCAGCACTATTGTGAGCAATTACCTGGATACACCTTTTCGGGTGCATTGGATTGGGGAAGCATGTTTATGCGACTCCAAGAGGATTTCGTCACTCGAATATCCGTTGCTGCAACACGTGTGAGTGAAATACTTGGCCTCTTTGAATCTGTACGCAAATCGCTCCATTGATGCTGTCAGGCATGTATTATTCTTGGTTGACGCAATTTTGAACGCTTATTGTAAACATTGCACTTGTTAATGAGGCTGTCAATAAAAATTCTTTCATGTTTCTTTCCTGCGTTTGTGCCTCAACGCGTTACTGGCGCTCATCATTCCTATACAATAAATAATTGTTACAGTGTCTTGTACCACCTCTTAAAGTTTGTACCATGAATTCGAGATCACCCTGTATAATATACATGTTTGTCAACAAATTGACTTACATACACGCAACACAGGCAAAACTTTGAGCTAAATTGTTCGTAGTTTCGCTAAATTGCTCGTAGTTTTTATGTAGTTATAATACTTCTGCCCCCCCCCCCCCGGGATTGCACTTATACTCTAAAGCGAAAGGTGGGTTCACGGAGCGGTCATCCCTGTTCATCCCTGTAGTTATAATACTTCATATTAGGTGTAGAAAATAACACATATTGAATTATTAGCTCTATGAGTATATCTATTTTATCTCTAAACCGAATTGAGAAGTTTGTTTTTACTTGGGTAATGCTGCTTTGTGACATCACAAGCACATTTTCTATATATGACTACTGTTTAATACCCATCAAAATTTGACAGTAAACAATTTAACGGTTCCACAGAGAAAAGATTCATATCATCACTAAAATATCAGAAATTTTTAGAGAACTTCGTTGTCATCGGTTAAAAGAAATTAAAACCTCTCCTTTTTATCTTTCTTTCTAACCAATGACCAGGCCCCTACCAGCTGGGTATGTAGCCCCAGCTTAACTGGTTTGATACCTGGTATCGGGGCGGGTGACCGCCCAATCGCCGCGTAGCGGTAATAAATCTGACTAGTGCCTAGATCGTCGTTCTATCGGCATTGCCTATACTGGTTGGTTGGGAACTTTGTTATGCCTGTTACTTAGTATATACTCGTGTATAAGTCAACTTCCCCCCCCCCCCCACCAATTCTTAGGCAAAATTTTGAAAAAATTAAATTTTCGTGTATAAGTCAAACCACATTTATGGTAGTATTTTGAAAAATGATTTGTAGTCGAGGATAAAAAAAATTAATAAATTTTCATTAATTTAGTAAACTTTTTCTTTTTTTTTACGTTTCTAATCAGAGTTTTTTTTTTTTTTAATTCAACGTGTTAAAACTGTATAATTATGTAAAACAGAAGAAGTTTAAATTATGAAACCGATTCACATCAATTTAACGATACTTAAAAGAAAAAAATTCTTTCAAAAATCTATTCAATCCTTATTTACAAGGGTAAACCACTTCTCAGACTGCTAAAATATAGTACTTCCTTGTATTGTAGGACTTTTGGGAGAGATATCTAGAAGCATTGTTGAACTCTTTTTAAAAAGGGGATTAAAATGTTGAAAGAAATGCCGCTGTGTTGAAGAGAATTCTATCTCAAGAGAAAATGGGTGTAGAACAATTACAGGAACATTATTAGCCCCCGGTATGCTATTTCTTTCTCCCGCTTATTTTGTCTCCAATAAATAACGTTACCTTGTATACGCCAGCCGTAAAACAAAAGCCGATATTTCATTGTGCGATTAAATACTCTACAGCATTTTTTAAAACTTCTAAGCATCGCACATTTTCAATGTTTATACCGTCGTATTGGGAGAAAAAAGTACTTTTTAATGCAATTTGTTTGAAAACTGCATCTCCATTTGTTTTTGAATTATTAATTTTTTTGTAGTTTTTAGCGACATTTGTTTCATTTTGGCAACTCAAGTACTCCATTTCTGTAGAAAGTAAAGAAAAAATTGTTGAAAAATAGCAATTATATCTTTTTGTTGCCATTTTCTCATAAAAATTGAAAAAAAAAATTAATTAAAATACGTGCTATTTTGAGAAAAATATAAATGAAGGATTTATGAAAAAACATGGAGCTATTATAAGCCATATTTAATTTTAAGTATCTATATTAAAGCAAATGACTTCATTTTACATAAAATAAAAGCGCGTGCTTTAAGTCTTAAAATTGAAATATGTTTTGCAGTAGAGTCCCGATTATCCGAGTCTCGCTTAACCGAGTTATTTTCTTCTGGTGGACTGGTGGTTTCTATTATTATGAAACAGCCATTATAAATGAAGCGTTAGGTGAAGATGAAGGAGCAGCCGTAAAAAGTTAGAATTCTGATTTTCTGGTCAGATTGGAAAAAAAAAAAGACCATTTTTTTTTTTTTTTTTTACGACTGCTCTTTCATCTTCACCTAACGCTTCATTTATAATGGCTGTTTCATAATAATAGAAACCACCAGTCCACCAGCAGAAAATGAAGTAATGGAATTGCCGGCGGCGACACTAAATTCTGAAAAAGCAGAATTCCTGTTCTCTAGTTGTTGAACTTTTTTTGCCAATCACAGCGAAATGAAATGACCATTGTCCGCTTTTATCTCTCTCTCCAACGCAGACCCATGTGTGATTACTTAAGACTTGTCCATTCACCGATTACCTGCGAATTTTTTTTTCTAACTCGTGTATAAGTCGACCCCCCAAATTTCAACTTCCAAATCTTGTCTAAAGTTCTTCGACTTATACACGAATATACATGGTAACTTGTTTATCCTGTTTTTTCGCACCTGTACATTGCTACTCAGGTTGATCTTGTAATTAGAACCTTGGTCAGATGACGAGACCTTTATAACCTAGCTGGAGACTCTCTGCATATTAACTCTTTTGACACGGATACGGACAACAGAACGTTTTCAGAGAAGTCAGTTTTCAAATAATAATAATTAAAAAAAAAAAAAAAAACCTCCAAGATTTTTCTTTAAAACTTTTACAAATAAAGAAAATTTTAAAATAATTTTTTTTTTTAGATTTTTTTTTTTTTTCGAATATAAACATTTAACTGCATTACAATATCAAAAAATGGCACAGCAACTTTTTACTTTCTTCTATCTTCAATAGAAGAAAGTATTGTAATCGAAATTTTTTTCGACTTCCGGTTTTCGACGGATTTTCACGTTTTAGAGGTCAGAGATCCTAAATAACATGTTTATAGAAAATGTCTGTTTGTCCGTGTGTCTGTCTTCCTGTCACCATTGTACCATTAAAAAGTGTATGAAGTTATGAATAGAATTGAACCAAATATTTTGTGTATGCCAAGGTAAGAAGGTCCTCCTTGCATTTGGTTAAAATCCGCCAAAAGAGGGCGCTGTAATAGCGATTTTTTTTTTTGCCATTTTCAATATTGTACCATCGAAAAGTGTATGAAGTTATGCATAGAATTGAACCAAACTTTTTGTGTATGTTTTTGGCCATGGTACGAAGATCCTCCCTACATTTGGATAAATTCCACCGAAAGGGGCGCTTTAATAGCGATTTTTGTGCCGTTTACAATATTGTACCATCGAAAAGTGTGTGAAGTTATGCATAGAATTAAACCAAATTTTTTTGTGTAGGTTTTTGGGCAAGGCAAGAAGGTCCTCCCTGCATTTGGAAAAATTCCGCCGAAAGTGGGCGCTGTAATAGTTATTTTGATGCTATTTTCAATATTCTACCATCGAAAATTGTATGAAGTTATGCATAGAATTGAACCAAATTTTTTGTGTATGTCTTTAGCCATGGCAAGAAGGTCCTTCCTGAATTTGGAAAAATTCCGCCGGAAGAGGTCAGTGTTATAGCAATTTTTGTGCGATTTTGAGTATTGTACCATTGAAAAGTGTATGAAGTTATGCATAGAATTAAACCAAATTTTTAGTGTATGTTTTTGAGCAATTCAAAGGCAAGAAGGTCCTCCCTGCATTTGGAAAAATTCCGCCTAAAGGGGGCGCTGTAATAGCTATTTTGGTGCCATTTTCAATATTGTACTACCGAGAAGTTATGCTTATAATTGAGCCAAATTTTTAGGTCCTAGCTGAATTAGGAAATATTCCGTCGAAAAGGGGCACTATAATAGCGATTTTTGTGTAATTTTCTTGATTTTTCGTAGTTTTATTATACACCAGTGGCTTATGAAGTGACGGGAGCTTCCTATCCTGATAAGCGGGCTATTCGCGAACAGCTGATATACAAAAGAATAACGAAAAACTATTGATTTTAATAAATATCATGACGGAGATTAACTCGTTTTTACTCCGATTAATTGACTGAAGCAGAAATTTAAGATGGAAGTCAAAGTTTATATAGCATTGAACTAATAAATGAAATATTGGCATTTGTAACAACATTTTGAAATATTAAAATATATGAGATAGAAGAAAGTTTTGGGATTGGCACATCCAACTAGTTTTTTATATAAATACATTTCTTTCTGTTTTTTTTTAACGGAAAATAATCACATACTTTCTTAGTTTTTCCAATCTTTATTTTTCTTATAGATCAATTGTAATAAGAAAAAAAAATATAGATAATTTCAGTTTATTTAATCAGCAGTTACATGCTAAAGCTTTTCATTTAAACTTTTAAATACAAAATCCTTAATTAAAGAATAATATTGGGCACTACTTGGTTATCCCGTCGACCAAAAATCTATCGCCAAACTATAAGATTAAATGCCAATAATGGTTGATCGTAAATGTCACATTCACTTGACTTTCAGCAAGTTACACGTGTTTACGTGATCAAGTGATTTTTATTTCGACATTTTATTTATATTTTTATTAATGTTGCCCTAATTTATTTGTTCTTTCGTTATTTAAAATAAAAATGAGGTCACTTTGTATAATTTGGCGAAATTGGTTGACGGGATAACTAAGCACGTAGTAGAAAAATATTAGGACTAGAATTCCTTTTTCTGATTTTTTAAACCACTAACCCATCTTGATTTCGCTCAAAGTCCCACTGGAATTAAAACAGTAAAAAACGCTCAAATGCCAAATGTATTTTTTTTTTTGTGCTTTTCTAATATAGCGGAATTGGCGAGTTTTTTTTAAGCTTGGCACAATTCGGTTTTCGGAAAGTGAGATATGGTGCCAAATGATATAAATAACTATGAAAACAAGCTTCGTGAACTTTTAAGCTTATTTAACTATAATATGTAAAATTTTTATTTATATATTATTATTATTGTTGTTTTTCATGTACAGTTTATTTCTGTTCTTATATAAAAATAGATAAATGATTTGTTTATTTTAAATAAACGAGGTGGTGCCCATCGAATGTCGATGAAAGAAAACGTTTAAGAAGGAACTGTTTCCTTGATTTATAATAAACCTACAAAATTAGTTACAATAAAAAATGCATCTTATATTGGTTAGTGTAACTCTCAAACAAATCTTATTTTAACCCTGAAGTTAGCAAAATATTATTTCTATAAAACTTAGTTGTCCAAATTATTAAAATTAAGCTTTAATCGTATATGTAATTAATCAGTAAAATATAATAAAGATGAGCTATTATGATGAAGTTATCAAGTGAGTCTCTTATGCTTGGTATTTCGGAATGAAAACAGCAAAATTTATTCTACTTTGACACGATCATAGAATTTTTTCTCAGTAAAATGTTAACCCGGCATCATTTTCACCTTCTCAAAATTTACATACGTACCTCTCATACCTCAATTTACTATTTCTTTTAAATTGGTATTTTAATTTGATCTTTTTAAAATCATTTTAACTCAAAACTTCAAGTCACGATTGTCAGCAACATCTTTGCTTGTGAACAGTCGCATTTTTAATTCCAATTCTAATCTCAGTACCTGAGAGAAAAAATTGCTGCAATTTTGTTTTTTAGATGCATTTGTGTTAAAATGTTTAGTTTTATCTAAGCTTTTAAATATCATATCATTTTCATTTAGGGGAGACCGGGGCTAGTAGGGACATTTTCGACAATTTTGATATTAGCCGTAAGATTTGAGCTGATGCGAAACATTTAGTGTATAATATCATTAGAGTAAATCTTGCGTAACATATTTATAAAACTACTATTAACATTATTAACGTTTTTCATAACACAAAATGAATTCTGCGTAACCTCGAAATTTGTCACTACTAACCCCCCGCTACGGGGCAAGTTGTCACATGCTTGGGGCACATTGTGACACATAAATGGCATATACAAGTACATTGTAACATATACAAATTATGTAAGAAAGGCGATTAAATGGGATATGTTAAATCAAGAATGAGAAATTTATTTATTTATAACGTTCTTAACATATTAAAACACTTTCATGTTTTAATAATATTGTAAATCAAATGAAAATAAAATAGTTAAATTGTTAACACTTGTAAACTCTTAGTCCTTTATAAAGATACTTTTAGTCTTAATCAGGAAAGAAATAAAAAGTAAGCCAACACTAATCTTTGGCCATATTGATCTTTGACTCGGTAGCCTACTACAACGTGTAAGCCTATATCCTATATTTTTAATCACTCATTGTCATCGCTTGTTTCAGCGTCTGATTTGTAGTTAATAAAAATATAGTAATAAGGTTCATTTTTGGTACATTTGACATACGCCCATCTATTGCATGTCATGCATTGCACCCAGTCTTCTCCGGGTCTAAAAATTTTGTATTGGTTCAAGCAAACTAGACATAAGCAATTTTCGTCCTCTTCAGAGCTATCCACTACTTGCTTCTCCATTTTTTTCAATAACCTAGGTGTAATTTTTTTTTATGCACTGCTTGGCCTTTCCATACAGTTTCTTTTTTTGCTTTTTCTTCTTCAATTTGTTTTCTGCGTTCTTTTGCTTTTTGTTCTGCTCGAATTTTTATGATAACCCAGATTTTTATGAGAAAATGGCATGGATAAACATAAATAAACCGCATTATTTCTCTCTTCTCTGCAATAATGAAAGCTATCTACTACCGCCATTTTGAAGAAATTTCATAAATGATTTTTAAAATTAAAATATAAAAATAGAGATATTTAAAAAAAAAAAACAGCTAGAGCGGGCACATCTACAAACGAACAGCTTTCAGTTTAAAATAAAAGTTTGTAAAATTGTTTCAGTAGAAAGTTCAGGAAAAATGACTAAAAAACAGCCTTGTGTTTTAAATATTGGATTATATAAAATTATGAAAAATTAAATTAAGCAAATTATGCTATTTTGATAAAATTATAGTAGAATGTCTTAAAGAATAGCAATAAACTTATTGTTGAAATAGCAATGTCTTAAAGAATAGCAATGAACTTAAATTAGTTGAAAGAATTTTGGACGAAAACTTAGGAACCTGATATTATTTTAAACCTCAAATTATTGCCAAGATCGACTTTGTTTGCTTGTCTAACTCAACAAATCGAATTCATCCAGGCGAGAATCATCAATTTCTGTAATATAAATCGCCATTTTTTGGACAAAGACTTCCGATCTAAGCATGCACACGATATGTCACGGCTCTTCTATAAAGACACTCTAAATTTTTGTAAAACATTGCGTTTTATCAGTTTGTGACATCGATTACGTTATTTTCAAAAGTGAAGTATTTTCACTTGTGAAAAATTTCAAAGCAGCTGGGGTGAAATGACACACTTCTACAAAATTTCAGTTTTAGGAATTAAAATGTCTGCTTTTTTTTTTTTTTTTTTTTTTTTTTTTTTTTTGTATAAAATCACGTCATTTGTATCCGCTAAAGCATTTCACTTTTACGATCCAGTCTTAAACAACATCTAAAGAAAAGTATGCATATGACGTCATTATTATAGAATAATACACAAAATTGGCAAAAATGCAATGTCGTTATTCAAGAAGCTCGACAAAACAGATCAGGTATCTAATGACTCATATGTCTTCATTGCATTTGTTTGTTTATAAATAGCTCCATGTTTTATCAGAAATCATTCATATACATTTTTTCAAAATTCGGAAAATATTATTACACGCTTATTAATAAAAGTGCTTTCTTTCAGCTTTCTGATACGAATTAAGTAAATGCGCAGAAAATAAGTCATACAATTCTTCTTTAAAACATATTTTTCTAAGGAGAAAATGTTCCCGTAAGGCATGGTGACGTCACGGCGACGTCGTTGTGAAGTCACGCTGTGATTTTGTGACCGTCGATGTGACGTCACAGTGACTAGAATGCGAGGTCATTATGGCCGTTTTAGAGGTCGTTTGTGACGTCACATTGTGACCACTCTGTGAAGTCACGGTGTGACTAATTTGTGAAAAGTGTGTCATTTGTGACTATTTTGGCATTAATTTTGTGACGAACCTGTGACGAATGTGACAATGTTTTGAAGTCACATTGTGACCAATTTGTGAAATATGTGTCATTTGTGACGAATTTGTCATAAACACTGTGATGATTTCAAATGAAAATCAAATTTCAAATTAATTGCTTAAAAGACGCAAAGGCTAATATAGTGAAAAAGATTCCATGCTGGGACTCGAGCCCGGGCCATCAGTATAGCGCACTGACATTCTCCCGACTAAACCACATGGAACGATACCCAGCCTGGAAAATTTCTCACTATTATATGTTGGCAAGGCTACAAAAGCAGCACAAAATGGGATATTTATCGTGAGCCACCGACATGGAGCAAACACGAAACATAATTAAATCCACCATCGATTGAAACTATATTAATATTTGGAAAATTTTTCCTGAGAGAACCATTCGCCTTGCATCCAATATTTCAAATGAAAATAAAATTTCAAATTACATGCTTAAAAGGCAGTTTTAATTTGAAATTTGATTTTCATTTTAAATATTGTATTCAAGGCGAAGGTTTCTCTTTGGAAAAATTTCCAAGTATTAATGTAGTTTCAATCGAAGCTGGATTTAATTAAGTTTCGTGTTTGCCCCATCTCGGTGGCTCACGATAAATATCCCTTCTTGTGCTGCTTTTGTAGCCTTGCCAACTTGTAATAGTGAGAAATTTTCCAGGCTGGGTATCGTTCCATGTGGTTTAGTCGGGAGAATGTCAGTGCGCTATACTGATGGCCCGGGTTCGAGCCCTGGCATGGAATCTTTTTCACTATGTTGGCCTTTGCACCTTTTAAGTAATTAATTTAAAATTTGATTTTCATTTGAAATATTGTATGCAAGCCGAATGTTTCTCTCTGGAAAAATTTCCAAGTTTTAATACTGTGATGTTCTTGTCATAAACACTGTGATGTATTTTAAAATGCACAATTTGGAAATAAAGTTTTGTTTGAAATGTAAAATCTTATCTTTTTACAACACTTTTTAGCAAAATATCGCTATTTTGGAGTCCTATTCTTCTAAAATATTTAAAATTTTTCCACTTAAAAAACAATGCTTATCAACTGACATCTTTTTTTTTATTAAGTTCTAAGCTTGATCTTGAGTACAAGCTCGATATTAAGAATGTGTAAGATTTTAATGTGTTATGATTAGTCATTGCTTTATTAAATACGACATGATAAGCCATATTTATTTAATTTTTTTTATTCCCGTGTATATTGTATTTTGTGAATATGACCTAAATAGATTTGGTATGTTTTATAGGAAAAGACTGATCTGCGAAAAAGAAAAAACAAGTAAGAAAAATCATGCGTTAAGCATAGATTATAAAACACTTTCCAATGCTTCCTGAATGCTTTAACAAGACATCGTAATTTAGGGAAATAACGTAAATAAGATAACAAAGTAAACATTTTAGAAAACGCATAAAACATTCGAAAAACTGATTTCAGCAGTTACCGTCCATAGCCAAATATGTTTTCTAATTCTTTTGAACAGTCCTGTATTTGATCTGTAGGTTGATATATATACTATATAATGGGGAAATTTAGTTTAGCAATTGAAACATAACAGGTTGAAATTCTTTTTCAGCAATTTATACTAATAAATGGAAAGATACTAAATACTTTTGTACAATCCTGTAGTTTACCTAGAACCTTTATTACACACCACTATTTAGTTAAAATTTAATTCAAACTATGACACTTTTAAAATTGCTGAAATCACATTTCCAGAAATTATGATTTACAGACGGCAATGTATCCAATTTTTTACGTGACCCTGTATATCATTTTATCTATATTCTACAAACATTTCTTAGCAAATTAAATGCAGTTCAGCGTAAAAAAGAACAATTCATTTAAAAACGACCTTTAAACAATTTGCGCCCATACGCAGTAACCTTTACGAGTACTTCTGTGTAGCCCTGTATATGAATTGTAGCATTTATATACACCATATACTGTGCATAAATATAGTGAATCATAAAAGCGCATATCATAATTAAAAATGCATTTCCAGCAATCATCGCTAATGAACAGTACTTCGGATACAATATAGTATTGAAATTTTTGTATGTCCCTGTAAATGCTATATGCACTTCGTATTATACATGAAATAATTTATAGTATGTAAACTTCAGCGACGTATATAAATTTCATTATATATGAAATAGATTAACATAATTAAAGTACACCACAAACAATTCCCTCCACCTCTATATCATTATGTATTGGAATTCCTTTTTTAGCCCTGTAAATGAACAATAACTATTCTATGCATCGCATATTCAGCAGAATGCATATTTAAATGCGCTTCATAAATGCATATCAATTTTACTCCTTTTGAAAACGTGTAAAATCATTAAAATTCCTTTGAAACGATTTTTTCCCATAGGCCGTAATGTAACGGAATACTTTTGACTGTCCCTGTAAATGAACTAAACATGCTACAAACTTCATCAGAAATAAGGAACGGGCTATGGTAAACGTCAATATCTAAATGTTTCAGGGCAATCCGAGTTTATTTACGAGAGTTAGAGTGCGGACAGACGGCTATACACAAAAACGGACAGGCAAACCGAAGTTAAACACTGTTAATCTGTTTTAAAAAATATTCACTCCTATATTATGTAAATAAATATGACTTTAAAAAAAAATATATACTAAAGTAGTTTAATCTATAAACTTCCTATTAGACACGAAAAACTTTTTATTTCAATGTTTAAATATCATATTTTACTTTTAGTGCCAATAATTACGTATGTCATAAACTTACAAAATAATTTTATAATAGACGAAAATTTAATAACCGCTTCAGAATGTCTATAATTAAATGTTAGATTAAAATCACAAACAAAAAAATGCTTATATACAATAAAAAAGAAATAAATATACCAATTTGAAAAACACTAAAAATAATAATTAATATTTATAATTGTACTATTAAATAACAATAAATTATAATAGATAAATTAAATGTATTATTAGATTTAACAATATCTCAAAAATCTTTGCATATGTTATAAGAAATTTCTATTATTTTATAATTTTGGCAAATGCTAAAACTGAAAACCATTGGTATGAAGATTTATGATTTTAAATAATAATTTAAAATATTATTAGCACTAAAAGAAAAATCTTTGAAAAGTTTCACTAATGTAATACGTAAAAATACATTTTCCTAATATAATGCTAATTTCTAATCTGAAATAGTTTCGTAATATCATAATAATCGAAAATCATATTTAACTCCAAAATAATAATGTCTATAACTACTGTAAGTGTTAGTAATCAGGAAACACAAAACAGTAAGAAGCCGAAAAAAATTCCAAATCATTGTCTCAACATATTTTCAATCTCAAGTAACAGCGAATAAATCTTTAAATTAATTCCACTATGAATGCAGTTATGAATCAGTCTCTGCGCAGCTGTTTTTTTTTTTTTTTTCTTTTCTTTTTAAGTGATCGCAGATTAAGATATTTTTCAACGCAGCATCGAATAGGAAAATGTTTCTGAAAACAATTGCAGAACAGTCCTTTACTAATATAACATAAAACTATTTAAGTCATCATAATATACAAAACAGGGATAAAACATTTAAATTAAATAAGACTTACATTTACGTCCCATTTATAATATCCGTGTATTTGTAATATTTTAAAATGGCGGGCTTCTTTCTCTTATTTTATAAAAAAGTGTTGTAGACTTCGTGATGTTCTAAACAGAGTAAACTTCCGGCGTCTCCTCTTCTGTGAGCAGACGATTATGATTTTCAGCAGATGTTCTTTTTTACCGTTATTTATTTTTGAATACAAAAGATTTCGAACTCAAATGCGCAATAATTTTATGAAACTGTCTTTAATTAAAATTTTCTTTTTGAAGAATTTTCCAATGTGTTTTATCTTTTCTTTTTATCGGTTACCAAACAATTCAAGTTACAATGGATTGTAAAGGTTCTTTTTTGTAAATAATAATAATAATATTATTAATATTAATAATAATTAGAGTTTATTAGATAAAACTTTGTTTAAATTTTTAAAATGAGTAAATATCAATTTAAGGGTAATAATGAACCCCCACCCCCTTTTTCTAAAAGTAAAATTTGTTTCACACGTAATAAACACAAAATATTGCTCACCCGCGAGAAAAGTGATACATCTCGACAAAAGTAAATTTCACAGGAGAGGCAAAAGAAAATGTGCATGATTTTACTTTCACATGAAATTATAGCACTTAGCTTTGCATGCAAGAATTGAAAAGTGCATAAAAGCGTAAAGCACATAAGAATGAAAACGTAGGATGTGGTTTGGAGGGTTGGATAATTTTACCTCATTACATAATCCACCCCTCTTCTTTGGTCACAAATGGACATATAGCATAATAACGTGATTTTCCGTGTAGCTAAACTTATGAAACTGTTTGTGTAGCAAGACGCACCTATGACAAACCTTTCAGTGGAATAAAACGCAAAATGAATTTCTGCGAGATGTGTCACTTTTCTTGCGGGTGAGCGATAGGTGCTTAATAAATAAAAAAGGATTATCGAGGATAAAATAAAAGAATTCTTTGTCAATCTGCCAATCTTTTCATATTAATTTTCTGTAAAATAAAACAATTTGTAAAATAACTTTTTTTAAAAGTCATATCTCTAAAATACAAATCTAAAATACGAATAATTAATTATTATCATGCATTTTGCATAAATTTTGTATATATTTTTTTTTATTTTCGGAAAATGTTAATTTATTTGAAAAGTCTGAAAGAAGTAGAATTTTTTCAAAAATACTTACTTAAAATAGTTAAATAGTTGTCAGGAAAAAAAAACTCTCTCAAGAAAAAAACTCCGACTAAACTATGAAGACTCTTTCTACTTGCTCATTAAAAGCTGCAGACTTAACTGTAATAGAAAATATTTATTTTGAAACCACAGAAGTGTTTCAAATACCACTGGTTGGAAAAAAAAAATAGTTTCCTCTCTGCAAACTAAATACTGTACAGATTTAATACTCCTAATTCTAAATATGTTATCCAAATTGCTTTAATGCTTGTATCGTGCACTTTATATATTATCCCCCCCCCCCCCCCCTTCGAGGCAGAATTTACCATTTGCTATCCACTGATATATTTTCATTCCTCATGCCGCTGTAACTCGGGACTGTTTAAAATATTTCTCTCCATTTTCAAAGATTTTAAAAGTTCATATTTTTTTCTAACTGTGACTTACAATATGGTGTTTTTTTTTTTTTTTTTTTGGTCACATATATGACGTGATGTACGTTACATGCAATGACATAACAATGACGTCTCATTTTTTTTTTTTATTGATAGAAAAATATATAATTTTACAGTAAATAACATGTTTTGAAGAATTTTTGTAATTTTTTAAAGTTTTCTAAGAAGTTCACATCTCAGTCACAACGTGACGTCACTGAGTGGTGGCATTTTGGTCACAGATGTGACGTGACCACAGTGACTTACAGTGACGTCACAATGACGTCACCGTGACCATGCATGCTATGAGGGTTGTATCGTTTTTAAAGCAACTTTGCGATAAACTAAAAAATCCTTTAATTGATAAATAAAAACTAAATAAAACCAAAATTCACCGGGTTTTATATCAGACAATATTTTTGACATAACACGTATTTCAATTTAATTTTTTTATAGCTTTTATGAGAAAATAGCAACAAAAAGATATAGTAATCTATTTTATAGAGAAAAGAGAAAGATAGAGATGAAGTGTGGCCTCTCATGGAGGAAAGAGATAGATGAAGATGCAGTAAGGTGGCTGGAGATGACGCCAAAAAAGTAACCCTAAAATCTGCTACAGTAGGCCCAAACACAAGCGTACTCTTTGACGAAAAAAAAGAAGAAAACATTTAGTAATACAGTTTTTAGTTCATAATACAATGGAATGCTGCTTTAGAATGCTTAAAAATAAGCAAACCACTTTCATTTAGAGAAGAAAGTGCAGGGGTGACGTCACAGAATGCGATCCCTGTTCCAGGTGCTTGTTTTGTTTGGGTAGCGCTGTAGTTTGGGCCTCGTGAGAGCATTTAAATTTGAGCGATAACACGCATCATATTGCAAACCGTTTGTACGACATACTGCATCTCCGTCTATCTATTTCCTTCATGGTGGCGTCTGGAAGTGATGCCAAAAATGTAACTCTAAAATCCGCTACGTTCGGCCCAAACACAATCACGTGCTTTCACAAAAAAGAAGAAACTTCTAGCAATACAGTTTTTAATTCATTACTTTAGAATGCTTAAAATATAAGCAGATCATTTTCATTCAGAGAAAAAAAATGCACTGGAGATGTCAAAGAATTCGGTCCCTGTTCCACGTGCTTGTTTTGTTTGGGCCGAATGAGGGCATTTAAATTTGAGCGATATCCGCATCATATTACAAACTGTTTTTACGGCATACTGCATCTCCATCTATCGCTTTCCTCCATGAATCTATTTCTTTTTTTTTTTTAAATAGAAATGGAGTACTTCAATTGCCACGATTAGAAAATTGTTATTAAAAACTATAAAAAAATAATATTTCAAAAATAAATTGAGATACAGCTTTCAAAAAATTGCATTTAAAAGTACATTTTTTTATGTATATGACAGTGTAAACATGAAAAATGTGGGATGTTTAGAAGTTAAAAAATTTGCAATACTGAAATTTCATTTCAACTTTCAAAGTGTTACCATTCACAAAATGATGTCAGCGTTATACACAGATATGTTTGTCCTTTATAATATAGATAGATAGATAGATCGATAGGTAGATTACACTATATTGCCATTAATGACCGGCAACTTTCAATTTTAGACATTTTGTCGAATATTTAGAAATATACTTGATAGATTCTTCTGGAATTTCAGGATTGAAAAGAACAGGTATGACCTCATATTTAGCAATGTCGATTTGATAAAGGGGGCAATTAGGGGGCCAACAAAAAATCAAAGAAAAAAAATAATACTTGAGATCACCCTGTAAAATAAAATGCACGAAATGATCTATCGCTACCGAATATAAATAAACAGACATTGTGCAATATGGATATTCTTTGATGTAAGAATAGCATGTATATTAATAGAGATATAGCGATTTATTTAAAAAAATTAAAAAATTCTTGCATGTTTTTTGCTTATAACATCCAGGGTTTTCAACCAAATTTAACGCCGGTTTCAGAAAAATTGACAAAATATAGTAGAAACAATACAGTGGAATTGGAATATAAATATGTTAAATATTTTAGGAAATATGAGCAGTTGTATGAAATAATTTTTATCTGCGCATGCGCGAACGATAACAAGGGTCATTTTACATAATTTAGTAGTCAACTCTATGGAGCAACTTTTTAAAAAAATCTAGTCAAATATCGTAAAAATTCAGAAAGATATCGGCGTTAAAGTGAACAAATTTTTAGTTGTTCTCTAAAAGCAACTGAATGATAAGGGATTTTACACAAATTGTCATTTTTTATTAACTGACTTTCAGAAAATAGTTAGTATTTAGTGAGTATCAACGAGTAGATTTGGAAAAAATGCTTCGATATTGATACTTCTTTTGATCATGGTATAGGCTCGATCTGGTGGTTATCCAAGAAGAACAAAAGCATCAATAAAAAATGAAAATTAAAAAAATTAAAAAATAAAAATGACAATTTGTGGAAAATTCTTTATCATTTAGCTGCTTTTAGAGAACAACTAAAAATTTGCTCACTCTAACGCCGATATCTTTCTGAATTTTTACGATATTTGACTAGATTTTTTTTCAATAAGTTGCTCCATAGAGTTGACTACTAAATTATGTAAAATGATCCTTGTTATCGTTCGCGCATGCGCAGATAAAAATTATTTCATACAACTGCTCATATTTCCTAAAATATTTAATATATTTATATTCCAATTCCACCCTATTGTTTCTACTATATTTTGTCAATTTGTTTGAAACCGGCGTTAAATTTGGTTGAAAACCCTGCATGTTATAAGCAAAAAACATGCAAGAATTTTTTAATTTTTTTAAATAAATCGCTATATCTCTATTAATATACATGCTATTCTTACACAAAAGAATACCCATATTGCACAATGTCTGTTTATTTATATTCGGTAGCGATAGACCATTTCGTGCATTTTATTTTACAGGGTGATCTCAAGTATTATTTTTTTTTCTTTGGTTTTTTGTTGGCCCTCTAATTGCCCCCCTTATCAAATCGACACTTCTAAATATGTGGCCATACCTGTTCTTTTCAATCCTGAAATTTCAGAAGAATCTGTCAAGTATACTTCTAAATATTCGACAAAATGTCTAAAATTGAAAGTTGCCGGTCATTAATGGCAATATAGTGTATATAAATATTGAAAAAAATAATTGTATATATAAAACAGCGTCAGAAAATAAACATAAAAAATTTCCTTCTCTCGCCAAGCCCGTTTTCGCTATCTCGCCAAGGCTCCTATACTGAAAAAGTACCCCACCCCAAAGTTTTAAGAATTCGCCAAACTTTACAACAATTCATTGACAACTTGAAAACACTTTGTCAAATTGCAATAGTGACCATTTTATGTTTAAAATTTGTTGTTTTAAAAATTAAAAATGCATTTCTTCATCTGAAATAATAAAGCATTGGACTGTTGAAAAACGGGTAAGATAGACTATGAGCAACAGCAGCAACTATAAAATAGTTTTAAAATTCGCAATTTTTTTTCTTTTTTTTTTTATAAATACTACCCAGGTTACAGAGCATAGGTGAAAACCATTTTCTTATTGAAAACTCTAATTTGTAGGATTTTGTCTCACATCTAATTAAAGACTCGTTTGACTTATAACAACAAAGAATGCATCTATCAGATTTTCAATTTTATACAACATTTATTACTTATTCGAACAAATAATATGCTTAGTAGATCATGTCAATTCAACCAAATCAATCCTATAACAC
Source organism: Maratus speciosus (assembly GCA_963932465.1). NCBI lineage: Eukaryota > Metazoa > Arthropoda > Arachnida > Araneae > Salticidae > Maratus > Maratus speciosus. The sequence continues at coordinate 280,953,963 of OZ010800.1, read as the reverse complement.
ATTCGTAAACATAAATACTGGAACTCACCAAGAATTCTTACTCAAATCTTTTATTTGGCATTTAACGGATCTTCAACTTGCATGTTGTGGTAATAAAAAAGAAAGCTATGAAACATAACATCTCTCTCGTTTTCTTTTCTTAAATTCATCACTCATGAGAATGTCGCTTCATAACCATCTTGGTGTTTCTCCTCGCTCTTCGTGCTATGTTTTTTCATTTCGTATGATATGGTGTACAGTCGGACCTCTATTTAAAGAAGTAGATAAATCTCGAAAAAAAAAAGTTCGTTATATGGAAAATTCGTTAAATAAAGAGTCACATTTTAAAATACTTTAAACTACATGAAACATATTTTAAGTCCATAAACACTAAATATAATTAAAAAAAAGTAATTAGTCACACTTTTTTTTAAAAAATTATATCCATTTGTTTTATTTATTTTACCCATCAAAAAGAAATCTGCAAGGGAAATAAGAATGAAACAAAACATTGTCTGAAAATACATTGTATTTTCAGTTTAAAAAAAATTATTTTACATCAAAATCACGATTTTTTAAAGATTTTTTTGATAAGCTGTTTTGGAGGAATACCAAATTTTAAAGCAGTATTCTCTTTCTTCAAGCCTTTATCCACCTCATCAAGAATAATTTTTTTTCTTTGATGCTTAAGCACTTCCACTTTGACGTTTTTGAGCTACAAGAACCGAAATTACCAACACAATTGATCATGATCAACAATCTAGAAAACGGGAAACTATAGTTTAAGGACACGGGGCAGCTCCATTGAGATTTAAAAGGGAATATTGAAAGTTTGCACTTCTTGGATGGAAAGCAAAGAATCACAGCGATTTTACTGATCACGGTGCATTAGGTGCCTGGTAAGACCTGTTCATGGTCATTGATCATCATAAAATGTGTTAAAATAAAGAATAAGTTTGAAATGTCCAGTAATATTTTAAGAAATGGGGAGAAAAAAAATTTAGATCCCAAGTAAAAGTTCGTTAAATAGAGAATGCACTTCGCTATTTGGAGGTTATTTTACGAAGAAATTTGCAAAATGTTCTTGGTTCCATGTAAAAGTTCGCAAAATAGAGTTTCTTTAAATAGAGGTACGACTGTATATCTTAATTCAACTCTTGAGTTTGTTATGTTGCATTGTTGAGGAGATTTTTTACATCTATGCCAATAAAAGAAAGTTTCATTCTGTGTGTCTGTCTGTATGTGTGTGTATCTGCGACGGATAGAGAAATCTACGGCACGTACGAGACTGAAACTTTTGTGAGAGTAGCCCAAAGTGTCTCCTGATGCATCTGAGACTCAGAATTTTAAATTTCTAATAATTAGCTGAGTTATTAATTAAACATTGCAATTCACTCTCATCAAAAAGTCATCCATTTGATCCCCTGTCAAAGACAACGCTTACGCACACGCACAAACTCATTTACGCATTGGAGGCTAGCGAAGAACTGACTTCCGATTTTATTTTTGTTTTTTAATAGTATTGTTTTAAGCGAAATCGACCAAACTGCTCGGTACAGTTGAAATTGAAAGACATATTTTGGAAGATCGTACTCTTCCGTCTCAAGTGCCACAATCAATTCGAAAAAAATGTCGCAGTTGACCCTTTGAAAGAGAAAACAAAAAAGGGTCGTTTTTCCGAAAAACGTTTTTCCTTTTATTGCGACGCCTCTCTAGGACGCAAATTTAAAGGTACTGACAAACCGAAAAAATGTTCTTAAAACTGAAACCTTCTTCTAATCGATGGTGTAATCGGTTTTAAAAAATATGAATTTTAACTCATTCTAATACACCTGTGAACGAGGGTTATTTCGCGCCTCACGGAGAAAATATTTTTTCTACGCTAAAAGTAATTAAACGTCCGTATTTTAACACGGTCCTTTTAGAGCATCTCAATACACCAGATTTACACCACCTACGAAAATTTTCAAGAGTTTGGTCGAATAGAAATATTTTTTTTTAACAAAATGTGTGAAAATTTCGACGAAATCCTCCAAAAATCAAATTACGCAGAAAACAAAATATCAAATAGCATGTAGTTTCGATTCAATATTTTTTCGGGATTTTTTTTCATCTAAAAATATAAATTCATAGAAAATAGAGTTATAAAATCTTACAAATTTGAGGCTCATTTAAGTGCCATTCATCACGGGCCCGGGCAATGCCTGGCGGGTCAGATAATACAGGGTGGTTATAATTAAAGTTTTAGTTTGAAATGGTCATAAAAGGAAAACAACTGGACCAAATGTTAAAAAACTTTGTAATAGATTAAAGGAGGTTATGGAAATTTATTTCCCGCCAAAAAAGAAGCTTAAATACTCACCACCTGCAGGATTTATGTCAGACAAATCCCTCATGTTCTGTACCCAATTCCATTGCATTCTCCTAAAGTGACCGTTTAGTGTGGTATGACAGCAAGTTTCGTAATTGGACCATTTTTCTCTGAAGAGCAGTCGACAGCTGGACCTGTTACATGTACTGTGACTGAAGTCGACTAGCTCAATGTTAAGACGTTTTCTCATACCTTAACTCCAGCAACGTGGCATTTTAGACTTCAAGATTTTTATGCAGGATGGGGCCCCATTGCACATTGGTACATGTGTCACACAGTTACTTAAGCAGCATTTCACGAATGAACGGATTATAGGCCGAAATGTCCCCACTTCTTGGCCACCCCGGTTACCAGACCTCAACCCCTGTGACTTTTGGCTATGGTGTTATCCTAAAAGCACTGTTTATGGTGATAATCTAAACAATTTGGCGGAAATTAAAAATGCGATACACCGACGCTTCCGTAACATTCCTCCTGATATGCTAAGAGCTACTGTTGAGAATGCAGTAACACGATTTCACTTGCTTTAGGAAAATGGTGGACGCCACATTGAACATGCTTTGTAACACGTTTCAGAAACGATTGAACAGATGTCTTCATGTCTTATTTCATTTAACAATATTGCATACAGCACCACCCCCCTGGGGGTGAGTATTTGAACTTTTTTTTTTTTTTTGGCTGGACATAAATTCCCATGACCTCCTTTAAACTGTTACCAAGTTTGATAACATTTGATCCAGTAGTTTTCCTTTCATGACCATTTCAAAGTGGAACTTTAATTATAACCATCCTGTATATTAAAAGCATTTTTATATCAAAAATATCAATAATATATTCAAATAGTTTTGAAATTTGTCAAAGCAATACTTTCGTAATAGTTAATAGTCGCACGCCAGGAGTTAATAGCCGAAGAAATTGTGAAGGGATTTCAATACTTATATGCAGCCTTTTTGATTCTCATAATTTCAATGTCTTAAGCGCATAATTCGATTACATGTCTGTTCAATATTGCGTTTTATTTATACTATTCTATTTATTTTTTGGTGAAGTTTTGATTTTGTTAGGGTGTATTAGCCAGAGACAAATGCTGAACAATTTGCTGATCTTGTTTTCTGTGCAAATAAATTAATCTTTCGCAATCATACTGCACGCGATAGGGTACATAGAAAAAAAAATCCTGCTTGAAAATAAGTTAAACAAACATAAAAAAAAAATGGTAAATTTGATACATTTTTCAAACAAATTGCATTTGAAAGGACATTTTTTTACCTATTCGACTGTGCAAAAAGTGAAACTGTACGATATTTACAAGTAAAAAATTACAGTAAAAGCTAAATTTATTTGTCTATTCCTTACTACCGCACTGTAAACTGAAATGTCTGAAATTCAGACATTTAAGTGTCTGAAACGCAGTGTTCAATTTTCAGACGTTTTAAAATGTCTTAAATTTTTCAGACACTTCTTGCGTCTGAATTTCAGACACTTAAGTGTCTGAAACAAGAGTGTTCAAATTTCAGACATTTTAAAACGTCTTAAATTTTTCAGACACTTCTTACGTCTGAATTTCAGACATTTCAAATGTCTTAATTGCGGCCATCTTTGAGCCTTTTTTTTTTTGGGGGGGGGGGGGGGTGCATAAATATGAAGCCATCTTTGACCATTTTTCTTTCTTAGCCATATACGCAGCCATGTTCCACATTGAATCATTTTTTATAAATGGAATAATTTGTTACCATAAAGCAGAGCTGGTTGCAACGTGGGTAAACTGGGATGCTTCTCTGCCCTCTGA